>JAGJTG010000015.1:0-657322 GCA_018804115.1 Lipomyces starkeyi
AGCCCCCTGAACCACAGCTTATATGTTTAGGTAATAGGTACAGTGCTCTATCGTTGCATGCTCCTGAACTTCATAGAAATAGTCCCTGTGTCTAATTAGCAAGATACCCTTGTTGGTCACTCTCTCGTTTAATACTTATCACTGTCTCCGACCATGACCTTGCCCAGGAGAGGTTGAAATCCAGCCATCGTGTCTTCCCGCGATGCCTCTAGCATCCGCAAGGACAACTTTTTAAGTAGTTCGAAGGACTCATCTTGTGAGTTGTGCAAAAGGTTACCCAGGTCACTCAAGTCCACTATTTCGAGCAGTGCATATCCTTGAAATTTAACGCCGAACTGGTTGAGGTCTTTTCTTTCAACTACTGTACTGTTATGTCCCGGCACGGAGTGAATGTTTTCCGGTATTCCAAACGCCGAAAGAGGAGCCATGTCTGTGGACTGAGTCTCGGTCACTTGGACAAAGCGCAACTGGGACTGAACCTTTGAGCGCCCGTAGAATGCTTGCACTCGGACTTGATGGTACTCAACTGTTTGGTCCAGGTGATGCCTCTTATAATGAGTACGCATGCCTTCTTTTGTTTTGACGCAAATATGACGGAGTCTTTGCTCGCACACCTCGCACTTGAAGCCGTCTTGAACTGGGATCCCTCTGAGTGCTGATGATCCGGGTCTAAATGCAGTTGGATTGAAAAGCGATGAACCGTGGTCCTCGTCGTCGGACTCATCTACTTGGCTCTCTGTTGTTTCGTCCCATATAATTGCAAGATGAGGTCGAAGAGCGTATTGGCGCGCAACCTGCAAAATTGCATCCTCGTTTGGATTCTCGAGCCCATGCTTTAGCTTGAGATGGTCAATAAGCACTGCTCTATCAACGACAAACTTGCAACGAGTACAGATGGCGACCTTCCACGTTGCTTCGATCATGAACCCCAGCTCCTCCATCGAGCGGATCTCGGAAATATCACCAGAAGTAATTAGTGTATCGGTGTCATCAATTCTCCGCTCACTATTGCGCAGGTCCTCTGAATGATCCTGAATTTGCTCCCGTTCAGACAGACGTTCTTCCTGAGCCTTGTCCCTGTGCCGGACCATGTGACGTTTCAGGCTCCTGACAGACGCTGTCTTGGCCATACAGGTGGGGCAAGCGTACATGTCATCGCTAGTCACCGTTAACGGATAGGCCACTCCGCTGAATTCGAATGTCTCAGCCCTGCGATGCTTGCTGGACGAGTGCTTGTTGAACTTGGCTTTGGTATCGAATGGTGCGTGGTCGCACTCGAGACATTGAAAAATGGTGCTCTCGGAATACATATCGACTTATAGGTTCGGTAGGTGAAGTATAGTCAACGGTGGTGTCAAGTATTTGACGCGCTCCTGCTGTCTTTAACTCGAGCCGCACGACGCGTCGGACGGTGGTATCAAGCATTTGACGCGCTCTTGCTGTCATTGCCTCGAGCCGCACAACGCGTCGGACGGTGGTATCAAGTATTTGACGCGCTCCTGCTGTTATTGCCCCAAGCCGCACAACGAACTGTCAGACGCGTGTTGTTCGCGATAACGCGACTGAGGCGCCAGTCACCTTCCTCGGTGTTCTATATTTAAACTTTAGCCAGAATAAATTATATTTTCTACTGCATACAACAGTGCAATTATTTTTGTTTTAGCTATTTTCACATTGGCTAATTGATCTTGCTGCCTTAGGCTACTTGATGGCGACGCACTCATGCAATGATTCACTTCCTATTCCGGTATTGGTTGTGCTGTGCGCAAATTTAACAGCCCTAGCCCACTGCCGTTTTCATCTCTCTCCGTCGTAACCTGTGAAGCCATATATACCCTAGCCCTACGTTGATGCACATCTCGTCGTGCCTTTCATTTCATCTCCTATTTTCATATGTCTAACGACCCTTGACCTCAATAAAATTATGTCATCCGGACCGCCGGATTTTTCTCTTTCCAATCGACTAATTGTTGTAATTGCGTTTTTTTGGTGATGTTTCGGGCTCCGGACTTCTGGCCCCAGAACAACAATCGGACCTTAGTCAGCAGTCGGACCGCGTCAGGGTAAAAGTCGGACCTTCAGTCGGACCTTAGTCAGCAGTCGGCCGTCGTGAGGCAACAGTGGACCTGGCTACCCTTGCCCTAGTCGGACAGTCGGACCTTCGTTTTACTATACAGAACCACCACCCTGAACCATGAGGGCCTCTTACCCTGCCTCCGTGCGGCTCATTACTATGGGACAGTCGGACAGTCGGACATGGTTCAGCCCCCTGAACCACAGCTTATATGTTTAGAGTCTACCACTGCAATTGACTCGAGTCCGCCAAATCCACAGCACAATAACTCCACTAAGGCCCATCTATTGTGCTTTCCGGATTTATAAACAATCGTCCTGCTTTCCTAAAATTTGCTTTCGTCCGTTGTCCTCGATTTGCTTTCATATCTTTATTTTGCTCTCCAACCGTCACCCAAATTGTGTCTGAACACTATTAGCGAATGCACTAAATTCAGCACCCTCAGTTTCGACTATAGAGAGCAAATAAATATCATAAGTTTTAGTGAACTACGGTAACTCGACTGCATTAAATTTTTATCGCAAAATTCTGAGTTTGGAGCCGTCAACTTGCTGCCTGCTCGTATGCAGGACTTCGCAGCGCTGTGGCTAAGCGTAGCCTTTGGGAGCTGTATATGGGTGGCAGCCCTACTTCCGTATCTGGTAGTCGCGTGCTCTGAGTATGCCAAGCGTGCATCTGTTGTCAGCCATACTTGTCACCCACTTTTATGTATGTATGAAGCTATCAATATCGCAATAATAATTATACCATCCGATTCGCCCGATTTTTCTCATTCCAGTAGACTATTATTTTTAAAATTTTATATCGGTCGATTTTTGGTGATGTTTTGAGCTCCGCAGTTCTGGCCCCAGGTTAACTCATTCGTTATACCGGTGCGTTGAAGCCGGTTCCAAGCCCTAACCACTAGAGGCTGCCGAACCATGGACAGATTACCCTACGTTGGCCTACCATGGCCTACCATGGCCTACCGGCTTTACTATGGTGCAGCACTTCCATGCAGCGCTGCCGGGTAAACTGGGAGTGTCCAAACTCTATTTGTATGGTGTTACCCCTGAAATAGCCTACCAGGCCTACCGCTGCAGCCCCATGCAGCGCCTGTTATATGTACAGGTATTCCGACTGACTTGATTGCTCTCTTATGACTCGTCGTAAATTTTCAGCATGCCATCTTCCCCTTGGCCCTGTGAATATATACTGGTTATAGCACACGATAATGCCATTTCTGGCCTTGTAAATGGCATAGATGAGGTCTCTACAGATTTGTTAGCCAGAGCTATTTTCATGTTGGAAGTCATACCGAGCAAATGTTCTGATGTATACAAAGTATTGCAAAAATAGGACTTCCACTTCTTGTGGGACAACATGAACAATCATCCTCTCGTGACCTGTCATCGATGTTGTCTTGTTGTAGCGACCCAGGAAGATAAGTCCTCGTGGATGGCAGTACACGCTTCTCGTACTATGGACTGAGTTACTGAGGAGCCATGTTGCCACTTCTGTCATTCTAGCCGGCGATCCGTAAGTGAGGTGCATCAACATGAATAGCTTCCCCAAGAGTCCCGCTGCTTTCTTGGCATATGCTTCCGCCTTTGCTCTTAGAATTACACCTCCTCGGACATACTCAGCTTGTAGTTCCGGCCTACTCTGAAGTGCGTCGAAGAGCAGCCGAGTGTTAAGCCTATTCCTTTTCTCGGTTACGAAGCTGTAACCCGGGGTACGGTTCCCATAGTTGTCAGCCATGTCTTTCCCGAGCAGTCGCGGTAATTTAACATCAAAGCTCAGCTCAGTGACTAGGTTCCTGCACTGAGACAACAATTCCTGCACAAAGGACTTGAGACTCGCGACCGTGAGCAATTCACCGGTCGCCAGTCTTAGAGCTGTGTAGTGACTGTTCGCCCAGGTTATGGTTGGTAATACATGCTTCGACCCATAGGTTCTGCATGCACCATGAACCTGTACGCAATAACCGTATGGGGTGGACCCGGCAGGGTTGAGGAACCGCTGAATGTCATTGTCTATAGCTTCACTGTGCAACGTCAGGGAACCAAGTACGATCATAAATCTGAGCTCGTTTTACTCCTTTAGTATATACATACCCTGAACGTGATGCGGGATCAACCCTGGTAGATACTGTATATATGAAGGTGCTACGGATACAGTATGTAATCGCAGCTGCGATGTGCGTGATTTGACCATATTGGGCAAATGTGCCATTCGGCCGTAGGGAGAGAAGATTGATCGCTCGCGGAACCAGCAACTGTGATGCCAGACCAACCCCGTTATCGTCAGTGAAGTTAACAGTGTCAGATTCTTGGCATAGAACGGATGCACTTAATTGTATGATCAGTTCTGAGATTCGGCTCGAGTGCTCCCCTGTAATGACGGGAGCAATGTTCTCTATCAGAAGCAAGAGCCGTGTCGCACTCTCGGATTGTTCATTTGTTAGAGTCATGCCTGTGGCAATACTCGGTGGTGAGTACATGACAGCCATGCAACCTAGCCACAGGACCTTTGCCCATATTTCGCCATACTTAACAACAGTTTCCTGTTGCTGCACGGCGTGGAAAAATTGTCTGATAATATTATGTTAGCATTCAAGCTCGACCAATCGAATATCACAATTGCTCACTTGTCGTTGTCATATTTCATAATTTTGGCTTGCAAAGGCTGGAATCCAGATTTGACGTGCGCCCAGCAGTCCTGTATGTACGCGACTGTCAGCTCCCTGAGCACGTCGAAACCCTTCATGGTTGGTTTAAGGAACCAGGGGTTCAGCTCTTCGAAGTCGATCATTTCAATAAGATAATATGCTCCAAATTTTTCACCAAACTGGTTTCGATCTCTGCCCTCTACGGCCATGTCGTGACCGCCAACGTCGTCAAGGTCGACTGGAATCCCAAGCAACTCCGAAACTGTCGATACTCGAGGTTGAGGTTCTCCGGGTTCTGTAACCTCGACGTAACATAACTGTGGACGCAGAACAGTTCTATCATAGAAAACCTGAACAGAGACTGGCGCGCAGTTAGCCGGTTCCTTTGGGTGATGCCTTGCAATGTGTGCCCTCATCGATGATGCCTTCAATGTGCACACGTCCAGACAGATCAGGCATTTGAATCCAGCGTGAACTGGCAAACCCTTGACTGCCGCAGACCCGTGTAGAAACCCAGCATTGTCTCCGTCATTATTATCGTCATCGTCATCATCATCATGGTCGTTACTCAGAACAGCCAGATGGGGTCGCAAATTTGCTGCGTCGATAATATTTCTTGCCTGGTCCGTGTTAGGTATATGCATTTTGTGTGCCTTGGTAATATGCTGGATAATCTTGGGAGGGTCGATGATATAGTGGCACTGGTTACAAGTAGCGACTTTCCACTGCTGGTCCACCTGTAGCCCAAGGCTACCAAGAGATAAGCGGTCTGAAGCAATTAGCCATGAGCACCCAGTTAAACGCATCTAATATTCCATACCGTTCGGAGTCATCGTTTGCTCATCTGAATTACCATCATCTGTTGATAGACTCTGCTCCGAAGCACTCTCCACTTCTGAATCACGAGCGTACCTCTGACTACATTTTACCACATGGCGGCGAAGACTATTCTTTCCTGATAACTGACAGCCACACATCTGACACACGAAGCTGCCCTCCTGATTCCCCTGAATGATCTCATAGTCCTTCTCCCCTACTTTGAATGTGGTAGCGTGGGGATGTTTGTTGTCCCTATGCTTCTTCAACGCAATCTTCTTCTGAAAGACCTGCCCACAACTGATGCAAGAAAAATTCGGCATCAGAACTAATTGTTAGAATTTCCGATTGCTAGTCAGAATTTCGGCTTTTTAACGGGGGGTGTGGTGGTTGGGGCGGGAATAGGTGTGGATGTGGATTGTGGGGCGTCGCAAATATTCGGGGTCCACCCAAATCGTTTTTGCTTGCGCCTTAATTGCTGCGCCTCTCCACGTCCCAACTATTTTCGGGATTTCCCACGCCGTCGATTCTTCTAGTCAATCAAAAATATTTGTTACTATTAAAAGTTATTTCAATTCCCTATTGCTAATTTCTTCTTTTAACCCCTGGTTTTTACTGTCCTAATTTAACTTCGACTACTAACCCGATTCTCGGCTGTAGCACATTTGCTATGTGGTTTGTATGTATTATCCTGATATTGCGCAACGTCAGGCAGATTTTTTGATTTATATTTTTAATTTCTGCCATTTTCTATGACCGTAAAAATCTCATTACCGGGCAGTCAACACCTTAGGGAGACGGTGTGGGTTTGGCAATAAAATGAAAGTTGGCACGTTCAGGCACCTACAGCACCTACAGCACCTACAGCACCTACCCGCTAAATGGCCCATGCAGTACGGTTGCAACACTTGTGCCTGGAGCATTGCCCCTGGCTGTATGCGGGTGGCACCCCTACTTCCATATCTGGCAGTCGCGACTGAGAGGTCTTGCTGGGGAGTTTGCCAAGCATAGCCACTAAAGTCACCCTAACCGCCGCGAGCCATGTTTTGTAGGCCAAACTTCTCACCGCTGCTTATGTATGCACGAAGCAATAGACATAGCAATAAAAATTACATCACCCGCCTCGCCCGATTTTTCTCATTCCAGTAGACTAAATGTTTTTAATTTTCATCTTGGTCAATTTTTGGTGATGTTTCGGGCTCCGGACTTCTTGCCCCAGATTATTGGTATCGGTATTACGGTGCGTTGAATACGGGTGGGGGCCCTAACCACTAGCTGATTTCGAGGGACCTACTGGCACCTACAGGCACCTACCGGCCTTAACTATGGTGCAGCAGTCCCATGCAGCACTTGGCAGGGTAAAGCAGGGTAAAGTGGTCTCTTAACTATGGGCGGCACCTACAGCACCTACCGCTGCATGGCCCATGCAGCACAGGTAATAGGTACAGGTCTGCTAATTTTACCCCTTCCGTTCAACGGCCTTGCACCCAACTCATTTCTCTCTGCAAACCAACCTTCTGTGAATTTTTATCGTAGCTTGTCTCTCTGTAATCTCCTATTTATCTCAAAATTTCGCGCTAATTTCTGTTTTATTTACTTTTGTTCCCGTGGCATAGCCCGTTGCCATCTCCTGCAACGCTTGTTATATGTACAGCCCTGAGCTTTCGGTATATAAACAAAAAATAATAATAATTTCCGCTAACCCGGGCAATTTGACTGCATTAATTTTTATCACAAAATCCTAAGGGTGGAGCCGTCAGCTTGCTGCCTGCTTGTATGCAGCACTTCGCGGCGTCGTGACTAACTTAAGCGTTGCCCCGCCCTGGCTGTATGCGGGTGGCACCCCTTCTTCCATATCTGCTTGCATAGCCACTACCGTCACCCTAACCGCCGCGTGCCATGCTTTGTCCGCCAAACTTCTCACTGCTGCCTATGTATACACGAAGCGATAGACAGCAATAAAAATTACGTCATCCGCCTCGCCCGATTTTTCTCATTCTAGTAGACTAAATTTTTTTAAATTTCATCTTGGTCAATTTTTGGTGATGTTTCAAGCTCCGGGCTTCTGGCCCCAGGTTAACTCATGCGTTATACCGGTGCGTTGAAGCCGGCTCAAGACCCTAACCATTAGAGGGTGCCAGCCATTGGCTGCGACTTACCCGGTGCACCCTCCCGCACCCTCCCTGCTTAACTATGGTGCAACGCACCCCTGCAACGCTTCTCCCGGGTAAAGTAGGGTAATGCGGCGCTTAACTATTGCCGAGCACCCTCGCACCCTCCCGTTGCAACCCCCTGCAACGCTTGTTATATGTACAGGTTCTACTAATCGTTGGTCCTTGAGCGCTTACACAATATGGAGCGACTGCGTTAACGGTGGAAACAATAAAATGAGTGGAGTCATAGTAGTAAACAGGGACAAGACATGTGTGTGCAACGTCAAGAATGTAAATTCATGCTAGAGAAAGTCTACTATACATTTGTGTGTCAGAGCTGACTCCTTACCCGCGGCTAGGCTTGCACTTGTCAGCGTCGTTCTTGTCCGCGTTCTGGTGATTTGGGCCCAAGGTTGTAGGCCATTTGCTTAGCTTGGTGTTTGTGGTTTTGCCTTGTTTGTTATTTTGTGAGCGCGGTTTGGTTTGTTCCGGTTATTGTTGTACAGGAGGCTGGGAGCCGGTCCAGGGAATAAAGGGGTGTATTTCCGCTCTGTTTTAGATTATATAGAATATTCTAGAACATTTGATCTAACTTAAGGTACCGTAGGATCTGGTCCTGACATGGCCAGAAATATTCCACCGCATTGTTGAATCTGTTTGAGTTGAAGCCCTGGTTTCCTTGATTTGTATCAAAGTCCTCAACTATTTCCGAGTTTTCACTCGTTTTACCGTCCGAGTCTCAACGAGAATACTTAAAATATTTGTTACAAGGTATTCAAATGATACACGATGGAATTCAACCTACCGCATGCTTGCCGACCGCCTACAGGCCAAAGTCCAAATTAACAAATACTTGGAGCATCAAGTAGAGTTTCTTTGCCGTATTTACTGACAATGATTGGGAATGGCTGAGGCAAATCCACGGTGTTCTTTCGAAGTTCAATGAGCTAACTCTGTTTGTTTCTAAAAAGAGACCACAGATTAGTCTCTCTGTTGCAATTTACTATGAACTTCATGATCTACTCCATGATGCTTCAGAACAACGTGGAAGCTTTTCAAAGCTTGACATGGATATCGCGCTGGCTGTTAAAAACGGCATGAAGAAATATAAAAAGTATTACACGTTCATGGACGAGGTCGACAGTTACTATACGGCCCTTGTTCTGAACCCGCGCGTGAAAGGCGACCTAATTCGACAGGAGTTGAGTGAGGATGACGATGCTGGTCGCCTAATCCTAGAGGCAATATGCCTGGAACTCCATCGGGAGTACAACATTACTAAAGTGAAGTCCCCTCCAACAGAACAATTTCTACCAGATAACCAGGAATATTGTAAAGACTACGGTGAGTCCGGAAAGAATTTAATACCGAGCTAGGATTCACTATTGAAAATATAGAATCGACAAAGAAAAAGAAGGAAAAAACAAGAAAAAGCCGGCGAGGAGAAATTTAAATACACGAGAGAAATTCTAAGCAACTGAAACAAACTATAAAGCAACTCTTCAAACTCTAAACTAATAAAGCAACGCTAACTCATCAAACTCTAAACTAATAAAGCAACGCTAACTCATCAAACTCTAAACTAATAAAGCAACGCTAATCGTCATCCCTAAAGCAACTCTAAACGTCAGCCCTAGACCCAAGTCCACTCTCTTGACAAATATAGCGACCCGGAGCTTCGGATGCTGCGAAAGCTCCAGCCTCCAAGTCAATCTTTTGCGTCCGACATAGATAGATACTTCGAGAGCCCGAGGGCAGTTGTGACGGACTCAAAGAACCCGAATTGGCTGTGTGACTGGTGGCGGAGGCACAAGGATGAAGGGTTTCAGGCCCGAGACTACTTAGCCATTCCCGCCTCCGAAGTCTCTGTTGAGAGGATGTTCAATGCAGGTAGAGATATTCTAGGGGTACGGCGATTTGCAATGAAGGGCGAAACGATGAGAATGTTGATGTTGATGGACAGCATGGAGAAAATTTTGACAGAAAAATATATTCTGTCCGTTAGAATAGTTGCCCTATTTCATTAACATGTATCATCGTCTACTTTTTGACACCGTTTAAAGATAATATACCAAATATCCGCCGATCTGAAGGCCATCCGCCAACTGAAAGTATGGCGGATACGTATCCGCGGCGGATATCTGATCCGCCTATCCGCCTATCCGCCTACAGCCCTGGCGCCGTCTGGCGATCAGGTACATGTAGAAACATAGTCTCCACAACGGAAGTCTCGAGGGCATCAAGCGACTGCCCAATGCTCAGATCAACTTTCGAAGGTTCGTGATCCCCAGGCTATGGTAAACCGAGAAGCAGCTCCAGCCTGGCCGAGGCGTACCTCAGAGCCAAGGTAGTTACTAGCCGTATCTATATGCCTATAGCCGCGACTATGAAATGCATCCAAAAGGGCTTGGACTTCTCGTTGCTCCAGTGTTGCCTGAGGTCACAGACCCGCGAGCGTGGGGGTTAGAACCTACCCAGCGGAAGTCTTACCCAGCGCTCTCGATCATGGCGTTAGATGTTTTGTCAATTCCGGCGATGTCCGCAGAACCTGAGCGCTTGTTTTCAAGTGCAAAGATAACAATAACGGACCGTAGGAATCGACTTGGGATCGAGACTATAGAGGGAATTGAGTGTCTCAAATCGTGGTTGGGTAAAGATAGCACTGTATCTTTTGCTGACAGTGGTCTCGATACGTCCGGAGGAGTTGATGAATAGCAATTGAGGTGTTCGTTGGCTTTTGATTTTTAAGTTTTTTGTTGTATGCCTTTGCCTTTTTCTTGTGCTTGTTGGCACCTTTGGTGTTCGCTAGAATATATATATAGTACAACGTATTCAAGGCCCAAGGAGGAGTTGGACTGAGATGTCCTTACACGATGTCTGACGCTAACGAAGAAAAAGGGGGGGTTATTTCAGCCCTGAACGCATATTTATGGCCGACAAGACCCTGAAACCCAGTATAAATTGATCACGTGATTCATATTGTCATATATATTACCATATACGATATTGTTGAGCGATGACCGCAGGGATTCGAGAAAGAAAGCTGTCGGCCTGTCGACGTTATCGACGAAGACTTTGGTGGATTCCATGGGAGATGATTTGGGTGACTTGGTGATTTCGTTATTATTGATGTGCTAGCCCAACCACCCATAGTGATGGCGGGACTTCTTCTATTTATATTACAACTAAGGCCGCTCCGTCCTATCTTATGTCCTATATCCGTTTACGTGCTACATCCGTCTATGTCCTACATCCGTCTGCGGCAAAAATCTCCATATCCAACACAAAGCGCGAATCGGGCCTGTGATGATCTCAGAGCCAATAAGGACCTTGATCCTGACCTGTCTCCTTTGGCTAGATTGCGCATAATTGTCCTTTGGATAGACCGAAGTCCGCAACGACGTAACCGATGGAAGAAGCTATGCCAGGTCGAGGAGCTTCCCGAAAAAATTATTCCATACGATGTAAGCACACGGTGGAACTCAACATATCAGATGTTGAAGGAAAGCCTGGAATCACGCAAACAGATCGAGCGCTTCATGTAGTTGAAGCCATGGGTCTTCCATCGTTCACAGCGACAGATTGGGATCAACTTCGACAATTAAAGAATGTACTCGCCAAATTTGACGAGTTTACGCGGCTTGTCTCGAAGTCTAAGCCTCAGCTGAGTCTGTCGATAGCCTTGTACTATGAGCTAGAAGAGTTCTTCCAAGATGCGAAGAACCGCGACGGACTATTCAAAGATACTGATCTTAGCCTCGTAAGAGCTGTTGAAGCGGGATTAAAAAAGTACGAAAAGTACTTTGGATTCGCTGACGAAATTGATGTTGACTATATCGCAATGATTTTGGACCCTCGATTTAAGTGCGAACTCTTGAAACAGGAGATTGCGGTTAAGGCGGACTCCTCTTTCCTCATCGAACAAATGCGTGAGCTTCTCCATAAGCTTTATCTCCCGGAGCACAATCTGCAGCCGCAGCAATCGTTTGCTCAACCTTCGGACCATCCCACCACCTCGACAGAATTGCGCCTGTTACGAAAAATACAGGCGCAGTCAAGGTATGTGTCCGACATCGATCGGTACTTTGACGATGCTGTCATTAGTGTCGCAAATACTGATGGTAACGAAAACTGGCTTGGCTATCGCTACAGAGTTGGATATGGAAATCGAGCAGTGCGATGTCACTGCATTTCTAAACGGTGACTTGGACGAGGAAATATATATGCGACAGCCGGAAGGTTATGTAGTGAAGGGAAAGTGTAACAACACTTTC
This sequence comes from Lipomyces starkeyi, assembly GCA_018804115.1. Taxonomy (NCBI): domain Eukaryota; kingdom Fungi; phylum Ascomycota; class Lipomycetes; order Lipomycetales; family Lipomycetaceae; genus Lipomyces; species Lipomyces starkeyi. The sequence goes on from JAGJTG010000015.1 coordinate 11,968, forward strand.
CCCGAAGTTGTCGGAACGGCGTCGGTGACGCGCTATCATATCCTTGTTCCTTGTGATGACTGGGTTCCTTGTACTCGGCGTCGGTGACGCGCTATCATATCCTTGTTCCTTGTGATGACTGGGTTCCTTGTACTTGTTTCTAAAATTAGATGAACAACGGGAGAGACGGGTATAATAAGACCCGTTGGGAGCTGCCTGTTGAGAGGGCAGGCTTCAGTTGAATATACTTTTCTATTAGTTCATACTCTGCACTACCACTGTGATTTCTCCTGAATAACCTTTGTGCTGAACGCAGATAGTAATTGCTGACGGCACATTACAGAAAGGAGGAGTTAGTGTGTAAATTAAAGAAGAGTTTATATGGGCTGAAACAGGCCCCAAGGTGCTGGAATCATTGTATTCATCAGTTTTTGGAAAGCATTGGCTTTAAGAGGGCAGTTACAGAATATGGTATATATACAAAGGAGTTCTCGTCGGGTATTCTAATGCTAGTAAGGGATATCGCATCTACAGTCTAGAAGGAAAGAGGGTAGAGATAGCAAAGAATGTAAAATTTAATGAGCGATCCGTAGGTAGGATCGAAAGTTTGGCCGCGACTTCCTGTATCCCACCTTCTATTCGGCTGAACCGCTGATAATGATTCTGCAACCAATTCTTGCACTGTTTGAGAATTTCTGCAGAAGCCACATAGCTCGACAGGCTCCGTATATGTGAGGCAGGTAAACCCGGCAGGTTTTGTGGCTGTGCCATGGAAATGGGCTTTGAAATTTATTGTACACGTCGAGAGTAAGGGTAATTTCTTATGATTTTGTAATAGGAACAATACTATTACGATTGTCAATTGAAGTGATGGCTAACTTACTAATATACAGTATTGTAACATGGAAATGGGCTTTGAAATTTATTGTACACGTCGAGAGTAAGGGTAATTTCTTATGATTTTGTAATAGGAACAATACTATTACGATTGTCAATTGAAGTGATGGCTAACTTACTAATATACAGTATTGTAAAAAGAAAAAGTGGTTCCAGTCCTAAGGATAAATGTAATGATGATTAACATTACCCTTTACGACCTGTTTCCCTGGCGCCCTAATACTATCCGATTTGTGCGGTGTGGCAGAGAACTTTGCGCGTTGACAAAACCAACAATAGAGCGAAAAAATCAAGGCTTCAGTTTACAGCACCCTCAAATCGATTCACAGCAGTCCCAATCATTGCACGCCAGATAATATCCATAAACTCAACGGCATCGAAGAAATCAATAAGGAGGTCGCCAGCTCCTTCAATATTATGCGACACTGTGGGTATCAGTTCAGCCAGTTTCAAATCCCCAATTGATCGACGGATACTAGAGCTTTTATTTATGCCGTCCTCCACCAAGATCTATGGCCCATTCATGTTAGTCTGATTCCATAGACTAGAACAGAGTCATACTTACGTATTTACTTCTCAAGAGATCATCGTTTCCATAGGAACTGGGTGATTTTCGCACTACCTCGATGAATGCCTCAGAGAGTTCGTCAAACCAGATATGCCCTAGAAACTCTAATGCGCGGAACTTTGGATAACTCGGCGACAGCAACTGCCGTCGCATTTGCACAATTTGATGATTCTTTTCGAGCAACGTTAACGAAATGCGTTTGCGTGGTGCAGAATAGCGGTGCTTCTCGTTGAATGCAAGTAAAATTACAAGCTCACATTTTTTGTCGATAATCCACTTCCGGGCCTTGTCCAACAGACTGTCATATGCCTGCGAGACACCAGCTTCTATGATAATTTTGTAGTCCATGGCATCCACGGTTTCAAAGTAAATGGCTCCATCTGGCTCCATTTGATACTTCGAGTGGCCGGTGTCTACCAATATCGTGGGACTATGGGTGATCCGCAGTCTCTCATTGGGGCCCATTTGAATCTGTTCACGTTGCATGATTGATGTCACGCGGTTGCTGATACTGGAAAGAATGGCAGTCGAGGTGTCTTCATGTACGCGAGTTGGCACCGTCACAATAGTGATTACTTGGCGGATCCAATCATATAACAGTCTGGGATAGCTGTACAAAATGTCAGTCATTCTGATCGCGCCCTGCACAACCCCAACATACCCATTATCATGTTCATCCATCACGAATTCAGTCTTCAGTCGATCATACCACTCCTCACTGAGTGTGAACTCGTACTCATTGTCAGGCTCGTTGGTCAAGATAATACTGCGTATTTGTCGAACACGAATTTCCTCGTCAGTATCCATTGCAGCGTGAGTTGCGCTAGTGGGCTTAGATGCAACCCGAGCAATATGCACTCCTTAGCTGTCGTTGCGAGGCGCTTTATGTGACACGGAAGCAGAGGTTACAGGACGCTGCACGCGATACGGTCCTGTGTAAGATCGGCGAGCCTCGCCGACAGAGGCAATCAACATCTGGCTATTTCCCCCCAACTGTACCGACTTTTTTCCTAACCCATGTGACACGAAACCCTTTTGTATACAATTTTCAGTACCTGGTCGTACCTGCTGGAATTGTAGAAGAACCTTGCTTGACTATACCCAAAGCAGACTAGTACGCTCAGGGGAAAGCTGGCAGGATGAGAACATAAGTTCATGACTTGATTGTTAATTGATGGGAAATCCTAACCAAAACTGCAAACCAATAACAAAAAGAGTGGACGTCAACGCGTGTGACTAAAACGATAAAAACTAATTACTAAAAGAGTGAACGTCAACTAGTGACTAAAACGATGCGACCCAATAACAAAAAGAGTGGACGTCAGCTAGAGACTAAAACGATGCAGGTTTGCCCGCGGCGGCTAAAGACGCGATAAGTAGCCGTTAACCCCCCATACCCAAACCAATAACAAGAAGAGAGGACGTCAACTAGTGTGACTAAAACGATAAAAACCAATAACAAACAATACCAACCAATAACAAAAAGAGAGACTACCGTTCTACATTAACAATGCAACACAGACAGGCAATCCAATCGGGGTTCACCAACTATATAGACCGATGACATTGGTTTTGCGGTCGCATATAATAGTACGACCTCGCAGCCTCTCTCATTGTTTGGCCGTCTGCTGAACGTGTCGAGCCCATTGCATCTTCATATGGTCTCTTATATCTGGCAATGAAGCCCTCTTGATCCCTAACAAAGCTGCAAACGTCACGTTGCATGCGCGGATTTGATCTAGACCCATCGCCAGTTGCCCAGTTCATAATCTCACGCAGCTTCCTCAATGGCTCGTCATCCCTTTCATTGATCTCAGGGTTTTCCGACGCCATAAGCTCGAAAGAGTCCAATTCCTCTGTGTAGCTAATCTCTACCGGCTCATCGTCATCCCCAATAGAATTGATCAATTCAGAGTCCAAACGGACGCTTTCCGTACCACCACTGCTCGTGCCGCCAATGCCATATCCACTGAACAGAATGAGCGGCAAACACTCCTGGAAAAGTTCACTACTGAATGCTGGTGGTGGCCGAACGATGTACTTACCATTGCGATCCGGGTGCGGGGACGAGTAAAACGATATTAGATGTTTGCACATGTACCTAGAATTGAAAATGAAGGAAGGACAACTACATACTCCCTGTACTTTATCGGCGTGATAGACCTGATCGCGTTGGCTTATGACGCTGTCATCAATTAGGTCCGCACATTTTCGCCATAAATGTACGAAATCCTCGTAGAGGCTAGGCTTTTGGCGTCCGGCACCAACCTGCACATACAGATGGAGCCTTGACCTAACCAAGCCTGTACACATGATATAGCAAAGCAAATCAAGCCTTGGCCTAACTAGGTGTGATGTGTAGTCCTTCTTCAATATTCGCCAGTGACTTTCCAGGCGCATTGTGGTGCGCGAAATTGGTACTGTGCTCGACCCCGGCTTGCCGCACAAGGAGGCGATCTCCCATCGGGACCCGACATTGCCGACGCTGGGTCGATACCAATTGCACCAAAAATATCTAAAGAGCTTCGGCTGACCGATTAACTTACAATATTCGAGCATCTCTTTAATGGCCGATGCATGAATCTCTTCGTAAGTTTCATAATGAAGACTCTCCGCAACGATACCTTTGTCGACGACCACTTTGGGCAAAATCGGATGTCTGAGGAGATGCCGCTTAACCATGGTGCGAAGAACATTGGCCTGATCGGCGGTACACAGCCTTTTTAGGCCTCTCGAAAGTATCCATTCCGTCTCGCCACACAAAAAGTGCAGATACGGAGGGAGAGCTGCCCTTCGTATGGATGCCCGAGCAGTATCAACTGCATCACCACCTCTGCCTTCTGCCTTACCGCGAATATGTTGACTGATTGCACGTAGGCTATGCCAAAGACAGAGATGGTGATTGTAGCCATCATTGTTTCTTCCGAATGCGAGACTTGCCGCTGTTACTTCTATTACGAAATAGTTGATTAGGATTTCTAAAGTATGTCAGTGTGAATGGGCAAAAACGATTCATACCTGCGAAGTCCTTGTCAGTGTGGACCCATTTCGGTGTCAACCCCGCATTTCGCAACTCCATGAGCCACGTCGTCAACCGTGATCCCCTTTTGCCGTCTTCTTGAATACCTCGAGTGTCAAGAAGAAGGTACGACAAAGGGAGCGACACTAGGTCGTATTCAGTAAGGACACAGTAGAGTTCAAATCCGTGCTTGTTAGTCCCGAACGTGGCGTCAATAAAAACCTCAGTCATCTTGGCGCGGTCGAACTTCTGACTGTCGGTGAAACAAGGTGTAACAAAGGCTAATGAAATCCCAGGCTCTTGAAGACCTTGAAGTAGTTCATAGCCGTCTTGCTCGGCCACTAAGAGTTGAGCGGATTTAAAATCATCAACGTCCCTATGCCATTCGCCTTGTGTCAGGGAAATCCAGAAGTTGTAGACTTGTTTTCTCGTGATTACATGCGCTTCAGGCTTCTCGAAATCCGACACATTGGTCATTTGGATCAGGTTTCGATAAATTTGGCGTGGCGGAATGTACTTATGTGACTTAATGTAATTTCGAACATCATCTGTCATGTGAAACTTCCTTGATTCAGTATGACCATTGTGCTCGTAGATTACTGTTGCGGTCGCGTTGGCCTTTGAAAAGCTTATATGAAACTCGCCGTGGCACTCGAAGTATTCCTTTTGAACTAAAAGACATTAGATATCTATTGTGGGTTGGGCAGATAATTAAGACCGCGTACCTGTGTACCGCTGTATGGTCGAGGGATCGCGCTCCGCGGGTCTATCTTTGACGGAAGCAGGACAACTGAAACTGTACTTCGCTCCGTCACGTCTTTCATGTGCATGCTGCAAATGGAAGTAATATCCTGAACAATCAAAAATGTCGCTCCGCAGCAGCATTGCAACTCTTCTCTGTAAATCGCCGTCCGTAGTTACTGCACACGCACCAATCGAGACATCATTGTCTATACAAAAGGTCGAGGAAAGAGTAGCCTTAATTTTCAGACGCTGCGCTGTAAGATCGAACTTGTGGTCATCACGTTGCTTCAAAAATGCAGAGACGGCTTCGACAAATTCTTCGTGAGTATCGTAGCACGCGTCAAGGTCAAGTCCTGCGCGCTGCGACACGGTTTTTCCAGCCCGCTGCGATTGATGATTAATGAACATATTCACTTCATCTAGTCTAAAAGTCATGAGCAAACTTACCTTGCTACGGCACTTGTAGCAGCTCCGAAAAGCTTGACCATCTGCGCCCGCAAACATCTTTGCTAGCTCCTTAAGAGTATCACAACGAATCTGGCGACGACAGGACGGGCATTTTCGGCAGTATTGGGAGTCCTTAAAGATTACTTCAACCTGGTCCATAATGCAAACGAACGGATTAAATTAGAATGCTAAGGGCTATTAAATTAGAAGTGCAAAACTGAAGAGGAAACGGCAGTTACTGAATATAGTGGAGAGAGTGCGGAAACAAACAACACGTCCGAGGCTAATTCCCGCAAATAAACAAACATAAACAAACAAGAGGGCAAGGGCTACAGCTCCCAGGCAAATAGACAAACAACAGGGCAAGGGTTACAAACGACGTTTGATTAAGGTTAACGCTAGAGTCTAAAAGGAATATTCTGTCTTCCGGTACTTTGTCGAAGTACCCTCCATAAATTAAGCTCAAGGGTTAGGGAAAAAATCGGGACATTTGGGGACAAATAGTCAAGAGTAGGCAATCATTTGCGCTCACGTGATCGTGATAGCCTGATCTGCACAGTTTCCACAATTTCCACAGCTTCCCGGTGTTCAGTGTTCAGTATTCAGAAGCTGGAATTCAGGGCAGATGTTTTCAGCAAAAGCAGGTAAAGAGCAGGGTAGTGATTGAGTAACTTTGATTGCCGAGTTTTTGCATTACATTCCGGCCTGACCAGCAAGATGTCAACAACCACAACAGAGCACAGCACACTAGTTACTTCCCTTGACCATACAGTCGAATTTATTGACCACACCGTCACACCGAATGTATTAGAGCAAATTTTCTGTTCATAAATAGTCCAATTTAACATAAGCATCTGAACAGCTTGCGCGAACTAGTTTCCAGTTTAAGCATCGACCCCACAGCCAGTCGAAATTGCGAGCTGTCTGCTGACCCTGACCCTGGCGACGACGGCAATACAAAATTAGAGTTTGGAGTGGGTTACCCGGTGCGAGTGCGGCACCATAGTTGATAATTGAACGTAAACGTTGAGAGTTAAACGTGGCAGATCTCCTTAGGCAGTTAGATCCTTTCCATTTGAGACTATGGGAGAATCAACAAAACGGGAGGTTTCTGGGCGACCCTTGTATATTAAAGTTTCTGAGATACGCTCATGTAGATATGGATCATCCCTTCGCAACTATCTTCAGTTGCATGAAATGTACCCTTTCAGCCGCAACTTTCAGCCCCACGCACTGCAGTGGCGCGGCGTCAACATCGCGGAGTCCCTCTGGGATCTTGTAAGTTATATGTGGATTGGCTCACAGGCGTGCGGTGCGGCCTGACAAAATAGCCCTAACCGCTGACCGTTATTTGTATGGCGGCTGACAAGCACGAGATCCGGCGTTGGGTATTATAACTGCGATTAGGTGCTTAACTGCTATGAAATGAAACATAACTCAGGTATTAGTTATCCGTATAGCTGGTAGACTATACGATTACTTTACGATTAGATTCTCAGTTTTGCGATTAACTTTACGAATAATATAAAATTTTGACGGTACCGTAATCGCATGTCATGTTAGCTAGTTGCATCGACGACGACCGAGTTTTCACTGAGGCAGGTGGTTGACACTCATTTTCGGGTTCTCAGGTGCCTAACAAACGACTATATACGTCGTTGTAATGTATGCAATACACGGTTACCATTTGGGCACAAAATAACCAGCTCATGAGACCACTTTGACACACGTCCTCATTTATGACGACACTAACTTGTCATCTCCAACTTGTCATGACGTGTCCTTCTCCTTCTAGTATTACTCCATATACCTTAGCATGAACTTTATCGCAGACATAATTTATCTAGCTATTCTAAAGTTATAGTTGTTATTTCAACACAAGATCGCTACCAGAACATGAACAAAGATGTTTTGCCCGTTTGCACTTTTTCAGAGAACATCAAGAACAAACCACATACACACACTACATGTCGGTGTCCGCACTGGAGGGTACATCATAACGGCTAACATGCATCGCCAACAGTGGCAGCGTCCTACCACGACCCCGTACCTCGAAGACCACGCGTTTCGACCAACCACCGTATTGTCGTCGTCATTTGACGGACAGCAATCGAATAAGCATAAGCACCGAATTATGGGCAACGAGAGAATTCCAGCTTGACCATAGTCCCATTTTGGGTAATGGCCAACGGAATAACCAGCTTCGCGGCGTTAGAAACAACCTAGTGAGCCCTGTGCAAGATTTGCCTGGTTGCCACTGCGTGAAGAGGAGTGTCTGTGCCAATTTTGGCAAATGCTGTTAAAAGTCTTGCTTTCAAACATTAAAGCGCGATTCCTCGTGATTAGTGACGGCCGCAAAAGGATCGACAGGAGTGGTTCTAAACTTTCTTGCGCAAACTTGGCGCTCGAACAATACATCAAGCTCACTGAATGCCAATCCTTTAGACTCCGGCAGCCTGAAAAATATCCAGACGATCAATATCGCATTCATTCCGGCCCAAAAGAATGCCGCTTTGCCTTTCCAATTCCAGGCCGTTGGATTAAGCATGTATGGAGTAATGATACCATCTATAATGCCACCAACATTGTAAACGATTCGAGCAATGGCGATTGATTTAGCGCGAAGTCTTGTGGATGGAATTTCAGCAACAATAGAATACGCAACAGGACCAATGGTGCAGTCGTAAACAAAAGTGAGGACGAGTAGTAAAGATCCAATTGCCCAGTGGGCTCCTTTACTGACAAGAGACGCGGAGATCGAGCCAATTACGATGAGCAGCACAAACATGATACAAATGCCCCAAAGGTATAATGTACGACGACCCGCAAAAGTCATAGCAGCCCATGAACATACCGTCCCCACGACTCCAAGGCTATACTGAACGAGAGTCAAGTTGAATGATTGAGTTGTCTGCAATCCGGCTTGTTCATAAAAATAAGTGGAGTAACCCAAAAGAGCGGATCCACAAAAGTTTTGAGTTAACCACACGATAGTGGCGATCTCAGTCCTTCGCAGATCGGTCTTTTTGAGACAGTCTAGGAACGTCGTACCCTCGGCAGCTTTCCGCTCAATTTCGTTAGTGTAGACCAGCATTGCGACTTTTTGTTCGGTGTTGGAGTTCAAATGCGCCTTCAGGATAAGTCGATCGATAGATTTGGCTGCATCATCAGCTCGACCATGGCGGACCAGCCACCACGGAGATTCGGGAGCAAACAACACCCCGATAATTATGGGTATGGGCCAGAACCACTGGACTGCATAGCAAGCTCTGTAAGCCCACGCGCCGTTCACTGAGAGCGAGAGTCGGAGAACCGCAGACGCTACCAACTGGCCTATTACCCAGCAGAGGTTGACGTAGGACGTTAGATATGCACGAAGCACAATCGGAGAAATATCGGATGCGTAAGACGTTGTGATTGTTTGAAACATACCCCATACCGTCCCCACGAGGATGTAACCGACCAGCAATATCTTGATATCGGGAGCAAAAAATTGAATGAAAATAAATGCAGAAATGGCGACCAGCGCACTTATCATTGTCCTGCGGTAACCAAACCGTTCAGTCGCAAAGCCAGCCAAGAATAAGCCGAATATCTCGCCTACAATAGCTCCATTAGACAATCCAGCCTGCCACGGAGCTGTAATCACGTGTGAGCCGTCTGGCTGAAGTTCACCGAACTTCTCAACGAACTGCGGAAGCGCGTAGAAAGATCCAAGTAGGAGAGTATCATATCCTTCCATAATAATGGCCAGAGATATCAGGACTGACCATCCAACAGCCTTTGGGTACACCTTGACAGCCTGTATAAGCGTCATCTTGTGTTCCAGCTCTGTAGCGTTCTTAGCCTGGATAAGCAGCTCATCATTGATATCATTGATTCTTCTAAAACATGCTAAATTAGTCGATAATGTTATCCCAGTAAAATAATCTGTTACTTGCATATCACATGATTCTTTCTTTGTCCGGGACTTGCTATCTTCATGTCGCCGGATGCTGTCCCATATATTAATGCGCTTTCCTGTGACAGATTGTTAGCAGCCACGAAAGTATTGTGTGACGAGTCCCTGAGCATATACCTCCAGTATTACGCGAAAATCGCAAGCCACCAGAGCCACCTGGCCACATCCTGGGTATACTAACTCATTTGAGAGATTTGTACAAGAAGCCAAGTAAGAAGACAATGCAAAGGTATATGACGGATGGCGGTTTAGGGTAACTCTATATGAGAATGACCATCTGACCCACACCATCGATGTAAGGATAACGTCGAGAAGAATTGCATAGTGGGTCGCGTGAGAGCCTACACGAAACCCTGTGGAACGTAAGGTAATGGGCGAGGGTCTTCGAGCCTGTTTGAAAAGACATATCTCAGAGCCACACTGAGATGATTCCGCAAAAGTGATGAGTAATTACAATTAACGTCAGGTCTTATGATATAGAACTTTTGGACACAAGACTCAATATTTGTCAGAAACAGGAGCAGATGATTGATCGGCTTACCGGATACGGTTGCTCAGGTAAGGTTGATCATCAACGTAATTGACAATCATTTCTAGATGGAGATCAAGGATTGTCAAATGATCAATCATCTGAACATGATCAGGTATGGGTCAGCGAGAGCTATTTTTCTACAGCACAAATTCTTGTGTATTTAAAGACCTCGTAATCCCTTTGGGGCCTTGGATTAAGAAGTCCAACGGAACTCCACCAACCCCTTACAGTTGTTCATTAGCCACGCGAACTTTCGCACTCACACTAAACTTTTATTACATCGCAACAAATTCCGTCCAACGCCGGGTCCCTGACAGGAAAGATTTGGGATGCTGCTTACCTCACTGCTTCTGTTGACGCTCTGCATGTTGTAATTTCTCAGACCTTTCACTAAACCTATCGGCAAAGAGATCAAAATGTGGCCTGAAAATAATTGTGAGCTTTACAAACTCTTCCATGCATTTGACAAGCCGATCTCTGTTTCCGCTGGGAATAATCCTGCTGCCACCCTCTGCTGCATTCTCGTCGGTAAATTGCGTGTACGCCTTGGGGATGGAACTCTGATTCGAAATAGTGAACATGCGCATCCACCGTCCAAGGATTCGAAGCGCGTTGACGGTGTTAAATGATTGAGATCCACCACAAACTTGAGCAATTGCGTGAATGCGACCATGTGTGGGCCGAACACTACCAGTGCCGAGCGGAATCCGGTCAATTTGGTTTTTAAAGACCGCTGTCTGGCAAGATGCGGGTCAGTAGCGGCGTTGCATTGATGAGAATGTACGGTGATAACCCACAAGATTCCCATGTTGTTCTGGCGAGACCCAAACATGGCCATCGCTCCACGTACTCAAAGATCGCAGCTCTTGAACCTTGGGATGGTTGTGTTGCAAGTCGTCCTTTACCAGCAGGCCCTCGGGGTTGAAGATGCGTACGTCGCAGCCGAGCCGGAACAGTATCCGTGCGGCTTCGAACGCGAGCAGACGGGAGTATGAACTGTTTTTATCCCTAGCTAACCAGGCAGTACTGATCTGCGGTTTACAACCACACTGCGCCATACGAAGAAATACTCACCGGCTTCTCATACTCCCATACAAGATTAATACCTTAATTCTATTGCCTTGCGTCTTCTGCATGTCCTCTTCCACCAGTTTCATTACCGTGCTAAGCTCGAGTTGCGCAATCCAGTCATTCTTTGCTGTCTCGTCGTCCAATAGAAACGGTCGGTATGCTCCCCGAATTTCTGGGTCATAGTCCGTAGAAGAAATTGCGAGGGCGCGTCCACTATACGGTAAAATCTCGCGAGTCGGACGAGTCGAAGTCGCATTATTCAGATCATCGTTGTTCAATGGGACAATACGAGGTACGCTTGACGCCATGGCAATCCGTCGGATAAGATTGATCCAGTTTTTGCTAATTGGATAGCGGCCGGACAATTCCGATGTCTAAATTATGGTACATCCACGCAATGGACCCATCGCACGGAAACGCGGAGTATTTGTACACAAAATCCTAGCCCGACGTGAAAGTTGGGTGAATTGCCGTGCCTGTCATTGCTGGACTCTGATTGGCCATACAGACCCACGACGTGGCAACAGGCAAATCTCGTACGTTTCCGCTGAGCGCCAGGGTTCTGACATAGAATTGAACCGGACGCTATAACGACGTAATTTGTATGACGAGGTTATCGTGACATCGTCAGTAATCCAGTCAACATGATCGTTAAACTAACCTGATCGGCCAGCGCGCGGCTCACAAAAATCGACGGCCAGACTTATTATTTTCATTAGGGTAAACCACAGCTTGGACACCACGCGTATCCAGAAGAAGGTAGGACAGAGGGGTTTGAAACGAGGTCGTACTCGGTAATGACGCAGTACAGTTCATATCCATATTATGTCTATTTGCGCCAAATGTGGAGTCTATAGATATCATACAATTTTGCAAATACAGTTCGCATCTCTGCTGTTATCGTTATCCACTTGGTGTGCACCTTCGGAAACTGCTACCAAAAAGAGGAATTCTTTACAGAGGAAGACTAGGTTAACGGTGTCGAAAAATAGCCAGAAATATAGGCCAAGTTCCACCCGATAAAGTTTGGCCTAGAACACTTTAGGCAAAAGAGTCCTAACTGAACCAATATTATTGAAAGTTTTAACTTTCCGATCTGCGCCGCACAGACTGATATGGCAATATTTTAAACGTATAATCTGAAACCAAATGAGAAATATATATACAACGAGAAATGCCACCCAAGCATGTATTGACTCAGAAAGGCAGACAGCTGTAAGCAAGCAAACGGAAGCTTTTCGTCCATGATGGCTAGTTCAGAAATTGGTTTGCCTCAATATCCGGCAAACGCACAAACGATGGATCCTCTCTCGAAAGACGCTTTTTATATACCCAACTTCGATCCCGCGATCCATCTTGCATTTGAACCACCCTCCAAGCGCTACTCTTTTACGGAGCTTGGGCTTCCTAAACCTCAGAACGCCCCGAACGTTTGCTTTACGGAGCCTTTTCAACTCTTTTCTGAAGAAGGAGTGCGGATGATCCGCCGCGAACTATTTCGAAAGGAGTTTCTTGACAAGTACATGAGATCATGGAGTCGTGCGCCTTGTTATATCTCAGGCTATGCAAATCATGAAAACGTACCGCACCAAGATTTACAACATCAGGGTTGGTGGAAGCTGACGGATAGATTATAGGAGGGGACCTTTATCAAGCAAGCATGGCATCACCCAGCTACACAAGCTGTGATTAATGAAGCTTTCGGTGCGGCACTGAAGCCCTTGCCGCGAGAGGCAGATCTTGGTTATGTTAATGTTCAACTCGGTGTTGAGGGTCTTTCTGGTGTTTACAAATACACGGAAGAACCTGCTAAACCTCTGCCGCCATCAGAGGCTGCAGCCACCATTGCAAGTTCTGAATATGACAATACCCCGGTCGATGCATGGCACAAAGATATGGTTCCAGTTGTCTGTGTGCTCATGCTGAGCGACACCAGCACAATGGAGGGTGGTGAGACCGCCATAAAGAAGGGTGACGGATCAATCATCAAAGCTCGAGGTGCAAAGATGGGCGGTGTGGTTCTCATGCAAGGTGGCTATACAGAGCACGCAGCACTACGAGCAACGAACTGCCCAGAAAGAGTGAGTATGGTCACGAGTTACTGCTTCGCCGACCCGGACGCAGATGATAGCTGTACAACGTTGAGAAGTTTCGACCCCGTTAATGATGATAAACCGACACTCTGGAATGTGTACCTCGAGTATAAATTGAAGCGACTGAGAAACAGGATCGATAGCGTGTTGGAGAAACTCGACAAGAAAAAGCAAAAAGGTGAAATCCCAACAAGAGAGGAAATTGAGCCATGGATTAAGGAGCAAGTCACTTTCCTGAAGATGACCTCGTTTGAGTTGTTTGAACGAGTTCCCAATTATCTCTTGAAGGAAGTCCCGGATGATGTCTTGCGGAGCTACTTGAGTGACGTTTAGAATAAACAAGGGGAGGGCAGTGAACAAGAATCAGGCCATCAGGAAGAGCATGGTTATCTTCTTCCCTTTCAATTCTATGATTTATCGTGCATTTATAGATTGACTATCGTTTGTCGTAAGTCCAATGCATCAGTATACTTGCCGGGAGTGAACTCTTGCCGTGCGACCAGTCCAAAATGTACGTCAATCCCTCGTGGACGCTTTCTGCGCACCTCTGGAACGCGCACAGTGTACTTGACTTTGTCACTGCATCGAGAGATAAGAAACATTTCATCATGACCATGGCAAACTTTTGGAGGTTCTTCGCGAGGCGAGAGGCAACGATATTGAGACATTTGGAAAGATGCTGCTCGCGGCTGTGATAGGCATTGACGAGGCGAAGGCCTGGCTTAACAGTAGAGGTGGGACTCTTTAATCTTTAGCATTGTCGAATAGATATAATTGCGCGAAAGGATAACAAATAATTCCAAAATATAGAATAGGGTAGTTCACGAGCGCGCGATGCACGAAAGCGCCATGCTATTCTAAGTTATTCGAACATTAGTTTCACCACAACCACGAAAATTAATCAAACGCTAATTTGAATCCTTTTCTTCAGCACCCTCGTTATCTGCATTACAAGTTCGCGCATTATGTCCCGTACTACCACATGTTTTACAACGCCGTTGGCGCAGCTCAACGCGTCTCGCTCGACCACCATTCTCGCGTTCTTGCTGTAGCAACTGCTGCGGAGCCTCCCTTTGGTCCATAAACGTCCTGTCCATCTTGCATAGTTAGGGATCTTCCATGCTGCATACTTGGTTTTTGGCCCTGCGACGTTTGCTAACGGCGCGATTTGCCCCTCACAGCCAGGAGTTCTCCGAGAGGAGCATTCTCATGCATTGTTTTTAGTGTGCCTTTGGCAAATTGATCTATCGGAGCAAGAATTGACGTCCTAGAACTAGTTTGGTGAGTTAGATTTCTTTTTATGGCACACGGTCACCACACCGCCGCTAGGTCTTGACAGTTGACCAATAACCATTTAAGTAACCATTCAAATTAAATCCGGTGGGACCGTTATAATGTTTAGTGATGAGTAAATTCTACTTTGAAGGCTCGGGCATTTGGGCTCAAATAAATAGAATTGACTACAAAGAATTTGCTAGAGACAAAAAGGAGAAGAAACAAAAGACGAAAAAGGACAAAGAAAACTCGGAATAATTGCGCCTCGCGAGACCACGTGATCTCCACGTTGTTATGCCTTCAGCAAGATCCATCTCGCACAATAACATTCCAGTCTTGGGCTGTAAATTGCTGGCCCGCAACATAAGAGATCACCCCATTACACACACCGCAGTTTTGAAGTACAATGGACGCTACGTAAGCAATGTCGCCGAAACCATCGAGAGTATAAGTAGTTGGATTCTAGTTAACTTGTAAGCTTTATCCATAACGAAACGGTGAAGTAGTAGAAATCGAGACACACTTACGTCATTGCACCACCAGATGGCAGAATCCCAAGAGCAACTGACTTGCCCACAGTTTCCGGGGCCGGGACCGTTGACAGGCTCACCCGGGACGGTAGAAAGGTAATTAATACCGTCGATGATAGGTTCGCAATTGGCAAACGGAAAATTGTTGCAGTAGTAGTTAGTGAGTTGATCGCGTTTTTCCAACGGCGAGACATCTTCTCTTTTATTCAAAGCCGAGTTTGGCTTGAGTTGGAACCCGGGGTTAATTTCAATGGCTTTATTGTAGACCTGCTGGATGGTCCCGTTAAGGACATGATGGGCTTGTCCCGGAAAAACCTCGACTTTCCAGGACAACTCCTCGACACCAT
The DNA here is from genome assembly GCA_018804115.1 of Lipomyces starkeyi. Lineage (NCBI taxonomy): Eukaryota > Fungi > Ascomycota > Lipomycetes > Lipomycetales > Lipomycetaceae > Lipomyces > Lipomyces starkeyi. The sequence goes on from JAGJTG010000015.1 coordinate 27,431, forward strand.
ACCCATCCTTGGGCGGATTTGGCAGGCCGAATCCCTAAGAAGCTTAGTTATTAAATAACAAAAAAATAAGGGCTTTATGTACGGTTCCGGTAAGGGTAGTCAAGACGAAAATGACCAAACAGATCGAAACCATCTTGCGCGCGTCGGAGTTAGCGGATATACGTGAAGGTCTGATCAGAGGGACGTGAAGGAAAGGGAGAGTTATTCAAATACCCAGTCCGTTATATAGCTTTTTAAGTCGGGCTAACAGTTACGATATCCTTCTCGCACAGAATTATGATTGCTCTCATGAGGAGAAAACACATCGCGGCTGACACGCGCGGCCAACATTGTGGGACGGTCACTAACCAAATTTAAACATCTATGTCGTCATGGCTCCACACACTCGGACACTCCAGTCCACCGATCTTGAATGTTTTATAATTGGCGAGGACGGCGGAGATGATAGTTGCGGCGTTCCGAGCCACGTTCTTAAGGAACTCAGTGTGCACATTTGTTTTTTGGTGTCCATTGCTGCTGACTGATAAATGAGCAGACTGTAACGCAACAATTCTGTAACGGCGTACGCCCCTTGTGCGGCTCGGCTTTCCACCACTTCCGATTGGCTCGTTCCTGCCCCTGCCACCTCCCCCGATGACCAATATAAACACGGCACTCTGGGCTGGCGTTGGTCCAACCAACGATACTGATAGACGGCTGCAATAGGGATGGTAGCTAGCTCAGCATTTGCGGCATATACAATTCCAAAATTCGGGTGGTCACTGTCGATGCCGACTTAAACAAATGACTTGCCCGTAGGATTTGCAGTTAAAAATCGCACGAAAACAGTCGGATTCGACTAAGGTAAATGTTCACCTCAACGATTGCTACGATTTCGGAAGACGTAGGGCCTGCCGAAGCCGTCAGGTTGTATAATCCAAGAACATGAAGCAAATAAAATCAAGCACTCCACCAAGTGAGTGTTACACTGATGACCGGAAAACACGGCATGCCAGCGGAGCGGACCCGAACTCTTTCCGGTAGGAGGTCCCCGACTCAGGGTTGTTTCAATAATCCCGCCGGTTATATTATTATTTTTAACTTATATATAAATATATTAGGGCAAGACGAAAGAAAGATTCGGATTATGTCGACACTACTTGCCGAACTGTTGGAAATATTCAACCGCCCGACCTCCCAGTGAGGGGGGTTAGGTTCTGACAAAGCTTAATTAAAGAGAGCAGCTAAGCCGCACAACCACAATCTGATTAGAACTCCAGCGCTACTGAATCAGGCTGGTAAACAATTCAATCGGGCCCGCCATTACTAATCAATCAATCAATTCGAAGAGCCGGTTGATTGATGAAATTGACTGTGGCAGACGGGTTGGATCTTTGGCCCGCTACAACTTTGTCGCCCCTGACCCTAACCCTACGGCCGGCCGCCCAACCATGTCAACACAGAGGTGTCTCCCGCTCCCTTGACCTAGCTTCACAACAAACCACAACACGAAATGGCTCAATCTACATCTATAGACCCCCATACGAGTGATTCAGGATCCCGTTCTACAAGCTCTGATTCTCCCGAGCTTCCCCCGATCGTTCAGGAACGACCCTGACACGTGGGAGATCTTCCCTTGGTCCAAATTCCCTGGTTCGTCAAGGCTACGCGTCCGGGATCCCTCACCTCGTGGATCTGGCGTTATGGCTACGATATCGAGTCTGCTAAGGCTTCAAATCAGAAGAAATGGGTCTGTCAACGCTGTATTTGAAGGGGTCGACGCCGACATCCTTCTCAGCTGCAGGCCATGTCAATATTGAGCGTCATCTTCACGACCAGCACTCCCTTGAGGATGCGACCGGCTGGCGGATAAGGAAGAAGTCAACAGAGAGCCCGGCCGGGCCTCCTGACAAGCAACGACGGATAGATACGCTCTTCAAGCTGAATGCCGAGGTGCCACGGGAGCAGGCTTTGATCAATACCCTGAAGCTTGCGTTCAACCGGGACCACTTCCAGAAGCTCCTGATCAACTGGATCGTCGAATCAAACCTCCCTTTTCGAACAATCGAGCACCCAAGGCTCCGTGAGGCTTCATGTATCTGAATCCTCTCGTTGAGGACTCGAACGCGTTGGTTACTCATCCGACTGCCCGCCGGATTCTTGTTGACGAGTATAAAGAGCATCATGGCGCCGTCAAACGCCTCCTCCGCAACTCGCCCGGCCTCATCCACATCGCCTTCGACGGCTGGAGCTCACGCAACAAGCATGCGCTCTACGGCATTACCTGTAGCTTCCTCGACTATCACTTCAAGGCCCGGAAAATCGTCCTCGGACTGCCTGAGCTAATGGAACGGCACACAGGAGAGAATATCGCTACTGAGGTCATCGAAATCATCACTTCCTACGAAATCAGCGATAAGATCGGCTACTTTACTCTTGATAATGCTACGAATAATGATACGGCGATGGAAGCGATTGCTGATCACTTCAGTCTTGGAAACGCGCCTGAACGCCGAGTCCGTTGTATCGGCCACATCATCAACCTCGCCGTCAAGGCACTGCTATTTGGGAAAAATCATCAAGCCTTCGAAGAAGAGATTTCGGACGCTCAAGCCCTCGAAGTTGCTACCCATCGGCTATGGCAAAAGACCGGGCCTGTGGGCAAACTGCACAATATCGTGACTTGGATCAACCGTTCAGATACACTCGCGCAGGCGTTCTTGAAGCTACAGAAAGATTACAAATAAAGTAACCCTTCGAAACGTATCAAGGTCCTGCATCTTGTTTCTGACAACGCAACCCGGTGGCTCTCGCAGTCCTACATGATTGAGCGAGCATTGAAGCTACGTAACTTCATTGAGGACTTATGGGACAATCAAGCGAAGGCATACTGCCGTTCGCATCGATCGAAATAGGATATACCGCTGTGCCTTCAACCTGATTCGAAGCTGACCGATTCTGACTGGTCGATGTTACAAGAACTGCAAAGCTCCTCTACAACTTCAACGTCGTCCTCCTCATCCTTCAAGGCGATTCAGTACTCCGAGACCGGTTACCTCAAGGCGTACTGCCTCATCTGGCATGTGATACCTGCCTTTGAATTCCTCCTTGACAAGCTTGAAAAGGCCAAGAAAGAAGAGGTTGAAAATAGCTACAGAATTCAGTGGCAGGCTGCAGTTAACTGTGCCTGGGACCGACTTGATAAGTACTACCAACTGCTTGACGATTGCCCGGCTTATTACGCTTTTTTCGTTGCCCTCCACCCGAGGTACAGATGGCGATACTTTGAGACGAAGTGGTCAAACAGGGAATCGTGGATTACTGGCGCAAGGGCAGCGGTCCAACGACTACGGGATTCTGACTACAAGAAGCGACCGGTCAGCAATCACTTGACGACTTTCCGGCGGTTGCAATTGAAAGTCTCATTCGTGAGCCCATTCGATCAATATTCCGATACTGTGAGCCCGCCGTTGATGCCGGACCTCGACGAGCCTAAGGACCTCCCCGATGACGAGTACGAGCGTTGGCATCTCAGCACGGCTACGGATATTGATGTGGAGGACCCGTTGGAATACTGGTACAACAAGAGGTCAGAATACCCTCGTCTTTGTCAAATGGCCGTGGATATTTTATCCATCCATCCCATGTCGGCTGAATGCGAGAGGCTCTTCTTGTCAAGTGGCCTCATGGTGACACCTCTACGGTCACGCCTTGAAACAACAACAATCGGGTTAGCACAGACAGTACGGTCGTGGTTGAAGGCCGGGGTCATTCACGATAGCGTTATGGACGTTCCGGACCTCGACACCATGAATCATCGTGGAGAAGGGTCAGACCCGGTCAAGAACGACTTCAACGAGGAATCTGACGACGATACCGGGGCCGTGAGTCTGCTGGAGGACGGCAACGGGGACGGCGACAGCGACGTTGTTACGCTGTATGACTAAGTGCTGTATCAATTGTCAATTCAATTCAATCAATTCAATCCGGGCCCTCGATTGATCAATCCAACTGGCCATGACGGTTGATGACCGTCAATCAATTCAATCTGACCTCCCAGTTGATTGAATCAGCCTGTACTGAATAAGCCCACAAGCCGTTGATTCAAAGACTCTCGAAATGAGCTCACAAATACATCATATCCTTGGATATGACATTAGATCAGACGCGTCAAAACTCGACGTGGGGGATATGATATAACACTTGTACTATTGGAATCGATCTACTGGGTGAATGACCACTGAATGATGCTATAAGCACTTATACGCAATTCAGCTCCTCAGTGATTTCATCTCAGGGTTGCATTAAAAACTTTCATCACAGATGCCGACAAGGCATTGATGAAGTCCATAAAGGAAGTCTTTCCTACGGCTATCAATCAACTCTGCAGATGGCACATTGAACAAAATATCATGAAGAACTGCAGGAGATATTTTGATATTGTGCCAGACTTTGACAGCTTTATGAAGCAGATTCAGAAAGCTGCGAATTCTACAGACCATGATCATCAGGAGGAAAAACTAAACCAGGTGCTCGAGAAGTTTCCTGCAAAGGCAGCAGACTATTTCTTCACCCAATGGTGGGCAAATGATATGTGCAAAGCCTGGGCAGAGATTCATATTCGCAACTACCTGAATTTCGGCATTAGCACCACGTCCAGAGTCGAGGTCAGTTATGGCGCCATGAAGACTGCGCTGACTTCCTCTTCTGGAACGCTGCACACAGCGACAAACAAAATAAACCAACGAGACATTGAACGGTCACAAAACTTGAGTGTCGTCGGATCCAACCAGAACGTACACGTCAGATTTGAGATTAGAAATCAGGTCGAGACATCAATGCTGTGTACTGTGATGTCCGGTTTGATCTCGAATAATTTTCCTTAGATATTCTGCGTTCCATCTTCCATTGGGTCCGACAAATACGTACTGATTGTAATCACGAATCCTCGGTGCGTGATCACTGCCGATGCTGTAGAGAATGTCCCTCGAGCGGGTGTGAGTTTCCCTGAAAATGAACTTAAATTACGGACATTCCTTGCCAGTGGTCGAATATACACCAAGTACTGAATAAATATGTCCTCGACTTCTCGGGGGATGACGTGGGCGATTATTCTCTCATGTCCGGTCATTGAAGTCGACTTGTTATACTGGCCAAGACTCAGAAGCCCACGCGGATGACAGTAAATTGATCTGGCCCTGTGGACACTATTTGAAAGAAGCCACGTTGATATTTCACTCATCCGCGCCGGCGATCCGTACGTAATATGCATTAGCAAGAACAACTTTTCGAGCATCTGTGCGACTCTCTTTGCGTATTGTTTGGCCTCAACCCTGACAATTATACATTCAGAGCCACTTAGTGAGATTCCATGTTTGGTGAGGTGAAATCTCATATTTGATGTTGATGTTGCTCTTGCGGAATCAGTTGTCTTCCAATTACATCGTCTACATCGTATCTGACGATCTTCTATCGGCCCTTTACCCCTCTTCGGCCACCACAGCTTTCCTGGTAGTGCTGAAACATCAAACTGCGTCCATAAAGATTGATTCTGCGGCTTCTTTCGCGAAGATTCCGATTCGCTGGAGACGCTGGATGTGTCAACCTGCCCATCATCGTTTACCTCAGACTGCTGAGACGAGTCTGCTGGAGAGCTTTGACGTTGGTTCAGTTGGCTTGCTGAGTAGCCGGGAGTAATAAGCTCGACGCCATCGGACCCTCTATTTGAACGAAATCTTTTGACAACGCGGTCTTCTGGCGGTGCTTCCCTGTCGCTGCCAACATTAAGAAGCTTGTAATCGACCCTTTGAGAACGTTGCGGGTGCTTGCGGGGCGATACAGAGAAATTATCCATATCGTTGAGAACAAATTGCGGCGACAGCTCTTTTTGGCCCCAACGACGAAAGATATCCTCTAGCTCTCGCGTGCCTAAACAGACCCGACAAAGCTCGGTGTCCATGGCTTTACCCTAACCCCTTTATGTAAGTAGCGTGTTGGCAAACCTACGAATAATTACGAATCGAATACGAATAAAACCTCTTTAACCATTAGTCGAATACGAATATGAGTTGCCCAAGAAAAGTCGAATACGAATAAGCAAAATCTTTATGTGCGGCCCTACGAGCCGGACAGGTACGGCCGGACTTTCGCCATTCAGAGAGGATTATAGGATTAACCCTGACAGTAGTGCCATGACATGCAATCATCCGCGCCAAGCCACAGAGTCGTCACCAATGGTTTTATCTCACTCTCCATGAAAACATAACAGCCCAATTTATAGTTTAACCCCTCCACGGCACTCATTCAAAAGCCACAACACACTAAGATCTAGTTTATTCCTTTTCCAGGGTTAGATGGACAATGCAGACAGTATCACAGCCGTGGCGTATCACCTTGGCGGTGCGCTGTCGACAGGGCTTATCAGCTTGCAACGAGTCTTTGAATTCGACAGGAACCCTTGAAAAAAATCTAATTTTATATGTGCAGCGAATAGGTGCGACATGTAGGGTCAGGGTCAGTCAGGGTTTTCGGCACCACCGGCAGTCCCCACCGCAATGAAATTTAATGCGACCAGCCAAAAATAGCTCAAGATCGTGGCAACTCTTTTAAGGTTGCGACAACCGCCCAGCAGGCTACGACCTGTGCATCATCCGCGACAAGGATCGCCGGCACCTATAAGCCAAGAACTTGTATGTCCGGGGGTTTACATAAGAGGCCAGTCAGCCTTGCACATCGATCAGCAGATAAGGTCGAACTTGATGGCGCGTACGATGAGAGATAAGGTGGCCTTTACCCTTATCCCTGAAAATCTTGTTGTTCATTGTGGCTGTAACTTGCTACGCTTGGTATTCTATTACAGGCCTGCCTATTACGGGCTCAGGGATCAGCCAAAGATTCCGAATCTGGTTTGAGTGTTCCTCATTCTACTACAAGCGAACTAGTGATAATGGAGAACGGACACACTGCTGATGTTGCCAAAAGAAGCGTGTGGGATGTCACTACAGGTGTAGTTATCAACACAGTACAACTCGCAGGCTCAATTTATGCCGCGATTCTTGCATGCAGAGATGCAGGGAATCCTAGCAATAATAGACGCAAGGAATGTTTAATCAATATCATCTTTTCAATATCGATCGCCTTAAGCACTGTGAGGTCAGCTGGTAACGACGCAGGAATTTGGTATCGTGACGAATATGCCATTACCTGGATCAAGTTGGGTAAAATGAAGGAATTCAGCAATCTTTGGAATGGATCTAGTAATCTAGATGTTATTTGGTTACACAGGCCCACATAGACACTTTATTTGGGAAGAGAATGGCCACAGTCGTGGATAACTTATCACGGCAGAGTACGTTGCTACTTGCCGTCGCCCATATTGAGTGACTTTTACCCTCGGGTTTCCCCTGGGCCTTGACCTTCGAAATTTCTACCCCTATTTCATATATATAACATGCTCTAATGACAATAAAAATTATACCATTCGAGTCGCACGATTTTTCACTTTCCAACTGACTAATTTCTGTAATTCCATTTTTGGTGATGTTTTTGGTCCCCGCTCATTGCTCGATCGATCCGGGTTGATCCGATTTTGTATACTGAACTAACCGACCCCGAATCACCTGGGGCCGTCTGCCTCACAGAATGCGGCCCATTACTATGCGACGGCCTCACATCGATCCAGTGGTTCAAGGGGCTGAACTTCATGCACTATGTATAGGTGTCAGCTAGGGCTTCTAACATACATAAAGTTACGTCAAACCTATGTTGTGAGCAAACTAGGGTTAGCCCCAAAAACATATAAGCAGCGCAATTTCCTGGCACCTGATGGGTAGGTCTCCTTAGCGCCTGCGCTTGTGATTCTTTTTAGGGAGACCTCCCGAAGGTTTCATCGCTTACGCCCTAACCCAAACAGTAAGACTGATCGGTTAGACAAGATGTTGAATAAGGCAATCATATTTTTAATAGCTGCTACCATGGCTATGACTGTCGCCATAATGGAAACATTGAATTACACAAGATACATCTTATCGGACGGTACGCAAATATTCCTTCCCGATTCCCAGACACTCTCAATATTGGTCAATAGGGACCCACAGGTATTGCTGGAATATCTGAATAATGTCACTGAAATAGACAGGGACCAGAGAGCAAGAGGGGTACAAAGAACACATATAGTTACCGCAGAACAGGTCGCAGCACCAACGGATACAGAAGCTTACAATCACACAATCGATGATAATAGTGGCAGTGAGCTGACCAGAGGGGCAGAGAGGAACTTATGTTACCTCAAATTCTTCAAGGAGGAAGGTTATGTCGATTGGAGGACGTATTTACCAACGAAGTAACTAATTCCTGCACTAACTTCTAATACCATCGAGAATTAGTCCGTGAAGCTGCGCGTGCGCCACATATATGCCTTAAACCTCCACACAGAGCCGAAGTACCATGTCGATGCCAAAATATTCAATTGGGCAACCCCGCTAATCGCACGCGTCGGCCACGCGTTTGCATTATTGCTCGATACTAGCAAAAAAAAAAAAAAAAGCCTGGACAAGGCTCAGTCCCCCACCACTTTCTAACCTGTCGCATTCAAAATCGACTTTAAATCTACAATTCTTTCGATATTCAAAACGACTCTATATCAAAACTATATCGCAATGGCTCGTGTCCAAAGCAATAACAACAATAGCTCCGACAACTGCGAACAGACATTTACAGATACTAGTTCCGCCAGCACGATTCCAGGCACCTCGACGTCGCCGCCAGCAATTGCTCCGACTTCTCAACTGACGTTTGACGCACTGGAGTCAACAGCAGGGCAACACTTATATGAAGATCAGCAGCCATTGATGGCATTGTCCAGTGCTAGCATTGGCACCACTAACGAAGGAAGCATGCCAAATAATACAATTGGTTCTCTTATTGCACCGCCGCAGCTTCCAGCTGTTGGTGGAGACCTTGCGCTGCAAAACGAAATATTCCTGCATAATACTCAGATGGAGGCTGTGCGACAGAAGTATGCCCTTCGTCCTAAAGGGACATCGCAAGCATACGGCCCTATTCAACGTCGCTTCACTGTAAGTAAACACGACATTGGGCTAACAGCATCGCTTGACGCTAACTGTTTCTCCAGGAATGGTGCGATGAACGCCAGTTTGTCGATGGTCAGCTGGCTACAGAGTCGAAGCTTATTGCGTTTCTCCAGACTGAACTCATCGACAAAGGGTGTCTCAATCGAAGAGAGCCTTATACGGTCAACACTTTAAAGCTCCATGTGGCCGCCATCACAGACCTGTGGAGGCGGCAGGCTGATTTCGGCATCAACCCACACCCAAGGCCTCGGACCGCCAACGTACAGGCAATCTTGAACACGTATTCGACTAACGCGCATGAAAGAAATAGACAACAATATGCAGATCGTGGTGCTGGCTCAATCTTTGATGGTTACAATTCCGAAGGTATGTTGAACATTGCTCGCGCCACCCTGTCCCGTCCAGACGGATACGGCGATCGCGTGCAAGGCCTCCTGGATTTCCTTCTTGGCAATTACATGCTCTTGCGTGGGAACAACAGGCGAGAGATCGAGCTGGCGGATTTAGATCTGCTACCGCTCGAAAACGAAGGTCCCACAAAGTGTAAAGTTCTTGTGATAAGACCAACCAGCATGGTCGAGTAGATCATGCTGGTGCAATGAGGAACCAGGATGTCCTAGTGTGCCCCAAATTCATGATCGCTCTCCATTTTTACAGGTATCATATTGACAGGGAGCCATTTCCAGTACTCCGGTCAAATGATACCTGGTTTGACACCAAGCTCTTCGTTCAGTGCGGTAAGTGATATTATAGGTAATACTAGACAAACCCAGAGGAAAAATCTGCTAACGTCGCATTGACTCTGTAGCCGCGCGCAAGCGTGCTACTGATAGAACCACTGCCATCGATTATAAGAATACGCAGATGAAGTGGACTAACAGGATGTTCAGCGAGGCTAACATTTTGTCCACGAAGAAGACACATGCTGGACGTAAGGCTGGCGCGCCCAGATGGCTGAAATTCGTGGGGTCGGCGAATCAGAAATAAGGCGGGCCGGAAGATGGAACAGGGACGAGATGACTTCTTGTTACCTGACTTCCCTTCCATTTAAGTGTATAAAGGCCATGTCCGGCCTGTCTCCAAAGGGAGACTTTTACATTGCTCGCGCACAGATAACCCCTCCTCTCGAATTACAGAAGAAAATTTTCCCCACAGTTGATTACTGGCTAGCAAGGTATTATGGCCAAACGAAATTGACCTAGCCATTGAACATCAAGGAAGCAATTCACAAAACTTAGAGACTAGCATTGCGGGGCATGGGTTCTTGAGACTCGTGGAGTATCTCCGGGAAGTTTTCTTTCAAGACATTCTTTTCCTCAGGAAGCTGTTCAAAGATTTGCCGCTCTGGCATCACGAACTGTTTTCTGAGCCTTTGTTTGTCGAATGGGAGAAACATTTCTGGGAGCTTTTCCGGGAGCCGGATTCCGAGAGAGTGGTCTCGACAAGATTGGAAAACGTCATCCCGGACGTTGCAACCACGATTACGAGTCTTCACAGTGGTATGGCAACCAAAATCGATACTGTCCATAAAGCTGTGACAGAGGGAATTGCACAGCTTCATGGTGCCGTTGCACGCAGTCAGCAAGAGACTCGCCAGTTGTCGTCCCGTATTTCAGTTATGGAAACTGGGTTCGACTATATTTTTCATGGTGGGTCTCTCGTTACTGCTGCTGCGACAGCGGCAGCTAGCTCGTCGCAATGTCAGAATATATCGATGCCTCACCCTATGATTCTCAGGCCAATTCTTGCCGCAGAGCATCCAGCTCTTGTTCCAAGTTCTTCATCCCCTGCACCACCTCCTTCCTTTTTGGCTTCGTCTATTTCTTGGTTAATTTTATTTCCTTGGCTAGATTTATATTTATTTTATGATTATTTTTTTGAGTTCATAGAGGTAATACACAAGTGTGCTAATGTATAATAATTAGAAGTAACTTAGTTATTGATATATATTTATTTTATTTTAACGTAGCGTATGGGGATCCTGGTCATATGGGGAACCTGGGTCACTAAATTCAATCTCCTCACTTTGACCTTGTCCTACGCGCCACACAATCGACCAAATCCAACTCCGACTCGATCGAACTATTCTCTACTTTTTCGTCTTCTTCTAATTTATCTACTTCTTCAATTGGGAGCTTACGTGGCCGCCCACGCGGTCGTTTTGCCTTAGGTTTCTCTTCCGCCTCGCGAACGATTTTCAACACTTCCTCCGTACTAAACACAAATTCGCCCTGTAATTTCTCTTCCCTTTGGTTCGTTTCTTGCGGGTTTGAAGCAACTCTTTACACTCTTGAAGCTCCTTCCGTAAAATAGTTAGCTCAGCATTCTGACTTTCGACCAGCTGGTTCTTCGCATATCGCCGAGTTGGCGAAGCAAGGGATTCATTGCTTGCCAGAGCTGTATTAAAGACCGAATTTGCGTGCTTTAGTTCTGTTCCATCTGGAGGAGAGCTCTTAAGAATGGAGAGGTCTAGGTCCATGATATTAGTTGAGGTTTGAGGAGTACATGGCGGCTCAGGAGCTGGAAGTGGAAGGCTATTTAACACTCGCCGAGGACTAAATGGAATCAAACCAGCTCCTTTCCAGCCACTTTGAATGTTCTGAGATGTAAGAGCTTTCTCTCGAATGCGCTGAAAAAGTTCAACCCAATCAGCCCGTTTTATTCGCTGTATACCAGCCCGAGTATACCGGTCCACCTCTTGAGCATGATATCTCTTTAATGGCCCATACACCCCAACATCAAGTGGCTGAAGTAAATGCGAACAATGAGGAGGTAGGATAAGAAGGTCAATGCCGCTCTCCATACATAGAGCAATCATATCGCCCGTGATGTGGCTGGAATGGCCATCCATAATCAGTAACCGTGGCCGATTTTTAGACTTCTTGCGTGACTCTGGCTCAAATACTTTCCGTAACCACTCATAACCATGGTTATTAGACGTCCAGCCGCTAGTACTCGTTGAGAAGCGACAATCGGGAGGTGTATTCTGCGGAATCCATGCTGAATTGGTATTCTGGGCCTTAAAAATAACCATTGGTGGTAGGGCGCCGCCGGCTCCGTCAACACATTCCAACACAGTTACCCACTCTTGCTTCCCTGCAGTAACCTTCCAATTCGATTTCTGAGTAGAATCGACAATTATACGCGTAGATTGAGTGTCGCCAACTGCAAATCTTCCCCTTTGCTTGATTTTGTCCGCAACCGCGACCCATTCTCGTAGACCACGCTAAAGCTCAGAGTCTTTTTTTTTTAATTTTTATTTTAGGTTGGCAATTGGATTCAGCCGCGTGGAGCACAGCATCGCTGTATGACCAGAAATAGGGCTGTGACGGATGCGGATATCCGCCTAATTTGACCGTATCCGCCATCCGCCATCCGCCATCTCAAGTTTGGCGCATTTGCATCCGTCATCCGTCATCCGCCATTACAAGTTTGGCGGATCCTCATCCGCCGTCTTATCGAATAAATCCGCGTTCCAATCCGCCTTGGTCGGATAAATCTAAATGATTACACTAGCTTAATTAGGTTAGTGGATTTCCTTTGAAAGTTTAGCACCAAACGTCATTTGGAATCAAAATTTCACCTGTTTTTGGTTATTTGCGACTCTTTCACCTTAAATAAATAATAAAAATAGTGCGATGTCAAGATTACATTAGACAATGTACTTGTCAATTCTGCACGCGTGTCAGCATCGACGATTCGCATTCTGCAGCAGAGTCGACAAGAATGTGAAATGCTCTGCCTGAGCCCGCACACTTAAAACATCCCCTTGCATCATTCGCATTTCCGTGACGTCTACTTTGTCTTATTCATTCTGTATATTTAATGCAGATAGCAATTTAATTGAGTTAAAACCGCACAATCTGTAAGTAATCTGATCCAGTATTTTCAAATCTCGAATAGTTACAGACCTCGAAATCCATAGGCAGTCTTGCGGAACTCTAAACGATCCCGGAATACACATTTCTCAGCTACAATACTGTGGACCTTGGCCCGGACCTTAATACTTCACATCGATCTTTCCTAATTAGGAAATTATCCGCCTTATCCGCCGGCGGATGGCGGATATTTATTCGAGGCGGATTATACAATCCGCCATATCCGCCATCCGTCAACAGCCCTAACCAGAAACTTGTAATCCGTCTAGGAAATCGATCTAACCCATCCGGTCAACTGGACGCCCCTCAGGGTTTGAATGACGATTTCAAGAATTCCTGGCAACGGTGTCAAGGCTTAGCTTGAACAAGGTAACTTCGAAGATCTGGCCGAGGCGTGATGAAGAAGGCGTCGATAACCTCCTCCTTCATATATAGTTCAGTCTTTGGTAGCTACCTCTCACGTTGCAAGTTAGCCGAAAAATATACTTGTGGCAAACTTGTGGTTAGAGAATTATCAAAGGTCAATCCACATCTGTGTGTTTTTGCCAAATACGAACTTTTCGAGGCTCACGCAGATCTCACAATATGCTCTCTGAAGAACAAATACGAGTTAGGCGTGAAACTAACGCGCGTATTGTCGGTCCGGACTTAGCTGCGGTGTGTATTTGCTTGTCTGCCTTCATCAAAATTTGCTAAACATTTTGTATATTCTTCCTGTCGAAGAGCTTCCTTGGTGGCGCCAGGGTAATCTACTCCGTCTCAATATCTTCATGTTTTGCAGTCTTATGTACGCCTCAGCTCTCGGCTATGAAAAGTCTCTTATGAATGGCTTGCAATCTCTCAATCAGCGGCAAACGTTGATGAATTTCCCGGTTGGTGCATGGCTTGGATTTATCAATGCCATTGCGTCCCTCGGCGCTATGCCCTCCCTGTCAACACGTATGGAAGGAAGTCTTGTTTGATCATGTGTGTTGCCATCATTGCTGTTGGCGCCGCAATCGGAGCTGCTTCTCAAAGTTCCAGCATGTTTATAGTGAGAAGATGTCTTGTAGGCGTCGGTTCAGCCTTTGGCGTGACTTCACCTCTCCTTATTGTTGAATTGGCATATCCTACTCATCGGGCTGTCTGCACATCCTTGTACAATTGCTTCTACTATGTTGGTTCGTTGACGTCTGCATGGGTTATATTTGGAACTAGAAATATGAATAGCGACTGGGCCAGGCACATCCCAACTCTACTTCAAACCGGGATTCCTAGTCTAATTCTTTTAAGCACTATACTCATGCCGGAGTCTCCTCGTTGGTACATCTCGAAGGGTCGGTACGAGGAAGCTCGGTAAGTCTTGGTTAAGTATCACGCTAATGGAGACACCAACTCGGATTTGGTTAAATGGAAAATGGAAGAAATTAGCCGCACAATTGAGCTCTATATGATCCGCCGTGCTTTGAAGCTTCGACTTTACTTTCAAATGCTCGTCACGAAGTACCGAAGTCAATGGGAGGAGGAGAATATATCGAGGTCAGTTGAAGAAGTCGGCAGTTTGTCCCCGAATCCTCAGAAGCGAGAACCAACTTACTGCCAACGATTGGTCTGTTCTCCAACATTTTGCAACAATTCTCGGGTACTACAAAGATGCAGTCAAGACTTTGGAAGGCGATGGCTTGATCAGAAAGCGCAGGACGGAATATACCGGCTCTTATGGAAACATTGGGGATGTGATCAACGGGTTTGCATTCTTACTCGGCAAGCTGAAGTAATATAATGAGATGACAAAGGACTTTTCTGACCCTGAACAGTTCAGGATTGGCATTAATAAGGCCTGGGAGAAGCTAGAGAAGTACTTCACCATTCTCGACGAAACACCGATATTCATGCTGCCGTTGCACTTCATCCAGCGTATAGATGGGGGTGGTTCGAACAGTCATGGTCGCGTCATCCTGATTGGATCAGAACTGCAAAAAGGATGGTTCAGCAAGTATGTGAGGAGAGATATCGAGACCTCGAGGTGATCTCGGACGATGAGCAAGATGCAAAACGACAAAAGTACTAATACAACGCCTTCGAAGCACTGCGAACAGATCAGAGTCGATTCGAATCAAGCAGGGGGTCTAGACGATGATGCCTTTGCCGACGATGAGTTCGAAAAATGGCAAGCAACTCACCGCAACGACGACAAGTTTTTTCGTGATCCAATAGCTTATTGGAATGAGAAGCGCTTTCAATACCCTCGGCTCTCTCGAATGGCTCTCACCTTTTTCACGATACAATCCATGTCTGCTGAGTGTGAAAGACTGTTCTCAGCCTCAGGGCAGATGGTTGTCCCTCAACGGAGTAGTCTTCACGCGCGACAATAGGGATGTGTTAAGTGTTGAGTTTATTGAAGTCATGGTTTCGCGCTGGTATTACAAATGACCTAAATCCTTTGTTCCTTTCAATCATGGAGGAGAAAAGACAGCTTGAGAGCATGCATCTCAATGATGACGAGTTCAGAAGACGGGAGCTATCATGGCTTATTGGGAAGGCGCAAAACTTGGAGGCTGAAGAGATGATTTAAATGGTCAGGGGAAAACGGCAGAGAAGTTGCTTACATGGTAGTACGGTATTTTTACTCAAGACGACTTCAAATTTGCGGAGCATCTTAGGTGGGCTTCCTCTGAGGGGAAGGTGACAGAGTGGGTCACCCCATACAC
Source organism: Lipomyces starkeyi (assembly GCA_018804115.1). NCBI lineage: Eukaryota > Fungi > Ascomycota > Lipomycetes > Lipomycetales > Lipomycetaceae > Lipomyces > Lipomyces starkeyi. The sequence continues at coordinate 43,070 of JAGJTG010000015.1, forward strand.
TGAAGTCAACTACACTTACACCATCTACATTTGAGGCGTCCGTTGATACACTACATTCAAGCCTCGCTTATTAATATACACTTACTCTACACAGACAAAAATATGTAGTTGATGTAGTTGATTGGAGCTCTGGACAGCATACGATACGGATAGACATTATAGGGGAAAAGGACATAGATATGAATAAATATACATCGAGAACAGATATACAAACACAAGGTTTACGAAGGTGTGTCCAATATCTTCAATATCATCTCAACAATAAATTATGCAATCTCGGGAACTTCAAACTTGAGATCGCGTCGCGATCTCGACATTGTTTCCATCGGGGTCAAATATAAACGCGGCATAGTAGTCGGGCGCATACTGTTCTCTAATACCCGGTTTTCCGTTATCTTGTCCGCCATTTTTAACAGCCAATTCATAGAACTCTTGAACTAGTTCTCTATTATCGGCTTTGAATGCGATATGGCTCATGCCAACCGGCTTAGAAGGATCATAGGCGAATCCGAATTGATTGGCGTAACCGGGACGCTCGTAGCCGACGTAGCCTTGTTCTTCTAAACATAATGGAATTAGTCAGTGTCGTAAAATATTTTAAGAATAAAAGGGTAACTTACCGAAGTCATGTTTGACTTCAGCGCCAAGGAGAGTGAGAAGAGGTTCGTAAAACTCGCGAGCCTTCTTAATGTCCTTGATATAGATAGCAAAGTGGTCAATGAGAGCCTTGGATTCTGCCATTGATCGTGTTCGCAACGAGACTTAATTGCGAGGCGCGGGGGAAACGGGGTCACGGAAGGGCTCTTCCCCCCGGGGATCGGGGCGCCTTTAATATGCTGTACCGATGGTCCAATGAAAATGGCTAACGGAGCGCTAAAAGGAATCGAGAAAAGATCAGAGATAGAATTAGTCATATGGCTTGGCGTTGACTGCTGTTCTCTGTCAGCCGACGTACCACGCGTGCAGAAAAAGCAAATTCGTCCGACGCGCGCGGTCACATGATATTTAATCCCAGCCATGGGTTAGGAGAACAGCGGTTCGCGGAGGGAATACTATTGTCTTCTTGTCGCCGCACAACTTAGTTGGTCAGGCAAATACTGAACAGTCCCATGGACCATAAAACTGACCATCATGGAGATCGCATTGATGACACGGACTGCCCTGCAATGCCTCGGTCGCCGATATACTAGCCAGGCAGGAGGGGAAGATTCCCAGAAGGGCCTTGTGAACCAGAAGCGCACCGAGTGGAAATATATTCCATGCCACGAGTGCCGGCTGCTAAAAGTCGTTGGAGTCGATGGTCGGGGAGGGTAGGGCCATGGCGATGCTGGGAGAGCGTAACCTACCACAAGCTGAGTGAAACGAGCAAGACCGGCCAGCTCGGGACCACCGATGCTCGCTGCAACTCCTGCAATGAATCTAGACATAAAATGAGCTGCATCCGTAAGATCCATCTTGCAAATATTAACAAGTATTGATCGCGTGTAACGGGACTGGACTGGACAGGACAGGACAAAGGCAATGGTACACGAATATATTGCTTGGCTGATCTGATAGCGAGGACAGACACCTCCTTCTATAGCTACCAGATCACCATTATATGCATATACATGCTCTAAGGCGTAAGCATCCTGGATGGGTTGGCACCAACGCGTATTCTTAGCGCTTGTCTAGGCCCTGGCACTCGACTCTCCATTAGTTACATAACCGAGTTCAATTTCGGCCAATAGCCTGAGGCTCGCTTCACAAGAGGCTAGCTCAGTCCTGTAATTTTTCCATTAAACACCACCATATTGGTAGCGTTAGGAAAGATTACTATAATTTTTTCTAAATAAGTTGATGGGTTTAGTAGTTATTTAAAATTTAAAAGCTCTTTATTAAATTTTTTACTTTAGTATGGACGTTTCGGAATGCTGCGCACCCTGATTTTGTGTTCACAACGCTCCAGCCAGCGAAAACCAAGCTGACCGTTCAAGATGCATAATCAGCTATCCTGGACCTGACGATTTTGCAAGCAGGCTAGGGCTGGACACGAATAACGATTTTACGAATATTCGTACGAATATTCGTAAGTCGAATACGAATAATTCAAAGTTGATTGCTTAGTAATAATCGTACGAATAAAAAGTCGATTATTCGTAACTATTCGTAAAATTCCGAACCCTAATCCCTAATGTACATGTCCCGCAGCAACACAAGACGCCTCATCGTCTCCGCACTCAGCGAGTTCCGCCTCACTCCGAGCATATCCCTCCCACTATTGAATAGTCTCTCCACTGCCACGCTCGACGCAGGTATTGCTAGATAGTCTCTGGCGGCTGCTGCCATACGTGGATATTCATCGCGATGGGTCCGCCACCAAGAGAGCAACCAGCTGTTATCATTTGTAGGCCACTGATCGATAGTTACGACGCCCGCCTCGAAGTAACGGTCGATGTCTGTCACTGAGCGCATGCCACCCTGCAACTTCTCAAGCAGTCGAGCTTCGATACTCTTTCCCTGAACTACTTCGTTTTCATTGGCAGTATGTGAATGCTCACTGGCTACGGAATACTGCTGGTTCAGTAAGTCCTTCAAGTGCCTGATCACCGTTGGGGCGGCGTCGCCTAATTCTTTCTCTAGCAATAGCGTCTTAAACCGAGGATCTAGAATAAGGGCAATATAATATGCGTCCTGCCCATCCATGTAATTATAGTATTTCTGATATTTTCTCAGACCCGCAGCTGCGGCTTGGGCGATATCTAGGTCAACACTTGTAAATTCTCCTTCTCTGTACGTTGCATCATGGAGCAGGTCGTGTAGCTCGTAATATATAGGAAGCGCCAAGCTAAGCTGTGGCTGGCGCTTCGAAACGGTAAGAGTGAATTCTTCAAACTTACGCAGTATGCTGTCAATTTGCTCTAGTCGATTCCAATCCTCGGAACTGAATCCTGGAAGATAGCTTTGACTCTCTATCCATTTTTTGATCTGTTGTTTCGCATTCAGTGCATCTCGGAGCATCCTATGGGTCGAATTCCACCGCGTGTCGACGTCGTATTCAATGAAGCTATCCTTCAGCCTGTTGGCTTGACAGATCAGCTTCCACTGCTGCTTCCGTTGTGGTGTTCTTGCGATCCACAAGGCCATGATGCGTAGTCGAGCCAACGCAGATTGCGTGCCGATTTCTTTATTTGCCTGAATAAGATCGCAAGCTGCCACTGCGCTTTTGTGATCACCGGCATCCAACGCGGACAGTATGTCATTAACAATTAGATTTAGCACGTGAGCCGTGCAGCGGATATAACTGTCACCTCCTTGAAAGCGCATTGGTGCTGGGTCGCCTGCAGAGGAATTTGTATCGTGAAGCCTTGACGCCAGATTGTAATACAATTCTGACATCAAACTTTCATTGTTAGAAGCGTTGTCTGCTGTGATAGCAAGCAGCTTCTGATCGATCTGGAGCTCCTCTAAAGACTGGTAGAGCATCTCTGCTATATTCTCTCCACTATGCACGCCACTGATTTCAGCAAACTCAAGGACTCGCTCTTGGTACTGGAAGTCAATCGTCAACCAGTGACCAATAACCCCCAAAATGGATTTGGAGTTTCTGCTAGTCCAGACGTCTAGAGAGATTGAAATTGTTTGGCAGGTGCGATCCAACCCGTGAATCAATTGTGCTCTGCGGGACTCGAATTCCTCCTCAATCCGACGTGATAATGTCTTCCGAGATGTGAAGGGAAGAGAGATGGTCAGATCTTGAAATATTCGCTGGAAGTCAGGCGATTCTATAGCGTCAAATGCCATGTTTGCAGTGACTATCCACCGCGTTAAATTTTGCTCCAAGAGGCGTGCTCTGTTGTTGTCCGCCTTCTTCTGAAAAAAACTGGCAATTGATCGTTGTTTTGCGCTTGTCTGGGCATCCTCTCGGTCACTTTGATGGTCACTTGGAAAGATCCCATGTTTTGCAAGATGGGCGATCATGTTCGAGGTTGACGTTGCTCTTGAGGAATCGGTTGTCTTCCAGTTACACCGATTGCACTGTATCTGACGATCTTCAACTGGCCCCTTACCCCTCTTCGGCCACCACAACTTTCCTGGAAGAAGCGAGGCAGTAAATTGGGCCCATAGAATTTGATTCTGTGTTCTTTTTGCAGAAGGCTCGGATTCGCAGAGGCTCGAAGCATCAGATGGTCCATCTTCGGTCGACTCGCGATGCTGAGAGGTGCTTGCTAAAACATCTTGATGCTGGCTGAGCTGGTTTGCTGAGTCGTCAGGAGTAATTGGCTCAACAGTGCTGTGCTCTTCATCTGAACGAGATCTTTTAGCAATGCGGTCTTCCGCCACTGCTTCATCATCACTGCCATCATTAAGGAGATGATAATCAATTCTTTGAGAGCGCTGCGGCCGCTTGCCGAGACACTCAACGAAATTATCCATTTCTTCAGAAATTGAGGACATCGGTTAGTTTTCAAGATTAACGGCGAAAAAGCTGTCAGTTTGTGTAGTGGAAACAATATGCGACGTATGAGTGGAAGACTAGAAGAAGTGTAATGGCTGTTTAGATAGCTAATGTGGCTCCTGTCACTGATGCCTATCAGTGACGCGCGAGGGTCAGCCAACTTCACGCGTCACGGACGCGACATCTTTAGATTGTGCGTGAATCTGCACTAACCTCCGATTTAAAGTTTCCGCCTAGTTAAGTTACGAATAATTACGAATCGAATACGAATACTGATGGACAGCACCCTAACCCAATACGAATAACGAATTGCTAAAAAAGTCGAATACGAATAAGCAAAATCCTTATTCGTGTCCAGCCCTAAAGCAGGCGACCGTGACAATTGCTATCGTCCAAGGCAGAATGAGCCGCCCGGGCGTACGGTTGGGGTTCACCGAATTGGCAGGCCGATGTCAGCTGCCCGGCCCTGTATGGCGTCCGCCAAGAAATTGTCAATTGGCAAGGTCGTCCGACGATGCACGAGTCTCTAGTGCTGTCGGGAAATTCCACCCTAGCTCCATTCAGCTATACATCATCATGTGTGAGTACAGCAAGTACAGCAAATGTGTCGGCCCGGTCCCGGGACCATTCTTAGTTATATGCATCCTTGGAGTAAGTGGACTTACTTCTGGAGATTGTTTCAGGGTTTACTTCGACAATGCTTTGCATGACAACCGTTTCAGTGTACCAAATACAGCGCGGAGTAGGTCGCAAGTGCCGAGCAATCCGAGATAGGTTGCGCGCTCGGCAGATGATGACCAATTCAGCAGTGAAAATGCTTAAGGCTCCAGCCGCAAACCAAGACGGAATAGATTAATCCAAGTAAGCGTGACTACGTGCCCAAATTTAGATTTTGTCCGACATGGCAGACCCAGAAAAAAGTGCAAAACTTTTACTTAGAGAATGCGGCAACGATAACTCCAGTAATATAATCAGTAGAGTTGCCGTCTGCCTTTTAAGAAGATAAGCAGCATGGCTTTTAGATATAATGAGAGTAGACTAGATCGGACAGTCTGGGTCACCGACTTTGCACATAGCAAGTAAGACAGACTGTCGTGAGATTGGGAATGGCAAGCGCACCGAAGCTAGTGGGGCTGGCATGTTAGTAGCTGACTGACTAAGGACCACCACTGCGATGCGGAACGTTCGGGCTGGATAACTTTACTGCGACATCTTAACAATAGCTTCCCTTGTCGCCTTAGCCTGATATGAGGCGACTTGTATTATGCATCGTCTATATAAACGACTGCGCCGACGCTAATTCTTATCCGACGAGAGATCAGTGCGGAAGAGTCTTCTCCTCCGCGTTTGCGAGATTCTGTCGAGTGGCCGCAGCTTGAGTGTGATTTGCCTCCAGAGACGCGTCGTTGAACGGTAGATCGACTAACATTGAATTGAGCAGCAGCAGCGTTAATAATGCTATACTCACTATTTTTCAGGACTGATAGAGCCATTTGTATCTACTCTTCATTATCCATGGCTTTTTTGTTTCTTCGATATGCCATTGCTGGAAAAATACGTGTTTAAGTTGGAATTGTGGTGTTAGCCGGCCCAAAGACCCATACCCCACGTTACTTGCTATATAATTATTTTTGGTGTGGACAGCGCCTCATACATGTTGCAACCGCGCGGGGGCACTTGGTAAACAGCGACTTAATAAAGTTTAGAAGATCGTCGACTAGTAGGCTTCTCCGGATTTGGGATGGGCTTGTCAGGCGTACTCAGTTATGTTCCTTGATTTCACACCAGTTAAGCTCTTTAACGAACCCAAACCCTTAAACTCGTGCTTGTCAGGTGCCATACAAATAAGATTCCGGGTTAGGGCTATTTGTGATCCGGCCCAGTCACGCTTGTCAGCCAATCGACACATAACCCACCTTTTACAGTCACGGGTTGATGATTTTCAACAGTCATCAATCACTTTCAACTGTCATAATAACACACCCGTCATCGCTTAATAATCAGGGTTGCTGAACCCATATATTTAAAGAGTAAATAGCGTGTTCCCAGTGGTTAACCCTCAATTGATCATTTGATCGCATCCGTGGCACTGCCAATCCACTCATGTTTTGATTAAGATTTCATTCCCGTGTACATACTCTGATCGCGACCTGCCCTTATGATTCGCTACCACTGCACACGATTGGTAACTTCTCGACACTCTTCCGCCTAGACCATAGTTTATGGATCTTTTATAAGATGTTCTCGCGATGTTGTTATCCAAGTAGTCGCAGCCGCACCTGTATGCTCCATGGTTCGTATGTCTTGAAGGCTGTATCTCTTCCGGAGTGAACGATCCCCACCACCGAGACTACCATTGGTGCTCTTGTTGTAAGGCACTCAAGTAGTTAGGCAAGGACCTTGTCCTCCTCACCGACAAGTAATGGTCCAAGATGGCCTGAGTACAGTTACTTAACATAGTCTCATTCGACAGGCCATTGGCGACACGTAGGAATCTCGCACTCTCATCGTTTTGATACACCTGCGCGGCACCGATAACACTGCCATCTTCCAATAGTCGAATCATGCGCAAGTAAGCTTGCTCGTGAGATAACCCATCTGCGCGTGGAGGATCAAGCACCTCCATATACGTGCCGCCAGTCAACCTCGTAAATACTGACATGCCAAATATTCCTTCGTCACAATCAAAATCGTACTGTATCGGTTGTATTTCGAACGACTCTAATGTGTAGTTTTCTGGTAACGTGTAGCTTTGACAAGTGACCTGGACAGCAAGCGCTGACACTATTGTCATGAAGCACAATACACGGAAGCGCACACCACTAACGTAACTCATAGCTGCCTGATTATTCAAAATTAGCAATGAAATCAGACTTAGCGGAAGGGAACAAAACGCACGAGCGTCCGGTTATCGAGTTTATTCAATGCAAACGATTGGACCCACCTTGCTCAGGAAACGATTCAGGGATTCGGCGGCGCTGGGAGCGCGTGGTAAACTTAAGTGTAGTATATTTAAGCAACGTGAGCTCAGTTGCTGAAATATCGGCAGTTTTTCGCCATATTCGTGTTCGCTATTCGACTCTTGAAAGTCTTCGAATAATCGTATTCGAAAAAATTGGATGGGGTCGAATAATATCGGCCCTAGCCGATATTCGTATCTGTGCAGATATCCGCATCGGCCGCTAAATCACGTGAAAGTGCCTAAATTAGTTAGTAGACTTCCTATAGAAGCCTAGAGATCCTAAAATATGTATCAATCATCTGGAAACCAAAAACTACTCTCCTGGCCCCGCAGTCTTCTAGTAACTCTCAATTCTGTGCAAACCTGAAACCATTGTATAGCGTTATATACTGATTATCCAGCGCTTACTAGTTATCATTAGTCAAATAAACCCGAGGGAACGCCAAGACCATCTCGCTCTCAACGAAGGCCATGGCATTCTATGAAGGCAAAAATAATGAGATGCCGACGTTGATGGATGACATATGCAGTAATTAATTCTTTGTGGTGGACAGGGCAGAAAATCTAGCAGAGCCTTAGAATAGTCGAAAAATATGAGGGAAACTTTGCGAATTTGATATGGGCAGTAAAGGCATATCAGCGCTGTGTAGCTAATAATTATATATATAAGTTATACATAGCACCAAGGTTCCTGCGACAAGAAGGTATACTACTGTTAACCCTGGCACGATATGACGAATATTCTAAATGGCAGATGTCCTTGCATCCATGCCTGCTGAAGGAGCCCAGTGGTTGACGAGGAACGAGCCCGAGCCCAACATTGCTGAAAGCTTCAACAGCTGGATTTTGGAGGCTCGTGGGATGCCAATTGGCAATGATGGAGCGCATTCGGGTGCAGATGATGTTGGCTAGGGTCAAGCGTCTCGAGGAGATCGAAAGATTGAAACAGGAAGGAAAGAGGATATCTGAATTTGCAGCTAGAGAACTCGCCAAATCGGTTTCACTTGCAAGACAGTATATTGTCATAATTGCGAATGTAGACGAGTATGAGGTCAGAACTATGCAGAACGTCGGAACAAGTCAGTTAAACAAGGTTATCATTGACACTTTCCAGAAAAGCCAGTCAAAAAAGTTATTCCAGGTTGCAGAAGTGGATGACAGCCATTGAATGTATTTCAGCAGATAACAAAGCTCTACCCCTTTGATCATCTTCAAGGGTTTACACACCAATACCATTTGGGTAGTGCCTGATATTCCGCCAAACTGGAGATTCTCTGCTAGCAAAAGTGGGTGGACATCTGATAGCCATGGAATGGCCCGGTCGACCCAGATTTTTGAGCCAAAAACCCGTGAACAGGCCAACCTCCGTCTCCTGATTGCAGATGGCCATAGATGCCATATTACTGCCCCTTTCATCGCCTACTGCATGGAAAAAAATATCGACCATGTGATCCTTCCACCTCACTGCTCACATGTGCTGCAACCACTGTATATCTCGGTGTTTTGTCCATTGAAGACAGCTCTTGGCGATGCCAGTACCAACAGGTATTGGCCGGATTAAGCACTATGAGTGGGTCCAGATGTACAAAACAGGACGGGATAAGGCAATTACAGAGCGTAATATCCAGAGTACTTGGAGAGGTGTTGGTCTGTTTCCATATAACCCTCAAGAGGTGATCCGCCATATTCAACAACCCCCTCCAGCCATACAACAAGTCCCACAAACACTGAGCTCCGAGAATCAATTACAGTCTTGCGATCGGTCTTCAACAATCAGGAGGCTTGTACATCACCTGTCAAGCGATATATCAATCGCCTGACCCCACGTGGTTGAATGCAGAATGCGAAAATATCGATTATGTGCAAGCAAATGGAAGATGCCGCAGAGATTCTTCAGACCTGGAAGGTTCGCAGGAGGGGTAAAGAGTCCAATTACAGGGGAAAGTTTTGTTTAGTACGGAGGAATTTAACATTGCGGAGGATAGTGTGAAGAAGCAAGTCACAAAACGGCCTGAACCGTAAACGCAAAGTTGAGGAAACTGAGGAACCACTTGTAAGGGAAGACACTGAGGAATTATCCGTACCTGTAACTCTTCTCTAGAGGATTAGTTGTTGTAATATAATGTGTTGAAATGGGAAGAGGAAAGACCTATACGGGCCGAAAGACCCATACCCTACATTACTTGTATTGTGCTATTCTGCGATGTCGTACCTTTTCACTTCTGCGTCCTACAAAAAGGCTGGGTTCAGAGTCATGCCAAAGTCTGACATTGCCGTCCGATATAGATATGTCGGTTAACCTCACACCACAATTCACTTCTAATCGCGTTTCTTGATTGTGTGTCCTGCTCTGTATTGGTGTAGCTCGGAAACTTTCCCCTTCGAAGAGGATTGCCTTGAGTTAGAGTTCACAACGTGCTTTGCAAGACACAACAGAAGACAAAAGCGTTAGATGGACAAGATCAACACACGATTATTGGCAACCTTGTGAGCAGTGAAAAGAGCTACTGCATATCTAATAATTTAGGGGTGGACACGAATACAAATTTCTCTATTCGCATATTCGCAGGAGTTCACAAACTCAAACCTGAATAGTAATGCCCCCTTTTTTTCTATCAGCAAAATACTGTATTTTAAGTCACCGTTTATATAAGGAAGCGATTGTCTAGCTCCTTTGGTGATCTTTGAACCAAACATTTCAAACTAAATCTCTACAGTATGCCCGATAGCGATTGCGACAGCGGGGTCGATGACGCGCCTGTTGGTTCAAACGCCCTCAGCGTCGACAATAGCGCAGTTGTGATGGTCAATGAAGCAATGACAACTGACAAAACATGGCTCTTCGAATGGTGGAGGATGCACCGAAGTGAGTTTCCGCGAATGGCGGCGGCAGCTAGAGACTATCTAGCAATTCCTGCCTCAGAAGTAGCAGTCGAGAGACTGTTCAACAGCGGCAGGGATATGCTGCGCCTAAGTAGACACTCCCTCGGTGCGGACACCATGAAGAAGCTTGTTGAGGGATATGTACGCCAATGACGAAGATTTTTAATGTATTTAATATTTGTGTCTAATATTTGCGAATAATTGCGAATTAAAAAAATTTATTCGCATTCGCATTCGTAAGCATGGGATACCCAAATATTCGCATTCGCATTGCGAATATTCGTACGAATGAGAATATATTCGTCATTCGTGTCCACCCCTATCTAATATGTATTAGCGAGTCTTGCGACGATCTCCATTTCTTACGTAATGCTCTGTTTTTTTTTATAGAGTCATCACTTGATTAGAAATGATCCTTGAGGCGGCATAACATCACCAACCTCTTTGACAACTCAGATTCCATACGCTCCGCAGGAACAGGGCCGCTGAGGATTGCATTCATCGTATCAGAGCCGGGAGGGATGTCCTCATCAAATATTGGCTCGCCTGTCGCTCTCATATTGGCCAGAACGGCTTGTTGGAAGTGCCAAAAGAGAATTTTGACATTAACGTGATGCGGGTGTCCAGGCTCTCTGCATACAGGATCCAGTTGTTGCCCCGCGAGACCTAAGCTATCATCAAAGAAGCAGACTATGCGGTAGTCATCCTATATGAAGTTAGAGTTCCGACTATTCTTAATATAGCAATGTGGGTTAAAATTGTCTCCGTACGTTCGGGTTGATTGAGATTTCATATTGGCCAAACAGACCATGTATAGTCCTTTGGAGAAGAAGTCCATTCTGAGGAGAATTTACACTACCATCACGTTCATCTAGAACGATTAATTCCCCGTTTTGAATTATAGACTCGAGGGCCACAGGAAAAATGTGCGCTGCTTCGTATTTTGTCCAGCGCTGCTGAACGAGCTCACGTTGTGTCATTGGAAGGCCGGAGATTTGCAGATGTTGCTGCCACTGCGGCTTCAACCGCATTGTATTTTTAATTCCAAGTCGGCTAGGGATCGGCACGGATACACGAATAACGGATATATCCGCGGATATCCGTCAAAGAATACGGATACGGATAGACGTTGGGCAGATACGGATACGGATAAAAGCAATTTTGGTTAGTCATATATCCACGGATAAAACACGTAAATAAAGTTACTAAGCAAATTATTATCGAGACAGGTATTGAATTTTTCAGCGGTGCCGGGAATTAGATAGTCATAGTAAGCAACCATATCTACGCAGTTGTTTTTCGCGGACGTAGCAATGTCCTCCGGATTTCGTAGCGTAGCTTCTGAGCCGCAGCATCGACTGACCATATCCGCAGATATGGTCTCGGTCGTGGATTCTATTGGCTCTTCTCTTGGTCCAAAAGTAGATCTTGCATACATATTTCCTTTGCGTTCTGCTCCTTGGGTTCGCCATAGGTTGGATCCCAATCCTGTAATTGGTTGAACTGGTCTGAAACTAAGCCAGAATGAGTAATAATTCCTCCAATGTTCAGGACTTTTAAGCGATGGAAATTTACTTCCTTCTACAATATAGTGAATGAGAAGTCTGTACTATATAAGACGGCGAGGAGGCCGACAAACGCATATGGATTACTTCTACACAGTTCTTATCGCATATACATATTGTTCTTTAGTGTTGCATTGGCATGTGTACAGAGACGAGTATTGTAGCATATAAGGGAAGTATCCCGCCGGCCAGAAGAGGTGAATACAATAAGCACTCATACATACGTTATCCACTTTAGCACATCTGCGCTGACAACCATCGCGACCAACCACAATGGATTCCGCCAAAGTATTCGTTGACAATATTCACACTCTTCTGTCGGCGATTCCCTCGCATGTCGGTTGAATGACATGGGGTTAAATGTGACATCGGCTCCATTACTAGAGAGATGCTCTCGAGCACTGTCTAAAATCATGCGTCCGAGCTCGAAAGCTGCATCTTCGTGGACAGAACTTGGGGCAGTAACCACAGTCACATACTCAGCACAACTGTTGTATGCGTCGATGTAGGCTTGTCACAGACCTACGAGAGCCTAAGAGCAGCAATTTCAATTTCAGTTTGTGCTCTCCGCTGCCGAGTAGGAATTGCCATGTCCATCAACGAAGGTGACCGTGGCACTGCGCCTACCATCCGATTGACACACATGAGGAGAAATTGGCCGCAATACGAGAAATAGAGCACGACCTAGATTCTCACTGCAGACCAATCCATTTGGACGTCTGAGAATTGGGGAAGAAATCTGGTTTTGCAAGTCACAAAGGTAGTTCTTTAGACTTATTGTCTGGAAATGAGACCTCCCCACCAGAGACCCTCCTCGACCCAAAGCAGTCATTTGTAAGTATAAATAAACCCACTACGTATGAAAAATATGCCAACTAAAAAAATGCACGCGCACGAGTTTATAGACGATTGTAGAAAATGGACGATTTGTTGGGGGCGTTACCTGACGGATATCACGATTGGAGATTTCATCCCAACGCACATACTAACTGGCAACAATATAGAAGCCACTCTTGTCAATTTCTTTCAACAGGACTGGTTCGAGTACACCTTTCGGGTTGCCATGTTGGCAACAGCCGTGGAACGTGTCAGGGATAAGACTAAAGTTCAACGTTGTAGGCGTGTTCAAGTACTGTTGTTGTTGATTTTCAACGGGGCATTTTGTATCATTAAGGAGTCATGCAAATATATTAGTATAGACCATTGCTGACTGATAGGTAAGATATCTCGCTGAGTAAGTTGGGCCACGTGCTTAGAATGAGCCGTAATCTCTCTTTTAGGGGTGGATACGATTTGCGATTAATCGTTATTCGTATTCGTAAAGTCCAATACGATTACTATACGAGTACACATAAAGCTTTACGAGTAACTATACGAGCGCTGAAGTTGATTGCTCGCAAAAAATCGTATAGTCATGCACGTGCCTTGCATTATCTGCTCTGACATGCATCGAGGACAAATAAATAAATTCAAAATAAAAAGAGGCACAAAATTACAATTCAGCTTGCGTTGAATAGTAGTCAGCAAGTAATGTAAGCTTTCTCATGGTTCCCGCGTCCATCGAATGTCGTCTTAATCCAAGCAAGTCTCTACCGCCACTAAATAATCTCTCAACAGCCACTTCAGAGGCTGGAATTGCAAGGTAGTCTCTGGCGGCGGCTGCCATTCTCGGGTATTCATCTTTGTGGGCCCTCCACCACTTTAGCAGCCACCCCTCCTCAGTAGCAGCGACAGCTACGGTCTCTTCCTCAAAGTATTTGTCTATATCGGATCGCTGAACCTTTCGGGGGGCCAACTTTGCGAGCATGCGAGACTCTAAACTGGGCTTTTCAGCGATAACAATTGCCTCCACACGATAGGGAACCAGACTTGGATATTCTCTATTCAACCTTTCTCTCATGCTTTTCACAATAAAATTCGCATCCTCCTCGTCATTCAATTCCGCTTTAAGCAACTCTGCTTTGAACCTAGGATCCAGGAGCAAGGCAACGTAATACGCGTCCTGTTTATCCAAAAATTCGTAGTACTTACGGTACTTCTGCAACCCCCCTGCTACTGCACACGCAATCCCTTCTTCTAAGTCCGCAAAATCTTCTTGTCTTGTAGTTGCGTTCTCTAGCAAATCATGGAGCTCGTAGTATATACCAATGCTCAAGCTAATTGAAAGTCCTTTGGTAGATACCAACTTTGTAAACTCGTCGAATTTTTCCAAAACTCTTGCAATTTGCTCAAGATGCCGCCAATCTGATGATGTAAACGGAGGTAAAAGACCTATTGCATTGAGATAATGTCGGATCTGTTCTTTTGCAGATAGTCCATCTTGAAGCATACGATACGTGGAATTCCATCTATTATCGACGTCGTACTGTATGTATTTATCGTTTAATCCATGAACGGAGCACAGGTTCTTCCAACCTTCTCGACGCTGTGGGGTGCGAAGAATCCACAGGCTTAGGATTCGTAGTCTAGACAAAGCAGAGTGAGATCCAATGGGCCCACCTCTAGCAATTTGATCGCATGCCTCATTAGCACTGCTCGTATCTCCAGGCTTTAGCGACTTAAGAATATCCTTTACAATCAAGTTCAGTACATGCGCCAAGCAACTGATGAAGTCCTCGCGACCTCGAAATCGCACATCATCACCTTCTTCTTCGAGCATGAAGCCTAGAGTTTCGACGAAGGTACCATTGTTACTAGCATTGTCGGCCGTAACAGCTATAAGCTTCTTCGTGAGATCGAGCTCTTTCAACACGTCCAATACTATCTGCGCCATATTGTCGCCACTATGAACGCCAACAAATTCTTCAAATTCTAGCACACGCTCTTTATATTCGAAGTCTTCGGATAACCAATGCCCAATTACTCCTAGGATTGCTTTCTGGTTTTGGCTTGTCCAAACATCCAAGGACAGTGCTATTGTGCGACACGTGCTATCTAGTTCTCTCTTCAAATTCGCGCGGCACAGCTCAAACTCAGAGTCGATTCTCAGTTTCAATGTCTTGCGTGAAGTAAATCGCAAATCCACGCCAGGAATATCTTTGAAGAGTTTGACAAAAGCTGGAGACTCAATGACGGTAAACGGCTGCCTTGTCTGCACGACCCAGCGAATGAGATTCTTCTCGAACAATTCTGCGGTGTTTGCAGTCTCCTTTCGTTTCCACATCGTCATGATCGTTGGCTGGGTAGTGTCCTCCTTATCGTTGCCTAAAGGCAAGCCATGGCTTTTCTGCAAATGATACGACATGTTGGTTGTAGATGTTGATCTCGCAGAGTCCTTGATTGACACCTTCTGACAGTGTTTGCAAGTTATTAACTGATCACTCCGAAGCTTCTTCGACCTCTTTGGCCTCCACTGTTGGCTGAGGGTTGTAATTTCAAATTGTTCCCAAAGCCAGCTATTCGAGGTTCCACGAGTGCGTTGAGAACTATTGGAGGCTGTCTGAATCGGTGAGGATTCTAGATCGTGAGCTTCCGCAGTCAATCCTGTAGAAACTGTCTGAGAGCCAATTTGGCTGATAGAATCCTCGGGTCCCATATCAATAGAGCTCTCGACGGGCGACTGGGCGGTCCCTGGCAGAATATTCTCCATCATGGTCGGCTCATCTCCTTCATAACCATCATTCAATAATAAATAATCAACAGCTTGGTTTCTGCGGGGTCGCGTCGGAGGATCCATATGTTCTCAATTATCAAGCGAGCTGCAATTGATAACTCACGTTCGTTCGTAGTATGTTTATATAGACAATCGAATTAAGGAGGTTAACCGCGTTGACGCGTTGCAAACGCGCCGTCAGGGTAAATTATTCACGCCAATACCTAATTAGGAATACGAGTACTATACGATTACTATACGATTTTTTGGTAAACTAGACGATCACTTTACGATTAGACTCTCAGTTTTGCGATTAACTTTACGAATAATATAAAATTTTGACTGTACCGTAATCGTATCCACCCCTACTCTCTTTGCGTAATATCGTGTCAGATGTGCTTATGAATAGTTATGATACTCTGAAGGTTAGTATACTGTAACATCCCCGGATATATTCGTTATTCGTGTCCATCCCTAATTATTCTGAGAGATCAATTCAAGGACCGTGTTTGTAAGTCAGTCTGCTACTTGTATCGCTGGCCCTTAGTGTACGGCGGTATTACGTCATTCAAACAATTGGTCGACGTACAGCATGAATTGGCCCTAACCCTGCCAACAAATCCAACTTTCGGGCTAAACAAGCTGTATAACAGCCAAAATCACGGGTGATGTGCACATCGAGTTCACGAGGCTAACCGGGCACAATTGGCGTGGATCGAAGATCGTTTCGTTACACTGTTTGGATCAGAGGGCTGTCCGTGTGAGTCACAGTAGCTGCAACAAAGCCTTTTTACGGGCCAGATGAAAATCGGCTGATAGGGAACAGTGGGCAACAGTGATCAGCAACAGTTTAAGTCTAACAGTCGCGATCGGGCTGTCTTAATATTAGTGGCGTCTTGGCTACTTCTAATATTCATTTCGTTTGGCAATTTATTCAAAAGAGTTACGGGGGTATTATATGCCAACGAGCAGGTCTCTCATTCGGAACGTTCATCTCTACGATCCCTCGCGGCCAAATGAGCCTCTTGGGGGATTATACTTGAATCCATCGGTAACTAGCAAGAAATTTCTTTGTATGCTGGAGATTGTCATACGTGCGAATAGTCCATATCGCGTCTTGCTTCGAGGAACTGAAGTTCCGCTCACACCTACTGACGACCCTCTCCAGCCTGGTCATTATGATATAATATGCGATGCCCCGGGAGGTAATCTAATTCCTTTATATTGACTTGGGATTAATTGACTAATGTGAGGTTAGGTATGATAACGGTGACTGACGAGCGATGCATTGCGAGAGCTCTTTCAAGATCAGTCAGTACTCGAAGAAATCGAAAGTTCAGGGAACAAGTACGAAATAGGGACGGAAAATGCGTGATAACAGGATTGCCTAATCCTGTTGCTTTTATAAATGATTGGACAAGCTTCGAGGCTGCTCACATTTTTCCGCTGTCTCATGAAGAACTCTTCAGAAGTTTGAATTATCCTCAGTTCGTAACAATTAGGTCTGACGAAACTGATATAGGAATAACCTCTTGTCAGAATGGACTTCTCATGCAATCTACTATCCATCAACAATTCGACACTTTCAAATTTGGTATAGATCCTGACGATAATTACAAAATAACGTGCTTCAGCATAGACCTATATAGAGTTGATGGAAGGATGCTTGACCCAATCTGCAGGGACCCAACAGACGAGCGAAGAGTTGTAGATGAGTTTTTGCGCTGGCATTTTCGTCAAGCTGTTTTGGCGAATATGAAGGGAGAGGGCGAGTCAGTATTTGAGTTCGATTTTCCTGATGGGTCCGACATGGTAGCAGAGATACTTGGTGGACCGCGGGCAGGAGAGAGAATGGAGGCTGAATTGTTTTTACGACTGAACAGTGTATCTTCTATACCTTAATATTGTGGTTTGGGTTGTTAATGGTTTTGGCACTAGCCTTGTCGGTTTGATTTTATTGAGAGAGCAGATAAACATGGTTAACGCTCTCACGCTCTTCCGCTCGAGTGTTTCTTTTAATACGTTGGTTTTTATTGGCTTGTTTGTTTTGTGATTATAAAGTTTTCATGGTTTGTAGAGGCTCGGCCGGGGACGCAGGAATGAACATAAGAATACGTTGGTCCCCGGCCGAGTCCTCATAGTTAATATTCTAAAATATATTGATTAAAGGTTGACAGCCTTAGGGATCATATAGTAGTCACTGGATTATCGGTATAATCCTCACATTATATTAACTATCCGTGGCCGTGTCGTACACAACACGGTAACCGAACCGAACCGAACAAGAACGACCAACAGAAATGGAGAACGATTACGTACAATTGTTACAACAGACAATGGAACAACAAAAGGAAATGCTGGCACAGCAGAACGCGGCACTCGTTAGGCAGCAGGAACAGACAGACAGGTTGCAGGCGATGCTCATGGAGCATGTAGCGCGGCAATCGGCGCAGGCAAAGGCTGGGGATGGGAACCCGGAGCCCAAGGCGCAGAAAGAGACACCCACGAGGACACCGAAGGCGAAAGAGCCCGACGTGTTCAGCTCTGGACCGGACAAGGTCGATCGATTCCTCTCCGAATTCGCGTTGACCAGATTGGATAAGGAAACACCGCGCAGGAAGATGCTCTACTTCAATAGCTACCTGAGGGGACCCGCCCATGATTGGGTGAAACCCATCGTGGAAAAGAGCTACGAGAACTTTGATGCCTTGGAAGAGTTCATCGATGCCTTCGCACGACAAGAGAGGGACTTCCGTGAGAAAAATTCGTGTGCTAAAGCAGAAGACATCAGTATCTCTGTATAGAGCGCAGTTTGCGTCGCTTTCGACTCACCTGGGTTGGAACGACAAGGCCCTGTGCGACCAATACTATGCAGGCTTGAAGGATCACGTCAAGGGCGAGATCTCCCGTATGGGCAAACCAGGAACGCTAGCGGAGATGCAGGATATGGCGTTAAGAACTGATGGACGTTATATCGAGCGACAACTGGAACGAGGACGTACGTTCATGGCAACGACAATGACCCCGACGTACTCCAGTGGCTCAGCATCAGAGCGAATGCAGCTAGACGCCGCGAGGGCTCACACCGAAGGACGTCTGGACCAACAGGAAAGAGTGCGACGAAGATGACTGGGGCTTTGTTTTTATATGCGCTGAAAAGGGACCCTTGAGTGCGGTCTGTCCCAAGAGGACTAAAAACGCGAAGACCCAGTAATCCTGGACGCAATACTGGGTCAAGGAAGGGCGTCCCAACTCCTGGAAGTCGAAGTGAAAGTTTCGAACAAAGGGAACGAACCGTTCTGTTATCGGCGCAGATCGACTCGGGGGCATTGCATAGCTTCGTTAAATGAACGATACTTCGAAAGAATGAACTGGACTACTCGAACAAAAGCTATATTCGTGTCGAATTAGCTGACGGAACAATGATACGAACAACTGAAGTAATTGAATTGGATTTGGAACTCGAAAAGATATGCATGACGGTAGAACTTATCGTGAACTATCATCCTGGGTTACGACTGGTTGTATCGATACAACCCCAGGATTGACTGGATCGACAAGACGATCGATCTACGCAGGGTGTTGACCAGCACGCTGCAAACCACAATGATACCGGAATTGGCGACAGTACCACAGGAATACCGAGCCCTTGAAGAGGCATTCCTCAAGACGAACGCAGACAAGTTGCCACCACGAAAGCCATGTGACCATAAGATCGACTTGGAGCCTGGGGCAGTATTACCGAAGGCAAGACTTTATCCGTTATCCGACCCGGAACTAGCGACATCAAATGAATACCTGGATATCAATCTGGCAAAAGGGTTTATCCGGAAATCGACATCACCGACGAGCGCCCCATTATTCTTTGTTCCGAAGAAAGACAAGACGCTGAGACCCGTGATCAACTACCGGGCATTGAACAAAGTTGCCGCTAATCTCTGACATATTAGACCGGGTGCGTGGTGCGCAAGTATTCTCGAGGCTAGACCTGCGGGAGCCTACAACTTAGTCAGAACCGCCGAAGGACACGAATGGAAGACGGCGTTTAAGACTCGGTTCGGACAGTACGAATACTTAGTGATGCCTTTTGGTCTCACCAACGCTCCTGCCACCTTCCAGAACCTCATGAATGACGTTCTGCATGAGTTCTTGGATGTGTGCGCCATAGTTTACCTCGATGATATCCTTGTGTTCTCGCCGGATTTGGAAACACACAAACGACACGTACGAAAGATCCGAGACATTGATGGTGAATCACCTCCATGTGAAGGGCGAAAGAGCGAGTTCCATGTCGAAAGACCGACTTTCTCGGATATACAGTATCGACCACAGGAGTGGAGATGAACGACAATAAAGTACGCGCAATCCAGGCTGGCCAGCCCCCAAGAACCTACGGGGATTACAGCGCTTCTTGGGATTTGCTAATTTTTATCGGCAATTAATTCGCGACTATTCTAAGAAGCACCAAGAATTCGCACCATAGTTGAAAAAGGGAGCGCCATTCGTCTGGACGGATGCAATGGAAATGGCATTTCGGGACTTCAAAGCAGCCTCTATATCAGCACCGATGTTGCGACACTTTCATCCAGACAAGGAGACAATAATCGAAACGGATGCATCAGGTACGGCGATCGCAGCAATACTCAGCCATGAAGGCGAACGCTTCCACCATGTTGCTTTCTTTAGTCGTTCACTGAAGGCGGCTGAGCGCAACTACCATGTGCACGATCAAGAGCTGTTGGCGATCGTTGAGGCATTTGAAGTCTTGGCGACACTATGTCCATAGTGTTTCAACACAGTGCAAGATCTATACAGACCACAAAAACCTGGAATATTTCACGACACGTCACGACATCTCCAAGCGTCAACTGAGGTGGTCCGAGACCTTGGGCAATTTCAGTTTTACATTCAACCCTGATGCATTATCTCGGGTTGTGGATTTGGAGGATGACAAGAATGATGTTGGTAACGCAAGATATTGAAGTTGAGACGGCGACGCAATTGAATGTTGTACAGTTGATGATGGAATCGGATAACGGTCTAGAAGAAAGAATCCGGAAGAATATGGAAGATGATGTTTGGTTGAGCGAATTGCTGAGAGTTGGAGGACAAAAAACGGCAGGACGTACCACCGGAGACAAGGGATGAGCACGGCTACTCATTAATAGACGGTTTGGTGTATAAGGATAGTCAGCTATGTGTCCCCGACGAAGAAGGACTACGAGCAAATATTCTGTCTTCTTACCACGACAGTTTGACTGCGGGACACCCTGGACGTATGCGGACCTACGATCTGGTTAGTCGGGACTTCTTCTGGCCAGGCATGCGGCGCTTCATCAACAGACTCGTGCATTCCTGTGCGCGATGTCAGCAGACGAAAGTTCCTCGCTGACTGCCTTTCGGGGACACTGCAGTCACTTCCGGTCCCGGAACGCCCCCGGACCTCGCTATCCATGAATTTTATCACGGACTTACCGGTGTCGGACTCCTACGACTCGATCCTGGTGGTCGTGGACCGATTGACGAAGATGGCGCGGTTCATACCGACCAACAAGACAACCGCCGCCGAACAGTTAGCAGATCTTTTCATTGAACACATCTTTGCCGACCACGGTGTTCCCACCGACATATTCTCGGATCGGGGATCAGTATTCTTATCACGGTTCTGGTCAACATTCTTGAAGACCGCGAAGATCAAAGGGAAGTACTCAACGGCGTTTCATCCACAAACAGACGGCCAAACAGAGCGCGCAATCAGTCATTAGAACAATACTTGCAGCTCTACACGACGTGGTGAAGTCGAATTGTTAGCGATTGCTCAATTCACCTACAATAATACGGTTAATGCTTCGATACAGACCACGCCATTTTTTTGCGAATTACGGCTACCATCCCACATATCACTTTGAAGTTCCAGCAGGCGCTGCGACGACGACAGCCGGCTTTGATCGACTCGAAGAATTGGCTGCCTTACACGACGAGATACGAAGCTGTATGCGGATTGCACAACAAGACCACGCTCAGTATTTCAATAAGCACCATCAGGATGATCATTTTGAGGTTGGTGCTCGAGTCTTGTTATCCCGACGCAGCCTGCGAACCAAGAGCCCTTCCGCCAAGTTTGATGACCGTTACAGGGTTTCAGCCAGCTCTACAATTCATGGTAAAGCCAACTTAGTCGAAAGTTCTACCTGAGAAAAAACCCCTGCATAGCTTCTTAACTGCCTGGGATTCTCGGATTGTTGAATAACTTCTAAACTGCCTGTTTTGATCCTAACCAGGTCGAAGAGACATACGCAATGATCCGCTTGGGGAACCAAGCAGAGACGGAACTATCGTGTATTTGACTCCGTGACCGTCAGTGCACTCACAAGCAACAAATGGCAACAACACTACCAGGCTTTCAGGGCCTATTGTTGATTAATTCGACAGTAAACGGCCCCAGGCATCGTTGACTGCGACTCGGTCCTCGGGTATTGCTTCATCATCAATACCATCCATCTTTGAGGGTTTCAGTAGCCGAGGCCCGCTTAAAACGAGTAGTCGTTCGCTCGAAGGGTGGCATTGTAGCAAGCCAGTTACTTGTTAAATTAGTATAAAAAATCGTACTATTACATTAGTGGGTGTTGAAATTCGATCAATGTAACCTAAAATATATGAATAAACGTCGATAATCGTCGAGCCTCAAACGTCTGCCAATATATAGACAGTCATTATCGTCAGACATTAAAATAGACAATGCCAATTGCCGATTTGCCCAAACCTTGCCGATGTCATATCGCCAACAAGCTGTAATAAAATTAGCATTGGGAATTATCTAGCCCGTAAGACTGTTGAAGCTAAACCAGATCACTACTGCTAATGCAATGTCGCGCCAAAATGATCACTGTGCTTGTCACCATTCTGCTTTCGCAGATGATATCTGGATCAAACCAAGGAAAGATCAAATTGGGAATAGTGTGTGAACGAGGATAGATGTGAAAATATGCAAGGACAAATGATATGTCACTTTAGGCAGTGTTATGTTAGTGAAGAGATTCCGCGTGATTTGAGTTCCATCAAAGTGGATGACTTTGTCCCGTACAATTGGCTCAGCGACGATGTTGGCAGGCGGTTAGCTGTCAACTTCTTCCAGCCTCAGAGATTCATGGAAGGTCTGTCAAACGCAATCGTTAGAAAGGCACTCTCCAGAGTGGAGGACACCTTGGAGGTTCAGGAATATTGACGATATCTGAATACTTCCCTAACCACCAATTACAATATTGTATATAACAAAAGCCGGCATTGCTGCTAATCATTCTAGGTGATAAATGTTAATGCGTATTGGCCGAAGTGTAAATGCTGCTAAACTTAGATGAATCCATTCTGTGAATTTTTCTCCAGTCAATGATACTAATTTCTTATTTTGAAGCCCTTATTCTGGTGCTCTAGGACGGCTAGCTGAAGAGCAATTGTGCGCGCACTTTATGTCCTAAACACACTACATCGAATGCCATAAAAAAGCAGCGAACAGATGTCGCAAACGCGCTCTGGATCTCTGTGGTCCTGCAAATATTCGTAGAGACCTGCCGTCCAATATTGTCCCAAGTCCCACCTTATTTTGACAGTTCAAATCCCAGTTACATACACCGATCCAACTCGCGTCAGATGTGGCCCTATCCGCCGAGCCCGCTGTGTTGGAGGAGCGTTTACTACATAGTACGAACTTGCCTATTTAGCGAAACGCTTAGTCATTTTGCGTTATTTAGTGTAGGTTCATGGTTACTTGCACAATTTAGTCCTGACTCGAGCCGAGTACCGCATTGGGCTTAGCCTTACTGCACGACCTGTTTCCTCGATCTTGTTCCTGTCAAGTGGTGACCATCTCATATCCTTCTCTTCGAGCACATGGGCGGAATCTTCTGTTCTCGTTTTGCACCTACAGCAGCATGATATCTCTAAGCTTCGCGATCTGCTCAAGTCTCCTCCTGGTGTGACCAACAGGTTCTGGACATTTCTAATTATTTTCACCTCTCCGTGTGCTCGCAGAAGCACTTTTCTCCCGGCAATGACTTTCTGTCGGGGCCGGCAGCTCCCCGCCGTATCTCTTCAATAGATAAGATGGAGCTTCATCGCTCGTGTTTCTGTGTAGTGTTTTCTCCTCATTCCTTGGTCACGCTCTTCTTGTCTATACCATGCGTTCTACTGCTTTGTGCCTGGCTCTTTTGACTGCTAGCCTCTACGTGAACGCACAGATTCCCATCTATGGAGGCTCGGATCCGCCCCCACAGTCCGGTGGGTGGCTACCGCTGACGCCGTCTTACTCCAACGGCCCGTACAAGCAAGCCATATACTTGTCGTTTGACGGAATGCACCAATTTGATCTGACGAGATTCATCGCCCAGTATCCGAATTCGACTTTCGCGTCTGTTGTCAAGCATGGCATTTTCTACAGCAATGCACGTGCTAGCTCTCCGTCTGACAGCCTGCCCGCTACTGCATCTATATTTTCAGGCACGTTCCCTCGAAGCAATGGCATCTTCTGGGAGACGGTCTGGGACCGCGCCCTGTACAACGGCGGATCCAACTGCACGGGGCCCATAGGAGCTATCGCCGATTGGTCAGAAGCCGGTGACCTGAACTCCTCGGCGATTGATGGCGGTGGAGCCTTCAACCTTACGTATTTGCCCATGCGCTTGACAAGCTGGGGAACTTGTGAGACTTTGTTACCGCACAACTTCATTCGTACGAATACTGTGTTTGAGGTTGGGAGAGGAAACGGTCTAGTCACTGCATATGCAGACAAACATCCAAGTTATGAGTTCCTAAATGGTCCTTCAGGCGTTGGCCTATCTCAAGGATATTTCCCAGAAATAGCTAGTGTTGATGGAACTCTTGAAGCGTACCTAGCTTGGGATGACCTTCACTGTTCGTGCAGTTTATAACATGATTTTTGCTCAGCGAAGACTGATAGTTAATCTAGGGTCTGCTCTCAAGAACTGGACTGATGGCAATTGGGCTAATGGTACGGAAAATCCTTCCGGAGCACCATCTTTGTACGGTGCAAATTTCCAAGCAATCACTTTTGCGCAACAGAATTTCGGCTATCTTGACGGCGCAGGAACACCAAATGCAACACTCGAAGAAGCTTTCGTGGCGACAGATAAACGCCTCGGACAGTTTTTGAAAGACCTAGAATCAGCAGGTAAGATGAATGATACTTTGCTCCTGCTCGGAAGTAAGCAAGGCCAAGGACCGATCAATCCGAATACTTTGGTGGTCACCGACCCTCAGACAGTCATCGACGGCGCAGGAGTGCCTGTTGCATTCTTCGTGGGCGAAGACGGCGGGATCATGTGGCTAGAAAATCCCGCCGACGCCTTCACTGCAAAGTCGAATCTCCTCGCAAACATCTCGCTGGGCATCTCGTACGTGCTCGCTGGCAACGAAGTGACTGGCGCTGGTTTCGGCTCCCCTTTCCTCGATTCCCGCGTCCCAGACCTGATTATCGGCGCGAAGGTCGGCACGCTATGGAATGTAGGCTTTGAGTTTGTCGACCACGGCGGGTTCCTGCCCCAAGATCTCGATGTGCCGCTTATTGCGTATAACCCGAATCTAAAGCCGAAGAACGTCACACAGGTGGTTAGTAATAGACAGGTCGCGTCGACGATGTTGCGGGCGCTGGGTCTTCCACTGGCGCAGTTGGATGGGTTCAGACTCGGCGAGGCACCGGTCTTGCCGAAGTTGTTCCGCCATTCGGATGAAAAAATAGTTGAACTTGTTTGGGACCCCTATTGCTGTTGATGTATGTGTGCTGAACGAAATAACACCTGTAGAAAGGCTCCGAACAAAAACTTGATGATCTGTAGTAGAAATGGTAGATGACATCTGCAATAACACTCACAGTCTGCCATCCATTTTCGCACTCTTGAAATGCGGCCATGTACAAAGCCGATTGAAACAAATTTTCCCTCTTGGTGCCAACCATTAAGTCTCAACATCAGCCGGTCCATTTACAGCTTGCAAATATTGATGAGACTCATAAATCCCGCGAAACATCGTCAGGTCTTCGCGCCCACTCCAAGGGACGGCCGTACAATCAAGGTGAAATGGGTATTATTAGCAATAAGAACCCTACTACGAAGAGACCAGGATCCAGATACGTAAAAAGCGCATCTCATACGAAACGAAGAGGAAGAAGCGAGGGCCAGGGAAGTCCAGTTCCAGTATAAAACACCGTGTTTATAGCAATACAGCCACAGGAGTGGCGGGGAGACGCCCAGATGTTCCCGAAGGGCCTTGGAGGCTAAGGTGCTATGTTACATCGCAAAACAGGCAACAACAACAAATACAGAGTTCGATCCTGTCCGTTACTTCTCGAACGAGCTCAATGGGAGAGATTAGTCCTCGCCGTTTTCCTACTATCTATCCATCTATCCGTCCCCCACGCTCTGTGCTGCGAGCTTTTCACCGCAGGGTTCAAAACGACCGTATGGAAGGACATCCTTGTCCTCTTTTTTTGGCCATGCCAGGGTATTCTGTTGCTACAGGTGCAAGCAAGTCGAGCCCAGTTCCTTGCGACTTGAGTAATTTCCGCGCCGTTACATTCAAGATATGCTTACTCGCTATGGTATGGAAAATTCGACGCCAATTCGTACTCCTCTAGATCCTAGACAGAAACTAAAGCCCACAGCCACACACGGCTTCGGGCTGTTGAAGAACATGCGAGGAAATCGCCGACAGAAGAGTGTGGATATTGTCAACGAATGCTTTGGCGGAATCCATTGAAGTTGGTCGCAATGGTTGTCAGTGCAAATGTGCTATAGTGGATAATGTATTTATGAGTGCCTTGATGTATTTCACCTCTTCTGAACCGGCGGGATCCTTCCCTTAGATGCTACAAGACTCGTCCCTGTACACATGCCAATGGAACACTAAAGAACAATATGTACATGTGATAAGAACTGTGTAGAAGTATGAGCTTGCTGAAGGGGTGGTTCCCCTGTCGCAACGTGTTAAGACGATTAAGGCCTTATCCTTCTGGGCCGGGTCTTCAAAGGCGATCTTCAACTGCTTATAGAATCTCTCAGTCGTGAAATCGGCTGCAGAGACCTTGTTGGTGGACATCCATGGGTGAACGCGAGCCGCAGCCTTTCCATCAAGACGGCTAAAGCAATACACGTGGTCCTTTCCGTTGGGCAGCTTGGCGCGGGGACGCTTGACATCCGCTCTGTCGGGGTTCGGGGTCTGGGTCGAACTCTGTGCGCCTAAAGAAACAACTTGATCTCGCCATAACCTTCTCGTGTTGAGGTGACTAAACTCTAAACTCAGGAGCTGCACATTGGCCCGACTTGATTGCTTTCAATAAAAATGACTGCTAAAACAAGATCAGCAACGGAGGCGGTGGATAATCGTTACCGAGAAGCCAAGGATACTGCACACGAAACATGAGGCGCCGTGCGTCGTCAACTTTGCGAACCACATGCGGAAATGTGGATCCTCAAGGGCAGGACAGTTCGAATGCTGGCACGGGCAATGAATTTAGCAGTAGAGGGGAGTCATAATTCGACCTGACCGCGGCCTGACCCGTACAGACCTTTATACCAAATCCATCTGGCGCATCGAGCGGCAACTTCGTCAAACTCCATATTTAAGCCCTTAATTCTCGCCGCTCCGCGGAGCTCTGACAAGCTCGGGTTAGACGTGTGTAGAGCAATATCCGTGCCAGCATTTCTGCACAGTCCTCGCTTACTCTGATCCCAAAAACTCCCCTGTCTCCATGTGAGCAACGTGTTTAGCTGAGAATCGTCATCCACCCATCGGTGCCATTCCTATCCACACGGCGTAATTCCGTGGAGAAGGCAAGTTATGCTGGCAATGGCAATGGCAGTGCATGTGCATGTGCTTGCACTTCGGATAAAAAAAGAGAGAGGTAGCATTAATTAACGCTAGAATGCCGTCGGGAGAAGATTAACGATTAACTTCGCCATCGCGTTGGAGTTCGCGGTCAGCCGTCGCAGGGTCAGGGTTTCAGAGTAGCGTCACAGTCAACGTCGCCAGTGGCTAGGCCTGTACAGAGGCAGCAACCACGCACCTTGCAGGAGTTTGCGAGAGTGAGATTACGTGTAGTCTGTCCAGCGCAGTCGTTTGGCGTGAACTTTGTTTGAGTGGACATATTACGACATGGCGGGGGCTGGGCTCCACGCTGGGACGGGGTCAGCTCCGCGTGTTGCACGTTGTGTCATCGGTGGTGCCATGCGTTGTCGGCTTTTTTTCTTTCTCTTTTCTCTTATCTAAATATATATACAAGTAACGGACTTTGGCTTTCTTTGGATTTTTTAGGACTGGACCACGAATAACGATTTTACGAATATTTAAGTCGAATACGAATAATTCGAAGTTGATTGCTTAGTAATATCCTACGAATAATAACTAAAAAGTCGATTATTATTCGTCCGAACCCTAATCCCTAATGCTCATGTCCCGCAGCAACACAAGACGACGCATCTTCTCTGCACTCAAGTGAGTTCAGCCTCACTCCGAGCATATCCTTCCCACTATTGAATAGTCTCTCCACTGCCACGCTCGACGCAGATATTGCTAGATAGTCTCTGACGGCTGCTGCCATACGTGGATATTCATCGCCATGGGTCCGCCACCAAGAGAGCAACCAGCTGTTATCATTTGTAGGCCACTGATCGATAGTTACGACGCCCGCCTCGAAGTAACGGTCGATGTGTGTCACTGAGCGCCTGCCACCCTGCAGCTTCTCAAGCAGTCATGCTTCGATACTCTTTCCCTGAACTACTTCGTTTTCATTGGCAGTATGTGAATGCTCACTGGCTACGGAATACTGCTGGTGCAATAAGTCCTTCAAGTGCCTGATCACCGTTGGGGCGGCGTCACCTAATTCTTTCTCTACCAATAGCGTCTTAAACCGAGGTTCTAGAATAAGGGCAATATAATATGCGTCCTGCCCATCCATGTAATTATAGTATTTCTGATATTTTCTCAGGCCCGCAGCTGCGGCTTGGGCGATATCTAGGTCAACACTTGTAAATTCGATAAATTCGACTTCTCTGTACGTTGCATCATGGAGCAGGTCGTGTAGCTCGTAATATATAGGAAGTGCCAAGCTAAGCTGTGGCTGGCGCTTCGAAACGGTAAGAGTGAATTCTTCAAACTTACGCAGTATGCTGTCAATTTGCTCTAGTCGATTCCAATCCTCGGCACTGAATCCTGGAAGATAGCTTTGACTCTCTATCCATTTTTTGATCTGTTGTTTCGCATTCAGTGCATCTCGGAGCATCCTATGGGTCGGTTTCCACCCCGTATCGACGTCGTATTCAATGAAGCTATCCTTCAGCCTGTTGGCTTGACAGATCTGCTTCCACTGCTGCTTCCGTTGTGGTGTTCTTGCGATTCACTAGGTCATGATGCGTAGTCGAGCCAACGCGGATTGCGACCCGATTTCTTTATTTGCCTGAATAAGATCGCAAGCTGCCATTGCGCTTTTGTGATCACCGGTATCCAACGCGGACAGTATGTCATTAACAATTAGATTTAGCACGTGAGCCGTGCAGCGGATATAACTGTCACCTCCTTGAAAGCGCATTGGTGCTGGGTCGCCTGCAGAGGAATTTGTATCGTGAAGCCTTGACGCCAGATTGTAGTACAATTCTGACATCAAACTTTCATTGTTAGAAGCATTGTCTGCTGTGATAGCAAGCAGCTTCTGTAAATTGAAAGTTCACAAGAAACACGATCATCACTAGGGCTGGCTTGATTCCAGCTTGCTACCCATACCTCGCTCAAGGCTCTTCAAAACTTAGCAGAATTCAAGGGATCCACCGACAGTTTGCAGCGAGGTGTATCCAAGCTGCGTGCACAGACAGATCGTTGCCGCGGCCCAAATAGGTCAGTCGGGCAAACGAACGGCTGATGTCCGTAACGTCGGCCATTAATTCGACGTTATGGCGTTGTTAGCGACAGTGGGCCTTCGCATGACGACAGACGTCATATACGTACTCCCTGATCTGCTCAGAGAATGCGATAGTTCCATTGGATAGCTTAATTATATATCCGAGATTTCTAGCCCGATATGAATATAAGTATATCTACTATTCACTGATTATATGATGCTGGTTGGTCGTCAGTTCGCGTCATTACTGTGAGTGTGGGAGGCGGTGGCCTAGCCCGGCGTCGGCGTCAGTTTTGCCGAGGTCGACATGCTGGGGTTGCAGCATTGTCAGATTGGCCGTCGATTCTGACTATTCGACGATAGACTCCGATCGTACTCTCTTAACTAACGAACGTGTCGATAAGAAATCAACGAATTCGTCGTGCAGCAGATGCGCAAGGAACAGGAGTCGCAGTCAACCGGACATCAGGTCGGACGATCAGCAGAAAGCCACCGATGCACTGCTCTTTCTGCAGGGATGGGTTTCATTCGACAGAGAAGTGCAGGCGTCGATGCTTGGTGGAGGGTTGCCGTCTAGGCACTGAATGCCAATCTTGTCCCGAAAAAAGTCGAATTCGAAACTGAGATGCCTGGCCACTCTGGGTTTACTCTCATATAGAGTCTTGGTGGGAATCAGGTCTGGACGGCCAGTGATACTCTACTGGATTTCTTTGGTTGAATTACGTGACACACGCATTTATCATGGCGATTGTAAGATACTTTTTGGAGGGTTCTCAAACATTGGCTTTGGCTAGGAATTGATTATCGCGAAGGCCAACGAACTCAGCTAATCTTCTTGTACGGTTCAGGGTTAGCGTTCAATAAAATATGATTCACAAGAGTATTTCTTATCGCCAAACGAAGTTTCACAATTTAGTCTCTTTCCGGGATATTGAATTTAAATTTGTAATGTAGTAGATGGAAATAGAGATTTCCTGGGGTGGAATTTGAACCTGGTTTGTCAGTACGTGGGTACCATATACTAAGCCGATCAGTGCCATGACAGGAGAGTGTTTCGTTATAACTAAAACGTTTCAAGCAGGAAACTTTCATTAATAATCCATTACAAGTCTTCCCGCGGCTCATCATATTTTTCCATCATTTCACTTGTTGCTCTTCCTTATAGGACATTTTTATTTCAGCCACTCAATGAATTACCATAACCGTACGATTAAACCTTCCCATTCGAAGAACGGGATGCCAGCTTACTTTTAAAGAGGACAGAACAGAAAATGCTCAGCAGTTTACCACTCTCAGAGCAAGCCGCTGGGCCCGTTCCTCCCGAGTCCCGGAAATCCTAACTGCTGAAACGCAAGCTGTTCGAAGATCTCGTCGTCGGCTAACGCAGGATCGGACATCTTATGCCAGTCTTCTAGTTCCATCTTCCGTAATCGCGCCTGAATCGCCACGCACGCTTCTGCCCATGCGCATACGGTCCCGGCCAGGCCCTCAAAGAGACTAAAGGGATTGTCAGGCATGCGGTAGTCGTACGAGGATGTACCGGACGCGCGGCTGTAGGGAAGCGTCTCCCGAGCGTGCAGCAAGAACGCTAAGGCTCTGGAGAGGAAGTAGTCGCCAGAGAGGTCCCCTACGGTGTTTGGGGAACTGGTCGCGTGCGTCCTCACCCTGTAATTGCGCTTGGCCTCGTCCATCTGCTGACCATTATACTCAAAGCAATCGTGCAGCAGCAACAGTGGCCATGCATTGCCTGCAATACCATGGCAGAGGCTACCACCTTTCGATAGGAGACCCTCCTCCCATACACGTTCAGTAGCCAGGCGGATAGCCTCGTCCCACTCCGGCTGCCAGAAGTGGGTGGTGAGGTGGGGGTCTCTTCTGGCGCGAGCGAGCAGGAGTAGGATCCCCGGACTGCCGTGACAGATCTGGACAAGAGGGGAAGAGCGCGAGGAAGATCGGGGAGGAATAGACGTGGGGAGGTGGCCGTTATTGGCGATACAGACCCGGCAAATGCCAGTGGTAGTGCTCGCTATCCAAGGCAGGTAATTGCGCGACACGCCGTCATCTAGCTCCTCCACTCTGCATGCGAGAAGGACGGTCAGGATACCAGCTATGGGTGTTTCGAGTTAGTACGAATCGGTGTACTGATAAAGAGAAACGTACTCACTCATTCCATGGACACTACGTCAGTCGCGTCGCTGTCAGTACATATTTTGTGGCTTAATATTTGTGGTAACAGGGCAGTGGACTTACGCTCCAAGACCATAATAACCTTCAAGCCACATCCACATTAGCGGGAGTGCATTTTGCTCTCCATACCTCTTAGCAAAATCTCGCGCACCTTGTCTGCCAGCCTCAATGATAACATCGACAAGTCTCGGAATGGCTTCAAAGACAGGGAGCAATGCTTCCCGTGTCTCCGCATCGAAGACTTGGGTTCGTATATTCAGGATTGCCCACAGCAACCCAGCCCGGCCATATAGGACTTCATCACCACCAATATTATGGCCTCTGCGATGTATGACATGGC
The DNA here is from genome assembly GCA_018804115.1 of Lipomyces starkeyi. Lineage (NCBI taxonomy): Eukaryota > Fungi > Ascomycota > Lipomycetes > Lipomycetales > Lipomycetaceae > Lipomyces > Lipomyces starkeyi. Next base: position 74,937 of record JAGJTG010000015.1, read on the forward strand.
CGTGCTCAAGCGCGAGCTCAACAGCCATGTGAAGGCTGGAAATGTCTTCCTCGGAGACGCCGCTTCCCGCATCTCCGGATGTGATTGAGGCCAAGATACGAAGCACAACAGCAGCCAAGGAAGAAGAGCCTATTGGTGAGAGTTGTCCTGGCTGCAGGGGTAGTTGCGGCCCCTTTGGGAGAATCCGCTGGATGGCAAGCTGGTGGAAATCTGGAAGAGAAGATTCAGCCTTTTCAGTTAGAGATGGGGCCTGTTGCTCCAATCGAAGGAATGCGAGAGCAATGCCTGCGTAGTCAGTCAATATTTTCTGCCTTTCCTTTCGCAATTATGATATGCTGGTCTACTCTGTGGGACCTGTACCTGGAGTGCCGTTGAATATGCCGCCACTGTCCCAGTGGTCTGGCGGGGAGCTTCCAGTTTGAATCAACTCAGTGCCATGTCTGACGGCAATCCGTAGGTCTTTAAGCGTTTTCAATAGAGTCGCCTTGTCGATCCTGATGGGTCGGAGAGTATTTCGATAGTACTGAGGACGCTGGGTTGGCATGCTTTGCGGTCGATGTATGTACTGAGATATTCTTGATACCAATGTTATGCAATGTGGTGGATTCCACGAGAAAGTAAGAGCACGTCACCAAGTATTTACACCAATTTCGGAGCAGTTTGACAAAATCAAAAGAGGTGAGATATGTATACTTAACGCGGCATACAGCATACTGAGATCCACTCGAACCCTAAGCAACAAGCTCCCCCGATGACCACTACTGTGGGTGATCTTGACCAAGACGGGGATGCAGGAAAGTCTTCTCTGCTGCGTTCACCACGTTCCGGTCTCAAGAATACCCAGCTGTCGTTGAAGTTCTCTCAACGACACAAAGTGCTAACCCTGTGCGTGGTAGTGGTTCTAGGACGGCCAGAGTCGGTAGGCATAAACATCGCTTCGGCTCTCTCAATGTCCATTTAATTATTTTTAGATCCGTACGCGTACTAGGGCTGCTCCGAATATTCGCAGCATTTTGCGTTGCGAATAACGAATAACGAATATTATTCGCAGGATGTCCGCGCAATGAATAATTGCAAATATTATTCGCCGAATATTCGTTATTCGCACATTTATTCGCAACCCCTGAACCCTGAAACTCAAAAGCAGTGATCATAGTTTTTTACGGTTCCAACACAAGAAGAAGCAAAGGCATTAAGGCACAAAATGACAAGCAAATGAAAGGCGGGGGCATAAACCTCAAAACGAAGGAGGCAGACCACAAAACGCAAGACTGGTCAGCCCTTACACCTTGCAGCAGCATCAACATCCGCATCACCTCTCCCTGCAGTGAGTGTCTTCTCACTCCCAGCAGGTGTCTCCCTGCGTTAAATAGCCTCTCTACGGAAACTTCAGAGGCAGGGATTGCCAAGAAATCTCGAGCAGCAGCTGCCATCTGAGGGAAATCATTTATTGGGGCATACCCCTGAGCACGTGATTGTATTCCTTATTCGCCGAATAAATTACGAATATTATTCGCACTGCTCAGGATTTGCGAATAAAATAGCGAATAATATTCGCTGCGGCTGGGACTTGCGAATAACGAATACGAATAATGCCGATTACTGCGAATATTCGTATTCGGAGCAGCCCTAGTTCAAACCAAAAATGGCTAGCATCATCTGGGCTAAGTGAAGTGTATCAGTGAAAGCCTAAGTTAAGTGAAGTGCCACCAGAGTTGACTCGAGTCCACATTACGGAATCCCAAGTGAAGCCAAGTTTGCCTGACCAAGTCCAAGTTAATGAAGTTTTTGCCGGCTTAAATGCACTTGAGTGAACTTCGACTTGGAAGTTCCCATCTCTAGTCATAAAAGGAGGGATTTGGAGCGCTTACTGGTGGAGGGACAACTAACATCTTGACACGCACAACTGTCACCATGGTTTTGCCCTATAAATTTGTATATGCGCAGATTTAGGCACACTTAAGCTATACTAACCCTTAATAATTGTCTTTGAGTACGATACCCATAATCTACCAAAGCGAAGGGTTTGGGTTTTCTGTATTAGTAACACGTGCCGACACTAATTTAATTGAAGGCATAAGATATGCACTCACAAAGCAGAAAGGAAGAACTAATCCCAAACAACAAATTAAGGATACAAGCAAGCGAAATACAAAAGCGACATTATTTGCAACCAAACAAAATTAAAAGACTGACATTACTGACATTACTTACAAAATGAAATATAAAAACGACATTACTGGGGCGGGGTTTCTGGGTCAATGACGCCACTGCTCGAAGTGTTCCTCTTTGGTGACGCACTTGAGGACACACATAGAGTCAGTGAGCGCCGATTGGTCGAACGCGCCATTGAAGTTGTCAGAGTCCTGGGTCAGTTTGACCGCGAACCACCGACACCAGAGAGAAATCTGTTGCTTCACTGAGTACATCGAGACCATCGATGCTTCCGGCGTCTTATCACTCAGGACGCCGAACTTGGATCTCTCCGGCAAGAGAAACCTGTCAAACAACTCTAAGCCTTGTACTGTACAAGAGAGCGTGATTGAGTAAGTTGAGGCGTAACAGAAAACGTGTTGCGAACATGCCAGAGAGTAAACAAGAAAGGCAAGGGTTATTGAGGCGTCCACGAATCATCCCTTAATCTGGCGTAAGTCATTAAGACAGACGATTCTCGGAGACGTCGAGTACGCTCTTGAGAAATTATTAAAGCTGCATGCAGGGCGGTCTAAAGTTAATCGAAGGGATACTCGACACCCTGAAGCATCTGGAAAGTATGGCTCATGACGTTTTAAGGGTACGGGGTCTTGTTTGCTAACAAACGCACAGCGATTGAGGAAGATTGCAGAGAAATATTTTGTTATTGCTTACTTGTTACGCGAATCCAGGCAAGAGTCTGCGGTAGATGACTTCTTGGTTGACTACCTTTCGAACACTCAAATGGACCTAATGAAGTCGTTGCTCAAATTGGCGGTACACGCCTCTCAGAAATATTACTTGTCTGATCGGGTTACAATACCGCTGGGCAGGAAAAGCGAGACTTCCTCCGCGACAGTCTATGGAATTATCAGCACTAGAAATCATTGGGAATATAGAATAATATTAGGGTCGGAGTATAAAGAAATATAAATATTTTTTATGAAAATATTAAGATGACAAAATGAATAACTGCTTGAGAACAAATTGATGGACAAAGTAGATAACTAAGGCACACAACTACTTCTTTGCTGTTTGTTGACAAATGCGATATGCACCGAGTACTGCTCAGTGACAAAACGTCTTTTCCCGGAGGAAAACCGGAACGGCCTCAATTGCCCGGGCAACAAATGGTGTTGACCAGTCACCGAAATCAACGCAGACTCGGTCAAAGATGGAGCACCGAGGGAGGTCGAACGCATTCATCATCGAGCTGACTCACAACATTGTGTTCAGCCACCAGGCTTGCACATGCTTGCCCCAGCTCAGTCCAGCCTATGTAAACACGTGGCTGCTGTTCAGAAAAGCTCCAGACGAACCCTCCGCGACAATCTCCTGTAGGACATCGGCTGCATCAATCGTAAGTTTGGGATATTTCAAAAGCTAAAAGTCACAATCACCAACCTTCAATAGCAGAGTCTTCATCGTGTACTCTCTTCAGAGCCATTCTAAGAGCAAATGCTGTAAAGACTACGGTGAACTCTCGACTCAGGCCAAGAGGGCCAGTCTTATCAAGATCCAGTCAATCATATTTGGGAGGTACATCTTGACTGAAAGAATTCATTATGTCAGTCGGGCTCCCTTGACAAAGCCATCCATGAAGGACGCTGGTCTGAGCTTCACTCGTTGACTGATATGAAAGTGTCAGACCAAAATTGAGCAGCAACAACGCGAGGAACCCTAACCCTGCAATTGCCTCGGCTCACTCGAGTCGTCCGATAACAAGTGCCACCAGGATGGAAGCGTTTCTATCGTCCAGAAGCGTGAGCAAGGGATTCAGTGCTTTCGCTGTCACGATAAATACGCTTGCAGCCTCGTGCGCCTATTGTTTCGCTTCGTCGGGAGAGTTAGGGATTTCGATACAGTGGAAGCCTGTTAGGCCGATGGTCATAATCATAATCCGGTTACACCGATACTATTTTCTGTAAAATTCATCTCACGGCTATTAGTCCATTTCAATAACCATTTCAATAATCCGATAACCTCGCTGACCGATATGAAATGGCTGTAAATATTACATCGTCTTAACGGGATTCTATATACTAATCTGCACCGCCGCGTATGGAACATAATTCGTTGCGTAAGTACATGCCGGAATGGATCTCTTGATCTGAACGTATTTCTTTAGTTTGTTCAAAGCCTTACTACAAAGAGTGTAACAGGAGGCAGCTTTGGATCTAAAATTAGGGCCAAGCTTCCGGTCTGTTCGCTGTTTACTTTCGCTGTCCCGGCCAATATTGAAATCAGCGCTTTGATGCGTATAACCTCCATGTTCGATTTGGGATGTCAACAGGCCCCCTTTTAGTCATTGGCGAAAGCTCACAAATTACGACCCAATACTTGCACTTCAGAATAGAATTATTTACTTATACCACTGAGATAGCAATGAGTACCTACATCGGCGAGGGATCGGCGCCGCGATAGTTGCCTTTTCGGGCAATTGCGACTATGGCACGCGCGGACAATCCACCGGTAATAGTCGAGAAAGCATCACCCTCAGTTAAGCACCATTCTGAAGACCAGGTAGACCCAACTTCACCATGAAGCTGTGCCAGAATCGTCTTGACAACATGGAACTGTCAAAACCAACAGACGAGCACTATAGGCAGGCACTCGATTTTCTCACCGCGAATGAGCCAGAGCAGAGGCTCAAACTAAAACTTTCGATTCGGAGTTATGAAGCTTTAGCTAAAAAGGCTCAGGAGTTGTATGGCGATAAGCGGTAGGAATAATTTCATTCGCGCTATCCGGTCTGTTCACCAGAACCAGGCTAATCAACTTCATAGCTATCCGCAGCTGGACTACAATCGAAAGGATTCAACGGTGATCATCACAACTATACCCACCGCTATGCACGGTGTATCTTCGTCTGGGTTGCAGCAAATGATCTACGAAAGTGTGAGGGCAACACTGAACAGTCATAACTTCGGGGACTTAGCATGGCGTATTACAGGATACGGAGAATCAAATACTGAGCCAGTATATGAAGGATACGAGGATAGCGCATCAAAAATTCCTGATGGAGGATTTTGCTTTGAAACTGACAACGGTACTGTATTGACATTAGTGCTTGAAGTCGGTATGCCACAGGTGTATGACGATTTGAAGAGCGACATGGAAGCCTGGCTGAAAGGTGTCCATTGTCAGGCAGTGGTCCTTCTCTATCTAGAGGAACATCCAAAATTCTGTTATCCTGCACCGAGTCAAATGCCTCTGTCAGCGGATGACTGGCCCGCATTCAGAACGGCAATGACACAGGCAAGGGAACGCAATCCGTTCGGGCCTTACAACTATAGAGGTCATCAATGGTTTGCCAAATTAGTGTCAGCGTCAGCTGAGGTGTATAGAAGGTAGAGGTTAATTATTATTATTGTTATCGAATCGTAACGTCGCTACGTGTCACACAAATCTCCGATCTTATACTTGGTGGATCTCGGCTTGGGTCAGGGTTTTTTGCAAGGTGGGCCTGATTTTAGAAACCTTAACTTTACTCTAATAAAATTGTGCCGCTGTAAGACTCAGGTGGTTGAGCGCCCCAAACCGAATGTGAGAGTATTGCCGGCCGGTGACAAATGGCCCTAATTCAAGAAAGTTTTCGTCTGAGATGGACGTAGCCATCTTTTGTTTTTTATTCTTGTCTTTATTATTCCAAAGCATAAGTCCTCTTTAATTACTTTCGATTTTGAACAGCAGGAGGCCGCAGCTGGGCTATTCCATACCCGCTCCGATCTCGCACGCCAAATCACACCACAACGAAGCATGGCTCCTCCAGTTTGCCGCCTCTCAGTCTCGCTCTCACTCTCAGGGTAACGCACGTTGGGGCTGAAGTCTGGGACCACTCCGCTGTTCCTGTCCGTTCTATTCATCGAAGTCCGTGCTCCTGACAGTGAAGTCTCCTTGCATTCCGCATTGATCGCTTTCGTGTAGCTTTGCAAGGAGCTCCTGCGCCCTGAACCATGGATATTCGACCAACCCTGGGTACCAGAAGAATAGACGTCTGCCATATGTTTTTCGGCAAAGGATGCGGGCTCCAGCTTGATAAGTTTTCTCTACTATGTCTACGCGTTTCCGTACCGTGAAGTAATTCCAGTTTATATGCACGGTTCGAAAGATGGTTACAATCCATTGGCCTGAGTTGGTTGGAGACAATGCGTGGAGGTAGGAACATGTCACGGAGATATCAAACATGGCGATTATGGCCACAAGCCGAAGGCACTGTCATGCTGACCTGTGTCCTCCCTCCTCGCAGTTCGAGACATGATGCTGAAGGGCACAGAGAAGTTTGCCAAATCCGCACGGGCACAACTCCGCAGCATATTAGTTTACCTCCTGTCTGAGAGAATGTGGCAGCTGCCGTAATTGATGCAGCAATACGGAGCAAGTACTGAGCAAAACTCCTCAAAAGAGTACTTGTTCACGCACATTAGGTTACTCGATCTCAATTCCGCAAATCTAATCGGAATTCGGACCGTTCCTACGTATGGGGTTACCGCACGACCAGTTTATCTGCAATCTTAGTACGATCCTTACCATATAGACTGTATCATAGACTATCAAAATTGGGTTTTCTCGGAAAGAGAGCTAGGAGTCCAACTCCATGATGGTCGCAAAGGTCAGTGCCTAATTGGTTGTCTACTGAACCTGTACGAAGTTATGTGCTCATTTATTTCGCGCAGCCTTTGATAGAAAAGACATAATTCTTACTGCTGGTGCCGTCGACACGCTAAGCTGCTACTCCCTTCTGGAGTTGGCCCTAAGAAGCAGCTTGAACATATCACCGTCTTGAGATTGTCCATCCATCCCCTAGCAGGCATCGGCAAAAACGTACGAGATCGCACCGCAGTCTTCACATGTGCTTTAGTAGATAATAGCATTTCTAATAAGCATACCCCTGAGGTTGACAATGATTGATGAAAGAAGCGTGCGCACATGTGGCCCAACGATGGCACGGGTCCATTGACTGTTTATCACAGCTCTACGATTTCGGCTTTTTTATTATTAGCCATTGGTCTGGTAGGGCGCCGCCGGGTCTGTCAACAAATTCCAACACAGTTACCCACTTTTTCTTCCCTGCAGCAACCTTCCAATTTGATTTCTGAGTAGAAACGACAATTATGCGCGTAGTTTGAGTGTACCAACTGCAAATCCTGTCTCATCCACATTGTACATATCGCAGAATTCCTACTTCTGTTCTTGGAGTCGTAGTTGAAAAGCGTCACACCAGGCTGTAATCTTGTCGGAGTTTGCTTCTTTATGTCGTGCAGATTCCAATTGGCGTGAGTAAGCTCCTGTCAAGTTTAGATATCGATTCAGGAATCGGCGGAGTCATTCGTGGCCAAAAGGAGTAGAAACGGTAGGTTTGGGATATTTCGACTCGACACGACTTTGACCGCGTCGGGTGCGCAATCTCTTCTTCTTTCAACGCCGGCGTTGTAGGGTACCCTGTCACTGTAAGACGTCAGTCATTGGACTTTTTACGGACCGAACTGATTGAGAAGGACTCTCGGAATCGACAAGAATTAATTCTTTAGGACTATTTGGGTTGGCAGTCCCACTCAGTTGTGTCAGGCAATTCACACATAACCACCGTTGTCCGTTTCCATGAAGATCTGAAACCCTGAACCTTAGACTTAACACTGTAACTTGTCTAGGCTTCTGGGACTCCATGCCAGAACCATGATTAATTCTGGCGCAACCCCTACCAAAATAATTGACAATGGAAGAGTCTGATCTACGAAAGATACGCTCCTATTATACCTTGCCTTGCTTAAAGTAATAATAACGACGGGCAAAAGAACGCCTTATACAGTGCACGTATAGTGCCTAATACATACAATTACAAGCAAAATAATTCCAGTGTTTTAGTGAGATGGCCATTGACAACAGAGAGCCTACTGTTAAGCAGCATGAAGTCTTTTTGCCTCGGAAAGCTGTGTCTCGCACAATGACTGCTTCAATGTCTTGCGCTTTTCCATCAGTCGAGGCGCCAACTTGGAACGATGGAAGTCGATAACTAGAGCTCGTCCTAGCTCTTCATTCCATAAAACGTTCTTAAACCGAAAGTCTCCATGCACCACCCCCAAGGCGCGGATTTCCCTCTTGGATCTCTCGATCTCATGGAACAGTGCCTTGGAGTGCTCAAGCTCAGTTGTATCCTTACCCCCCCAAGCCATGAGCAGCATGTGTCGGATATCGCCCTCATCGTGAAAGTAGATCTGTTTGAGGTCAATTGCTCCAAGGAACACTGGGACTGCAGATCCCTGAGCTCTTTGAAGGATTCGGTACACATCCACTTCGCGCGACACTTCGTTCCACAGGCCGGATGTTGTTCCCTTCCCCACCACCGTGTAGCCATATGGAACGCAAGTGACCTTAAATGGAGCGCCATATGCACCGCAAGTGCCAAATGGGGTGCAATTGTGATCTAGGTCTTCATCCAGCTGCTGCTTGAGCAGCTGTACCAGACGCTCGCTGCTAATAAGGTGTCGATCGCTAGCTCGCCCTTGTCGGTGTAGCTCCACATTAGGGCACAGGCTATCCAACATACCACCCTGCTGCAGGCTAAGCAGGCACCGCTGTGTGCAAAATTTTGCTGTGTGGTGTTGGCGCCGGCCTACTCGGTCGCTCTGACTGCCAATTTGGCGTGAACGTTGTTGAGAGGGCGGCAGCGATGTGATCAGATTGAGAGGCCGCTTCCGTCCAGACGACGCTTGGTTAGGATCTGAGTCTGATGAATCCATGGACTCTGAAGGGTGCATCGTTTCCTGAGGCCGACAGCCAGTCTGAGACCGAGTATTGGGTCGGCGGTGGTCAGGCTGTGGAGACTCCGAAAGGGAAGATGCCAGATACTCTGAAACCTGAGATTCCGAGCTCGGCGGAGTTTGGCGTCGTTCGTCTTCAGGAATCTGCGCCCATGCGTAGTCAAAGTCCATATTCCAGGTATGTAGCTGTCGTATCGCACGATTCCGCCACCGTTGTTTCCGGGTACGTGACCGAAGACTCATCAAGCAAAGGCATAATACCCGGGAAACTGCTGTCCTTGGTTGTTTCAAGCTTTTGTCATCTGCAAGACCGACTTCCCTGTTGGGCTCGCAAAGGCAATAGTAAAGTGTGCTAGGATCATCAGAGCACACACGGAGCAGGACCAAGGCCAAACCATTGGTAATATAGGAATACTCAAGACCTTTGCGGATCATGACATTGTATTGTTGAACCAGAGCCGACCCAGTCAGCTGTTCTGCATAATACCTCAATTTCTCATCCCGATTCGTAGGAATCTTCACTGTTTGGACTACTTTCTCGTAGAAATCCATCGGCCGTAGGCCAGCGCAAAGACTCTCCACTGAGAGCTTGTGGGGCGGTTTATATTCGGCGGTAGTGAATAGGGTGTTGGTGTTGCCCTTCACCCGGTAGAAGAATTTATCAGGTACAGGCAGTCGGACGCTCGATTGATCTTTAACATCTGGCTTGTCAGATTCAGCATCGGTCAGGGCATTGGCATGGTTGTCGAACTGGACTCCATCTTCCAGTTTAAATTCCTCCCGAGCGTCGGGGATCTTGCATAGCTCCGCAATCACATAACGCACATTATCCTCAACAGCTAATTGCTCATAAGTCTCCAAATCTTTTTCACTTCGTAGCGGCCGGCTACAATGATTTCGTCGGAGGTCTTCTAGCGAATGGACAGATGAAAATAGTCGTGGTGCATCTACCTCGGGCGCATGTAGGAAATTGCGAACGGAGTTGTAAAGCTGCTGTTGGCTGTCCAGGCAATCTGCCCAATTTCGAAGCCGCTGAGGACAAAGTCTCCCAGTGGGCTTTGTCAACGACCCTTTCGTGGAGAGATATTTATCTCCGACCTCTACCTGCAGGGATAACAAATTATGGCAGGCTCGAATAAATTCCTCAAAAGTCGTACGCCGGGTGCCTTCCTCGGCCTGTCTCCGCGCCTCCTCAGCCTGTCTCCGCGCCTCCTCAGCCTGTCTCCAAAGGGCTTTATAATCTGGTAAACTATCGTCGGCCATCAATACCATGCAACTGTGAAACGGCGGTCTTGTTAACGATCTGATCGGGGGCTGTAGGAAGCACAGACAGGGACGAGTGCCTACGCGGTCGACGTTTATGTAACAACCTTGGGGCTATCACGCTAGGGTTTCAGCCACCCTAGCCCTAGCTATGTACCAGAGCGCCACTCACACACAGTGAAGTTGGGGCATGCGATGGCAAACACATCGCACTGCTCCCAACCAATTGGCTGCCCAAGACAAGATCAGCATACTATTTATTGCCTATCAAGCGGTCTTCTGCGTACGCTCACACAAATAAGCTTATTTGGTTCGTTTGTTGTATAGATTATTAACAATAATATGCATCCAATTGTCTACTGATGTTTTGGGCACAGAACCAACGCGCCTCAATTTATTCAAGAGGCAAATTCTGCAGTCTGACGCGTCTGATGCGTTGGCGAACGCGTAGAGCCCGCGTTCGTTGGTATTGATATCGAACTCATTTCAGAAGTCACCCTTACAATTTCACCTCCCATTATTCTATTCTATCGCTAGATGGATATCCCACACGTTCTTGTTAGAGATGGTTGGCATCCAGAAGATGCATATTCCACGTGAATACAAAAAACCCTGTCTAATGCCGGCCCCTTACTTTAACGGTGTAGCTGGGAAACGGACAAAGAAAGCCATCCGCGACGAGGGCCAGAGCGGTCGCGAAGTTAAGGAAAAGGCTGGATCCGCTCGCTTACGACGTAAGGCACATGAAGAAAGGAAAAGAAAAAGGGACGAAGTAGATCCCGAACAACCCGATTTCGATGACGACGAAGGTGGTTGGTTGGATTGACGACAGGTCCACAACCACTCAAGGCAATTGTGGCAAGTCTTGTTTATAGGATGACACTAATAATGAATGAGCGTACTGCAGACGATGAAACAACTGCTCAACGAAAGTGGCTTCAAACTGAAACCCGCAGACGTAGTTACCAGGTTCAGTCAGTCCCAGAACGGCGTCACGGAAAAGTTCAACCGTGCAGCTCGAAGGCCAAGTCGCGAAAAGTGCCATCAGGAAATCAGAGAAGAGTATAAACGGTACTATTCACAGCAAAAATTCCGCCGATTGGCAATGGCGTTATCCTTATTGATTTCGATGGTAGGTAATGGGATTGTAGAGATAGTATTCATATATGTAGAGATAGTATATGAGAGGATCGAAGGAACCAAGTCAACGCCAACTCTGCTCCATCTCAACCGGCGGGGGCATTGGGCCCATGCCTGCCATCATCCTGGTGTTGCTTGTCCATACGAATGCCAGCCGCCTATCATTCCCAGGTCGTATCTGGGGAGGCTTCGGTGTGCACCTAAGGGAGGAGTACCTTTGTGGAGCGACTGTCCAAATTGACCCAGCCTTTTCGGGATGCCTACAGCCATTGGGTAAGCATCGACGTCGAGCGCAGAAATGACTTCGATAAGTCAGTCTTGCAAAATGAGCAGAGTATGACAGTTTCATTGTTTGATTTTAACGTATTGATAATCTTAGCATTGAAAATGGGCTTCAGTGACCCAGCCAATTTATGCTGCGCCTGTTTCGCCCCTGACTCATCAGAAACTGAGCCACTAGGTTACCTGTCCATCGATGGAAACTTCCAGCTCAAGCGGCGAAGTCGTGCCTCTGACGGAGAAGAAGATGTGCCGCATCGGTCCGACTCTTCAATTGCGCTCCGGAAGCATTGGGCTATGGGCTGGGAAGGCCGTCAGGTTCCTGTGCACGCAATTTCCATGCAATGAAGGACAAGGCCGATCAAATGGTCTTTGATGAGAGTGGTGTGCTAGAAGCCGTCTGCAGACATGGCCCTATAATTCGCTTCCGAAATCAATAGATTTTAGTTGCATGCGCATGAGTATCCTGTCAGGTATCGAATAATCCCATGCATCAACCCGCCATTTTTGGTATGACTGATGGTGAAAGCATCGAGACTGCATGGTCCAGCAACTCCCTCTCGTACGCCTTACTCGCACCGCGGGCAGAGTAAGTAGACTCCAACTCCATCAGTCGCATGCAGATTACCATTCTGCACAAGCCAAGCTTGCAGGGCAGTAGACCTAGCGCTCGTTACCAAGTATGTCACGAAAGTTGATCAAGCTTCAGCATAGACTCCATTGTGGGCGTGTGCATGGATGCACAATGGTGTCGAACCGGAGCCCCTGAAAGCTTGTTTGAGCACAACCATAAATAAGCTACGCGGATATTCACATGTCAATCCGCAGCCGCAGTCACCCATACGCCACAGACCGATTCCGTGGGCATCAACAGCTATGAGAAAACGCGCAACCAAGTCGGACGTACGTGAAAGCCGGACCAACACGAGCATTTACCGTGGCAAACACTACGTCGGTAGTAAAGGCATGCCGCGTGTGTGAGCGTTGACAGAAGGTCATATCAACGTGACGCTGACGCTGGCACTCAAAGATCATCGGATCATGCGCTTCTACAAGTCTGTTGCCATTCTAATAAATGCAACAACAGCAAGTCTCAGTTGCTCTGTAATACTGAAGAGGCGTTGGTTGACAGCAGGGCCCTAACTTGGACTTGGAGCGCACAACTCTGAAAAGGCGGCAATTGGCAATTACACAACATGACGGCGCAGACGGCGCCTTTAGTATGACAAAATACGTGAGTGAACATTTCGAGATTACCAGTCTCATCACCAAACCATACTGAAGAGGGTGAGCAGTGCTTTGCTTCAGTGGAGTCGGTCGACATCGGACTCTTCGCCGGTGATTTGATAGCGCCAGATGCAGACGCGAGTACGGAGGCGAGGTCGCATTCTGTCGCATTTGCCGGCCGTGACGTGGCAGTCATGCTGCGAACTGGTTGCATAATGACAGCCAAAAGAAGATTTGCGCATTTTTTCAAAGAAAGCCATTAGAATGCGCAAAACTATTAGAATGCTGTTGCATAATTATTAATTCCTTGTTTTCTTGTAATGTATTTTTCCACTTTTTTAACGGCTTGCTGTGAAACTTCTAAAGATAGATAGAGGTGAGATAATGAATGAATTTATAATCTTGAGAGTCTGGTTGTTAGTCTCACTAGTCTCATGAATATTTCAGCTCTATATATACTCAAAATGGAAGGGTTCACTATCGAAAGTGCAGAATCAACAAAGGAACAGAAGGAAAAACAAGAAAAAGCCAGCGAGGGAATTTGAAAATCATAACCCTAAACCATAAATAAGGCAAAATGAATAACGTATCTCACTACCGAATGAGACACCACCGACTTTTCCACTACGTAATAATCAACCACACATGGCAAAGAAATGCGACGAAGGTCAATTAATTCTAGCCCTTTTGGCTATGGAACAATATCCTGAACTAAGCATTCGCGAGGCTGCTCGGATATATTCCGTGAGCCACGCAACCCGTAGAAGAAGCGGTCAACGGTCGCGACGCGATACTGTGGCCAATTCGCGAAAACTCACGGATCTGGAGGAAGAAATGATTGTTCAATACATCCTGGACCTGAATTCGCGATCATTTCCTCTCCGGATCTCTGGTGTGGAAGATATGGCGAATCGCTTACTTAGACGCGAGTGGCACGTCGCGTGTTGGCACCAACTGGATCTCGAGATTCATTGCGCGGCATCGCGAGCTCAAAACGCGTTTCTTGCGCCGGTACGATTACAAGAGGGCCCTGTGCGAAGATCCTGATGTGATTGGCGGCTGGTTTGAGCTCGTAGAGAGCACGATTACGAAATACGGCATTCAAGAGGCAGATATTTACAACTTCGACGAAACTGGCTTCATGATGGGCATATCTCAACTGGTATGTTGGTCACAAGCGCAGAGCGACGTGGCCGTCCGAAAATGGTCCAGCCTGGAGGACGGGAATGGGTCACTGTTATTCAAAGCGTCAATTCGCAAGGCTGGGCAGTCCCGCCGTACATCATCGTTGCAGGTCAATAATCACTTCGAGCAGCGAATGATTAAGCAAACGCCGAAAGGCGAAAAAAACCCGAATTCGTGAAGAAAGAAGCCTTACTCTACTGGAAGGGCAGCTGCTACAGGTCCAGAGAGAAGATGTGCAGAGCGGAGAGCAAGAACCGCAGGAACATGGATGTCAGCGGATGAGGACTGCGCCAAAGGAACGGCGATGTGGCACATGCGGCCAGGCGGCCATAATTCGCGTACTTGTGAAATCGTAGTAAGAGGGCCTGAGGAAGAGAATTTTGAGTGATTTGAATTGATTTGATAGTGTTATGGTTGTTCTTACAAGGATTGTAGTCAGATAATGGTGATCACCTGTCTCATTCGGTGGTGTGTCTCATTCGGTAGTGAGATACGATAAGACAAACTCTTAATTTAGGTTGCTCCTCCAGACTAGTATGTGCGGCAATATGTGTACCATCCAAAGCTCCTAGGCAATCTTTAAACCATGGATAAAATCGAGGGTCGTCAGAGATTCGAGATGCAAGGGGAGTATTAATATCAAGGAGTTTGACAAAGACGGGATAAAGGATAAGCAGCGATTCGAGAACTTCATGAAATGATCTACTAGCAATTAGCTAAGGTCTGGTTTCAAATCGATTATAGGTAGCTTACTCGCTGACTACCCTGTTTCCAACAAAAAGTAGCGTTCCATTGTATCTCTCTGTGAAGCTGGCCGGGAGACGATATGTAGGAAGATTGCTAGATTCAGCTCCACTGAAACATGCATTGAGGTTCTCAACTGGGTATGGTTTACAAGCCGTTGTGTAGGGAAATAAAGGTATCTCGAGACATCCTTAAGGCGCCCTTAATGCGTACACTGTGGCCACAGTTAAGTAGCTGGTCTAAACTTCAAACTCAATATCCTGGTGGGAAAGTCACGGCACAGCCGATGACCAGATCGGGGATGGGAACCGGAGATCGGCCAGGTCTCCGACAACCTGGAGGTGGAGACTGACTGATATCAGACCAAACTGATCTCCAACACTGTCTTGGGGTTTGGTTGATTCTTGTGTCATTCTGTCAGTTCTGCTGAGCTCCCTTCTTTGGTGACCTGCAGTTCTTGGCAAGGTGGCCAATTTGCCGCAATTGTAACAAACACGACTTTCGGTTTGTTTCGCTGCCATAGCTGCTTCGATTCCTCCAGACGATGTAACGGTCCGAATTGACATCATAACCAGACTTGATAAGTTGTTGGCCCTTTAGGCTCCACAGCCTGGCCGAAAGCTTTGTGCCTATTTCTCGTATAGGTACGTTAGATATCGCCACTGCATACTCAAAAGGCATGTTGTTAACCATAATGACCTTCCAGCAATCCTTCAACAAGTCACACCACTCCTGAACCCATTTGTCTGGGTTAGCCTCATCAGAGCATTTCCAAGAGAACAATCGGCTGACCAAAGCCAACTGTCATATCAATGATGGCTGCTGGTATCGGGTCTTCATGCTCTTCCAAACGTGTTGAGCATCTTTGTTTAGTAAGTAAGAGACCGGGTTCTTGATCTCCTAACGTGATGATCATATCAAGATACGCAATGTTGTTTTTCTTCGTAATAACTGTTGCGTCCTCTAGGATACGTGGGTTGTGTGTCCCCAACCCACTAACAACGTGCCAGACTGTTGATCGCAGAGATTCGGGATAGGAAGGTTGTCGATGTTGTCGACGAATACATTGGTGGACTCCATAGAGGTTGATTCGATAACTGATCCCTGAGAATCGCACGTTAGACCCATAACTTCACAAGACCAGGTAAAATTATGGCTATATCGCTTCGCTATGCGTCAATCGATTATTCCGTTTTGAAATGCATTATCTCGGCTCTTAGATCTTGCTTTCAATTAACCTGGTCGGATATAAATATTTCCGCAGTTAGTTACTGTCGCCAAGATAATCAGGAGCCGCTTTGACCTGAGCTGAGAGTGAGTAGGCCCGGACAGAGGCAGAAATGCCCGCAGACTGCCTGAGTATGCAGTCCAGCGTCTTGTTTCCGATCCCAAATAATAGACCTTTGTGGCGTCCACTACCTCTACTATAGTTCTCATGAACTTGACTTGAGAAAAGTAATACACATGGCCTGATGGAGAGCAAGGATCGGCCTATAGGCAGTAATCCGTCGACATTAATTTAGGAGAATCATGGAGCTTCGATGCGCTATTCCGCTTTGGGACACGCTAAAATTTTCAGTCGTACCTGCACCGCCACACTCGTCTTTTCTTCTACATCTATTATAACATAACTTGCTGATCTATTTTTTAACAAACAGTACATATACCTCTTTCAACATATGCCTACATTGTGCACAGTGCGTCGTCCGATATCTCAAATTTAGAATCGTCGTCGTGCTGGACCGTAGTTCCTTCGTCATCGTCCACGCTGCTCTCTTTCTTCAAGGCCAGTTCGTCTGCAATTTCCAACTTTGGACATGTCCGCCGATTGTGTCCAATTCTATGGCAAGATCGACATCGTCTTACTTTCTCTATTCTGTCAGATACTCGTTGAGTGGTCTCTGCGGACGTCGGTAGTCTCCGCGTTCCTTTCGGGCGGCCCTTTCTCGCGCTTGCAAGAGGTGGGTCCTTGACGAAGGCAAGCGCATCAGCATTCATGCTGTCCGGGACCTCAATAGGAGGGAGAGTGACCTGAACTCTCCAACGAGGATGAATGCTTCCGACATCAATAGGTGGCCCAGATTGAATCTGATGCGAACACGGCAAAAGATAACGACTGCGAATCGTACAACTGCAGATCTCGTCGACACCCTCCTCTTCGTGTTGCAGCTTCTTCATCACTTCTGCATACACGATCTCCAGTGCAAATCGGGATATTCTTGTACACAGCATTGCAGTCTCTACCTGATTTCTTATCTCCTGTCGTACGAACAAGTTCTTATTTGATCCGATGATGCTAAGCTGCTGTGAGCGTTCAGTCCCACGACGATTTATTTTCTTCGCTGCCGTGTAGATTGTTCCTGAAGATGATGTCAAAGCACTTTTCATTGCGCCGTGACTACCCTCAACTCGGGAGCTTGTACTGATTCCAAAGTTCGAATACTTCCGAAGATGAATTTCTACCTAGCGTTCGCACATTCCGTTTATCCACCACTGGTCCAAAAAATAGCCGACAGCCTGCATTGGAAATTATCACTTAACATTTTTAGCTCGTCGTTCTGGTTGCTAACATCTTAGAGCTTGCAATTTTCTGAATTTGTTTCATGAAGCGGTCAAACGCTTCCACTTTGCTGAAGTATTTCCTGCAGTTCTTCATAATATTTTGCTCAATGTGCCATCTGCACAGCTGATTGATGCTTGTTGGAAATATATCTGTCAGAGCCTTCATCAACGCCTTGTCGGCATCTGTGATGATCACGCCAGGGGCTTGCACTGGGAAAACGATGTCCTCTTTATAAATGTTTAGACTCAAAGACGATGTCTAAGAACGCAGTTTCACTTACTTAGCTGTTGTAGGACCCAAGTGTATGAATGTGTCTGTTCAGAGCTGATGAAGCACAACGCAATCCTCACTGTACGCAAGTTGTTATCCACGGTCACAATGTTGACCAGTGGGAGTCGGAATCGATTTGTCTTATAGGTTGTGTCCATCACCACCAGCTGGCCATACAGACGCGCCTTTTGAACATCCTCAGGCTTGCAAAAGAACAAAGTCTCGAGGGTATTATCCATGGTCGTTGTTATGCGATATATGTAGCCCTCGTCTCGCAAAGATTCGATAACTTTTGCAGTTGATGTGCCATGCTTCTGAGTATAGTCATATGACCGATTGTAGACATCCCTGCCTAGCAAGGACAGCCCGTACGTAGTATTTATAACCGACGCAATTGAAGTGTACGACGCATTTGAGTGGCGGACGAGATCGAGCATCGTTTCCCTGGCTTCAGGAGTCAAGGATCGATTTTCCGGGTATGCGAGCGGGTTAATGCCTTGGAGTTGGTGATTTTCGTGGTGGTCAACAAGTTGTGTGACAATCCATGTATCGTTCAATTGTTTCTTGAACCGCACCATCCATGGACAGTCGCAAAGCATGCTCCGGAACTCTTTCTGACGATTGAGGCCTTCGTCATCGGTAGCTCCTTTTGTCGGCTGCAGCCTTCTGGTGCTGGGCAATTTAGCACATTTGCACAAAAGTAAGAGCGACTTGTCTTTGTTGTAGACGCCCCCATTTTTCACGGCAAAATTATGCGGATCGCGTAGGCGTTGACGAACTCTCTTGCGCGGGCTGCCGATTCCAATTCCATTCCCACATACAAAGCAGGAGCGTTGACGGCCAGTGTAGAAGACACAGTTGTTGCAGGATCCATATCAGTGTAATGAGGAGGACGAACAATGCGTTAATTGGAAACTAGACGAGGATATATGTGATTATGGATTCAAGAATATTGTGAAGGACACAAAGCAACTTGATTATTTCAAACTATCTACTGGGCTGTACTGGGCCTTTATATACTACTTATGGTAGATATCGGTTGTAGCGGATATTCCTTCCGTCCTTCGAATGGGACGCGTCTCGAATGGGAGAATCAGACGCGTCGTTTGCTGGGACAAATAAACTTCAGGGTAAGTCCATATGGCGGTGCACAAATGGGTACGACTGAAAATTTTAGCGCGTTCCCAAAGAGGAATAGCGCATCGAAGCTCCATGATTCTCCTTAATTTATTGTCACATTCAAAGAAGACTAAGTACAGTGACTGCTTATCGGAGTGTGATAGTCAAGTGCCTCCATAGCCGGGTAATCGCCGAAGACAAGCTCAGACCTAAGAACCCTACACCTACTTTATAAGAGCCAAAGTTAAGATCTAACTGGTAGTTAGCCTGATATGAATACGAACAAGATCGGTAATAATTATATCATCTATAACGGGCTCCGAAGTCGGTTATACTCTACGATCCTAGATCTACGGCGACAAGCTGCGCGAGCAACATTAGTTAAAGAGCTACAACGATCCGTATCAGGTCAGTTGAATCCTCAAGACCGCCGACTCCGACATCGACCAATATTTGGTCAACCACATACCGCTGAGCTGACAACGAGAGCAAAGATGAGCCACCGCGTCCCCATGCAGCCGCAACGAGTCGACGCTCCGTTAACACAGTCGGCGACCTTCCTCATTCTTTCGGTCACTGAGAGTCCCGGCGCGATCAGCACTGTGCGCTCGACTCTTGCCAGCATCGACGGCCTCGCCAAGAATGTCGCCATTCGCGATCTCGGTGCCTCGTTCGCGTGCACAGTCGGCATCGGCAGCGACGTCTGGGACCGCGTCACTGGTCTACCCCGACCGGCGGAGCTCCATCCCTTCACTGCCGTCAAGGGCGGGGTCCACACGGCTGTCTCGACACCTGGTGACCTGCTCTTCCACATCCGCTCGGAGCGCCGAGATCTATGCTTTGAGTTCGAGCGGCAGCTGATGGACCTCCTTGGCGACGCTGTTGCAGTCGTCGACGAGACTGTCGGCTTCCGCTACTTCGACGTTCGCGACCTCCTCGGATTCGTCGATGGCACGGCCAACCCGGTCGGTCCCGACGTGCCCGCCTCGATCCTCGTCGCTGAGGAGGATGAAGCGGCCGCCGGTGGCAGCTACGTTGTCGTGCAGAAGTACGTGCACGACCTCAAAGCGTGGCATGCCCTCCCGGCCGAGCAGCAGGAGGCCATTATCGGCCGCACGAAGTTGGACAACGTTGAGCTTGACGACGCCGTATCTGGCCAGCAGTCACATAAGACGCTCGCCACGATCGAAGACGAGAACGGTGACGAGCATGACATCCTCCGCGACAATATGCCGTTCGGCTCCCCTGGATCAGGCGAGTTCGGAACGTACTTCATCGGGTACTCGCGGCGTCTGTGGGTCATCGAGAGGATGCTGCAGCGCATGTTTGTTGGGAGCCCTCCCGGGTTGCACGACCGGCTGCTCGACTTCTCGAAACCGCTGACGGGCACGACGTTCTTCGTGCCGTCTTCCAGCGTGCTCGCCAGCCTCGACTCCGACTGACGGACCCTATACTGTCACGCAATTCAGCGATTCAAGATAAAGGGGCGTCTGTTGATCTAGACACATAGCCATTTAGGCCCGAATTTGATCCCTATCTATTCAGCATTGCGATTAATAATCGAGGCTATTCAGGGTGTTGATTGATTTGATCAGTTTGATTGTTAAAGACTATAAGCTATATTTATAATAGTACGTTTTAATAAAATACAGGGTCACTTCGAAATTACTGTAGTCGGCCTCAAGTAAGAGTAAGATGCTTCTTGAATTCGTGCCTCTGATGGAGAAGGGGATATTCCGGCATCGATCCGGCTCTTCAACTGCAGTCAGGAAGGATTGGCCTATGTGCTGGGTAGGCCATCATGTTCGTGTGCACACAATTTCAATGCAATGACGGACAAAGCCGATCGAAGGGTCTTCGATGAGCCCGGTGTATTAGGGGCAGTCTTCAGACATGGCCAGGTAATTCGCGTTCGAAACTTGTATACAACCGGTGAACCCGCCAAGGAGATAGCATGTTTCCTGAAAGGTATCCTGGACGATACACCTGGGATTAAATGCTGGGCACTCGCGTATGACGTTGCGTGTCCCATGAACAAGGCATTCAAGGTACTGCATGCATTGCAACTGCCCGCAGGATATGGCTAACATTCTATGGACATTTGCTCAACAGATTTCACTTATATGCACATGAGTATTCTTGTCGGGTATCGAATAACCCCATGCAGCAACCGGTCATTTTTGGTAATTCTGACAGTGAAAGCATTGAGATGGCATGGTCCGGTAACTCACATCTGGTACGTCTTACTCGCACCGCTGGTAGAATCAGTAGACTACAATTACTTCAGTCACATTCAGAGCACCATGCTGCATAAGCCAAGCTCCTGCCCTGCAGGGCAGTAGACTTAGCGCTCGTTACCAAGATATGTCAAGAAAGTTGATCAAGCTTCAGCATAGATTCCGCTTGACCGGTTACAGAGAGGATGGGATGACTCGAGCGATAGAGGCTGAGAAAGAATAATTTTTGTCGAAACCGTCGTCTGAGAGTGAACAATATTTGGAACTCTTGGAAAGCACCCAAGACATTTCAATGGGACGCGTTGAGACAGAGATTCCGCGCCGTGAAGAGATCAGTCTCACTGAAATGCATGAATTCGTCGAAAACGATACAGTCAGGCAAAAATTGATTGAGAAGAAAAGGGAGCTGATCAACAAATTCCATGTCAGGGAAGGGGACTGGGAGACTTCGGGGAGGGAATACCTAAAATACTTGAGAATGAAATGCGATGGGCTCCTCAGTGAACAGCGAAAGACAGTGGAGAAATATTCGTGTAGATGCTGCGGTCACCGCGCAGTCCTGATCAGTTGTAAGACGTAGCTGTCGAAGCTGACGTGGACACGGAGTTGGTTGACGATGAGGACGCTGCTGAGTGCAGTGGCTTGAAGATCCGTTTTCGTCAGTTTCTATCACGTCGAGAGTGACGACGAATTGTCGGAGACAGAGGTGGCGGAGATCGTGGTGCTGTCCGATCCCGCTCGGGCCTCGGCTTCAAGCGCTACATCTTTCCTTTTCTCCTGTTTCTCTCGACTTGCCGATGTATCTCTTTATTGGTTCCGGACAGTTTGACGCTCACTTTATTGGCCTGGTAAACACCTGATGTCCTCTGTCGTTTTTGCGTGCTTTGTGATTCACATGTGTCAGAAGTCTAACGCGCATGCTCCTCTTGTGTTCTTTTTCAGATTGGTGTCCTCTGATGCCGGTGAGAGTTTGACTGCAAACAGTACAGGTAATCGAGAGCCTGTTGTCGTCATGGGAAACTGGGTCAGGGAGACCGGGGATAATTATTGGCGTCATTGACGACAGTAGGATGAAGGATTTTGAAGGATGATTATTGGTCGTTCGGCCGGGTCTGGAAACGATGGGTGAAAGGCATCGACGAAGTCCTGCGGTGGTGGTGGGTTTATATAGCCCTTACTCGGCTATATTGACTTTCTGGTTGCAGACACGGTAATACTACTCGCTCCTGCGACCGTTGGACATCATCAATCGATTACCTAGTACGTTCAAGATTGGTAGGATCAATGTCTCCTAAAGCCGTCGTCGTGACAGGGTCGAACAGAGGTAAGTGTCATCCGAGTGCACGCATTTTACTCAAACCACTAACACCACCAGGCATCGGTCTTGCGTTGGCCGTGCAATTCAGCAAGCGGGGTGACATCGTAATTGCGACCCTACGTTCCAAAGCGAATGCAGCCGGCACATTGCTTGCCTCGCTTCCGAATGTGACCCTTGTCGAGTTGGATGTTGACGATATTGCGACCGTTGATTCTGCAGTAGCCGAGATTGAGGAAATCGCACCTGATGGTATCGATGAGCTTTGGAATGTGCGTCACGTATTTTGTTGCATTGATATGAGCTAATGGAAGAATCTCGCAATGTACAACATTGCTCAGAAGATGGTCAGAGCCCGCACATTCTCGCCCACGGACATGCAGAGGATCTTCCACGTGAACGTAACCGCACCAACGTATCTCGCGTCCAAACTTCTACCCGTACTCGAGAAGCGTAAGACAATGAAGATCGTGTTCGTGTCATCTTGCAACGCGTCGTTCGACTATAGCAAGAGCTCAGCCGACTACCTAACTAAAGCCGAGGCTCCATTCATTTACGGCGCGTCCAAGTCCGCGCTGAACATGAGCGCTTGGGTAAGTGACCGCTATTTTCACGACTACAGGTCGGGGTGTATGCTAACGGTCGGTGCAGTACTTCCACAATCAACTCAATTCATGCGGCTTCACGATCGTGCCGATTCACCCCGGCCTGGTTCTAACCGACATGAACCCGGTCGGGACGATCTCAAGTGAGGAGAGCGCGAAGAAGATGCTTGACACGGTCGATGCCCTGTCTGCGAAGGACGAGTTTTTCCTGTGAAATTACGATGGATCTGTTCTTGCCTGGTAAGCGAGTGGGCAAACATGAGCGTAACTTTATTATGTATGTGAAAGTACTAAGGACATTGTGAAAACGAATAGAAACGTTAGTCTAGCCTACGATCGTAGAGTGTGGAGTGATATGGTAATGTTAGGAATACGAAGTGGACAAGGGTCCAGATGCTTCTAGGTGGTAGAACTCTCAACCATAAATCGAGAGTGCGGGAATCTGTAGATAGAGGAGAAAAGGTTCTGCAGTCCTTCTGCTGTAATAACGCAAAATATATTCAAATGTTATGAGACCTGTATAGCGCTGGGTAATTGATCTCTCAAGTGAATCAGTACACAATGCCTATGAGTAGAAATGTCTGAAGAACGAGACATACAAGGACACGACTGCTTCGGCGTTTAATTATAACAAGGAGCTTAAGACAGCATGGTTAATCGATAGCGGATCATTAGGTCACATCTTCTGTCAGGATGAAATATTCGAAGAACTCGATACAAGCCAGAAACCGCCGCTGAACGGAGTGAGAAGTGGTGTACAAGCAGAAAGAGTTGGAACCGTACGACTTATGTCAACGAAACCGGATCTATACTTACGCTAACGGACGTGCACTTCGTTCCAAGTTTTTCACAAGTCGGTGTCCCCTAAAACACTCTCTTGCTTTCCTTTGGTCGAAGTGGGGAGCGGTTACACATAGCGACTTCTAACCGTACTGATTAGGGCATTTTGAATTTCCCGATTGGGTATACTAAGTTAGCCTTATCTAGCTACCTAGAATGAACCTCTCTTTCTTGGCGCGTTAACAGTATTATGGGATGATTAACTTATACAAAGTGGCAGGGATGGCAATAGAATAGAGCAGATTCGGGTTCTTCATCATCGTTACTAATGTTAGTCTACCCATGAGTGAGTATCCACTTAGGAGAATGAAGAATGCCAATAGAACTGCGTAGATTGTTGGATGAACAGGAGTGGGACTATCTGCTACACTTCATTTCTCTTAGCGAATCTCATCTTGTGGAAACCCTCAACAGTTCAAAACCCCAAGAAGTCTTTCTTATTTAGTTTCAACCACTCCTCAAACGATTGCGACGGCTTATCCGAAAAGCGGTCGGAAGAATAGATTGTCGCCGGCTTCCCATCAGACTCACTGAACCACTTAATGAGCTGGTCGGCAAGCCCACCTGGAATTCCCACTTCGGTGACCTTCACCTTCCAATTCTCGGGCGAAAGAGCAACCATTTCAACGGGCTTCTTGCCCTCTCGTTCCCTCAGACGATTGATTGTCGCCACGTGTTCTTATTGAGTGATTGAGTCAGGACCAGTTAGCATCTCGGCACGGTTGAGCGGCTGATCCGTAGTGAGATCTGCGACGGCCACAGCGGCTATATCGTCTTCTGCAACCGTTGCGATATGTGCATTCGGGTATGTCAGTATCACTTTGCCAGTCTGCGCCATCATTGGCAACCATTGGCAACCATTGTCGGCGAATGTTGGAGGAGAAAAGAGTCCACAACGGCGTCTTCTACCTTTTTATGAGCAATCCCGATTTCGATATCTGGGTTCGTTTGGACTGTGTAGGAAGAGAGAAGAACGATATGCTTCAGTCCTTCCTCATTGGCAGTAGAGCAGAGTTGCGCAAGAGACGCTGTCGGCTTGGCGTACAGGAACGCGCGCTCAACTCCGCGAAAAAGTGTAGTGTACGAAGATGCATCCAGTAAATCGCCGTGAACGACCTCGAGGTTGGAGGGGAAGCTTGCTTTGGAGGGGTCCCGAGTTGACACGCGAATTGCGGGTGGAAGTGCAAGACGTTGCTTGAGCAAAGAACTTCCCACACCTCCGACGATGAGGACTTTTCGGGATGCCATTTTCCTTATTTGTAGCTCCTTGATTCTGTAACTTGGAAAGAAATGAAAAAACTACGGTTGAGAGTTATGAATTACTGATTCGTATTATATTGCACTGACTTACGTCCGAATGCCGGAGCTAAATTCACATGAATAATCCGGCCCTCTCCATCGACACTTCTCCATAGGAACAAAAGTGGCTGCAAGAATTGGGGTTGGGAACAATCCTCCCCCAATTCCGTTCGATCTAGCAGAAGCCTGTGGATCATTAAACTTTACGCTAAGATTGTGAAAGGGACAAGCGTAACCGTATTTTTGCCCGAAGTCTTAGTTCACGGCGTTGAACGATCCCGCGTGGGATACTGAGATGGTTCGTCGGACCTGTAACTCTTCACTCCTTCTCGATCGGATCGCGAATAATCTGAAGCAAGCGGAAGTCTCGGCCGGGTGGATATACGACAGGCTGGGTCTAAATATTTTGCCAGGTTTGTGAAAGTTATAGGAATGTTCAAATCATGGGTCGATTCCCTACCTGGATTTAACAGCAATACTACTTCTGATCGGATCCAAACCTCTCAGAATAAGCAGCAACAAGTGTTGCAGCAGGCAGCGCAGCTTCCTTCGTCAAAATTTTCCCACCTTTGGAACAAACTGATCTATGGCCACAAGATTGTTGCCTGATTTTGACAAACCTTAATTAACTCGCAAAGAATACAGCTCGGTTGCAATCTTCACAGCGCGTTGTTGACAAAGATCGTGTCAGGGCGAGGGTGACGTCACTAGAATGACATTACCCTGACAGCAACCTCCACAAGGAACCACTTGAAACGAACCTTGTGACCCTGGGTCTGTCCCTTCATGGTCAGTGCCTTTTACTGGAGCTAATTCTAATGATCGTTTGACAAAAGGCTTGCACAGACTGTTGGCATTCTACGGAATTGGTCAAATAATATGCATGCAACGTTCAAGTCGCATATTTCACTATAGTGGTTCAATCATACATCCAATAGTTGTTACAAATCCTACTAATGTAGCTTACGTCATAAGTTAAATTTAAAGTTAAGTAAAAAGCCACCACATGAGTTTTGTCAATAGGCGTACGCCGACGTCTCCGCTGGTGCTCAACGGGATCAAAGCTAAACACCGGAGCCGCACGGTGTTAAGGGTATCTAAAGTGTGCGCTCTTTTGTTTCAACGCCCGTCTCTTTGTGTTTCACGCTCATCGTCTGTTGCTTCCATAGTAATGAATCGTCGCTACTACAACTCGCTTACTCTCGTCTACTCTCGCTTCCATTTCAGTCCTTGGTTTGCTGTCGCACCTCATCTTGTTGCCGATCTCCCCAGAGCATCTGACTGTGTTTACTTTCTGTAGAGACCTATTTATAAATTAACCTCGTCCCTCGCACGTTGTATCCCAAGAAATCGGATCCTATTTGTAGAATATCTGTTCCGGTTCTCTGGCCACCCTTGCCCCTACTCGTAACAACGATAGTTCCTTCTGCTGACGTCCGCTATTTCTGTTTGCCCCGCGTTTGTATTTAGACACAACGCGCCATTGTATACCAGGTGCGATGTGTTGTAGTACCCCGCATTGAAGATTATATGAACCCTTGGATATCATCAATTGCAATCTTGAAGCCTG
Organism: Lipomyces starkeyi; assembly: GCA_018804115.1. Lineage (NCBI taxonomy): Eukaryota > Fungi > Ascomycota > Lipomycetes > Lipomycetales > Lipomycetaceae > Lipomyces > Lipomyces starkeyi. The sequence goes on from JAGJTG010000015.1 coordinate 101,547, forward strand.
TCGTCCTTGACAATTCTGTCGTTACTGCTGAAATCTCACCTTCACCAACATGAAACTGGTACTTCTGTCCCTCTTTCTTTCATTTGCTGTGGCCACTACAACCACTGATCCTCCACCACCAGCATATACCGTCACTTGCACCTTAGGAGGAGACCCGTGCCCCACGGGCTCAACATGTACGCAAACTGAGACCTGCGGCGGACTTTGCCTTGCATCGCAGACTTTTCCTCCTGTTATCCCTTGCACTATGGGGAATAACGAACCTTGTGGATTGGCTTCCACTTGTACTCCTACAATGGTTTGCCCACCTACTCCTACAGATTGTCTTGGACAATGTATTGCCACTGCTCCCCCAACCGGTCAGCCTCCGCTTCCTTCAATTCCTTGCATCGTGGGTGGGAACCCCTGCCCACAGGGCTCATTCTGCACACAGACAATGGTTTGTGGAGGCCTGTGCATCCCAACGCCTGCCCCTTCCCCAACGGTTATTCCCTGCGGTGGACATCATAGACGGCACTGCCCACATGGCTTCAAGTGCGTACGCCAGCATGGCAGAGACTGCAATCCTGAGCAAGATTGTTATCGTGTTTGCGTCAAAAAGCGAGATGATGATGACGGTGATGATAGGAAAGTGGATGGCTGGACAGACTAAGCAGGAGACTGGACTTACAAACAAATTGCGATGAAACGGACAGATGTCGAGGTTGAAACGTTCTCGTATTGAATTGTGGCCATCACGAGCGAGAGTAGTGCAAGGGATTATGTTTTAATCAAGCAACATGTTTAAGGATGACAAAAAAACTTGTTTGTATTGAATAGTATAGTGACATTGTCTAATTTTGCAGTTTGACTTCTTCACCACACCACAAGCACACAGCATTTACCGTCTGTCTATATAAAGCTTGAAACATGTCAGGACGTTCTACATCCGACTCATCGGATAATTCTGTAATTGAAAGCGGAGCTTCAGACAAAGATGAAGCGTAGGTTCCGCATAAAGCACAATTGTCTTTTGTATTAAGTGAAATTTCTTTTTTACGTCATAGGCAAGGTGTATACTAGCCGTTTAATGGTAGGTCTACGTCATTAATACTCGACGCTAACTTAGCGATGAGTGCGGGGTAAATAACGGCATCAGGACGGGTGCGAGGCGCAGCCTGCCAAGAGGATATGCGGTGGGAATTACGGTTTTAGGTATTCAGTTTACGCGTGCGCGGGAAACTTATATGGTTTAAAACAAGCACGGCGCTGTTGGAATAAACAGATCACCGGTGTCTTGAAACAAGAGGGATTTACACAACTGCAATTAGACCGGTGGGTGTACAAGCAACAAATAGCTAACAATGAGTCAATGACATTGTTACCAAGGCAATTTCAGGCGATGATATCATTGTTGCTGACGAGGTTCCTGAGACATTAAATCTTGTCGAATCATGACTAATAGTTAGATTTGATAGTCTGACATGGGGAGAACTAAGTTCTTATCTTGGCGTTCAGGTGAAGTATGACGGGAGCTCAGGCAAGATTGAACTGTCGCAGCAGAATTACATTAATAGTAAGACAATTCGAGCGATGCAAATCCTGTCATCAGCACAAAATGTTAGTATTCATCTGAACGAAGAAATATTTCCTCAGATTGATACCGAAGAAGAAGCAAATTTACAACCTCTGTTAGAATATATGAGAATTTCAGAGCTTTGATGTAAGGTGTGTACGCAGTAACTAATCCAATGCCTAGATCTCACCCACCGCCTTTACAAAAGCACAAGAACTTTTTCTTGTGGTTCCTTTTTACATGAAAAGACTGGCTTAGGTCGTCGATTAAGCCATAACCCATCCTCTGGAAATTCGACCCAAGGAGCCTGCCTAGAGTGCCTTCCGTCCATTATATTCTTCTGTATCCAGTACGCCTCAATATCAGGTACAAGTTTCCCTATTATAAAGTTAAACTGCTTATTCCTAGTGCAATCCTCTCTTGGTATTTGCCTAGAACTGTAGGTACAGCGACCTACTTGAACATCTCGTGTACAGCTTTCGACCTCCGATTGAGGGCAATATTACTGACTCTCTTATGTGTAGCCTCTTCCAATTTTTTCTCTCAAGCGACCTACTTGAACATCTCGTGTACAGCTTTCGACCTCCGATTGAGGGCAATATTACTGACTCTCTTACGTGTAGCCTCTTCCAATTTTTTCTCTCAGTAATCTGTTATATACTTTGAATGAGCTTCACGATTCTGGGTTGGAGACCTCATGAATGGCTTAGGTTCTGGAGTCATAATGACAGCGTGACAGCTCCCGACTCCGATAATGTGCTGATTGTCTCTTGTGCCCTTCGTCCTCCTGTAGAGGGCAGTTGTCTATATAAAGACCTGCCATCCCTCGTTGTATCAGTTCAAGCTAGTCGGATCTTGTTTAACAAACAATGGCAAGTATGATACGCTGAATGAGCGGATTATTGTAGGTTTCATTTCATCTAGCTAGCAGTTTACCTAGGTCCTCAACGCGACTCGAATTCTTACATCATATGTGATGCCATGCAGTAGGTGATAATCGTCGCCATTTTGCAAGTGTGTAACTAGGTAGCATTTCGGTTGCAAACTGCCGACGATTAATTCTCTAGATTCGGTTATACCTGCGGATCAATACGATGGTCCCACTTCAAGCTTATGCATAGAACCGTCAATGCCGCATCTTATTGTTTAATAAGATTCCTGGTGTCACTGCAGAGATAATTATTCATATCCGAAGCTTATCAATCGTTGTGTCGTGTTACGTCCCGTTGTTTACGATTGTTATATCGAAGTCGGTGTTGATCGTGTCGTAAAGTATGGTGCTCATACGGTATGCCAGATCATGGGTGTTATCAGCTCCTCTTTCTTGGCCCACTTTTGGAAGAAGTCAAGCAACTTTCTGAGACTGGTATGACTGTGTGGAACGCGGCCGAATGCGACGAATTGACAACAACCTGCAAGTACTCCTTCGCGGCCTGCACGCCGCATGATTCGCGGAGCTACGTCGTCGGCAGTGTGGTTGATCGGTTGGCTGTTTGTTTGCTTGTTCGCTTGTTGTGTCATAACAGGAGGGGTTTTGTCCTCGCAGCTAGGCCAAGGGAAAGATCTCGTCGTCTAGTGTACTTCTGGTGACTTGCCTTGTTTTGCCTTGCCATGCCATGCCTTGACTTGAAGCAGCCTGCCTGGCTGTCAGATTGGGGGCTACGGCGTTCGCTTTGCGTCAGGCCCGCTGCGGCCAAAGCGGTTGGTTACGAACTTGTGCGCGGTACAAGAGAAGGGGCAGTATCAGGACTCCCGCGTCTCTCGTTTTTCAACTTTCGTTTTATCTTGTGATTGGACAAGGGCAGTACGATGTATGTTATTTTCTTGTAGCAAGGTATACTGATACCGACGGCAAGAGCCGGGAAAGGAGACTATGAGAAGATCGCTCCGAGTCCTCTACCCGTCAGATAAGATAATTAAAACACTTTACCTTCCTCTATCCGTTGTATGGTTAGTGGATGGGCTTACCATATCGGTTAAGCCCTTACACTAGCCTAGCCTTGTGATAACGAAGTTTTTTCCGTGACGGTGAAGGTTTACTTGTGCCTGATTGCTAGCGACCAGCCAGCTGTGGCAAATCGTGGAGGAAATGACATTGGAGGACTTGTGGCAACTTTGTCACTGGTTGAGAGCACAGAGGCAAATGGATGAGAACCTGGCAAATAATATTTTACTGAATGAAAAGATGAATATTCTATGGTTAGTGAGTCACATCTATGGAACTAACTTGGGAAGAGGAGGTCTTTAATGTGGAAATGTGTACAACACGATAGCCTAGGATCGTAGATTATAGAACATTCTAGAAACAGCAATAGTTTAGTTATTATGACGGATATCAATATATACGTTAATATATCAGTGTATTCCTCGTTACAGGGACCAGGGACCTCGTGGTATAGAACTCGCTTGAAACCCTGAAACCCTGAACCAACCTGGTGTGCTTTAACCGGCCATCAGGTCAGGAGCCACCGCCACCCCTGAAGGACTCGTAAGGGTAGGGCTCGGGTATGTGCGGCTTCGGGGCGCTTGGACAACCCCTACTTACAGGGTTCGCGCCATGGCATACCACGCTTGAACGATCCACAGGAATCCACCATCAGAGACGGGACAGTGTCACGGGACAAGGCAACGCAAGGCACGAAAGACGATATTTCGAAGAAATATACCCGAAGACGAGGTCATTTTCTTAGCCTGACAGCGAGGACAAACCTCTCCTATTATTTAAGCGAAGTCTCAGAGTTACCCTGAGGAGATCGTTAATTCAGCAGCCTTGTATGTGGGGAGAGGTGAATATAATTACTTGATCAACAGTCACATTTTATTTGGCGTACACGATATATTTCTTCCGTTGTATTCAGTGTAGCCAATGTTTATACACACAAAGCAGTCTGCTTTCGTCAAAGAGGATGAAGTGAGACAATGTCATGGAAATGAGTTACTGGCTGTGTGTCTGTCCTACTCCGGATAGTGACAGTATTTGGCGAACAATTTCCACCGATTCGAATCTTGTTCACATCATCTACGGTCAGTTTCTTACTTTGGGTCTGACAGTGTCGGCCCAGACAACACTAGGTTCTGCATAGTCTGTAACTTCTTCATCTTTGTCTTCGTCATAGCGTAAACTTGGTGCCACCATATCGAAGATCCTCACTCTAAATTCCGAATTATTAACATATCGCAGATCTCTTCTTCAGAGTTCTTAGCTTTGCGTTTAATCTCTTCTCGTTTCTTTTTAGGTTTCACCTTCTCTGCATCGGATCTTTTGCACTCTCTCTGACGCTGACCGAGATATTTTCCTTCGTTAAATCATTTCCAGTGTCCAGTCGAAGATGCGGGATTGTCGAATGTCTGGGTTTTCGATTGCAAGATATGATCTCTCGGACCCGAGCAAAGCTGGTGTGTGTTTTAGAAGTTGGGTCGTCAGCGACGGTCAGTCAGCAAGCTGGTGGGGACATACTTTATGAAACGAATTGTCATCGTGGAAGAAAAGAAGAAAGGTACAAAAGAAGACAACAACAAAAACAATTTGTAGGCCGATGCCAAAAGGAGTGATCATCAATTCAATGAATTTTCACATTTACTCGATTCCCCACGCAAGCCTTTACGGCTCCAACTCGAAACGGTCCAAGAACTTGAAGGTGTACAATCCGCGGATGACTTCATTCACGAACGCAGTAATCGTAGTCGAGTTAGCCACATATACACCGGGCCGGGTCAGGGATATGTCAAACGCCGTCAGCGCTGCAGAGCCACTGTCCAGGGCACCGACTGGCTTTCCATACTTGAAAGCATCAACAAGTATCTGGGAAGGTCGACCTGCCGGGAAGAGGGGAGATGTGGCTGATACTTGTGTCGGTGGGGCTTTGCCCTTGGCGGGCTGGTTGGTGAAGCTCTCCACAGAAAACAGGCCCTCTACACCGCCAGCGACCACGACAGCGTCGAAATTAATTGCGTCGGAGATGGAGTAGGTAGCATTGACTCCCTCAGCCCAAGTCTCTGCAACAACGACGAGGTCAACACCAGCAGCCGCAAAGCTGGCGGACATGCTCATGCCCTGAGTAATTGAGGCTGGATAGGCATTGGAAGCAAGGAATCCGACTTGCATACCAGCAACACTCAGAACAGGTTGACCGAACGTTCCGACGCAGCAAGTCTTGTTGTTGTGATAAAATGTAGGGTTAGGTTTGGGGTGTGGGAGACCAAGGCCCTCAGCAACCTTTACAGCCAGATTATTATCTACCAGGTTAATCGCTGTAATTACATTCTGTCTCACAACGGTATTCGTGACCTTGGAGTTCTCAAAGACGATGGCGTTGACAACAAACTGCTTCTCTGCTGGGACAAGCGAGTTCCAGAACAGACGAGCCTGAGAGTAGAAATCACTGAAAGCGGGCTGGCGGACAAGATGGCCGCTGGCGTGTCGGCCCGGCGCGGTGAAAAAGCCATTGCCAACAGTTTGGTTCGCCTGTTTCGGGGAGTCGTTGTCAAGAGTATTGGGGGTGTATGGCGCGTTATTCAAGGGGATATACTGTTGTGCTATTCAACTGTTAGAATCAATATCGACGGGCGCAAACTATATTAATAACTTACAGAAACCATCTCGGTTGTTGTTATGAATTGGTACACGTGGTCTGTTAATCGGAATCTGCTCAAAGTTTGGCCCTCCATGGCGGTTGATCTGCGTGTCATGGTAAGAGTAGAGGCGCCCTTGGAGTAGAGGATCATCCGAAAAATCAATACCGCGAACTATATGACCAGGGTGCATCTAGACAAGTCAGATATCTGCTCAGATCTGGCTCGAGCGGATGGGGGCACAAGCAAAGGTAGTGGACGTACCGCAATCTGTTCGGTTTCAGCGAAGTAGTTCATTGGGTTGGCGTTGAGCTGCATCTTTCCCAACCAAGTGATTGGCACATACTCCTCCGGCACAATTTTTGTGGGGTCCAGCAGGTCAAAACCAAAGGCCAACATCTGCGACTCATCCATGATTTGTACACCAAGCTACGAGCACTTTAGTACGCGACATGTAATTGCATAGATAGAAGTACTGCCTTACCTCCCATTCTGGATACCTTCCAGCGGCGATATTGTTGAACAAGTCCTGCCGCATGTAGTCTATATTCTTCCCGGCAGCGGCTTGCGCCTCTTCCCACACCTTAGCGGCAACACCCTGCAGCGACTTCCAGTGAAATTTGACAAGCTTCGAAGCCCCATCTGCCGTCACCAAGCGGAAAGTATGAACACCGTAGCCATTGACATGTCGGAAGTTATGAGGAATACCGTGTCCAGCCATAAACCACAACAAAGTATGCATAGCGCTAGGTTGCTGACTGAAAAAATCCCATGCATTATCGTGTGCTGTTCCGCCCTGAGGAATCTCATTCCGCGGTTCCGGTTTGACAGCATGGATAATATCAGGAAATTGGATTGCATCGGTGATAAAAAATACAGGCACAGTGTTCCCGACAAGGTCTGCAAGCTGTCAGACCAAGATACTTAAAAGTGTATGTAATTCTTACCGAAGTTTCCCTCATCTGTGTAGAACTTGGTAGCAAACCCATGCATATCACGGACGGTGTCTGGACTTCCCCTGAATCCTTGCACAGTGGAGAACCTGGTAAAAACCGGCGTCTGCTTCCCCTCAGCACTGAGGAATGAGGCAGCAGTGATGTTTGACCAATCCCCGTACGATGTAAACACGCCATGCGCTCCTGTTCCTCTGGCATGGACAACTCGTTCCGGGACCTGATAATCCTCCATTAATACCGGCCAAACTTGGCAAAGCTCTCAGCAATGAAACGTACACGCTCGTGATCAAAACGCTGAAGCTTTTGGCGGAACATGAAGTCCTCCAGAAGCGTGGGACCCCTTGCGCCAACTTTCAGAGTCGACTGGTCTTGGATAGGAGTGCCGAAATCAGTGGTCATGTAGGAACCCGTGTCGTTCAAGTAGTACTGAGACAGAAACTCCGGATCAGTCTCACCAACTGTGTTGGCGTTCTGTCCTGGCTGAGAACTACTGATTTCATCATTGTCATTCACGGCCCGGCCCGAGAGTGCAGCTGCCGAGTACGGACAGCCAACTGCAGCCGCGAGACCAACAATGCTTGGAAGAAGCAATAGTCCGCGCATATTACCTGAATGTCTGCAATTATATCGAGAGGAAAGGAATGTAATAAAAAGGAAGCTTGGCGAACAAGATCCTGAGGAAGACAGGATGGGAGATCTAATATATAGAAAAAAGAAGATAATGACAAGTCTTATACAAGTGAAATTTTTCGCAGTAAACTGACGCACGGTTAGGCACGTTGAGTCTAAGTCCTCTATTATCGTCTGATCTCTAGTTCCAAATATAAATCGAATTCCATCTCGAAATCGTAAGTCGGTATCCTTCAAGATGGGGTTTCCCTGCTGTTACTCTATAATCAGTTACTATCGCAAAACTTTCTGCTATCTCCGGTATTATTTCTCGGATGAACCCCTGGTACGGCTCTTGCCTGCGCAATATATGATGTAATATACTGTGCCATGAGTTGTGTAACTTGGCTTACGTAGAGCTCTAGACCTACCAGTTGCACACCTTAATGGAGCAAATCATTGAAATGCATCGACCTGTGATAATCTAAGATTAGTAAAGCATGCAGTGCAACAGTGTGTACATTGTACACTCGTGAGCACTTAGTGACCCAGTCTAGACTCCTAGCCGGACATAACCAAAAGTTTCTTTGTTAGGAATGTTCACACCGATGCCGTCCGCAGTTAGTACGAGCTTTCATGTACTTTGGTAACCAGAACAACGACCCTCAAATAAAGTTCAGGGTTCAGGGGATGATTAATGTTGCGTTGCGGCTTCCGGTGTCGTCGCCGACGAATCAGGTCATGCTCATTTGTCGGCAAAGCGTCAGACCAATGAGTCCACACGCATCGCTCCGCCTTGGCAGCGGCCGGAGCGGCCCAATTCTTCTCCGGCCGCTTCGTCCAATTCCGTAGGCTGCACTTTTACGCCGACTACCCTGACGTCATGTGCGGTATTTTCCGCATGCTCTATACACTCTGTACCAAGCTGATCCCACCTATGCTACGGCCTTCTAGACGATCTTGGAGCCTCTGATGGCCCGTGCTCCCTTGGACGCGGCTGCAAACCTTAACTTCCTTACCATCATCCTGGCGAATTCGAACCGTAAAGGGTTTGGTGTGTGCCGCCTGGTATGCATGGCACCACCCCTGGACTTCTACCGTCTAGTCTGTTTTGGTCCGAGGTTGTCCTCAAGGATCTCACTGATACAGGCCTCCGCAGGTCCTCGTCCGTATGCCCCGAAAACCGGGTTTAAGGACAACATCCGAAAGTCCCGTCACATTGCAATCCTGAACTCGCATGCTCGTATTATCTCCGAGGCTTTCAACACCCGCCTCATCACGGTCCTTCCTGGCCGATGCAGCTGCTTTCCCGTTATCGTCCTCTTCCACCCAGCCCAGGCTGTCCTGGACTTCGAGAAAGCCTACGACCGTGTTAATCACCAATACCTGAACACTGTGCTGCGTCAAATGGGTATTCCGGAATGTTTCAGCGAAGTGCGGCAAGATGATCCTGTGTCTCCCTCCTTGTTTGAACTCGCCCTCTTCTCTCTTCTTTCGCTGAGCTTTTCCTCCGGTATTCAACGTGAGGTTGGCTCGCATTATGCCTCTCCACTCTAACCCGTTCGAGTGTGCTCCGGGCGTTGATCTCTCTGCTGGTAGGTTTGCTCTGTTAGCGTCTTGTCACGCGGTTGGTGCCGTCCCAGTAATACTATGTAGTAATAAACTGGCTTACAATCGAATGGATTTCCTCGCATTTAGTTCAGAAGTTTTATATTTATATCAAGCTCCACGGATATTGGCTCCGTAGGTCTTGGATAGATCTTGTACTAAACCGCACTCTCGCATAGACACCAATTACTTTGTCATCCTGAATGAGTGCTTATACCTGGACTGATCTTTGTTAAGCTACGTGCAAACTTACGCTAGAGTTGAGTAGCCCGGTAGAAGAACTATTTCTTCTAGAACACGCTTTGGTGGTCTGTTCTGAGAAAGCGAGCAAATAGGGCACGGCCATAGGGACTAGCTTACCTCGAGGCGACTAACCTTATTCTCCAAGCCACCTATAAATAGAATTAGGTCGCTGATTGCGTTCTTCTCAGAGCCGAAACCCTCCATGGAGTTTATTGGGACAAGTATTATCAAGTACTCCTCAGTTGGCAATGACCAATCACGTCAGAACCAGCGACGGCTATCTAGATTTTACACCGTTACAGCGGGAAAGCCTTGCAACGTCTGGTATCTACGGCAGCTTAGACCCGGGTCAGCCCGTGGCTGTCGCCAGGCAGCTCAGGGCAGCCCAGGTTTATCGCATGACTAATATGATCACCGTCGCCGACCTTGCAGGTCCTCCATACAACGTTCCGGTTATATTTCACGTCAATTAGGCTGCAGCAATTCAACCTATCTGCCAGAACCATTCATGACTACTCCTTTTGGACCGAGCAGCTTTACATCGACGAGCTCACAGCCCTCTCTTGGCGTTCAAGATGGATGTGACTTTCTCGCACATTCATGGGAAGCAATTTTACGTGCGACACACGCCGCCCGTCAGCCACTTAGACTTAAGCGTCTTGTGCTGAGAGCTCTTGGCGTGACTAGGCCTACAATCGGTACCATGAGGAGATCGCCGCTCAAAATCGTGATCTCTTAAAGCAGCCACCAAGCTTTGATACAGAAGATACACAAGGGTACGGGCAGGCCCCTGGTGCGTTCTATGCTCGACACGTCATCAAGCTGGATCTCATGCCAGAGGACGTCGCAAAGAGCTTCGAGTCAGCTAAGCAAGATGCTACCGGGAATTGAGCCCGTAAGAGACTTTCTATGCCACGCAGGGGGTGCATCTTTGCTAATCGTACCCGTTATACGGACTTGGTCCCTCTGAATTCGACTTCATAGGGTTCACGATCTCCACTTCGCTAGAACTGCACAAGACTGCCCACTCATGACCACCATGATACTGACCATAATCTAGTAATTTCACATATTTGTTGAGATTTCCGCCACAGGTTATCCTTACTATATTCACCGTTAAACCAATATTTCCCCAATATCTTACTTCGAATAGCTGGGTATCATTGATTTGCAATGGCTGACAATCTCTGAGGACTTACATATACTGCAATTACGGCTTTCAATGCTGATGAACGAATGGCTACTCGCCATAAACGACGTGATTATTTCCTGCTTCATGATGGACTTGATGAAGCTTCACCCGAAGACCGGATACCAGAATCAGATCTTCAGGATTTGCTGGGGATCAGGAGACATTCGATGAAGCTGGATACAATGAGGATGTTGGATGTTGACGAATGATTTATATTCAATATTCTCAGCCAGGGTTTCTGGAAGCTGAATTCCCCTGTCTACTGCATTTGCGTCTGGTAATGTCAGATTTTGTCAGTATAGAGGCAAAGCCCAGAGGTTACCGATCTTGATCGGGGACAGTATCGGCAGACTGAAGAGGTTGACTATATAGTCGCCGATATAGTATAGGCAATACCAGCAAATCGGCAACACCGGAACAGCTCTATTCACATGATTTTCTCAGATTTCATGTAATTTATAGATGACAAAATGCACGTTAGTTCCCTCCGTTCGCGTCGAATCAAGCTTTGGCAGCTCCCAACAATCAATACCATTACCCTGCCTAGTAATTCAAAAGGACTTATTTTAGCGTAACTATCCATATGAACTACTTATCTCCGTTCAAAAAAATTGTTTTAGCGTATCCAAATCAACCACTTATCTCCGCGCCGCCTTCCGTAAAGCTGTGCTAGTCTGTCTCTGCAAGTTGCAGGAAAATACATTTCATAAATTCCATTTCATATGAGAACAGCTAAATATTTGTGACTTCTCTTCGCACATACCTATAATGGCCAATAACTCATTCTCCTTTGACTTAGCAACTCTCTCTGACGTACCCATTCTCGCCAGAATTTCCGCGGATGCTTTCACAACCGATCGCCACACGCGGATAAAGACACTTGGCCAAGACCCTAACAGTCATTCGAATATGATGAACGAGGTTCTCTCATCCTGGCTACAAGTCCCTGGACGTTGCTCAATTTTAAAAGCCACGCACAACACTACAGGTGAAATTGTTGGTTGGGTATGCTGGGGTTTCCACGGGTATCAGAAGCAAGGCGCGCCTGTGTCAGCAGAAAAAGGGGCCAACGGCAAAGGCGAAGACAGCAAGCAGGACAGTGAAAAGAGCAAGGCTGAAGAATCATCGCGTAATGCACGTGATGGACATGGACAATCACAGCCTAAGTTGGATAACGAACATTCAGACCAGACACCAATTCAACGCCTAGAATCCATAACAAACCAGGACATGGTGCGCTGGCAAAAGATTCTCATGCCAGACGGCACGAAATGCATGATAATTGTCGCTATAGCTGTATCTCCGACCTACCAATCGCACGGAGTGGGGTCTGCTCTGATACGATGGGGTACAGCGAAAGCGGACGCTGATGGTGTTTTTTGCTGGGTGCATGCTTCAGAGGCGGGTCACAAAGTGTTTGCAAAAGAGGGCTTCACGGAGGTGGGAAGATTAGAAGTTGATCTGGATGAATTTGCGCCGGGTCCCCGCGAAGATGAAGACGGAAATGGCGAGTGGGGTCGGTACACGTTTCGATATATGCGACGGCTTCCGGAACATTGAATGAAATGTTTAGAGTCTACTGTAGCGGACACTAAATGCAGATCTTCTGTTTAGAACTTTTGGCGGGTCGAAATTGTCTACGAAGGTGTTCTGCGATAATGAGCTTATTGTCTCTTCCTCAACCAAGTAGATTCTGACTATTTTCTTCAACCACAATTACCATGATGGTTAATGTATTGTTATCGCGTGATAATGTAAATAGAGAATAGAAGCGCATAGTGTACGATATGGCAGGTTGACTCATTTAGCATTATTTACAAGGCTTTATACAACGTCGACCTTAACATTTTTCTCATTTTTCTCATTTTCCTCTGTGTCGTTAGAGTAGTTAACGTCACGCATTATCACAGCTCCAGCAGAATTCTCATTTGATATTTGGTCCCATTTCTCAGGAAGACCAAAATTGTTCAAAACCATGTTGTTCCTTTTATGATACCATTTAATATAGTACCTAAACAAAAATACACTTACAATATGAAGTGCATACAGACCTGCCGATGTTTGATACCCTGCCTTGTAATGAGGAGCCATATAAGTAGGATAGCAAACAAGAGGAAGCCATGCGTTCATGGCGTAATTGATCACATTTCCGAAACCGGTAATCATGCTTCGTAGTTCTGTATCGTCCTGAAAGCTTTCTTGCATCCATGCAATTAGCAGAGATTGTCCTGACGCGCCCGCATTTGGAATCAGTTGAGCAAACATCAAAACACCCATAGGCAAGTGCCATATGGACAACAGGATTGATCCGAGAAGGCCGAATGCAGATGAAAGGACTCCAAATTGCCATCGAGCATGCGTCTTGTCTGAAATAGTCGGCCAAACATAGGCACTGATAACAGCAAGTGCATTTCCAGCGGTGGGAATCGTATTGAGTTGTTCTGTTGTAAACTTCGGATTTGTCAAACTTTTTAGCCAGAGATTGAAGTAACCAGTGTAGTTGAGCCACCAATTTGCACTGTATGGTATGAATGACGCCCAAAGAGTTGGACCAAAGAAAAGTCTTCGAAGACGTCTTAATGTCAATTTTTGCTGAGGCTTACGTCCAATTGCAGCCATTCGTCGAATTCCAAACTCTCTCTCCCAAGGTTTCAACCACATTGCACGAGAGCTAGTCGGAAAATCAGGCAAAAAGAAGAATCCGATGATCCCAATTGGTATAGTGATGACACCATCGATGATAAACATCCAACGCCATGCAGGAATACCTCGAGTTCCATTCATTGTTGCATAGAGCCCGGCCATTATATATCCTGAGAACATTCCCGCCGCTGAGGATGAGAATTCGAAGAGGGATATGCGCTTTCCGAGCTCACTGGGCGTGTACCAACTTCCAAGAATCAAACTGAAAGAAGGAAAAGTTGCAGACTCAAAAAATCCCGAGACGAACCGAATGCCATAGATAGTAGTCGCACTGTTTGCGGCCGCAATGCACATGGTCAAAATGCCCCACATAATCTCACAAATTGGAATCCAGATTGAAGGACGAATTCTATTAATTATAATCTGATTGGGCACAGATCCAGTTAGATAGCCCATATTGAACAATGTAGTGAACAGATTTCGCTGTTGACCATACAGTTGCAGCTAAAGCTGTAATTAGCCCTTCTATTCACAGATAAACCAATTTCGAGCCACATAGACTTACATCAGTCTGCATTCCAGATACGAAAGCATTAGAGAAGTTATTTTGATCCAGTGCCTTCACAATGTATGACGCCAACGAATAGGAGAAGATGAAGAAGTCAATCTTGTTCACATAGTGTCTTTGCACTGGAGGCATAGTGAAACAGTCCCAGATGTTGCTCATAAACATGTCGAACTTTGATGGCTTCCAGTTCTCGTCGTCGGTGGGCATGACAACTTCTCGCCCGGTGGAGTCAATCACCAAGGTAGGATTATGTCTTTCTATCTTTAAAACCATCTTCTTGATTCAAGTGGCTAGAGAAGGGATCAAGGATTGTAAGCTGCAGACGAGAATTATGGGGGGGAGGCAATGTGATATTTACCTTAAACTCATTGATAAAGGTCAAATCTTTGTCTTCAACTTTACCAAGGCCACAACCATGCAGCGTTCTGGGTTCCGATTGCAGGGCGTTATCTGGTTGTGACCTGTACATTGTATGATGTGAACCAATTGGACTAAAGCAGCACAGACCACAGATAGAACCTGGACATGAGAAACGGGTATCAGTTACGCTCACGGTCCCCCGGCTACTAATATCCGATGCGCTTAGCTCGCCCATGCGCATCTTGAGCGTTTTCTGATAAGGTGGTAAGTAATGAACTCAATTTGTGCCAAGCTCTGAAATGGTGGTAACCAACCCTAATCGGTCGGAGCGCTGGGGTCGATACCAAACTTTGGCATAATTAATTCTGACAATCAACGCAATGAATCGCCATTGGTGCGTCCCTCCAACGGCCCTCTCTTATCAGACCTAGGGCTGCTGGCGATACGATATCGGCAACGTTTGGGCAAATCGGCAATCGGCATCGTCGAACTTCAGGTCTGTCAATAATTATCGTCTATCGTATCGGCACACGTTAGAAGCTTGACGATACGATATAGTCAATAATTAAATGTCTAATAGGTTTGATACCCTGAACACGAAATTTGTTTGAGCACGACATCTGTAGTAGGGTTTTTCCCCTTGAGAGGATGACAACTCGCTGTAAGCGTCTCGACTACAGAGCCCTCAACGATGACAGAGATGACTGAAGCTGCACCCTCAGACTGAGTCGCGAGATCAAAATGCCAGGCCCTCTACTATCAAGTCAATCAGCAATACAAGCCTTTATCAATATTCCTCACGAGTGACGACGAGATCTTACATTTAAAATCAGCATCACAACTCTTAGAGCTTAGAGCAAGCTCCACGATTGCTGAAACCCCAATGCATACAAGCAATACATTCCGTCAAGTTGGCCAACAGCAAACAACAGTTTCTGAGTGGCTATGGGGTTACTTTGAGACTACAGCTATTGATAAAGACTGGATAGATTGTAAAGAAGACAAATAAGAGGAGGTTGACAGATAGGATCCAAACTGGCGTTGCAATTGGTGGCTACTCATCAAGATGAGTAAGATGACCGGTGCGGCTAGGGATTATTTAGCAATCCCAGCTTCCGAGGTTGCGGTGGAAAGGTTGTTTAGTGCGGGGAGAGACTTGCTCCGTGTTCAGAGGCACTCCATGAAGGCCAACACCTTGCGAATGTTGATTCTCATGGGCTAATGTACGATGGTTGAGTTACTGTATGATTACGCAGGATCAATACAATTGCGTATAGATATCCAGGTGCAATGATCGATCCTGAATATGTTTTTATAGTTATTCTGCCGATTTGCCGATATCGTGAATAGTATCGGCGAATCAGGGGCTCGACGAACGGCAATCGTCAGACATTAGGAATGCCGATATTGTGTCGTCAATATCGGCAAAACGGCAACAACCCTAATCAGACCCCTCTTTAGTTGATGCAGTACAACGCCACTGATAATAATCAAGGTTCAGGGTTTCACTCGCATAAGTATAGAGCAGGTTTTGGCCAGTGCACGTGCCATAAATTCTACTGATGGGGTTGAGACTATCGATCCTCTACAATGTGTACGTGAAGAACCCGACATCCTTGTTATTCGATAACAAATATTATCACTTATGAGTAATAAACGTTCCACTATTTGCTTGCATTGTTAGCAAGATTTGTATCAGCAACGCTATCTGCGATCCATCCGTGACCCTGTTACCTTAGTATCTGTGGAAACTTGAAAAAATTTCCCATTTTGATTCTAAAGCCGCTGGCGAAGAATACATCCGCTCGATCTGTATTACTGTTTCCTTTACTACAGACCTGTGAAGACTTCAAGGCTATCAAGCCAGCGACCGGATAAGTGCCAAAAATTTGTTGAACTTCCGGTGGTTTCGGTCGTGTAAAAAGATCCTTGCTTCGACGGGAATTTATAGGAGGAGATGCTACAAGAGACATGCAGTCGCTTCTAGAGTTCGGTTATTTCGGAAAAAAGCTTGGAAGAAAGGCGCCACCATTTTAAAACTCAGATCCACACTGAGCCAAGCAACATCGCTTAAAATAGCGTTTCGGTATTAAGTGAACCGAAGAGTGAACAATCTGGAAGACGGTCTTCAAATTCCACAAATATAGGAGATCCAGGATTTTGGAATGAAGATACTGAAAGACTAAATGGTTTCTATTCAAACGAAGTGCGGGATCAGCAAGAAGGCAATTACGGCATTGCAACGTTTAGTCACTGCTTATCAATATTCGCGTCGACATTGATGCTCCCCAGCATTTCAAAGTTCTTTCTGAGAGTGAAAGTGAGTGTCAGACTGTGCCTTCCATAGCAGCAAACTTCTCAAAGGGCTATCATTGTTGTTGATTTGTTTTGCTTCAGGTGCACCATTTCGTTGCTCGGAAGCAAGGGCACTGCCAGACCATCTCAGGATGTCACACAAGGGATTCAGGTTAGAAGACGCTCCTCAAGGTCCAACTGCAAGATAACGTCTATCAACCAGGCTCGAGAGAATGGCACACACCCAAGAGTATCACAGCAAAGATAGCGGACTCGTTTCGTTCGTTGGTTTTTGGAAATTTAATTCTACCGGGTCGCCCACGCACACATCAGAGGCAGCAGTTTGGAACTGAACTGCGGGGCGAGCAATATTTGCATGCGTTTCCTTTGGATCGCACAGTTTCAAGCTGACGGCGATGACATAAATTGCTTTTCATGGAATGCGGTATCACCTTCGGCTGGGAGAAAGTAAATATGTAGATGTCGAACATTAGACGTATGGCCTGTGGAGATCATGGCTACTAGGTGAGAGACGCAAACCCAGCCCTAGCCCTAGTCTTGCAGTCCGACGTCCGAGAGACGCACTGACGGGGCAGCGAATTCGGCATCGCCGCGTTCATACAACGTGGCAAGAGGTGAGCCTGTGACAGGCTGGCGTGTGCTGAGATGACATGCAAGGTGATATCAGATCTCGGCATTTCGTCACGTTCAAAATCCAGGGTTTGGTGTCCTCTAGTACAAGGGAATGATCATAATCTGCTCATAGGCAAAGAGTACGAACCAATCTATATAGAAGTGTGATAATATTGCGTATCAAAATGTAGAATTTGCCTGATGTACAAAAGCAAAGTGTATCAAACTTGTATAAGATTATTCACGCGACCTGTCCAAAACTCATACCCTAGCAATCTGCATCCAGATTCTCTTGCAGGCCGGGTGAATTAACTGCTGAGTGATATTCTAGAGTCGTCAATCATCTGCCTGCTGCGGTATGAAAACGATCGATAAATCATTTGACAAATAGGAGTCAATAGGTAAGACGATCATCGTACGACGACATGAAAACCTTACCCTTCCTTTCCAATACTGGTGCTAGCCGTCTGGTCGCCACACCCCCCTTCAATATCGCGAGCGATATCATCATCTTGTAGTTGAGGTACGCTTTCTTCCTCGTTCATGTCCTCTGGAGCCCCATTTCGACAAGCCCACTGGTCAACAAACCGCAGTGCGGCCCTGCTCCAGACTCGTCTCATCAATGTCAATCGCAGAGGAACTAATGCCATGATTAGCACCGGAAATGCTGGTCCTGCCTTTGTAAGTGTCACAACAAAGATGCCTGCGGTGACCAATACTTGGACGATAGTATATAGATGGATTGGCAAGTAACTTGCAATCCCTTCTGGAAGCTTCGGAAGTTCAGATGGAGGTGTGAGAAGTTGAAAGACTCTAAAAAGAATGGGACTATTTCAATAGTCAGCTAACTTACTGAAACAATAATCAATGGTTAAAGGCAACCAACTTTACAGATAAGCTCTGCTCTCCCATGTATAGAAATAATCCAGCCAGTACGCTTGTTGGTGTCAGTCCCAACACGTGCATAAAAGGGGGGCTAACAAAGCACAATATACCGCCTGCATGTAAAAAGTGGCTCCAGCGCTGCTCGTAAACGGTATCGCACCCGCCGGCTTCAGACTTTTCTTCTCCATTGATATCACTGCTACCCGTCGTCTTTGTCTCACGGTGCAAGAGACTTTGCGAATGTAACGGTGCTTGTGGGAGCAGACCATTTGCAGGTGGGATTCCTAGGATACCGCACATCGCTGTCGTCGTCCCTAGTAAAATAATATCCCAAGCAGGCCCACCTGGCTTCCGAATTCCAAATCGCTCTTCAGTGCATATTATACTGCTGATCTCATGATCAAAAAAGAACAGTATAGTGATAATACAGCCCGGTATGATAGCTGCGAATATCCAGCCCAGCTGAAGGTGCCAGAACTCAACAAAAAAAGTTGATCTATCTGGAGAGGTTGGCCGAAATGAAGAGCTTACTGGTAGTGTGTCTCTGTCTAAAGTCGCAAGCTCGCCTGCATGAGGCAACCCTATAAATATGATAATGCTGATAGCTGCAGCATATTCTGAGAGCCCCATGCGGATATACCGATGAAACAGCGGTTTCCACCTCTCTGCTGTTGAAAGAAAAATGGCAACAAGGAGTGTTCCAATAGTGCCAATTATGGAGTAAAGGAAAGAGGCAAAAGAAGTCTGATCATGAACACGTTGCAGCTCTTGAATAGCTTTGTGGAAGTAGATCACGCTGTTCAGCAGTGAAAAGATTTCAGTCGTGAACGTAGTGACATATATCATAGTCCAATCATGGGCATTAAATATGGCTAGTAGATAATGCATCCACGCAGCATGAATCAGAGACCATGCCATGAAGGGTAGAAACGGAATCTGCAAATCAGGATTAGTGACCGATGATGACACAAAGCTATATATCTTAGAATCGTACATACGCCAAATGATGACTGGCATAGTGAATACAGATTTTCGGCCAATATACAAAACGGACCCGTAACACCAAGGATCGTGAGAGGTTGCGCGGACGCTCTATCAAATCATTAGTTATAGCGATATAACGAGTCGTCACGTTCACATACAATGAAAAGATAACACCACACAGACCAGTGCTGAATATGACCTCGATAGTGCCCCAATTACTGTCTGTTGAAACATAAAGATCATTTGCAAATGTAAGTCCTGGCAATAGATTTGAAAAGAATACAAACACTGCACTCGCAACAATCAGCTGGTTGAATACCGTCCAATCGGATATGTATCGTTGACGTAGATGACGAAGATCTTGCCGCAACAAACGAAATGGTTGCAGAATTCTCTTATCTGCCGGTGTCTCGCCTACTTTTGAGTCCATATCGGCGTGGCACTTCTATGACAGATAGAAGGCATCATGAAGAAGTCCTTGAAACTTCTACAAGAAACATTTAGAGTGAATCTTAGGTGGCCACCGATCTTGTACCTGAATGAACTGATTGACCAATTCTGCAATCTGAACTGGCGTAAAAATTAGAGTTTCGTCACGTAAATCGTATTTTACACCGAATTTGATTTTCATTCATTACTGGCACCATACAAAGGCCATTCAGGTCCCGGCAGAAATCTGCGCCATTCTCCAAACCGCTTGGACAAATCCTATGATATAACGCTGATATAACCATGACGATTTTGGAAGCCACACTTACAGCACAACCGCAGCATCGGTTGAGTTGCACGCTCTCAATGTGACTGAAATATATCGTGTTGGCCGACAGTGCTATAACGCTCTGCTGACGAGTCCTACAAGTCTTTTTGGGTCTAACGTCGCGAAGCGGTTAATCTAATCCATTTGACATATTAAAAAATTGGAGACGACTGTGTCTGAGGCATGGTTCTTGATCGTAGCCCACATCAAAGATATAAATGTGCCGTGAGAGGTTCGCCGTGGCGAAGTTATCGCTAGCGTACTTCCCTTGGAAAAGCGTTTCCTTTATTTTCATATGCATTAGACATACTTGTCTTCACTGATTTGCATTTTATTATTAGTCACTTAATGAAAGTTGTTTATAATGCTAGTTCACTTGGCACAGGCCACGCCAACATGCCCGGCCACTGCTTCATTTCACACTGTCCAAATAGAACGACTCTAGTTCAATGGCAATCCCTTCATTAGGTGGACCCAGATGTGGTTTAGTAACCGGAACAAATTTTGCGCGTTGGTCCCCGGCAATAATTATTATCGTTATTTAGCGGACATTACTGCTTAGCCGCTCACTATGACTCATGACGATCGAACTGTAACGCAGAATGCGTTAGCGGGAAGGCGTCATTTAAACTTGAGCGAGATCTAGCAGAGTGCTTGATATCCGTTATGAGTCGCCCACCGATACAGCCGATGGCTTTACACAAGTCCATTTCCCCAGAGTTTATATTTAGTACCGTAACAATAAGTTCCAAATTATTCACGGCAAAGGATAAGTAGGAATAGCGTTGTATGGATTATTCGACCTCGATTCAAGTCAGCTGTCGACAGACGCGCTTCGATATCAAAGAAGACGCGGCAATCAAAGACATCGACGTTAATGGTCTCAATATTTCCATTGTATCGACACCACCTACAGCATCATCTAGCGAGTCTGACGTATCATCAAAGTCGAAAATAACAAAATATTCGAAGAGTGCGGCAATTGAGATTCTCGGCCAAGCTGAACTGAAGCTCAAGAGCGGGCATCGTTATGGACTCATCGGCCGCAATGGAACTGGGAAATCCACGCTATTACGGGCTATATCTGAGAGACTTATTCCGGGGATGTTGCAAAATTTGAAGATTGCATTTCTTGATCAGACCATCAGTCTCAGCAATATTGATAACATCGGTTCCGGGAATTCCACAGTTCTGCAGTACGTTCTCGACAGTGACAAGTATCGCAACGAGCTATTATCGCAGCGCGACTTACTTTCTCAAGCACTGAACGACACAACAGACTCTCTGTCTGTTGTTCGGGTGATGCGCCAGATTCGACATGATCGCCTCCTGAAAGAGTTCAGCTATGTGGAAAAGATGGCGAGACTTCGCAGTGGGGCACGAGGTTTGCAAGCTCGCAAAGAGCTTGTCGCGATGGAAAAGAAAGTGTCCGAGTCGTCAGCTTTGCTTTTGGCCAGACCAAACTCATCCACGCTTCAACAAGACAGCCAAGAAGCCGTCGACATTCTGTCGCTATTGCAATCCGAGCTCGACATGATGCATGCCACCGATCTTGAGGCCAAAGCTCGCAGGGTACTCGCGGGCCTTGGCTTTAACGATGAGCGAATTAAGGCACCGGTTCGAACGCTATCCGGCGGTTGGCAGATGCGGCTTCTTCTCGCCGCGGCACTGGTTAAGGTCTCTGACGTGCTGATTCTCGATGAACCTACGAACTACCTCGACCTGTTAGGGATTATTTGGTTGCAAAAGTATATTGAGTCCATTAATTCAGATACGACGGTTGTTATCGTTTCTCATGATCGTTCGTTCGTGAATGCTGTGTGCGACGAGACCATTATTCTCAGCGAAAAATCTCTAAAGTATTTCCGCGGAACGTTGGATGAGTATGAAGAAGACTTTCGGTCAAAGCGGCTATATCTGCTACGGGTGAAGGAGGCACAGGATAAGCAAATCGAGCATATGCAGAAGACGATTCAAACAAATCTTAAATTGGGTAAAAAGACGGGAGATGACAATAGACTTCGACAGGCTAAATCGCGTCAGAAGAAATTAGACGACCGTATGGGTATGCAGGTGAATGCGAAAGGTGGACGGTTCAGACTTAGTAAAGATATGCCGGGATGGCACGATAATATGCGTGCACATATTGATGTGCCGGAAGAAGAAAGGGAGATGCATTTGAAATTTCCATCTGCGTCTGAACTGAGGTTTCCAGGCCCATTAGTGTCGTTGGAGAAAGTCAGTTTCCGGTACTCCCGGAGTACCGAAGAAGTCCTACACGATATTGATCTCGTTGTTCATCTCGGTGATCGTGTTGGAATCGTGGGACTCAACGGTTGTGGCAAGTCGACACTATTGAAACTGATTACTGGCGTGACTACACCGAGGAAAGGCGCTATCACGAAGCATTCGAGGTTGAAAATGGGGTATTATTCACAGCATTCGGTTGAATCCCTGCAAGAACTTGGAAAATTTGACTTGGCCGTTACAGCATTGTCATTGTTACTTGAGAAATCAGGAGGCTCACTTTCGGAGCAAGAATGCCGTGGAATCCTTGCGATGCTTGGGATAGCGGGTAATACGGTGTCCGCTGTTCCGATTGCAAAGCTGTCAGGAGGTCAATTAGTGCGATTAGCTTTTGCTTTGGTCTTATGGGAACGGCCACACATAATGGTACTGGACGAAGTTACGACTCATTTGGATTTCTATACCGTCAATGCTCTTAGCGACGCTCTAGCGGCGTACAATGGGGCACTTATTATTGTGTCGCATGATCGGTACTTGGTTAGACGAGTGATAGAGGGAACTGTCAGCGGTGATGCCGAAGATGATGAGGATGATCATGATGACCTGACCGTTCTATCAACTAAACGTACGGTTTATAGATTAGTTAATGGCACGCTAAAGGTGCAGAAAGACGGTATGAATCAGTTCGAGAAGGCTATGGAGAAGAAATGCATGAGCATTAGCTTGTAAATGCAATATTACGTTGGATGTCAATACGTTGTTCATAATTACTTATGTCCCTTCATATGTTCATAACGCACCTACAATATACCATCTGAAATTCAAAATTTGCTTGCTGAAATCCGAAATGTTATCCTTCGTTTCGATATTTAAACATCGAGGTCATGCGCAGCATCGTCGGCATGCATCATCGTTGTCATCGAAGAACCCACGCACCGCAAGTGATAACCAACCACGGGCGTGCTTTTATTTACGAAGTAGCCAATATCGCCTTATAGCCGCGTGTGTGATCGTGCCATCCATTCTCCGAACAGATTAGTGCCACTATAAGGTAACTAGCAGTCCGATAATCGGTCACGGCGGTGGGCCGCATAAATCTCCATTGTGAATACTACAGGATAGCAACGCGTTATCTTACACCCTCTTTAAATTGCCATTCGCAACTCGACGATATATGGTAAAGTACAAATAACAATGTAATAACAGCAAGGAATGCAATTTATTCCATGTTACAGCAGAATAATCGGGGATCCTTGCATAGCTGCAAAGAAAATGTAATATTCGGTCTCGATCTATGATGCGATTTTTCTGTGCATTTCTCTCCCAAATTGGTTATTATAATAAGCTTGGACCCATACCATTCGATGAATATAAATAACAATCAATCTTTCTCTGACAGTTCGTCCACCATATGCTTGACTACATCAAACACTACGTCGCCCTTTCCGACGCCAGCGATTTTATCCGAAAAGCAAACCGTCAGGGTAGCATTCCCTCCCACCACGCCCGCACAATTTAACTTGATCGGGGGATTCAATGTTCCATGTGATTGGGAGAATCCCAGATTGAGCACCTTGAACGAGGTCTCATCGTCGACATCTCCAGTAAATTTCCATGCGCCCACATTCGACAACTCCATATCTGCATCTCGAACTTGGCCGATCTTGGCTTCCATCCATCCTGAGATATTACCAAATAGATATTTTAACATGCCTAGAATATATCCTGACGTTTTCGTAGTACCTTTCGTCAAAGCGTTACCAAATCGAATAACTTCCTCCCACGAGAACTCCTCCTGTGCCGCGGTGATTTCCTTATACTGAAAAACATAAGCTCCCATCTCGTTTGCAGCATCCGGATATGAAGACATAAACCGTCGAGCGTTGATCGGGATAGACGTGTCGAAACCTCGAACACCTGGATACGCCTTCGACATGCCCATAGCCAGCATTGTATGCCACAGAGCCGTGAGAGTAGTATTATGTGCCCTACATTTGGTCAGCAGTACAGCGACTTTCTCGGCCGGAATTTCCAATATCCTCCAAGTTGATCCTTCAACTGGGTGCATGTATGGCGCGAAGATACGCCCATCACGTTCAGTGGAAGGTCTAAACGGTCCCCATTTAGGTCCGAACTCCGCTAGCAGCTTTCTAACCACAAATGACAAAGAAGGTGACGTACTAACTATCGAGTCCACCGCCGGATGCAATTTCATTGACTGGTCGACCTTTACAATTGGTGAGAGATCAGTTGAAAGTAAGGTACTGCGATCATTGAGGAGTGTCGCAAGCTGAACATGAAATAATGCGCCAGAGATGCCATCTAGTGGAGTATGGTCATACACGAATGCAACCGTCTTCGCGTTCCACACAAATAATTTCCACACGGGTGTCGTCGTGTCGTATGTCATTCGAACCTCATGTAACTCAGCCAGGAACTCCTCGAACGAGCCGGTGGTAGAGCGATACTCCACCATCTTGTCCAGATTAATTTCCTTTGCCAAGGCCAACTTTATTGACTTGGTCTTCGAGTCGAGAACAACGGCGCATAGTGCTGGATTCCGGGCAATTATGGCATTCATTGCGGTGTATAGATGAGACTTTGGAACGGGGCGATGGAATTCGGACCAGACGCAAACGCATTGGTAGTAATCGATTCTAGCACGAGTCGCGAAGTACGTCTCCAGAAGACCTGCGTAAGTTAACAACCAAGGAACCAATGTATATGGGAGTCTAATATACCAGTTGGTCGCCAGACAACGGAATTGTGCTCTGACATGGTGGTCATGTTGAAAGATGATCACCGGATAATTCAAACAATTTGGGCCTGTTCATTTACGTTTAGCATGCAATACTCTTGCTTTTGTTCAAGGCACAAACGTTGTACCTTAGAGATGTGTCAAACCCCCAGCCACTGACGCGTGGCCAGGGCTGGTATCTATATTGAGTTTACATGATGATGAGCTACACCTTATCGACAACCTTAGCCGGACTGAATGCACAAGACGTATCCTTGCGATTTTAAGGGCCAACTGCGATTTGACTAACGTGAACAATAGGCTACGGACGATGGGGACAATCTGACAAAGAGAAGTGCGTTTATCATGCGGATCTCAATCGACGAATACAACTATCAGAGTTGAATGGGAATTTATGGAGTTCGTTCAGGTCAGGAACTGGACAGCAGTAGATATACTGTATTGAGAATAATCCACTGTTTAATGCTCTTATAAGAATCCCGCATCGACGCCCAAGTACAGCACAGACTACGGAGCAACTGTTGAATTATGGTAAGCATCTAGTGAACCTTTCATGGCATTCGACGATAGATGGCCAGACTTGACAGAGCAACTAAATATTCTACTAAAACACAAATCGAAATGCAATTTTCTTTTGCATGAAATCCGTAATATACGCTATGATCAGATGCTAGGAACACTTATAATGAAATTCGTTAGTCAACGGACAAGATTATACACCTTGGCACAATGCATCTGACAATGCAGAGCTACTAAGACTGTCTTACTAATCTGGTTATCTGTGAGCTCCCTCTAACTCATTCGAGAACGCCATTAACATAACCGGCATATATTACTATGGTCCATGCCTCCGGATAGAATTGCGCGGGCTTTCAGTGAATCGTAAAGCTTGTACATACAATTTCTATCTTAAGCTCAGTTTAGCTTCCTCTTCGACACTAACCTCCTTTCCTTCCAGAGCTTGCTCGGTTTCTTTCACGAGTCCTTTCATATAGTCTAAGTACTCTTCCTTACCGACGATACTAACCGTGTTGATTCCAGCCGACATGTGCGGATAGCTACCAATTTTGATATCTTTGTCGTTCACACGTTCCTGCAACTTCGTCAAAAATGACGCCATTTCTGACTCGGCCTTGCGAGTTGCGACAAGTAGGCGGTGCTTACGCTGAGATGTTGGGATTCGGGGAAGAATGTGCGATCGGAGGCCGAATAAGAGTCCATTGAACAATCTTGCTTGGTTAGCGTTTTATTCACAAAGACGTACTGAAGACATAATACGCACTGCGGAATGCCAGGTAGAATATAAATCTTAGATGCGACGCACACGACAGGTACCCAAGAATTCTCCAGACTATATATGATGTCCGTTTCAGTGGTCGTGTTGCCTTTAGGTAGTGTTGCCATTCGCATCCGCGCCTTAACCGCCTCTTGGTCGTTTGGATCTATTCGCCGGCTGCCAAGTCTCTTCATTCGTTTTACTGTTTCTTCATGTAGTGCGAGCGGTAAGTTGAATGCCTTAGCAACTGCCATGTGTTAACGTCCTGCGTTTCGTACAATGAGCAGGTTGGTCTTACTAGATTGATAGGTGATATCGTCGTGCGTAGGTCCAATTCCTTAGAATCCCCTGTCAGTATCAAAGGTTCACTCGACATCACAGTCAGGACATACCTCCGGACGTGACAACAAAATCGTAGTTCTCAGCCATTCGCTGGGCTGCTTCGACAATCTCATGCTCCTCGTCACTAATGACTTCCACGCGCTTCAAATCCAGTCCTATTTCGAAGCAATACTTCGCAAAAGTATACGAATTAGCGTCTCGGATTTTACCATTTAAGACTTCATCGCCGATGATCTATATGCAATAACAATCAGCAATGGAAAATATTAGATTCTGTGGACGATGGCCCTACCAAACAGGCAGCGGTGGATAGGGAGTGCGTCGCCATTGCTCGTCTACCTATGTGCAATGAGAGCACAAATAATAGTGGATAAGGAAGTATCGGCATTCGCGCATTAGAGCAAGATTTGTTACTCTGGCATCTATCTATTGTCTCAAATTGAAATGTGAGGGGTCATTCGGTTGGGACTTAAATGGGTTGGGACTTCATACGCATCCTACCCCCGAAAACTTGATTATAGCGGGAGTTTTCCGTTCGAACCTTACAAACCCCAATGAAGATTACAACCATAAAAAGGAAAGAGATTTATTCCTAGCGAGTTAAAACAACAAGCACATGCAGTAGTGGCCAGTAATTCAGGGATGCGGCTAGTAAAAAAGCAGCAGCAGTTGTTTCAGTTTGCAATGCCCCAATTCCATTCCCCATACCAACTAGAATGCGTCTTAATAAGGTAAGTAAATTTAGAGTAAAATGGAACGGTCACAAGTTGTTCATCTCAATTCCTCACAGTTTAATAGACGGTAGAAGTCACCGCGAAAGATCAAGATTGAAACTTGACTGTTAGATTTTTATCCGACTTCAAGAAAATCCCCCCAACACCAAATACAGTGTTCCATTGATCCAAAATACTGACAATCGCAGTGGAAAACACGACTTCCGCTGGAAGCTGTCGTTCGTCAAACTTGATTTCCCAGATTCTCGTACCGATCCGTCGCGCAGCACCAATCCGTTCTCGCACTTCAGTGTCCTGTGTTCCCGACCTGTCAGTCACCCGTTCCAAATATCTAGTTTTTCCCGTCCACTGATATGTGTGACCATCGGGAAGAATAAACATCCTATAGTTGTCATCTGCGTCTACAACATGCCGAATGCTAACCAATCCTAAATTCTGTAAAATTTCATCTGATCCGTGAAAGAGCACTTCACTTTTCAAGCCCTCAATATGAATAGTGGACAATGGATGAGCATCGCGTGCATCTAGAAGCGAATAAGTTATCCCGTGAACTTCGGGCGACGGTTGATGCCGAACGAATCTGAACATCTTCACACCGGTACGTGAGAAAACATTCAACAGTTTGTTGTTGGTTCGGAATTGAGGACGAAGAGTACATGCTGTCAGACCCGTCTGAGGCAACTCCCGGATAAGTGGATCAGTGATCTTTCCGTTGTTGAGCTTGTTATGAGCTTGAAATGCTACTCCGGTAATGGTTGCCAGTGCAATGGGAACAGCGATAGGGACGAGGATGAGAAGCGGAAGCGGCATGGTATTCAGTGTGGAAATTGTCAGGAAACGTAGTAAAATTAAATATACTTATTACAGACCAGAAAGTCTGGCCGGACCCTACTTACTGAATATACCTGCAGAAGGGAAAATCCACCGATTTCAATGTTAACTGGCACGAAGATGTGAAACCGTCAGGTTAGGGCCATCAATGACGGGACTGCCAACAACAGCTATGGCTTCGCTTCCGTAATGTCAACTTGCTAGCCGATATAGCGTTCCCGTGTGATGCAAATAGCAATAACCCATTTAAGTACAGACATAAATTTCATTGCCCACTGGTAGGGTCGTCTTTCACCTCTGACAAAAGAGTCTGCAAACCAATATCCGAGTAACGCTGCCATCTCATACGCCAATGCAATTCAATTTGAACTGTGCTTGCATTGCAATATGCCGCTGTGAGAATTCCTAATTGTTAGTTCGAGCTCATTACTCAATATATCCGACAATGAATCGAGAATCTAATGTTCATCCTCGCTACGACAATAGTCGAATAAAATTTATACGGGAGAATATTACATTCTTCTAAAATACGACGAGTAGACTGACCTCTCATTCTGATGTATCATTGCGTAAGAATGACAGAACCTATCTGCGTAGATGCAGTATAGAAAGTAACCGCCGATCAATAATTCACATCAAATCAAATTCTAATGAACAAAACCGTTTCTAATGAACTTTCCATAACAATAAACCGCTAGTCTATTACAAAACGCAAACCACTCACAATCCTAAACTTTTTTCCACGCGATTAACAATATCACAAATTCACAAATGCACACAAGTTCTATACTCTATTAAAATATCTCCTTCACCCCAATCATTCCTCCTCGTCATCT
The DNA here is from genome assembly GCA_018804115.1 of Lipomyces starkeyi. NCBI lineage: Eukaryota > Fungi > Ascomycota > Lipomycetes > Lipomycetales > Lipomycetaceae > Lipomyces > Lipomyces starkeyi. The sequence continues at coordinate 130,431 of JAGJTG010000015.1, forward strand.
GTGTCGGGCGGATGAGGAGTGCCCTTGGGCGAGCTTAGCCAGGCCAAGTGGCGGAGTCGGCGGCGCTGCTCACGCTCCTTGAGCTGATTTCTGGTAAGCTTTTTCTTCTTAGTCTTCACCTTAATGTTGGCCGGAGATGAGTCGTCTGTGACAGCAGATACTGAAGCAGTTGGTGAGGCCGCACGTGAGGCCGCACGTGAGTCTCCGCTTTCACTAGGTGTGGCAGATGGTGTACCAGACTTGGAATCCTCGAATCGGTCTGATGCGACAACGGCAGAGTTCTTCTGAATCACTCTGCCATCAGCAACGTTCCATTGTTCGGGGCACAGGGCACCAACAAACTCCTCATTGTGGGAAATCATAATGACACCACCAGACCAGTCGCGGATAGCAACAGCCAGACCACCAAGAGATTCTCGATCCAAGTAATTAGTAGGCTCATCAAGAACGAGCAAATGAGGATTATTCCACATTGCACCAGCAATAACAACCTTGACAAGCTGACCGCCAGACAAGCCACCCATCTGAACGTGATCCGCAATTTCACCGTCCAAACCGACATCCTCGAAATGCTGGCGAATAACAGGAGGGCTGAGCTGACGATATCCTAATCCTTCACGGGACGCCTCGTGATCGTCAAACTCCTGAATCATCTTCTGGAAACCCCACTCGAGTAACTTCTCTCGTGAGATCATAGAGTTGTACTTAGGGAGATGAGCGACCCACTTGACCTCATACTGGAAAGACTTCTTCAACTTCTGTCTACCAACAATGCATTCAATATTTCGAGCTCCCTTGCCATCCCCGATATCAATAGCCTTACTCATCTGGACCTTATCCTCGTCGGTCAAAATACGCGTCTGCTTCATCAGGACCTCGCGGTCATCACCATTGGCGTAACGCCACTGAATGTACTGATTGGGCGTTTTTTCCAGATGCATCTCGACATGAGCTAGCGCATGCTGGGCTATATAGCCAATTCGAAGATTTGGATGCTTCTCCACACGACCCTCCTGAGGGATCAATTCTCCAGTGAGTAGCTTGATCAGAGTCGATTTACCAGCGCCATTGGCACCCAAAATAGCAACGCGGGACGACAGCGACAAAGCACAGCTAACATTGCTGAGAGATGGCTTGTTCGCTCCGGGATAAGCGTAGATGACATTTTGCATGCGAACTATAGCACGGGTGTTAGATTTGACACCAGTCAAAATTCCAGGTGGTGGGAATCGCATCTTCAAGTTTGAGGCCGTCAACGTATAATATGCCCTGCCCTCGGGACGAATCTTCACAAACTCTGAAAGATTTCCCTTGTAGTACACCAGCTTCTTATCCTCGTAGTGGATAATATCTGTACAGACAGTATCCAAGAATCCAGAGTCATGAGAAACGATCAAGCTGGTGATGTCGGTGTGACTCGTTAAATAGTCCTCGAGCCATTTGACATTAGAGACATCTAAGTGATTAGTCGGTTCGTCAAGAAGCAAAATATCCGCTTTCATAAGCATGGCACGCGCAAGCTCCAGTTTCATCTTCCAACCTCCACTGAGAGCACCAACATTCTGGGCGCGGCGTGTCTCGTCAAAGCCAACGTCTTCTAAAGCCTGAGCGACTTCGCCTCTAGCGACATGCTGCAGTTCCGGATCTTTAGCTATGAATGAAACCAGATCCATATCTCCTTCCGCACCCTGCAGTTTATGCTCGACGAAACAAGTTCTCAATTCAGATTTATCCGGAAATCCCTCTAGTTTTCCATTCGCGATTGCTCTCATGAGAGTAGATTTTCCTGCACCGTTTCTTCCGCACAGACCATATCGGTGTCCCTTGTATAGTCTCAAATAAGTCTTGTTAAGCAACATCTTGCCACCGTAGGCAAGGGAGAACTTTGCATTAACAATCTCAATACCCTCTTCGCCTGAATCGTCTACAACGCGAGGGTTGAACAAATTCTCATAGATGCCCGCAAGGTGTGATGCGGCATCCTCAGCAAGCTTGGAATCCTGATAGTATGGAACAACGACATCCTTTATCCGCTCCCATTCCTGAGTGTTCACATCGACAGAAACCAAACCGGCGATGTATTTGACAGCTATAGGATCCATGTCACCAATGGTTAACTTGTCCACGAGTTCAGTCGGAGTAACGCGACTGGTACCCTCTTCCTTCTGAGCATTTTCGAGAACTGAGAGCGCTTTGGAAGCCAGAGACCGGACCTCAGGTAGAGCGGCAGTGTCTACGACCTTTTTAACAGATGGAAGTAGAGACGGAAGAAAGGCTCTGATTTCACGTGGATTGTGAACGAGACGAGTCAAATTCTCCACAACGATAACAGTTTGACGAAGCAAGTCTTGTGAGCTCGAACCTTGGCTGAGCGCTCGCTGAAGAATAGGTACAAGCATCGCAAGTACGGGCTCCGTGACTTCAGCAACAAACGTGACATGAGACAAAGTGAGAACGGTTTTCGGAACAGCAGTAGGCTCAGCCATAGTGTCGATAATGAGTGGCAGTCGAGAAACGATATCTTGATTATCTATAAGCTTGGCCATCACGGTCGTGGTCTTACTGGCCGCTTTCGACAGCTCAGCCTTCATATCGTGCATACAATTTGTCAAAACTGGAATAATGTTGACAAATTGTTGTAGCAGTGCGTCTGACGGAGTGATGCTGGCGAACTTCTCGAAAAGCTTCATAACGCCAATCTTGGACTGCCATTTAGCAGTCGAGTTGAGGTATTCGTTGAGAAGAGGAATCAACGCTGAGGTATGTGCCTCAACAGGATATATCGTGAGCTCTAGATCAGCTGCGGTTTGAGCGGCTTTACGAACCGTGACTTCTTTATCGGCAAGAAGATCATATGGCAGCGTAAAGTAAGGGACGAAATAGGCTTCCGCAGTTGATTGTCCACCGAACTGCTTAATTAAAGTGGTAAACGCCAACAGCGAGGCCTCTCTAACTAACGCTGAGCTCTTCGACTTAGACAACGACTTAATCTTGTCGAGAATACTGCAACCTGTTAGTCGAACGCATTAGACGATTTTGAAACGGCTCACCGACCCATAGGTCCGAAGGGAGGTGGGCCCTGCCTCATATGCCACGCTAGCTAGATCACCAGCAAGAGTTCTGGCATTTCCAATAGATGTGACAGCTGACAATGACGTGAGAATATCCGTGGCAGGATTCACAGGAGACGCAATCGACACTGAAGATACCGCTGACGCGAGAGAAGATAGTGAAGTAGTCGAGGAAATGGGAGTCGAGATCCCCGAAGTAGCTGGAGAAAATCCCCGAGGACTGAATGCCGTGGCACCTGCTGAAATTCTCGAAACCATGTGTGCAGAACCAGAAGAGCACAATGTTTCGTGATATGGCTATCGGAAGAAGGGAAGTGGATGCGAGCCGGCGATATTTTTTGAACAGGACTTTTTCAGTTTTTTTACGGCGGAGCCGCACAGACGATTAGGGGCGGCACGGGTGGATCCCAACATCGCCACAATGCGGCTCGTCAATGACGAAATGCCCTAACCCTGTGATATATGAGTTTGTTTGCGTTAATTCAAAGAACGAAATTGGCTTGATTATAACGTCTGATCAAACGACTATGGCATTGGTGCTTTACTGACTGCTCGAAACGAATTGTATTTCCGGATGTCCACTCCAGCGGCAGTGGCTACGCTAAGGGCACAATCACATCCGATCAATGCGATTGCATTTCACTCGTCTAATCTGCGCTTAGTTTCGGGGTAAATTATACCATTGAGAACTTCTGAAACAATCTGCTAATGCTGAAATTTAGTGACGATGATGGCTGGTGTATTCAATGGTCCTTAGTTACTCGGCGACCGCTGGCAGTATGGAAATCCCATTCTGCGGCTCTTTTGACAGTCAAATGGATGTCTGATGAATTATTACTTACGTACGCTGTCTGAAACTCTAGTCGTGACCGTTGTGGAACAACATGCTGACTTCCTAATAGGCATGGTCGCGATAACAAATTGTACTTGCACCGACTAAACGACAGTCCACTGGATACAGATATACCCGGCGCGCATGACAATCCAGACAATTGGAGGAGGCCGTGGTTGGTCACATCTCTTGATGTGAACGCGCTCAACTTTTGCTCAGCGGCAACATGGGGAACTAACAGAATCGCTGTACCTGGAACATTGGACTCCGATACAGTATGTAATTTTTGCAATTGATATCGTGTTGAAGGATTAACATAGGAAGGTCGATGTATATGACTTATTGCCAGAACTGAAGCGGCCATATAAGGCAGTCTCGGCCGAATTTAAGACTGGTAAATATTGGTAGCTTCATCGGTCTTTGGAATTTGAGTAACAATTGCTCAGGAATTGTCATGGCTATTGAGCTTATGGAAGATAGACTCATTACTGGGTATGAAAGCGGTCATGTTGCTATATTCAAACTGTCCGAAGATGGCATCACCACTAGGATATATCTATGCAAAGCGCACGGTCAACCAGGTAAGTTGTTATGTACATGTACATACACTTGATCCTGGACTAAGATTGCAGTACTCTCGGTGGGATTGCATCCAGCGGATTCGACATTCATTTCATCTAGCGCAGACTCAAAAATAGTAAAACACCCGCTATATCCACAACTTTCCAATATTAAATGCAAGACCGTGACCGAGTTTGGCGACAATGATGCAATGACTGAAGCGGCATGTTTAAAAATTGTCGATATAAGGCATACTGGAATTGCTTCGATAGACATACGCGATGATGAGAAGATATTTGCAGTGGCATGTTGGGATGGTACGGTCCGAGTTCTCCTGTACAAATCGTTAAAACTTCTGGCATCGTTTAAGGGCGGTCGGCAGCAAGGAATCACCTGCACAAAATTTGGCAGGACAGAACTATCCGACGACTCTGGTTTAGTATCGGACGACAGTGAAAATCCAGCTGCGACAATAGACGAGACTACACTTCGTGTATTTGATCGAAACCGTGCTGTATTCTCTAGCACTGTTATGTCTAAGCGGGAACAAATGGTGAGGACTAAGCATTGGCTGGCAGTTGGAGGAAAGGATGGAAAGATTGGTCTATGGGAAATCTATTAAAGGATAGTGTAGACATTTTATCTACCTACAGTTTGAGTACATGCTACGGTATCTAGCCAATTTGCTCATGATAGATCGCCTGTACTAACGCAATCGCTTCAAATCCTCAACTATTCCTGAGACCTGACCAACACTTAAGCTCAAGTTAACACCACCGTTGACGCCTTGTACTGTCTGTTCCTTCTCCAATTGTGATAGCTCCAAGAATTGCTCAATGAAGTCACCGTCTACGAAGCGTACCGGTTCGTACAGCTTTCGTCGCTGATTCGAGAATGCCCTGTACGAGGTTATTTTCAAGTCTCCGGCAGACTTCACAATCTTCGACATGTTGGACTGAAGGTTAATTAGGGTATTGATATGTTGCGGTGATATTTGGCCGTACAAATAAATGGCTCCGTCGCGCTAAATATTTTTGTTAGAACACGCTTTCAGATCTCACAATACCGAACTAAACATACTGTAGCATAATACGCCTGAGGAACAACAACAGGATCAGCTACAGACATATCAGTTGATTGTTTTGTGACTGGTGTTTGTTAGCACTATCCGAGTCCTGACCAACCATATGAAACTTACTTCGTCGTATCCTGTTCACGACCTCACCCACTCTCATACTGGAGATTACTTCTAGTACAGGATCCTCATCGTTCTTCGGCATAAACGAAGAATTTCTCATTCCAGTCATCTCCTCACGTTGAAAGACCACAATGTTTCCTTCCGCTTCGGTCCCGATACTAGTCTTCTCATCCAAAATCTCAACGTCAGTCATCCACATTGGCTCATAATACCGGGCTACTTCATGAAACATATATTCGACTCCTTCCGTTGACGACACTTTACGAACTTGAAGTAATGCTACGCTCTTCATAAGGTCACCAACAAGAACGTAATCTTCGTACGTTGAAAGCGTGATGGCCATCACTGGTGAACGAAAGCCGCATTGTAACTTGAAATCAAGCGATCCCGTCATAGGGTTTGTCGATATCGTACATAACCTAACCTGATATGGTTTAGTAGTCAAACTCGGCTGTGTGGGACTCAAAATTGCACTTACGATGGCGTTGACGGCACAGACAAGATTTCCATTTACTTCGCACATCGCATAAATGCCGCCGTGAAGTTCATTCTGAAGAACCAATGATAGTCTCTTTTCAGGAGTGATCTCGAATACTAGAACTCTACCTTTGGTGTACTCCTCTCTGTCCGCTGCAAACCCTGTTCCTACCACCAAATATTCTGTACCATCATAGAAACCACTTGTTATACTCTCAGCCATTTCATTTTCTTGTAAAGCATATGAATCAACAACCTCAAATAGTGAGGAATCCACAATTTTTACAAAGCAGTTAATGATCTCATCACCACTGTAAGAATCAAGCTCTGTCTTGAGAGTGATTAAACCAATGACCCCAGCAGCAGGTGACATGATTGTCAATCGCCTTGCCGTCTCCTTTAGTTCAAGCGTCTGGACATGCGTACTCATAAGTTGATCAATAACGCCGTATGTTATCTTATCATCTGTAGCGAAGATTAAGACATCGCTAGCATCAGGATCTTCAGCAATTGATGTATCTTTGCATACGGCAATTGCAGTAGGAGCCTGTAAGTTGACACTAGAAATTGTGATTTTTTTGGCGTGGCCATATATCATGGATGGGTGACTGGACACCGCGAATATCGAATTCTTCAGTGAATATAATGAAACGGGTTGAGTTCCCAAGATAGTTATCTTTTGTTCCGTTAATTCCCCATCCATGGCTGTACTTGGACCAAGGTGATAACTGTGTAAAGTACCGTCTGCCATACCCACAAATAGAATTGGCTCTGCAATGCTATCCAATGTAGATATCTTTAACGAGCGCACATTTCCACCGCACAAGTTCTCAGTGTCGCCGACTTTGTGCAAATCCGGTAGGGAATAGATACCGGCTCTATCTTCGTTCCATAAACCGACAACACAAAGATCTTCCTTGGCTGCTATGCAAGAAATCTCGTCAAGTAAAGTTACAGTATTAATCACCGTCAAATCCCACGAAAGTTCGACCAGCGTGGTCAGCGACATGGCAATAATGATTACTTGCGGTGTGATAGCTGCCACTGATATCTGTCTGCCTTTATAGGTAGAAATTAACTGTCCATTGGTTGTGTCAACAATAGTCACCGATGACGGGTTGATATGTGCAATCTTAGAGCCATATTCTGCCATTTCAATTGTAGGCTCGTTTGAAGCTATGTGCCACCATCCAGGCAATTCTTCGAAAGTTCCAGACTCCGGATCACATTTGACCACCATCGTGTTCTCGATGAACGAGGCCACAACGATATCGTCATCAAACGTCCACAGACCTGTAATTCCTTTTATTCCTGCAATCTCAGCTAATGCGTCAACACCGACTCCGGATCGTATGATCCTTAGGGAGCCCGACTTGAAGCCGCCCGAGCATGCAATGACATCTGTTGTGTTTTCTCTGTTGACAAGTTGGAAATCCGTAATAGGAGCCAGATTGGGGATAACTTGCACAGTTTGTACATGAGGCTCCTCGGGTGATAAATAAAATAACGTAGACGGTGAAAAATGTGAAGTGACAAAGAAGAATCCAGAATCCAAATATGTCAGCGTCGTTGGAATAGAAGTCTAATAGGCATTAGTACGTTCCTTTATCGAGAGCTACAAATGCGAACCTCTCCAATATTTTTAATTTTCCAATCTGCAACGACAGGAACGTCGCTGTCGTACGCTAGCTTGACCTGCAAGATATAGATCTGGCCAAACTCATCTCCGAGTAGGAATCGCTTGCCGTTCTCGTCAATGCAAGCCCACGCACAGAAATTTATTGGGCCATTAAATGGAATCTTCTTTGGCTTTCGATCCTTGGAGTTTGTGGGCGGAAAATAGGTCAACAGCTGCTCCCCTAAAAGAAAGAATCCCCCTTATGACGTTAGTGCTGTTACCCAACATAGTCCCAAAACACTCCATACCGGTCGGGGTCGGAAACGGCACTAGCAGCGAGGCACCTTGATCAACATTCCGCAAACCTGATCCATTGGCTTCTTCCAGTGCATTTCCCATCTCATTGATCTCGTATACTTTGACGTGTCGCGCGTGCTGACCATCTCTGTACAGAACTGCAATAGTCGGACGTTCCACATTTTCCAGAAATATAATTGATATAATAATCAATTCCTCAATTGGTAGTCGCCTTGCCGGATATAACGTGCCCGTTACTTGCAGACCAGTTGTGGTAGCTGCGGCAGGCAATTTTGCGGCTCGTTTCTTATTGCTGGTGGCAGCTTGAACAAGCGGGATAAACGTGAGACTGCTCTTGTACGTATGCAGCAGAATTGCTCGGAATTGAGGGTCAATAATCGCTATGTGCTCCGTGTCCGTGTCGGGAAGAAAACGTTCATCCAGATCGGTGGAGATTTGCTCGGTTACCAGGCGTTCATCTGTGTACGAGAGAGTAAAACCGATGCAGTCCTCCGTGAGCACAAACAGCCACGATGTCGACGACGTTGTAGGCTTAAATGCCAGCAGAGAGGTGATTGTGCCATTTACGGGAAGTGAGTACTGCAACGACAAGCTGCTAGACTGGATCACGTAGACATCGATCGAAGCCGGTCGCGCGAGGATTAATGAATACTCTCCTGGAGCAATGAGGTCGGTACAGACCGCATGCCGGACCGACGATGGCTTGTGAATGGAGACGGAGTAGGACATTTTGCAACTGAATTGCGCCTTGCGTTCAATTACGTCGTGTCCGGTGACAGTGAGTGGGCTCCCAAATAAATATGGAGAGCTGGGACAGGTGAGACTAATGTGAGCCGTATCACCTAAAACCTTACGGGCCGACAACCAAATTATCGCATCACCGGAGACGACGACATTTATTTCTATGTACACAAAACATGCCCAATCTCCTCAAGTTGAATTTTTTTACTATGACAATGTTCACCTACACCTAGCTTTTGTCTCTGATTAAATCTATGTACTCGTCCCTTGTCGTAGCGGGGATAAGAGGTTCACGGCTTGCGCTCCGCAAGTGATCCGCCAAATCCCACGCTTCCTCCGTATCTTTATCGTACCAATGCATCTCAACAAACTCCTCATCTTCCGCCCGTTTCCTTGCAGCTAAAGCTCCACTATATCGTGGTGCTGAGTCGTCTGACGACTTCACCGTCATCTACATAAGGCACCGTTAGTTTAAGTCTGTTATTGCCTATCGTTACGCCTACCTGAACAGCGCGAATCTCTTTCGGTTTAGCTGGGTCTTGCTTAAACGACCTAGCGATTTCTTTCTCTGTCTGAGCATCTTTATCGACGTATGTAAAGCTCGGCCGAAGCTGGCATGTTCCTTTCACTGGCGTCAAATGTAATTCACCTACTGTTGTCAGCAAATATCGTCATAGCCATTCTCACAACCCATACCATCTTTAAATATTCCAATCATATAACCCTCTGACTGGGTCATGACACCTCCAAGTGTTTGCCTGTCCACAGCTCCCCATTTCTCGCCCTTCTCGTGATCGTAGAAGTGGGTAGTGTTGATCGGGACATCGACCTGAACTATGCCCGAGTCAGGTTTAACTCGAAGATCTAGAACAGGTTCACCTTGGCTGCCGGTATATGGACGCGTATTGGGCCGTACAGGATACTGAAATATATGCAAATGGGAAGCTAATCTGGAAGATAGGTAAATAGGAAAGCTCTTCACTATTGGATCATCGTCATCGGCATCCAGAATAGGGTTCTCGTTAGAACCAACTTTCGCGACAGAGGCAGAAGTACTGGCATTAGGGTCTGAAGCCATAGAAATATCTTTCATAACATCATCTTCCTCCTCTTTAATGACGAATGGAACAGAAGAAGGCTCCATGTTGGTGTCGAATAGACTAGATAATCGATTCTCAGTAGAAGCTCGATTGTGGGGTGCCGAAGCTTTTGGGAGTTCCCGTTTAGAAAAATTTCTTGACCTTAAAACTCCCAATATTCTTCATTGATCGTGAATTATCAACTTTCTCAACGAACAGTCCACTTAGCACACTCTAAGTATGGCCGACGACGGGCTGCTACTTAATCTTACCATTCCGAGTACTCCACTTCCGACCTCACTGAGCGACAATATTATAAAAGGCAAGTGGACACAGCGATTAAAAGCAAAGCGAGCTATCCAGAGGTCGACGAAGAACCGTGTCAAACAAATCGCACTACAATCTTCGGGTAGTCAGTCGAGCCAGAATGCAGTGCATTCAAAAGCTGAGAAACCACTGCGGAATAATAAAGGAAGCGGGAGCAATGTAATTTTTGTCAAACGGAATCCTCGATCCCTACCTACGCACCCCGGGAACGAGGAGCGGTCATCCCCAGCACCACGAGTACGATCATCCAATGGAGCCAATAATGCACCTGTCGGTACAAAGAAATTGGAATACTCTAGTCAGAGTAGTTCAATATCGTCGCATATCATATCTTCGTTGTTTACATCCAATCCCGAGACCGTTGCCGCACCCATTTCCTCGGAAGGAGTGCAATATGATCCATCGAACGCACCACTCATCGACGACACTTCGTTTCAAGGGCTCGGTCTTCATACTTTGCTTACATCGCATCTTCAAGAGAAGATGCACTTTGACCATCCGACAGCAATCCAGCGCGCAGCTGTTCCTGCCCTGATTTCACAAAATCCGCAAGATTTATTTATCCAAGCGCAGACAGGCTCTGGAAAGACTCTAGCTTATGTCCTTCCTATTATTCATGCTCTCATGGCTTCACCAGACAGGCTGACCCGCGAAAGTGGGTTATTTGCCATTGTTATTGCCCCTACACGTGAATTGGCCAATCAGATCTATTCGGTGCTGGAATCAGTTGTTCGCTGCTGCCACTACATTGTACCTGGCATTGTCATCGGCGGGGAAAAGAAAAAGTCGGAGAAGGCACGGTTGCGGCGGGGCGTGAATATTTTGGTCAGCACGCCTGGTAGACTTGCTGATCATTTCGACAACACTGAGGCTATGGACCTATCAGCAGTGCGATGGGTCGTCCTCGATGAGGGCGATCGGCTCATGGAACTAGGATTCGAAGAGACTATTACGAAAATTCTATCGAAGTTACAAGAGAAGTCGAAAGCCCATATCGATAGTGTCAGAGGGTTGCCTAATCGCAGAGTGACTGTTCTTTGTTCGGCCACGTTGAAAGAGGATGTGGAGAACCTTGGGAAGCAGTCACTCCATAATGCAGTTTATGTTAATGTGGACAACAAGTCAACAGAGTCATCCAGAACAGATGAGTTTTCAGCGCCCGATCAATTGCATCAGGAATATGTCGTCGTTCCCATGAAGTTGCGTATGGTATCATTAATGGGCACCATAGTCAACATTATACAAACCCGAAATAATGCGAAAATTATGGTTTTCTTGTCTTGTTCGGATTCGGTCAACTTTCACTTCTCAATGTTGACACGAGCCAGTAACACAGACTACGGGTCCGAAGAGGAGTCTGAGTCTGAGAATGCTGCAGAAGGCGAGAAAACGTCACTTCCTTCGCATGTTCTCAAGACTTATTTGAAATCGACATCGCCAATGATATGCAAGCTTCACGGATCTCTAAGTCAGCCATTGCGAAAGTCGACTTTGGCTTCATTCACGAAGTTATCTTCTGGTCCTTCGGTTCTGCTGTGTACCGATGTCGCGTCTCGAGGGCTCGACCTTCCGTCAATCTCCCATGTTGTCGAGTTCGACCCGCCATTTGCATTGGAAGACCATCTTCATCGTGTAGGACGAACAGCTCGAGTTGGAAACGAAGGTTGGTCAACGATTTTTGTATTACCTGGAAAAGAGGAAGGGTACATCGACAATGTGCTTGCACCATTGCACAAGTCACCGCCGATTCGACGAGATTACTCGACGGTGTTGAGCTCGGCATTTGGTGGAAAACTGGTTTGGCAGGATATTGCAACCAATGCGCAGCTTGACGTTGAACGGTGGCTCCTGCAGAGTGCTAGTAATCTTTCACTCGCTAAAGACGCTTTCACCAGTCATGTTCGCGCTTACACGACACACTTGTCTTCTGAAAGGCAATACTTCAGCGTGCGCGAGTTGCATTTGGGACATCTGGCGAAATGCTTCGGCTTGCGAGAGACTCCAGCTACATTAGGCAAAGCTAATAATGCCTCTGCTGGAGATCAGGTGTTTGGAGAAACAAGAAAGAAAAGGCTCGGGGATCATGGCCCGGATTATGCGAAGAAGAAAATGTTGAAAATTGCTCAGATGCACGCGAGTGTTAACGCTGATGAGTTTAATTTGGGCTAATAAAAGTTGGCCGTATTAAGTTGCATTAATAAATTAGGCGTTTTTGGATGTATATTCGGTATTTTAAAACGCTGTTCTTTGGCCGCACGTGAACTGGACTTTGGATTATGTCAAGGATAGTCAATAATTTACATTTACCGTAAAGACTTCAATACATTAACTTTAATCTAAAATATTTATCTAATCATACCACATCTTTATAAGCTCCTCACTCACGCCGCTTGAAGTCAACACGCCAATATCTGTGATCAGGGCAGTGATAAGATTATCGCTCGTGAAGTCTAGTAATGGACTTGACTGGATCTCGTCGTCTTCTTGTTCAGTTGTGAAAGTACTGGCGGCGGGACTTTCGTCGGGCAAGTCGAACGGCGAAAGGGGGAATAGACGGACAAACTTGTGGCTGACATACCTTATCGTCAGAAAGCAGATCATCAAAGCCGAGACCACTGCTTACCTTTCGGCAACAACATAGAGCGGTTTGTTGGAGTCCTTTGCGAGAACGGCTATTTGGTATGTTCCGACCTGTTAATAGTCCATCAGTATAGATATCTAGATTGAACATCATCATGCAATATACTCTGTTAATAATGCCACCACTCTCGGCAACACCCTCCGCGCCAACAAATACTTTATCAACCTTCTGTATGGCCCATCCGACAGCCCCGTCAACAATTACTCTGACAGGAATGCCGTGATCTCGCAAAGTTTTTGCACTCGAGAGACCCTCCTCAGTAGGCCGCGACTCGGTTACGAAGACACTAAATCGAATATGGCGGCGGGCGGCAAGAAGAAGCAACTCAGTCACAGCTCGTGAATGTGAGTGAATGAGGATAGTCTACAATATTACGTTTGGAATTCGGAAACCGTAACGAGCAACTAGCAATACTTACATCGTCGTCCTGGATAAACGGTAGACCTAACTCTGCAATCTTATACCGTGAAGCCTTGGCTCTCTCCAAGAACAGCCCTCCATTCTTAACTAGATGCCGCCTGCATGCTTCCCAATCCTATGAACGTTAGTAAAATATTTGCATCTGGATCAGAGAATCCACATACGCCATATTCCTGAATATTTCGTAGCACGAAACGTTGAAACATATCGCATCCCGCTGATAGACTTATCGAGTTCTTCACACCTTTCTTCAATTCCGCTACAGCTTTTGCCAATATATCCATCAATTCTGACGCCGTCGTCGCTAGTGATCACTAGTTAGCTCGTTCCAACTCGAAAATTTATGAAGCTGCAAAGACTCACGTTCAGTTTGACTTAGCAAGACGACCAGCGACTCTATCGCTGCTACCGGCATAGTCATATCTGGATCTTCCTGTAAAAATCTTCTGTATGTCGCCACGATATCAAATCCATTGGATGCGACCGAATCCGCTGGTACTGGTAATGAAGCTATCAATTGTCAGCTACAAAGGATCGGATCATCAGTCCAAAATAAAGAGTATAATACTCACTTGTTTCTGATAACGCCATTATGTGTCTACGTCTTCCACCGGCCTCAGTGGTGAAACTAGGGACTTGATTGTTGAAATATTATTCCACCATTCAATTTTGCTAGTCTCGAGCCGCACCGACATTCAGCTCACACATTTCCAAACGATCGTGATATTAATGCGAACCACAAACTAATAAGCGCCATCAAATAAACACCAGGAAGTACAAATTAAAGTATATCAGAATACAACAAAAAAATTACATATATTCAACAAAAACATGCACTCCACACGGGACTCGAACCCGCAGTCTTCCGCTCACAAACCGTAACCCAGATCAGGGAGAAATAGGAGGCGGACGCCTTACCATTAGGCCAATGGAGCTTCAAGCAAATTACATCATCGAAATAATATATGATAATCATCTAACAGTGGTTAGGGTTAGCCTTGACCATTTACCGTTAGTGTTGGACATTTTACGAAATTAATGGAAGGTCTTGTGGTTTGAGTGAGGCTAAATAGTTTCATGATACATGATCGCTTATGGAACGAATTAGTGGATTGATAATTATTCACAACCTGTGTGCAAGCCAGCGCGTAGCTGCATTATTCGAGAATAATGAAGTTTTAAGGTCGTCGTATAGGTGTCTCAGCATATAAAATAAACTGCGGCAAGCCAGAGGATGAAGTTATGCCCAGATCACAACTTTCTGTGTGACGAACATTTCAAAAATTAGTCTGGTAGATATCAAAGTTGTCATAAAATAGCTTTCTCTGGAATTGGTTGGCGCACAATTAATACCCTGGTCGAAATAGTGTAGAAACTAAATGTAGCCGCGTATCCCATATAACTATTTTGCTCTTACTTTACTTGGCATTCCCGGAAGAACAGGCTGATCTACTGGAAGGCAATTAACAGACGATGATCTGTTCATAAGCTTCCGTCGACTAAATAAAGTTTGCAGATAGATGCATGGGGTACGGGTTAGACTAATCTTGACAGGTGCGGGTCTGATTCTCTCAGATGCAAATTCTCGGCAGCCTCTTCATATTAGAAAGGCGATGACCTATGCAGCTTCCATGCCATGCTGAGGAGACCCAATAACGATGTAAACCGACGGCATGAACTGCAATAGAGCAGTTCAACTTGTGGCACGCTGATCTGCAGACAACTGCCGCCTGAGACCATACAAACGTCGATTCACAGTTCGGCTGAAATGGCAGTGAATGTTATAAACCAAACACTAGCAGAGACGCGCCAGACGACGACTAAGCCCACGATCTGATCCGCAAGCGCTGTGAAGTTGACTAAAAATGAGTAAGTCTTGGTCGTGGGACAGTAGGACAGACCCCAAAACAAAGGCGGGGTATAGCCTGTACCGCGCACACATTTTATGTTGACTGTGGTACAAGTCCCACGCCACGGGAGCACCACCAAATTGCGTCCGTGCAACCATTAGCCGCATCATCATCCGCAAATCACTTACTCCGGATAGACACAAGACACTGTGAGAATGCCGCAAAAGCAAGGTATCTTTTGGATGCGCTTACACAAGGTGAGCGTACGCTATTAATTGCCGAAGAGGGACCAAAAACAAGCCGTCTCAGCATCGTTCGCTAGAATTCACGATGTTCCCAATAAACCAGAAGGCTTACCCGGCCTGTCTGCCATGACCTAGCCCACGCCTCAAATCCTAGTAGATCTTCAAAGTGTTCCGCGATTTCGACCGTACTGCCATCGCTCGACATTAGTTTTTTACTCCGTGTACGACAATCTGCTGTGTTCACAGAATCCATCAGCTTGATTTCTCACCGTTCACGTCTTCAAACAATTTCACTTTTATATCTATTTCCTGATCGTGTATTTGCTAGCTTTGAACTACCACCTAAGGTCTGTCTGCATTCCCATTTCTCCGTTATGGATTATCTTACAAATATACTCACAAACTACATATAGACGTTGCCCGTTTCAGGAGGTTTGCACGAATGTCAAAGGTCTGTACCCATCTTTAACTCTTGACTTGAATTATGAGCTAGTTCGGGGCTATGCTCAATCCTGGCGAAGAGCTCCTTTATAAGAAGTCGTCTGAGCCTGTCATGTGCAACGTCTTGATAGCATTAACAGCGCTAACATGTAGTGGCTTTAGTCACAGTTCTTACAAGAATATAAGCTAGTGGTTGTTGGAGGTGGTGGCGTGGGAAAATCCGCACTCACTATCCAGCTCATCCAGAGCCATTTCGTCGATGAGTATGATCCTACGATTGAAGGCTAGTGTTGCATATATATCTAAGGTGTCTGGAAAGCATCTAACAGTATTTGGGCAGACTCTTATCGCAAGCAATGTGTTATCGATAACGAGGTCGCTCTCCTTGACGTTCTCGATACAGCTGGACAGGAAGAATACTCGGCTATGAGAGAACAGTACATGAGGGCAGGTCAGGGCTTTCTCTTGGTGTATTCAATAACATCACGATCATCTTTCGAAGAAATACGGACGTTCCAACAGCAGATCCTACGTGTCAAGGATAAAGATTATTTCCCCATCATTGTGGTCGGCAACAAGTGCGATTTGGAAACAGAACGGCAAGTTTCACAACAAGGTACGCCGTATCCTAAGTACTGTAATTTTCCACTAGTTCTAACTGGATTCTTTTTAAGAGGGCAAGAGATTAGCGAGCTTCTTCCAATGCAGTTTTATTGAGACCTCCGCCAAGCAACGGATTAATGTCGACGAGGCGTTCTACAACCTTGTTCGAGAAATCCGGCGATATAATCGTGATCAGGCGGTCGGCGGTCCCAATGCTGGTCCCAAAGGCGGAAATGGTACTACTCCTGGCCAGTACAATGGACAATCAGCGGAGAGAAAAAGCAGTAGCAGCTCATGCTGTGTAATCCTTTAGGTGGTTTGCTTATCCGGTTTTATTTTGGTAAATCTGTACTTTGTCCCTTTGGGTAGCTTCATGTCGTTCTCACTCCCTTGATCTTTCTTCCAGAATGGTTGGACGGCGTCGGAATGTTTGATTGAGATGCGTCTGGTAATTTGCTAGATCATATTTTCTTGCGATTTTCTTTCCAATGTACCTAATTCTATCAATGTGAACTCGCTGTATACTTTACCCTATGTATTGGCCGTTAATGGAAACGGTTGTCCTCCTATTATTTGCGTGATACCATGCAGATTCAATGTGTTTAATTCTACCGTTTGCGTGCCAATTCGCTGTATTATCATAGTGCTCGTATTCGTTTGCATGTAATAATTGAAAATATATATTATACTCGTTTAATGTGATACTGTTCCGGATCTTATGAAATTTCAGGCATGTGAATAAGATTGAGATTCAACACAAGGATATCATAGATTGGACGCTAAATCAGACCTTGGATCTGATGTGGCTGTGCGGAGCACGATCGGCTAAGGATATGGCGTAGTTAGCTACCCTCATCTCTGAATGCGCATGAATATGTTAACGGGCTACAATTCCGGAATATGCCATTTCCTTCGCCGCGCACATCCCAGTCCCCACCATAGCTCTACCTTGGCAGCCATTTTTTCTCTCACGATACTAATTCGTCGGATAGGCGATGGCGTCTATTTTCGACGTTCCGCCGCGTCGAACGCAACCTCAGCCTGTGACCAAGATCAACTTTGATCCGAACAAACCCGTGCTAACTAGTCGGGAATATTCAGATTTATTTTGGTACACGGATGCGCAGCTTACCAAAAAGGACCGACGTGATATTATCAGCGAATTGAACCAAGAATGGGTTTACCGAGTTTTCGGCAGTTTTGTAGGCGGAATAGGCACTGCCATCGTGAGTAAGTGTGTATTTGGGTCGCGCGTCTAAGAAAGATGGCTGATGCTGGGTGTAGCGGCTATTGCTATGAAACGGTGGTTTCCGGCCACTAGGATGTCTATGACTGCGTTCGGAGCTATTGTCGGTGCTGATATTGGGAACGAGGTAACATCTTTGGATTGCGGATCTATTCGTCCAATCGCTGACGTTGAACGTATAGGTCGGATACGCCGTAGCATACAGACGCGCGATGCGTGACTTTGAACCACGTCCAAATTGCTGCACAATTATCCGTCTAGTCAACTTCCGCCCGACTCTAGGCCTCTGGATCAATTACTACTCCAACGGCAAGCCAAAGCCGATTCTCCAGACTTGGTGGAGAGATTATCAGCTCGGACAGATCGGTAGTAAGAGGGATATCAGCGACGAGAAACTGGAGGACGAAGAGAATGAAGGTCTCCATACGGTACCGGAGGAAGTCCCGCTATCACCTTCCGCGCGACCCGAACCTGTTGCGCCGTCGTCTTGGGGAATTCCCGTGCAGTCACAGGTCCCGACGGAAGATCCGCGGTCAAGTTACAACAAGCCCTCAAGGTACGGAAATTCCCGTCGCGATTTAGATGATGCGGAATTTTACACCGACGAGCATGTTGAATCGCAGGAGGAATTTGACAAAAAAGTCGACATGGAGCGACGGGGCGAAGATCAGCCGGATGATTTTATTACCAGCGAGCGACGGTATTCGCGGTCAAAGTATGACTAACTTGTAAATATTACCTAAATATTTTGTGTCGTTTTACTGATTTAGTATACGGCCTGTAAATGTTATTGACCTATTCCACTTAATCAAACACTAAAACTCCAATTCGTCCTTTTTCTTCTCGTCTGCCTTTTCGTCTATCATAACCGGAATACCCCACTTTTCTATCTTAACCCCGCTTCTACCGACTTTGAACGCGTAGTCCATTTTCCGCACGAACATGCCACCACGCTCACTAACTATTGGTACTTTTAGAATGTCAATAAACCCTTGATATTTGTTCGCACTATCCCCATCACCAGTACCTGGCGGAGGAGTAGGAATGATCTTCATCACTCCGTCCACCGCATTTTCGATCCATGGAAGCAGCACACTGTTTCCGCTTCCTGGTTCATCAAATAAGCCACTCGATATCGTGATTAGCACTGACAATTGTGACTGATAAACACGTAATAGCGCGCGTAAAGACATGAGGAATTTGAGTACCTCCGCGGGCACAAAAGAAGTCGCGGGGTTGTAGACCGTCGGGCTCAAAAAGTTCGGCAACACAACACGAATTATTTTCTGAGGATTTGACGATGCGACGATAGTACTCAGCTGTGAAATGATAGATGAATAGCTCGTAGGTTCAATGTACTGCAGTACTGGGGGAGGAAGCAATCGTGTTGTGATATTCCATGTCCGGCAATATAATGCATCTTCTGAATCTTGAGAATGTGTAACCGACGAGACAGCATTCCTATACCGCCACGCTATCTTCAAATCTTTGGTCTCTCTTCCTCGATCGGGTTGCACAGCAATGGCCGTTCTATCAGCCTTGTTCCCCTCTACCGGCGCAGGGAGTTCCACACCCCACCTTGCACCTGCACCAACCGCAACAACCACATCTGAATTGGCAACACCCTGCGATGCATAGCACCGTGCAATCACAGACGCAAAATCCGTAGCAGCATCTTCAATTACCAAAAGCGACGTCCCGAGCGGTTGGCCCCCATGCATCAATAGCTTGTCCAATGAAGCAGTTCCGGTCGAGTGCGTGAGGTACGATGGTAATAGCGTCGATGGGCGCGAGAATTTAGATTGTTGTGGGCATCTCGGACTCTTAGTTAGTGCTGAGGGACTCGGTGACGATGTTGGCGGTGTCCGGTTTGATGTGATCGGAGTGTTGCGCTTCCGGAATGACATGGTCGTGGTTATAATTAATTCGAGTTCTAGAAAGATTCAAAAAGCCCAGTGGGTTAGGGGAAGTCTAAGCTGTCCTAATTGTGGTCTTCAGTATGAATTTAGGTAGACTGTCAAAACCCGTGCACCAACAGTAATATTATGACGCAGACCCAAAAGACACATTAGTTTATTATCTATATAATTATGCAAGAGTGTAGTTTAGAAGAGCATCATACGATCTTCCCTATATCACACAAATATACAACATAAACCCAAACTCCGATACCATTCTGGTCAACATACTATTCATTTATCAAATCCTCAATCTCCAGTATCTCCTCCTCCTCCGTAATTTCAATCAATCTACACACGTCAGCACTATTCACAGTCTCACAGACTGACCAGACTTACTTATTAACATCCGCCTGCGCCCGAACAATCTCCACCGCACCGGCATACAGCATCTTCGCCTGCTGCGTAGCCGTAACAGGTAAATAGTATATCAGTACATACGGCGTCTTCTGCCTCCCATCCTTCGTAATCAGCGGATAACTCAGCACGATAAACCGCGGCGTATTCCCGGGTAACGCTTCGGTGAGATCTGCAAGGCTGGTATATAGCTCCACCGGTTGCTGTTCCTGGATCGACATGTCGGTTTTCGAGATCTCGTAGATCTTGGCTTGTAAAGTTTTTGCTCGTGCAGAACCGAAGCGGAGGTCTCGCATGGATTTGATTGTCGGCTGAGGAAATGTGTATAATGGGGATGCCTAGGACGTCAGCTCGATGCAATTGGACAGGTTATACCTATTAATTAGAAATATCTTACCATAATGCCTAAAATATGATCTAGAGACTTGTCGATTTCGCTACACGTAGTCGTTAATACTGATGCTGGGCAGCGAAATTGATGGTAAAAGTAAACTCGATTGTGGGCGGATTGTCAAGATGACAAGCTTTGTATCGCCAACGTTCAGCTCGACCTGTCAAAGCCGCAGCCAACTACTCCAAACACCCGCACACAAATCAGCAGAATGGTCATGCCGCAAATCAAAGCGTGGTCCAAAATTTCATTCAATCATTCTCGCTGCATCAGCTTTCAATATCATTGAAAGCAAAACCAGAAAAAAAAATTATGAAACGGACAGGAATTGAACCTGCAACCCTTCGATAAACACCAATCTTTTAACTTTACTGGAGTCGAAAGCTCTACCATTGAGCCACCGCTTCAAACCTTAGAACATTACGTGAGCCTAACGGATGTTGTTCGCAAATCGAAAAGATAAGCCGGGTAACAAGGAACGTCCTACTCTATATGGATAGGGATCAAAACAACAGAAAACTTCATTCAACACAACTACCCTCAAAAGTAGAGATAAAGAGTAAAAAAAAAGGAATTGCAGCACCTACGATTCCAGCGTGGTCTCCCACCGCAGTACTAAGTAGGCCCAAAGAAGCTTAACTGGTGTTGATCGGACGGGGAACTGTGTTTTCTTCTTGGTATGCCCGCAACTGAATGACAGTTTTCCCGGGTCGGTGACATGTGGCAGTCGTTGCAGCCAGACAAAGAATTAGACGTGTAATGGGAACTCAGTAGTGGTTGCCATTAACAGCGACACGCGAACCAAGCTGATATTTTCCGTAAAGGAAGTTTCGCAGCTTCTTGTCTTCAGATAATCCAAAATGTGGACTCTCCTACATTATTGAAACCCAGTTCTGGATCACGTCATCGTACATATATGGATTTACGTAATTAACCTTACCCAACTTGCTCCGCCCAGCGCAACTCCCAACGATATACTCCCAATTGTGGCTCTCATACATCACGCGCCGCAATGAGCACCTACTCTATCCTTGGGGATCGCCGTATCTAATATGGGAGCCAAATTCTGACAAAATTGAATAGTATATAAATTTATTTTATCAATACTGTCAATATGACAGACAGCTTGTTTCAAAAATCGGACACCAAGAAGCCGGGCTACTGCTCCGGCGCCAGCTACCGTTTCCGCCAACCCGCTACCCAGGCAGATAAATACGGTACGCACGCAATTTCATTGCAGCGTTTCCTGCTCGTCGATGCACGACTTTCGAGCAAAGACCGACGCGATCTGCAAGCCGCCTTGCAGCATGTTAATATTGGATCTTTTATTGCGGGCGGTGCAGTTTCTTGGAATTGTGCTGCGTCAAGTAAGTCATGTCGATACACTGATTGTTGTGGATCTGAAGAGTAAGACTAATTACTTCAAGCATTTAATTACTCTGGCATATTTTTGAAACTCCTCGGCAAATCAACGGCAGGCTTTCTGGGTTTTTTCGCCGGTCTGAACCTCGGGCTGGTGCTCGGCTGGGATGTTGTGTCATACCAATTTCAGAATCGCGCGACGTGTCGCGCAGCGATGGGATTGATTCGAGAATACCCAATTATTTCCGCGTGGGAACGATATTACGGTGGTGATCGCGATGCTATGACAAAGATAGTACCATCCCCACTGCGTAAGGCGGATGGAGTTCATGAGGTTGGGGGGAGTGAGATTGTAAAAGACGCCATTGACACCTTAAGATCCCAGGGTCTGGAATCAGTTGCGGCACGGTTTGAGATACTAGTCACTGAATACGAGGCTCGTCTTCGAAAGTTATGGACCGAGTTCCACGATAAGGACGCCAACCCCCGAATTTCAGGCATCGGTGACCGCGCCCAGGGATTGCCGTTTGATTCAAGGGAGTTGGCGTCTAGATTCATGGATTCTTATGCAGCGTACTTATCAAACGAATTTCCCCGTCCGTTTTTTTGATGGCTCGTTCGCTTAGGTCATCGATACAGTTGTCAGTTGTAGGGAGTTGGGTACGGATCGGAGTTATATTCTGTCGTTTATCGTTGTTTTGACGACCTGGATCAAAGATTTGGCTATGGCCTATATGCGTGCCACAACCACTAATATGGGATATTGTACGATTTCTTGAATAGACTTCAGAGCACCTCTATTTGATATAACGTATATCGCGTAGTATAAAGAGTTTCCAAGATATCATTGGACCATATCTGAATGTGACTCCAAACCAATGACAGTGGGACATGGCAACATCCTAAAATTATTCCAACTTCGATTCCTCTATATCCACCAGTTGGTGCGCTGCGTCTGAGACTGTGAAAGGAGGGGCACCATGACTGTTATAGGTCATTGTGAGGTAGAGCCAGATGCTTCTGTAAATTGACTGGACCCTTACCAAGAGATTGCCAGCTGAGAACGGTGCACAGTGCGTGTCGGCATGCGGATGCAGACGGACCGAGACGACGAATTCTGCCAGTTTGTCACACAAGATCAATAGCGACTGCATTTGAGCACATACTTGGAGTGGCGATAAAGCGCATGTGCCTGCTCTTCGAGTACTTGGAAAGATCTGTATGAGAGACGTATATCAAACCTTCTTTTTGGTTCGTTGTCAGTGAGGAAATTCAGTGCGCGTTCATACGAAGCTTCTTCGTCATCAGCAGTAGCCATTTCCTTCAACACGGTCTCTTGCAGCACAAGAGGCGAATCCCCACTCGTCCGTGACTTTGTCTTTTGTGCCGTCGCTTGTTTGATTCTGACACTCTGGCCGATTGGCCACGTGTCATGGCGAATCGCTGCCGGTAGCCTTGCGCGTGGCCTGGAAGGTCCCTCACCGTAGTAGATACTCATGATAATTTGCAGAAGAGCATTTAATCGATAGTAATGAGGTTAAGTACTGTGTGTGCGGGCAAAGCAGTTCAGGCTTTGGTTCAGACGCTAGAGAGTAATTGTAAAAATGACTGACTTGGCAGAAATGTAAACAAACCTCTTGCATCATATTGTGCAATCCTGCCAGTGGCCGACTTATTGCCATGAGGACCTACACTATGCTTTTCCTCGTCTATCAGTTATCAGCACCGAGATAAGTCGATTTAGACACAAGGGCTACAGTCTCGCATTGTTGCAACATAACCCTTACCCGAAGGTGCTTCGACAAATGGGCAGCATTTAAGCGACAAGATGCGCTGAAGTCATGCTTCGAGGCCTCGACTCTCAGCCTTAGCTGTACTTGGACAATGCTATCCTTCTGGATTGTACTAACTCGTACTTGGCCGAGCTATGCTATCTGTAATTACCCGCATCGTTGATAGCTGTAAGCCGTGTCATCGGGCTGCTAGGTCGAATTAAAGTCACTGCTGCTGCCATATCACCAGTATCATGGATAAGTCCAAAGATTCTACCTTGACTGCTCTTGTGTTATGCAATAGCCGGATTTGTTGCTGCTCATGTTAATGGAATTGTGCCCCACAATAATGTAATAATGTCACCAATGTGTGTAAGGGCTATGCGTAGTAACAGTAGTAATGATTAGAAGACACTAAACTATGAGGTTCATGCCAGGATTCTAATTGATATCAATTGAGCTATCCTTGAAAATCTCCGACAATATTAGGTAAGCTCGTGCCATTTTTCTTGCATTTCGCAATATTGTGAGAGTAATACTAGGGTGAGATACGGGAGCACACGCGACAGGTGCAAAAAATTGCTACTTACGCTAGTCTCAAAGAGGAAGGAAGGGTATAAGCCCCATGTTTCTCCAATACTAATATTGATATCGGCGATACGAGACTTTTATTTATACAAATATCACGATTTAACATAATTCAGCCAAGACAGTGAATGAATCGGTTCTGAGCAGTATCTATGGCTCCGGAAATCAAGATGTTACGCAGAAAATCAGTCTGAAGATGTACAGGTACAGTTCGAGAATCTCGGATTGCATCTTCATCAACTGGAAATGCGTCTCCAAGCGTAAGACCGATGTCAACACTATCACCTTGTACCACCATCTGTCCGTTCTGCACGATCGGCTGTTAACTGTATTAGCTCTGGCAATAACTTCGGCACCATAATTTCCTACTTACACATGTCGTAGTTGTGATGTTGCCAGTGTGTGAATCTCTTTTGTATACCTCAATGAATGCTGTATCCAGGGTTCCGAACCAGCTTTTGTCCCTGTAGCGATATGGCCCAAAAGGGCTAACTCCCGCCACCTGCTGCATTGCCTCGGAAAACAGAGGACGCTCATCGACCGAGTACACGCCTCTGTTCCCGGGAAATCGAAATCTTGGTCTCTCCTTATTCCATAAAAGAATAGCAGTGCGGCAATGGAACTCGTTCATCCACAGCATGATGTCCGCCTGCAGCTCTCGGTACCCTTCTGAGACTCCAACCTCAATGATGACAGTCAATACTGTGCACCCGTCACTGTAATATTTGAGTCCACCATCGGGAGTTTTTATTGATCTCCTACGTTGCTCGTCTACGGACTCATACGTAGACTCGCCGACGAGAATAGTATGCGTGAGTAACTGCTCCTTGTTAATCCGAATCAGCACGTCCCTTACGGAGTCTCTGATACCCAGTTGCAAGGATGCTGCTGACGCGCCATGGAATGCTGATGGAGCTGTATATATAGTGACCCTTGAGTCACTGGCAGCGTATTCAACACGCGGATACCTGTTAATGGTCCGTCATACAGGATCCGCAACAACGGCATTTGATCACATACTTAACGTGGCCATACAGCGCCTGCGCCTGCTCTTCGAGTGCTTGGAAAGATATGTATGAGAGACGTATATCACACCTTCTTTCTGGTTCGTTGGCTGTGAGGAAATTCAGTGCGCGTTCATACGAAGCTTGTTCGTTGTCAGCAGCAGCCATGTCGTTCAACATGGTTCCTTGCAGCACAAGAGGCGAATCCGCACTCGTCTGTGACTTTGTCTTTTTACTCCGTCGCTTGGTTGATTCTGACACTCTGGCGATTCGGCACGTGCCATGGCGATCGCTGCCGTC
Source organism: Lipomyces starkeyi (assembly GCA_018804115.1). NCBI lineage: Eukaryota > Fungi > Ascomycota > Lipomycetes > Lipomycetales > Lipomycetaceae > Lipomyces > Lipomyces starkeyi. Next base: position 155,831 of record JAGJTG010000015.1, read on the forward strand.
ACAAGAGGTCTTGCTCGTGGTCTGGATGTTTCCTCACCGTTTTGGGCATTTTCAAACGAAGATAGGTGTTGTATTTGTAGTATAATAATCAAATTCTGATTCAGACGGCAAGCACCTGTAATGGCGTGATTTTGAGTTGGCCGAAATGTAAACAAATCTCTTGCATCATGTCGTGCCAATCGCCGATTTCTTCTATGAGGATATAGGTTATCTACACTATACTTCTCTCGATCTAGCGATTATAGCTATCGACATAGCTCGATTTGAGAGGCAAATATAATAGATTATCTTGCGTGTTCGGGAGTGATGTGCAATATTTGCCAACCCTTACCCGATGTTGTCTCCTCTACACGGCGTCACCAGCGCGTAGGCAATGACTTGTTAAGCTTATTCCCGTCACTGTACCCGTAGAGATGGATGAGTTCAGTTACGCGCACTCAAGTCTGACAAAACTCAACTTCACTTGTGACCAGGTCAGGATTCTGAGCGAGTCGACTCGAGTCCACTGGAGTGCCTTTTGCTACCACTGCAATACTTCACTTGATGCAAGTTTACAAGTAAATTTTTCGTCCAAGTGGTTAGGGCTGTTCCGAATACGAATTACAATTCGGATGCTCGGCTTTTGGGGTATATGTAATGAGAATGTTTTAGTCGACTTGGATACAAAGGATCGGGAAGGGAAATTGGAAGGATATAAGTATCCTTGAATCCTTCATACGTATTAGTCAATAATGCTGTAGACATCATTTCTGGACGATATCCTTCGTCCAAATCGGCATCACAATCCAGCAGGTTCAACTTGAATCATTAGAAGAGACTAAGGCGGAAGAGTTCTCGACCATCAAACGGAATCCTCGGCCAATCTTGCTCCATTCCGGGAACCTCCCCGGGGTGTCGGACCTTCGAAAATCTACATCCTCGAACTGGCCTTGGACATACTTTGATATATTCGAATTTGAAAATCCTTGGATCATTTAAAAATGAAAGTGATACGTTAATTATTTAATGGACTTATTTGCGGGTGAATAAACCTCTCGGGTACAAATGATTACCCTACCTTCCCAATTAGGTCAAATGCCAGTTCTTTTAACAAGCGCCTTGGAAGTAGCGCGTCGCGCACTACACAGTCATTATATGAGATTATTTGTTATTGTAAGATTTGCTTCATATTGTGAAATGAAGTACATGGCTATGACTGCAGTGAGCACATGCATAGTAGAATTAAGGTTGGAACATTTAAATATCAGCAATTGGAGATTCTCGAACTGTACTGTACTGTACTGTACTGTACTGTACATCTTTGATGATTATGTGCGTGATATGTTTGGCATCGGACATAGATACTGCTCAGACCATTCGGAATCGACTCGCATGTCATATTCGTATAAATAATGAACAGACGAGATGAACATATTTAGCATAATACAGAGGATATTAAGCTGAATCCTGCGAATCGGTACTAGATGATTGAAGCGTGAGTGCATGCGTGTCTCGTGTTCTCGGTTCGCGAGGGTTTGTAAGCTGCGTAGTCCATGCGGTAAGAATAAAGAGGTGGGCGGGGAGTAGCAGAATGTATGATGTATGTATGTGCCCGATAAGTACAGTAAGAGCGTCATATGACGAACTGGCCCCCGGGTGAGGCCCCCGACAAAGTCCATAAAGTGTGGCTGCGGAAGCAAGGGATGGCCCCCCGATGATTCTTGTGGGTCTCATCGGTCATCTCTACGACAGCTGTCGACGGGTTCCCCCTGTCGACGTTGCTTGCTTACTTCCTCGGTGCTTTGTTCATGCGATCATCTCCACTCACTCCCCACTCCCACTTCCCTCTGGGGGCCCCCTCACCCCCGAAGAATGTATAACGCCCGACGTCGAAGAAAGTTGCGTCGCCGCGTGCCGAGTCTGAACTAAGTAAGACCCATCACGCGGCGGTGCCAAGTGACTAAACGCGTGCGTCAGTGCAGCCGGGTGTCGAGGAATAAGGCTAGTACTATTTATTTATTTACTTACTGCTACTTTATTTACTTAGCGCTACTTATTACTTACTGCCCATAATAATAAATATAATAATAAATATAATAATTGCAAGTGCTAATCCCTCAGTTTGGTTCCCCAGCCCCGGTTTGCTGCCACGCTGCCGGCCGCTTAATGCCCAGTCCCAGCCAGCAAAACGCACGCGCGCCCCAGAAGTCCGTCCGCAACGCCCGACGCCTGCCTGACCACGCCTCGTCGCTTTCCTTACTCCCACCCCCATCCCGAGGGCCTCATCCTTCCTTCCTTGCTTCCTTCCTTGCTTCCTTCCTTGCTTCCTTTCCTTCCTCTCGCCTCAGCACGCTCACAAGATTCAACTCTGTGCAGCGATCGATCCTTTCTCACTCCTCTTCTACTTCCACTGCACTTCAACACACCCACTGAGCCTGATCTCAATAGTGCACTTCTCGCTCTCGATCTGATCCGTCGATCTCGAGCTAGATACGATCCTGTTCACTCATTGCATCGCTTCGCCTCAACTCCTCCAAATTATGGCACTCGACGAACACCACTCAGCCGACGTCTCTGCAGCTCTCGTGTCCATGGCCCGTCTCGGTGCGGCAGTTCCGGCCACTGTCCCGGAATTGGTGCCAGGCCGCACCCTCGTCCCTGCGTCTTCTGCCGCCTCGACTTCATCGACCTCGGCCATCCAACTGCCATCTATTGCCACCATCAATGGCATCGCGCGGCCAAAGGCCCAGAATCCGGCCGTCGCCACTCTTGTACGCAAGACCGCCAAACTTGCCGCAAAGTCCCAACAATCAGCACTCCCAAAGGAATCCAACCTCCACTCCGCACTCACGATCGCGACCCAGACCCAGACCTGCTCCAACCCCGATCCATCGTCAATTCCCGCTTCGTCTACGTCCGCCGCTTTTAAGCCAAAACCCAGGCGCACCTCCGCGGCCTCCCAGCAGGACGAGTCCCAGCATGTCGTGAACTTCCCTGCGAACGCATTTGACCCGACTACTATGCTACCGCCCGAGCACGCCTCGCAGATCCCGCCTGGGCCGTTCACCATCGTCCGCAAGCGCTACGCAACTTCTGTCGACGAGCGACATTTCCTCACAGGTACGTGTATCCTCAGCCTTCTACGCCCCGGCGCAGGGAGCAACGCCTCGGATGGGCGTCGAGCCACAGGAGTCAACAAGGCCGCAATGCTCTGCACCCTAACCCTCGCGCTAGACTGCGATAGGCAGGCTCTCCGGGTGACGCTAAACCTTCTTTGGCGCCATGCGGCCCCAAGCGGGGTTCGGGGAGTGCTCGCCTATCATCGCGCGCTTGGCTAACTGCCGATGCTAACTAATTATAGTATTCGAGTACATGGTTAACGCCCAGTGGATCATGTGGGATTATTATTCTGGATACGTCCATCTCACAGGTTTATGGAAGGCCATCGGCAATACTAAGGTGAGCAATTTTGTCCTCTCTATTATGTGTGATCCTGCTTAACAAACTTTGCAGGCCGACATTGTGAAATTGGTCGACAACTCGCCTGATCTTGAGCCGGTAATCAGACGCGTGCGAGGCGGCTTTCTCAAGATCCAGGGCACATGGTTGCCGTTCACTATTGCTCGCACGCTCGCGTCGCGGACCTGCTACCATATTCGCTTCGCACTGATCCCGCTGTTCGGTCCCGAGTTTCCTGAGTCGTGTCTGAAGCCCGACGAGCCCGGGTTCGGCCAGCTTCAGTTAACGGTTACTGACTCTACACGTCGCCGCCGAAAGCGAATTGTTCACGAGGGCGAGGAGCAGCCGCGGAAGCGACGAAACAGCAAGCCGACAGATGAACAAAAGTGGCCAATGTCGCCGCCTCGCGCGTTCGCGCCCAATGGTCTCCCGACACCGTTGCCATCGTCGTCCCCCTCTGCGCCGGCGGCACCAATGCCAATGGCATACACTCTTGCATCTGCGCCTGCTATGGCGCGCTCTCCAGTTGCATATCAGCCACTCGTGCAAATGCAAATGCGCCCGGGTCCGGCTCCGCAGAGGTCGTTGTCGTCACCAGGCCAGTCAACCGTGCCGCTGAAGCTGGACTTTCTCCAACACTCGTCGCTGGTTTCCTCGCGTTCCGAGTTCCTTGACGCACTGCAGGCTACCAAATCGCTCCAGTTACTTTCTGCCGGCGTCTCACTTTCTCGGAGGCCGGCACGCAGCCGCAGTGACGGCGCGATCGGCGCGTATGATGCTGAGAGGTTAGGCAGTTACGCGTCCGCACAGGACACGGAGGACGATATTGACGACGAGGAGGGGCGCGAGTTTGAGTGCGGCGGTGTGCTTTGGTGGTGGGACGGCAAGCAGGAATTAAATGTCGTCGGATACTCTCATGAAGCGCCCGAGGAGCGAGTCGGGGTGTATAATGATATGGTCTTGTACGAGAAGACGGAGGAACGACAGCCGCGGACCGTGCCCGGGGTGTCCGACGTGGGCGGACTTCTAAGCTTCGCACGGGTAGCCGAGGAGCGTGAGTCGGCGGAGCGGTCTCAGCGCAAAGACGACCGGGACACGCCGGCGTTGAGTGACGGAAGCGCTTCCCCGGAGGACGCCATGATTCGTACGTTGAGCGACTCGGCGAGCCCGCGACTGAGGATGTTTGGCTCACCGCCGTCTACATCTGTCGACAATAAGAAGGGCGATGTGAGAAATGTGATGGATATTAGCGGACTACTTTCTTAATTTGTTTTGTTTTATGGTTCATTCAATGGATGGTGGGATATGGCAGGACATGGACATAGGATGGATGGAGCGGCGCGGCGCTATGGATCTTCTCTCTTTTCATTCCTTAAGGCAGCTGGTTTGATTATTACTCGGCGTATATACAGGCTACTTATTTTATTTTATTATATATATATATACATATATATATAATTTGATTCTATTCGATCTCTCTAGTGTCAGGTGGTATTTGGGTTATTGGGTTTCTTTGTTTATTACGTTGCTTATTACTAATTATTAATGTGTTCTGCCCTACTTAAAATCATGGAGGTTTATGACAATATAATGGATACAGGTATTATAGGGGGTATATCGGATGTCATGTCATGTCATGTCAGTTTTATATGCAGGATATGTAGTGTATGGTGTTAATTGAGTATTACTGATTCTGAGTTGTGCATCGGTGGAGTGCGTCTAAAGCGAGTGCGAGCTGGCTCACGAACACACCAACACGTTCTCTGCTAACTAGGCGAATAAGGGGTTCGTAGCGAGTCAAGCCGCTAGCTGGGTTTCCTGTTTCTGCCTAGCGCGACGCGCGAGCTCAGCCGCCTCGACCCAGCGTGCATATAATTAGAGTTTGGGCTCTGCAATGAAGGGGGACTGCTGATCGTACCTGGCATAGTAATTTGTGTGGAAGGTACGCCTGTAGCAGATTTGACTTGTCAAGAGAGCCTGCGCTGGGCAAACTAGGCGAGGGGGAAGAAAATGCAGCTGGACAGAGTTGTTCTGCGCCTTCTTCTCTTGTCGTCCTTTACACTGGTTCGGGAAGAATATCTTGTACGGAGTCCCTTCACGAGTCAGAATCACGGCCAAAAGTGCGATTCGAGACGATTTTATAAAAGTTGGAATACGGGACCTGCTTCTGCATTGTGCGGTGTCGCGTCGTGAAAGGGTCGTTATCACGTCCGATTATCACAGTCGACACTCTTACCGCCACCTGCGGACCATTACGACAACTCCCTGCGGGTAACCGAGCACAGCGGAACAATGTACTTCCCAAACACGTTCTGGAGTATCGCGTTCCTGGTCGTGGTCTTTATAGAAGCTGCGATCGTGCTCGCATTCGAGGGCTTCGTGTTTGGCCAATTCGAGGCAAACATCAATTCCAACATCGACGCGGCGCAGCGCCAGGATTCTAATACTGTCGCCATTCCTACTTATCTTGCGCTGTTTATTTTCGGAGAGGTCGGTTTGGTCGTGACTGACGTTTTGAAGCGGGGGAAGGCTGATTTTCATGATTAGGTCTATCAGTTGGTGCTGGCGTGGGATTCGTTGCGGTTGAAGAATACCATCCAGGTATGCGATGCAATGCTTGATGATACTGCGACGCAAAAACGTATACTGACAAAAACTAGGCTATCGGGTTATGTTTGTTCAACACTGCGATGCTGGTATACGCCGGCGTTCAGTACGAGCAAATGAAACAAGCGACATACACACTGTCCAACATGCAGTTATACGAAAACAGCGACTCCTACGTTCTCGGCGGATCGGCATGGGGCGACATGAAACCATTTTTAATCGCAATCATCGGCGTCATCGGCGTAGCGGGGTTCATAATGGGTTACATCTGCTTCCAGCTCTACCGCGAGTTCGGATGGACGATATACAAGCAGATCGGCGCTGACCTGGGCATGAAACACAGATATTTGGCGTACCAGATCTTCATGTCCCTGCTCAAGTTCGATTTCTTCTTCTTCCTGGGTTTCACCATCCAGTTCGTCGTCATAGTCTTGAACCGCCGCGACGTTGAGTTTGCGCTCACCATCGCCGTCATCCCCTGCACCATCGTCGGCTTGATCCTAACAGCCATGATCGTACGCCGCGAGAGCTACTTCGGCATGGTCTCCATGATTTTCTTGTTTTTTGCCGGCATGGCGTATTTCTTGTTCAAGCTTGTGCGCATGTACCAGCCTTCACAAGCATTCAAATACGTCGCGGCAAGAAAATCTCTGACTATATTCGGTAAGCTCCTGCCGTTTTTCTGCATTTCCTCAATTTTGTGACAGTAATACTAATGCTGACAGCCACGGTAACATTGTTTTTAATCGTAATAACAATCATCAACGCGATCGTATGCACCGTGAATTTCAGAAAGGGACTCAAACCATACGTCTACAAGTCGTCCCGGAAGAGCTGGTTGGCCCACGAGAAAAGGTACGGACACGACGACATTATGAGTACTGAGACAATGTCGCCAGTGGTTAGGCGCCGAATGTCGCTTGATTGATTCATTCCACGGGCTTTGTAAAACCCAAGAATCGAAATCGAAAAATCGAGTGCCAAAGTGAGAATGGGGAAAAATTTAAGCAAAGGTGATAAAATTGGGTTGGTTTACACGGCGTTTCTTTTGTGCACGGGACGATAATACGGTACGATTTCTTTCACGGTACGCAATATTCTTTTTTTGTTTTAATTTACGATTTGTCATCTGGGATATTATGCGGGCACATACGCACACGTCGTCGAGTAGATGTATACTATTTACTGTCGCACATGTACGCTTTTTTTTGGAGATATATATACGTTATGATCAGTCGATTTGTTGTGTTTGGATAGCAATTATAAAACACGTAATGAATCTCCTTAGACAATATTGACTGCACAGTTGCTTCCGACTCTTGCCGGTCTGGTTGAAGGGTTTTGTACGGAGCTAATTCAAATATGTGAGCCCAAGTAGGTATTCACGTCAGAATATCAGCATTGTTATGATACGAAACGACTCTTTAACTTAATATCACGACTTCAAACTTGGTGACCTCCTCAATCTATCCTAGGCAGCGAATGAATCGGTTCTGAGCAGTATGGCTCCCTAAATCAAGATATTACGCAGAAATCAGTCTGAATATGTACAGGTACAGTTCGAGAATCTCGGATTGCATCTTCATCAACTGGAAATGCGTCTCCAAGTGTAAGACCGATGTCAACACTATCACCTTGTACCACCATCTGTCCGTTCTGCACGATCGGCTGTTAACTGTATTAGCTCTGGCAATAACTTCGGCACCATAATTTCCTACTTACACATGTCGTAGTTGTGATGTTGCCAGTGTGTGAATCTCTTTTGTATACCTCAATGAATGCTGTATCCAAGGTTCCGAACCGGCTTTTGTCCCTGTAGCGATATGGCCCAAAAGGACTAACTCCCGCTACTTACTGTATTGCCTCCAAAACAGAGGACGCTCACTGACCGGATATGTGTCCCCGTTCCTTGGAATCGAAATCTTGGTCGCTCCTTGTTCCGCAAGAGAATAGCAGTACGGCAGTGGAACTCGTTCATCCACAGCATGATGTCCGCCTGCAGCTCTCTGTGCCCTTCTGAGACTCCAACCTCAATGATGACAGTCAATACTCTGTACCCGTCACTTTAATATTGGAGTCCGCCATCGGGAGTTTTTCTTGATCTCCTACCTTGCTCATCCACGGACTCATACGTAGCCGCGCCGACGGGAGAATATGACTGAGCTAGTGCTGCTTGTAGAGCCGAATGAGTTCGTCCCGTACCAGTTGCAAGGATGCTGCTGACGCGCCATGGAATGCTGATGGAGCTGTATATATAGTAACCCTTGAGTCACTGGCAGCGTATTCAACACGCGGATACCTGTTAATGGTCCGTCATACAGGATCCGCAACAACGGCATTTGATCACATACTTAACGTGGCCATACAGCGCCTGCGCCTGCTCTTCGAGTGCTTGGAAAGATATGTATGAGAGACGTATATCACACCTTCTTTCTGGTTCGTTGGCTGTGAGGAAATTCAGTGCGCGTTCATACGAAGCTTGTTCGTTGTCAGCAAGCCAACGTTCAGATGCTACCTCGACTACGCGTACCTATACAATCTAAATACAATCTCCATATCGGCTCAACCGTCGACACTCTCCAAAATACGTGTGACTGCGGGTGAACTCGGCATCGAAGCGTCAAACGGAACACGAAATTTGAATCTCGGGTTCAGATTAGCAGTTAACACTGTTTAGTCATGTCATTACCATCTGAAGCATCGCGTACAGGTTCGCCCTTAACCACGACAGACCAGTTAAATAGGTACAAAGGGCCCAATCAAAACTTTAATGGAAGATCCGCTGTTCTTTACTCGCCCCAGCTCATTCTACCCACACTCGTTAACCAAGCTTAGCTCGTCCGCTCACATTCGTAAGCGTCGAGTTTCTATGATAGAAACCGATCATTTGCTTAAAGATGCATAACACAGAAGGTTATTTGTCTAAATGTAGTGTATACGAGTAATATCTAGTGCAAATCATACGCTTAAGGAGTCTTCCTTTGAGATCTGGAACAGTCATCGATGCATAGGAGATGTAACTAGTAGCCATGTGGATATCTATGTAAAAATCTAAAGTTGGCCTATAGGATATCTCTACATCGTCAGTCTCCCAATCTCTAACAATCGATCTGTCTCTCTTTTTGCTGCCTCTCTAGCACATCCAGTCTCCGCTTTGTAGCTTCCAACCAAACGTCATACTCCCTCCTCCTCTTCTTGGTCAAATAAATCACACTTCCTCGCACCATCCTACCAATCCCGCTTATCCCCTTCGCCCGGCCTCCTCCGTCCAATTGCAAACTACCACTTTTGGTCTGCGCGTCCAAAACTTTTCGCAGATCGAGAATCCAAGCTTGAATTAACTTCGTGTACGGCTTCTTTGGAGCGCGTAAAGATCCGAAACAAGCAGTTTGGAGCTCGACGATGGCGTTGTCGAGAACTGTCGGCGTTATTCTGCCGAATGCTAATTTAAGGAATTTTGCTTTGAAGATTCCGTGTTCTTTCGTTATGAGTAGTCGGGGTTTTGGCGAGTTTGACTTTCTTGGTGTTGACGTTGTGGATGTAGGTTGTAAAGTTGGACGCTGTTCCCCATTCTCGTCCTCAATTTCTTCACGGATTTGATCTTGCTCGTTTTGTTCGGGAGGCACATATGTATGATCAATGATATCGCCAAACTTGACAGTGAATATCACGGCTCCAAGCACACTCCACTCAAGGCTAGCCCGCTTGTCGTCACTAGTCCCCTTCCGTATCACAAAAACCGTACTCCCTTTCTCCCCATCCGCGCCCCATAAGCAGGCGATCCCATCCTTAACAAGTCCCGCCTCGACAACGTGCATGGCGTCGCACACCCTATCAACAACATCCCTCTTCAGAAAGGTACCCCGGTCCTTGTCCTCACCCTGCCGCTTCATAGCAGGCAGTTTCTCCTCAAAAAGCTTATACAAAGCATCGTATTGTCTCCTGGTAACCGGAACATGAACATTTGTAGCCTCCGGAAGCGACAATAGAGGCGCTAGTCGCACGCAGGCTATATGTGCACAGATGTACGCCCGTGCATGTTCCTGCCGTGCTGGGAGTGAGATAGTGTGCTTTGACGCGAGGAGTAGATGTGTCGCGTGGCGGGTTAGTTCCGGTGGGATTGTTGAGAGGGACGGGAGCAGAGTTGTTAGTGTTGCTGTTAGTGCTGGGTCCATTTTACAATTGGTGAGTGGTTTAAGTGGTGGTCGAGTGGTAAAGCTGAACCCGAGGAGGCGGGATCGTTGCTCCTTGGATCCTTGGGATAATAATCTGAGCCCGTGACTATATTGTTGACGTGCGGCTCGCGGCCAATATATAACGGAACAAACATTACTTATCGCGCTGGATCTCAATTGTTGCTCTATCTGTTATGTTACAAGATATGAATGGACCGATTATTTCCTGTTGGATACTAAGAGTATTAGCGATGTCCAGTGCGGCAGAGGTCATCGAGGCGGATAACGCGTTTGGTTAATTCCGAGACCACGCCAAGGTATCTACTACAACACGGGCATTCTGTTCATCTGGAATAATCTTTGTATAGCGTGATTCATACTATTAATATGGCCCGATAGCCGTGCTGATTGGGCGCGGATTCGTCTAGTCCTTGTTGCATGGCAACTCGATCTTCTATCGAACACTCAAGTGTCCTTGTATCCAAATTCCTTGTTGAAAATGATTATTTGAACAACGACATATCACCACTTCGCATGTAATCCTCACCATTGCTCGGAACCCGTCAGGATGTCGCCGCTAACAACTCGCGTCTTCGTCGTCTTCAATGCGTACTCACCAACACAGCGAGCTCCAACACCGACACTAATATCGTCCCTCCTAGTCTCAGCAAAATGTTTTGACGCCGGTGCTATCATTTGCAATCTTGACCCTGGTGTGACATCTCAGGCAGTGGTACGGTACACGTCCCGGCGGGGCACTACATCTCATTTTTTTGGAACAGGCGAGTTTATGTCGGAGTTTATTCACAAGGAGGACACCATTTGCCAGGTTTTGGCATTTCGACCTGATATTTTGTTGCTTCGCGTGCATCATAAATCCGACTGGCGGCTATACCTTTCCATTGCGCGAACGCTTAATCGCAAGATCATTTTGGTTCTCGACGAAAGCGAGGTCGACGACATCGATGCGTACGTCGCGGATGTTAAACTGTTTGTCGAGCAGTCGCCTGGTCGCGTGATGTCGGCGACGATTTATCCCGACGACGTATACGGCAGGCAAAAGTCCGTGGGCCAGATGGCGACGATGGCGGTTGATATCACGGATGTTGCGATTATGACGTATTCGTCTTTCGACATGGAGGGGTTACCGCTAGTTCACGGTTTTTTGGAGTCGTATAGTTATTACAAGGATACGCCGACACGAGTACCACGGATACTACAACGTATGAAGAATGCGGCATGTAGGACAGTGAAGTATAACACGCTGTTCCAAGTGATGCTGGTCAACGAAGATAACCCATTCAACGCTGTCGTAGTCGGCCTGCAAGGCACCATCAAATCGGGCCACAAGTACACGCTGCACCGATCGCCAGTGTACCCGGACTCTCCAACTGAAATTGTCGTGACGGCCTTATATACCATGGAATGTCGAGAAGTCCCTCGTGTTTTTGCCAACGAAATCGCACTACTGCATTACAGGTTCGTCAAGTCGAGATCCATCATCTCGGCAGTCCCGATCGATATTGGGATGCGCATCACGGAAATCAGGTTTCGAAACCGATACTGCCACCGCAAGGTGAGGGATGGCCGCACATTATGCCTCCACGTCCGCAAAACAAACACCCAGTTCGAAGTTATCGCTACACGGTACCTCGAGCATGCTGTATCCCTGACTTGCGGACTTTCGAACGTTCACGGAGTCGTGAATGGCGTCAAGTATGTGCCAGGTGGTTGGAATTTCCAAATTGCGATTAACGAGCCGATGGGTGAGGAGTGGTTTGTTGCGTGGAAAGGCGATGAGTGTTGTATTTTTGTATTAGATGGTGATGATGATATGGTCTGTGGATTCGTAAAGGATGTATATTAATTGGAAGATTACGATGTACTACATGAGATACATACACTACAACGTGATGAATTTGGCAGGATTTCAACTAACATTTTCCAGCATCGGCGACGACCGGCATTGAATCCTTTGAATTCGTAGTGCAATATACGCCCAGCCGATCATTCTCTCATTAATTCATAAATCCAAAGAAATTTCCAACCAGTCCAATAATAACATAATACACGCCTATAAGTACACTATATATCGAATCGTATCAGCGCAGTCAAACAGCAAGCCCATTGCCCCCCGCGCACCACCGATACAGCTGAAGGGTTTCCCTCCTTCGTCGTCTGCCCTCCTCACGTTCGGCCCCTTCGAGGCCTTTTCGCATGCCCACCAAGGCACCACGCATAACCCTCCTAAAGTTCCGCTGATACTCGGTATTAAGCGTGACTATGCATACCTCATGCGCCCTGACGACGGTCTCGCACGCGTCGCGGAATTCCTCGGCGACATCGGATTCTAACTTGTCGACCAGCATGAGCCAGACGAAACCGCCCTGGAGGAGGTAGACCCCGAAGAAAAATGGCATGAAGATGAGTTCGGGGTCGAGTTTGAGGATGCGTTTGACTGCGTCGGCAGCGTGGAGGCCATGCGTCGTGCATGTCATGAATTCGTTTGTGGCGAGGAGCGAGTCTGATGCGAGGAGCAAGTCGAGCGGGTCGCAGTATCCTGCAAGTAATATCCTGAGCACATGAGCGAGGTGGGTTGCATAGAACCGCCAGACGCCTTGGTCGTCGTAGGCGTTCAGGCTGTGTTCATAGACGTCGAGACATGTCGAAAGATGCCCTCTAAGTTCGCGTGACGTCGTGCCGAGATGCATGGTCGGGTGCTGCTCGAGATGATGGAGCTCGACGATGCCGCCGAGGATAGCCATTAGAGGGAGAAAGAAGCCGAATATATCTGTGCCGGTAATGGCATAGTTCACTCCCAGCTTTGTCGCAGCGTCAGGAATGAGTTGGGCAGGTATGAGCACGTCAGCAGATGCCCACTCTTCGTCGGTAGTCAGCGGGTAGTGTAATTTCATGCACTGGGCGTCAAGAATTGCAAGCGGGCGATTGTAGCACAATCCCAAATGCCGATCAACAATATACAGCAGCCACCACGTCCGGCGCATTTCCTCGCGGACCTCGTCGTCGAGATCGGGGTGCTCGATATTGAGTTTAAGTTCGCGCGCGAGCACCCAAGCAGCGTTCCACCACCGCAGACTCGAACCCTTGTACTCAGAGGCGGAAGTGACCGTGCCCAGGTGGGCGTACGTCATGACGTCGTCGAGTGTGCCGTGCACTGTGGAGTGGAGGAGGGGGGGGAGGGAAGACACGCAAAGATCGAAGAGGCGGTGGATGATGTCCAGCCGCGCGGATGGAGGCGACGTCATGTATGGATTGTCAGACGTGTATGCAGCAGACAGTAGGAGTGAGTACAGAAGTGAGGCTGAGCAGGGACGAGGGCGGACCGTCGACAGTATCGAGGACTTCCGAAGGAGAGGCGCAAGACAGTACATGTTGCGACTGAAGTACGTCTCTAATAGATCGCCTGGAAGAGCGGGCGGCATGAACGTGAGTAATTGCGGTAGGAGTTCGTTCAAAATTGGATATTGCACGCCGGATGGAGTAGTCTGCAGCATCGTGTTCATCATGGGACCAGAAATGCCGAATTCACGCAGAACCGGCTCTGAGGGTGATACTTGAGAATACCACTCCGGAGCTGCCGGTAGAGGTACGGGTATGGGCGCGCTCTGCGGCTGCTGTAATTGTGGCGATGTCTCCATGGACGAGGACGGGTGAGATACACCCAGCATACTGACTAACTGCTGGGCAGACCCGTCTGTACCAGCGAGAAAGCTCGACATTCTGCTCGACGTCAGGTCAAAGGTCGGAGAGTCAAATGTCATAATCTGGTCGTGCGTATTGTCCGCAGACTGTGCATCCTCCATGAGCTCATGGTCGTGGTTTCGATGCGCGTTCTGATTCGACTCTTGCTCTGTGGACGCAGCGGCAGTATCTGCTACAGCTTGTTCAGCAAGTTCGCGTTTCGACGCCTTTCCCCTCTTTTTCCTCTCGCGAATATAGTCGCATTGTAAAGAGAACTCTGCTTTCGTTAGCATGCAGTAGTAAACCAGACGCATCGCAGATACGAACATACCAAGACAGTGGAGACATGGCTGCTTGCCGTCGCATTTGGTTCTCAATTGGTTGCACTGGTCGCACGCTCTACTGATTCGCCGCCGTATATTTCTGCCGTCGGTGGAGGAGGAAGAGCCGGAGGAGGATTTACGTCTAGTACCAGACACGAGGGTTCTGGAAATGTCATGCTCGATAAATTGCATGTCGACTGAATGAGCGACGGCAGAGGACGTCGGCAGTGGCGGAGACAGTGGAGAGAGTAGAGGCGAGGCGGCGTGGTACGCAGCCACGCTGCGAGGCTTGGCTGTGAGTTTGTGTGGTGCAGAAGTAGAGTAGGAGTAGTATTTGTACGAGATTGGATATTGAGATGGGCAAGACGGCGGAGTAGCTCTAGAGGACGCTGGAGAGAGCGGAGCAGAGTAGGCAGACGATGCGTAGGAGCTCGACGATGTCGTCGAGGCGGAGGAGGAGGGGAAGTGTGGCAGTGATCGTGGAGGGTCGTGTGGCGGGTGAGTGTGGAGTAGCCAGGGGTAGTTTGCTCTTGCATTCGCACTCAACTCGCCGTCGCTGTCTGTCATAATATGTTGTGGAGATGCGACGCACTTCACGGTATAGTATGTATATATAAAATAGAGAGAGGAAAGAGAGCTGGGAGTGGCTGGAAGCAATGTATATATGCAGTGCCTTGGTCAAATTTAACTACGGGATAATGAGACTGGAACCCGTCGAGCCCACTTCCCCGCCTCATTAGCCATCTGTTACTGCTGCTACGTAAGTTTTTTACGAGGCAATGTTGGTGCACTACATCACCCCCTCGATCAATACTTGCTCTCCTGCTCACACACTATAGCAGAATGACAACCAGACGACAGAATACAGTGCGTAGCGTAGCTGCAGCTCACGAACTACAGTTACAGAAAAGTAATTACCCGGCCGAGTTCTGGCACATGCTGCTGCTGCTGATGCAGCGGCAGCATAAATACGGAAGCAGATATGGTAACTCTCACTCTAAGCTGCTGCGTGCTGCTGCGTGCTGATTTATGGGGGACTGTGGTGTGGAACAGCAGGGACCCCGGAAGCGCGCCACCTGCGATAGTTACACAAGATTTGAGTTGAGCAGGGTCGGCGCGGTATAAGGTTTTTCCTTGCCGGTTACCCGACCCGCTACTCAATATCAGCAATTTAGATACATCCACAACTTCCGCAGCATATTATATCCATTGTTATACACTCTTACCAGTAACTACATAGACTCAGTGCCAAAAATAACATGGTATTTGTAGATGATTCTCGCTGGTCCAGACACCGAACTGTCCGATTCACGCATAACTCGGCACTCGCACGCTTCGGCTGCGGCGCAGTCGGCCGCTTTACCCAATTAGTGCTTACCCCGCTCAGCTGCACACCACCATCGTGAAAAAATACTAGTAGACTTGCTGGCCTGAGCTGCACTTGCACTTCCTACTGGAAATACCGGCGATACTCATTGCTAATTGGGTCAGCTGTCGGATTTAATTAAGTATCACAATATCGCTGTCTGCACGTCCCAGAATCACGGCTCGCTCCATTCCGCGTCTGCATCCCCTTCCGGTGTAAGACATGGCTGCCGAAATTGAGCCCCAGTTTCGGAATGGAAATACTTACTGCCGAAAGCTGCCACCTCTCTATTCTTAGCGTGTAACGTCTCAGCTTCAACTTGCCCGAAGGCGCTCCTCACATAGGACTGGACAATACCCATCTAATTGTCAATTGTCATATTTCGTTATCCCAATTTTACGTTTGTGATCGACTACGGCCTATGAATGCAGTCCTAACTATAGTGTTGCATCTACTCGATGGTCAAATACTAGACAATGAGGAATGCATCCAATACGCTAGGGCTGGACACGATATCGCCATATCGTATCGTATCGCCTCAAAGCGCACGTGACTCTCTTCCTGTACTGGGGTACGGCTACTTAAGGACCTTGGCTCTGTTGTTAACCCACTTTGCCACTTTGCAGCTTGAAAACAACGAATTAATTGGATTAAGTTACATAATGTTGGAAACTCTACCGAAAACTGCATCACCCAAGTCATGGCCCTCTCTATTTCTGTTTCTGTTGCCGACAAAAAAGTAAAAGAAAAGAAAAGAGAATAAAAGGAGGGAAAGATCCCCATATTATGTACGTATAGAAAGACAAACAAAACAAAAGAAAAGAAAAGAAGCAGTCGGAAAGTTTTATGTTGCCAACCCTTCGTGTACTGTTGGCAACGACGACAGGCGCTAATCGTCCTCAAACGCATAGCCGTCATAGTTTCCAGACTCATAGAATGCCCTCTGGGTTTCAGGGTTTCAGGGAAAGGAGTTTACGACGACCTCTGCTTATACGGCTAGTGTTTGATTGGTCACCACATTACCCTCCCACTATATCGCCAACTAAAAACCCGTCGATATCGTATCGTGTCCAGCCCTACAATACGCGGTTCATAACTGCCATTCACCGACGGCAGTTTGATGCCATATTAAAAGTCCCGACCGGACACATACGAAAGGACAGAACCTGCGCTGCCATCTCTTCGGTGAATGTGTACTTGTAATATTAACCCACTTGTATAGCTTTCAGTATATGATATACGAGAAGTGCCGTCTCCTCTCAATTCATGTCGCCTTTGTAACAATGTGAGCGTTTAAAGTTCGTGCCACATTAATCAACAAGGAGCGGAGAAATGTTGTTTCTGATTGAGAGTGTGTTGTGGTGCTGTGGACCATGGACCAAGTCCAACTCCGAAGTCCGAAGTCCGAAAATGCGTGGACTAATAAGCTTACTGGCACTAATGCAAGATTACGCTGAATTCGTCGATTCAGCCCACGGGGGTTCATCCATACCCCGCGACATTCGATTTTTCCGTTCAAACCTCATGCAAAATTTGCCTGTCGGGGTAATCATATTATATTGAATAAGGTTTCATTATGTAATCGATGACCGAACCAGGCGGAGTGCAAGTTCAAGACCGGTACTGAGCGACGCCCAGGTATCCATCGTAAGAAGAACAGTCCGAGATCCAATGTGATGATAAATTCGATTAGCCATTCCTTCATAACCAACGTATTCATCCATGCGGACTTATTTGACCTCCACTGACCTCTCATTGTCGACAAATTATGTTCCGAAAGTCGTGGTGACTTGGATTTACCTATGAATCATACCAGTAATCTGTCAGTCCCAGAATCATTGACACATGTACTATAGTAATGCTAGTCTTCTCCTTGTTGAAGCCGGGTCTAGACTAGGTAGAAAGACCATTGGAAGGAGTCATTCTCCAGATTCATCCATATTATAGATATCTTCTCAATATGCCGAGATCCGATATCAACCTTGCATGCCAGATGGCAAGGAGACAAGCCATAAGACCTCATTCTGTCACATGTCTTGCTTGTGTGTGCCTCGCTGACCAGTGCCACCTGGTCGACGGTAGCTCCAAATGGTATGGTTGTTTCCCAATTGTCGCAGCGACATCAATGGACCCAGATAGCGGTCATTCAGCTTGACGGAGGCGTTCTTTGTCTTCAGATTCTTTGGCTGACAATAGTACGCGATCGCCCACTGCGAAAGTCTTTGGTGTTCTGGTGCGGTTGCAGTAACGTGCATGATCTTCCTGCGCAAGCAGCATCGACGAGCGCCAGTCGGCCTGAACGTGTGCCAAGGCGATCGGCGGCCGGAAGAGTTGCAGTACCAGTCGGGAGGTCAAAGCTGAAAGTCGGATAATAACCAAATGATGCATAGAATGGGGTCAATTCGGTCGTTACATTCTGCGTGTTATGTAGACAAATTCAGCGAGAGGCAAGAGGTCCGTCCAGGCATCTTGTCTTGCCTTGTTGAAATGGTGAGTGAGGCTGAAATCGGTAGTGGGACCAAGTGGTCATAACCTGCCCGTCACTATTCAACATCTTGGTGGAATAAAGTTTTGCAGTTCTACCGTCCTGCGTATCTCTTCGAGTTCCAAATCCAATTCAATTACTTCAGTTGTTCGTATCATTGTTCCGTTAGCTAATTCGACACGAATATAGCCTTTTGTTCGAGTAGTCCAGTTCATTGTTTCCAAGTACTCTGGTGCTGAGCCACTGGAGTACGTCGGGGTCACTGTCGTTGCCATGAAAGTACGTCCTCGTTCCAGTTGTCGCTCGATATAACGTCCATCAGTTCTTATCGCCATGTCACGCATCTCCGCTAGCGTTCCTGGTTTGCCCATACGGGAGATCTCGTCCTTGACGTGGTCCTTCAAGCCTGCATGGTATTGGTCGTGGCGATCAGCAGCCCTGGCGGTTTATCTCTCCTAGAGGTACGCAAACATGTCGTAGGCACGTTCAAACATTGTCAACGGCAACATCATGAGTTTATTGACGTGCCCAATGATGACCCCTTTGGCTATATTGTCTGCTTGAAGTTGCTTAGCTGTCATCAACTTAAGCGACGCATCTTCGTCAAGAGCTGTGGCTGCAATTAGTTCGCTATAGCCTTTTCAGCTCTATCATATATTTCTCACACTCTCGCCGTCTTGGATCTAATCCTGCTACGCCCCTTGCTCGTCACCAGCTGCTGCATTCGGAAGAATGACCAGATTGTACGAACAGCACGGGGCAGTCTTGCAATGCAGGTTATCTGGCCGGCTGTGCCTCTGTCCCGCTTAAGCGCGAGTGCAACAATCGCTTCGATGGTCTCTTTGGTGGTTGCTGCGGAGGCCTCCGACATAATGTTGTCGGCAGTCTGTTGCTGGCTGGGCTTCGAATCGGTATTTACGTCGTTAACATACTTTTCGACAGTTTGTTCTTGAGTGAATGCTTTCATTCCCTTGCTCTTGATGTGCCAGAGAAAGGCGTACTTCCCACTGCCGTGCAACCAGGACTTGCTGTGGATGTATCCTGTAGAATCGAACATGTCATTTCTGTGAAGCATTGCAGCTCGTTTCTGTAAATCAAAACCCTCAGTCTGGATTTTGCCATTGACTTTTTGTCTTCTTTATCCGACTTGGCTGAGTCGGAAGACTGCTTTGTGTGATCAGAAGTGCCGGTTGAACGTATCTGATAGCCAGCTTTTGAGCGGAACCCAAATGCTCTTTATGGTGTTTACAAAGTCATCTCTCCATACGCTTGCCTCGGGATCCCACGTCTGCTGAATATCTCTCTCCTGACTGGCATGCCTAGAATCGGCACTTCCCGCTGGAATCCAACAGAATTTGCACTCGGCCTTGTCGTCTCTGTCGAGGTAGCGGAATCGCGGCGTGAATTGGAGCTCCTCTCTGAACTAAAGAACACTTCGGAAGAGGAAATCAAAGGATACCCGAACGTATCTGTCTAATGAGTGCCCAGCCTGTGAGACATTGATGAGAACGTCGAATTCATCCACCGTTGCGTTAGGCTGGACAAGGACCAGATGCCCTGGATCCTCCTCGCAGCATCTTCACCAAAGCACTCGCCTGCAACCTTCCTCAGGAAAGGCTTAAATGATGCGCTCTTGTAGTGAACGACCAACAGGTCGGGCGGTCAAGGTGCCTGACGTACCAGCAAGCTCGTTTCTGTAAATCGCGGTCTCGGCTTGGTGGGTAATTCGCCACGAAGATATCATTTTCGATTAGAAAAGTCGAGGTGAGTCATGCCTTTATCCTCAGAGGTTGAGCTGCATCAAACTTATGGCTGTCATGCTGCTCCAGAGAGGCTTCCAAGAAATTCCTCATGAGTCTCATTGTACTCATCAATATCAATCACCGTCGCTTCGGTCGCCTGCTGTGGCTTTTCGCTGCTCTTTGGCAAAAACCAGTTAGTAGCGAACATACTTTCTTCTCTAGGAATCACCACACTCTCGTTGTACTCACATTTTTGTCACGACATAGTTTGGCAACTCTTCAGAGGCTGACCATCAAGGCCGACGTCTGAAAAGAACTCACGCGAACATCTGGCTATTTCCCCCCAACTGTACCGACTTTTTTCCTAACCCATGTGACACGAAACCCTTTTGTATACAATTTTCAGTACCTGGTCGTACCTGCTGGAATTGTAGAAGAACCTTGCTTGACTATACCCAAAGCAGACTAGTACGCTCAGGGGAAAGCTGGCAGGATGAGAACATAAGTTCATGACTTGATTGTTAATTGATGGGAAATCCTAACCAAAACTGCAAACCAATAACAAAAAGAGTGGACGTCAACGCGTGTGACTAAAACGATAAAAACTAATTACTAAAAGAGTGAACGTCAACTAGTGACTAAAACGATGCGGCCCAATAACAAAAAGAGTGGACGTCAGCTAGAGACTAAAACGATGCAGGTTTGCCCGCGGCGGCTAAAGACGCGATAAGTAGCCGTTAACCCCCCATACCCAAACCAATAACAAGAAGAGAGGACGTCAACTAGTGTGACTAAAACGATAAAAACCAATAACAAACAATACCAACCAATAACAAAAAGAGAGACTACCGTTCTACATTAACAATGCAACACAGACAGGCAATCCAATCGGGGTTCACCAACTATATAGACCGATGACATTGGTTTTGCGGTCGCATATAATAGTACGACCTCGCAGCCTCTCTCATTGTTTGGCCGTCTGCTGAACGTGTCGAGCCCATTGCATCTTCATATGGTCTCTTATATCTGGCAATGAAGCCCTCTTGATCCCTAACAAAGCTGCAAACGTCACGTTGCATGCGCGGATTTGATCTAGACCCATCGCCAGTTGCCCAGTTCATAATCTCACGCAGCTTCCTCAATGGCTCGTCATCCCTTTCATTGATCTCAGGGTTTTCCGACGCCATAAGCTCGAAAGAGTCCAATTCCTCTGTGTAGCTAATCTCTACCGGCTCATCGTCATCCCCAATAGAATTGATCAATTCAGAGTCCAAACGGACGCTTTCCGTACCACCACTGCTCGTGCCGCCAATGCCATATCCACTGAACAGAATGAGCGGCAAACACTCCTGGAAAAGTTCACTACTGAATGCTGGTGGTGGCCGAACGATGTACTTACCATTGCGATCCGGGTGCGGGGACGAGTAAAACGATATTAGATGTTTGCACATGTACCTAGAATTGAAAATGAAGGAAGGACAACTACATACTCCCTGTACTTTATCGGCGTGATAGACCTGATCGCGTTGGCTTATGACGCTGTCATCAATTAGGTCCGCACATTTTCGCCATAAATGTACGAAATCCTCGTAGAGGCTAGGCTTTTGGCGTCCGGCACCAACCTGCACATACAGATGGAGCCTTGACCTAACCAAGCCTGTACACATGATATAGCAAAGCAAATCAAGCCTTGGCCTAACTAGGTGTGATGTGTAGTCCTTCTTCAATATTCGCCAGTGACTTTCCAGGCGCATTGTGGTGCGCGAAATTGGTACTGTGCTCGACCCCGGCTTGCCGCACAAGGAGGCGATCTCCCATCGGGACCCGACATTGCCGACGCTGGGTCGATACCAATTGCACCAAAAATATCTAAAGAGCTTCGGCTGACCGATTAACTTACAATATTCGAGCATCTCTTTAATGGCCGATGCATGAATCTCTTCGTAAGTTTCATAATGAAGACTCTCCGCAACGATACCTTTGTCGACGACCACTTTGGGCAAAATCGGATGTCTGAGGAGATGCCGCTTAACCATGGTGCGAAGAACATTGGCCTGATCGGCGGTACACAGCCTTTTTAGGCCTCTCGAAAGTATCCATTCCGTCTCGCCACACAAAAAGTGCAGATACGGAGGGAGAGCTGCCCTTCGTATGGATGCCCGAGCAGTATCAACTGCATCACCACCTCTGCCTTCTGCCTTACCGCGAATATGTTGACTGATTGCACGTAGGCTATGCCAAAGACAGAGATGGTGATTGTAGCCATCATTGTTTCTTCCGAATGCGAGACTTGCCGCTGTTACTTCTATTACGAAATAGTTGATTAGGATTTCTAAAGTATGTCAGTGTGAATGGGCAAAAACGATTCATACCTGCGAAGTCCTTGTCAGTGTGGACCCATTTCGGTGTCAACCCCGCATTTCGCAACTCCATGAGCCACGTCGTCAACCGTGATCCCCTTTTGCCGTCTTCTTGAATACCTCGAGTGTCAAGAAGAAGGTACGACAAAGGGAGCGACACTAGGTCGTATTCAGTAAGGACACAGTAGAGTTCAAATCCGTGCTTGTTAGTCCCGAACGTGGCGTCAATAAAAACCTCAGTCATCTTGGCGCGGTCGAACTTCTGACTGTCGGTGAAACAAGGTGTAACAAAGGCTAATGAAATCCCAGGCTCTTGAAGACCTTGAAGTAGTTCATAGCCGTCTTGCTCGGCCACTAAGAGTTGAGCGGATTTAAAATCATCAACGTCCCTATGCCATTCGCCTTGTGTCAGGGAAATCCAGAAGTTGTAGACTTGTTTTCTCGTGATTACATGCGCTTCAGGCTTCTCGAAATCCGACACATTGGTCATTTGGATCAGGTTTCGATAAATTTGGCGTGGCGGAAGGTACTTATGTGACTTAATGTAATTTCGAACATCATCTGTCATGTGAAACTTCCTTGATTCAGTATGACCATTGTGCTCGTAGATTACTGTTGCGGTCGCGTTGGCCTTTGAAAAGCTTATATGAAACTCGCCGTGGCACTCGAAGTATTCCTTTTGAACTAAAAGACATTAGATATCTATTGTGGGTTGGGCAGATAATTAAGACCGCGTACCTGTGTACCGCTGTATGGTCGAGGGATCGCGCTCCGCGGGTCTATCTTTGACGGAAGCAGGACAACTGAAACTGTACTTCGCTCCGTCACGTCTTTCATGTGCATGCTGCAAATGGAAGTAATATCCTGAACAATCAAAAATGTCGCTCCGCAGCAGCATTGCAACTCTTCTCTGTAAATCGCCGTCCGTAGTTACTGCACACGCACCAATCGAGACATCATTGTCTATACAAAAGGTCGAGGAAAGAGTAGCCTTAATTTTCAGACGCTGCGCTGTAAGATCGAACTTGTGGTCATCACGTTGCTTCAAAAATGCAGAGACGGCTTCGACAAATTCTTCGTGAGTATCGTAGCACGCGTCAAGGTCAAGTCCTGCGCGCTGCGACACGGTTTTTCCAGCCCGCTGCGATTGATAATTAATGAACATATTCACTTCATCTAGTCTAAAAGTCATGAGCAAACTTACCTTGCTACGGCACTTGTAGCAGCTCCGAAAAGCTTGACCATCTGCGCCCGCAAACATCTTTGCTAGCTCCTTAAGAGTATCACAACGAATCTGGCGACGACAGGACGGGCATTTTCGGCAGTATTGGGAGTCCTTAAAGATTACTTCAACCTGGTCCATAATGCAAACGAACGAATTAAATTAGAATGCTAAGGGCTATTAAATTAGAAGTGCAAAACTGAAGAGGAAACGGCAGTTACTGAATATAGTGGAGAGAGTGCGGAAACAAACAACACGTCCGAGGCTAATTCCCGCAAATAAACAAACATAAACAAACAAGAGGGCAAGGGCTACAGCTCCCAGGCAAATAGACAAACAACAGGGCAAGGGTTACAAACGATGTTTGATTAAGGTTAACGCTAGAGTCTAAAAGGAATATTCTGTCTTCCGGTACTTTGTCGAAGTACCCTCCATAAATTAAGCTCAAGGGTTAGGGAAAAAATCGGGACATTTGGGGACAAATAGTCAAGAGTCTCACGCGAGGCATTTTCACGTGACTATTATCACGTGATGTCTTCCAACCCTACCCCTGCCTCGAATAGAACTACTTCGGACAGTAATCGCCCGATTGCAGAATGACCCTTACCCGAAGCATTATGCGAGAACTTCAATCGTCTGCAGGTTGAGTCGTCAAATGCCATTGGACGCCTAGCTCTGATCGGAGCTAACGTTCTAGTCTACACTAACACGTGTTCTACCGAGCTAAATCAACAGAACTGGGCTTTGAAGTTAATCCCCAAGAATGAGTTGGAGATATGTCGACCGGAAGAATGAATTCCGGTCATTACGAAGCACGGCGGGTAGATAATTCCCCCGAAATGCGCATAGACGTTATTGCTTAATCAGTAGAGGATGGGCCGGCTGAGCAGTATCCGCAGGAGGGTTTAGATGTGTGTGATGGGTGGGATTGCCCGTTGTCATAATAGCGTTAATAATGTCTTCAAAAATTGCGATCGGGCTCACTCGGCTCCGACTTTTTGCTTAGCGTGGGGGTTGTCGGCTTGTCGGCGCTTTTGGCATGCCGGTCTTCTTCTTCGTTGGACAAAAGGACAGCTACGAGTAAACTACGATAGCTAATACACACCATTCTCGTATTTTGGTACTAGTTTCTAGCAAATGGGAAAACATGGCATATACGACGAGCAACTCATAGAAGTGATAAAGTGGGGGCAGACGCAGGGGGGCTAAGGACGGCAATCGCACTGGTGACCTAATCCGGTAAGCGTGGTGGCTGCCAACAGGCCTAATCTAGGGGGACCTCTGCGACAATGCGCCACTCCTCTGTCCCAATCTGACACTCCTCCACAATTTGTCACCAATTGTATCGGCGTTGCTATCCCGCCGATTACCAGATACGATCAGTCATCAAGAATCAGGCAGAATGTTGAGCAAAAGCTTAATGAGTGTGAGAGTTGGAAGAACAAGGGAACAAACTGTGCCACATTACAAAGCAATGTAAACTACTAACATGTCTGTCCTTCAATATATAAAGTAGAGCTACGTCCTACAAATATCATATCCACCGATATCAAAGAACATATCAATTAACACTACCATGGCCTCAAAGAAGCTTCTTACCGTTTTCGGAGCAACTGGTCTCCAGGGGGGTTCTGTCATCAACTCGATCCTAGGTGATCCCAAAGCTGCTGCGCAGTTTTCCATTCGAGCGGTGACTAGAGATCCTTCGAAGCCGAGCGCTCAACGTCTGACTGCGAATGGTGTCGAATGCGTGGTGGTACGTTCACTCTCTTTTTCCAATTACTGTGCAATATCTGACCGTGTCGATTAGGCCGACATGGACGATAAAGACTCTCTACGATCAGCTTTGAAGGGAGCATATGCCGTCTTTGTGGTGACGAACTTCTGGGAAAAGATGAATGCGGATGCGGAAATTCAACAGGGAAAAAATGTGGCCGACATCGCAAAGGTACCTTAGCACAATTGTCCGTGACCTTACTCTCGATTTCTGCTAACGCTATTACAGGAGCTCGATGTTCAGCACTTGGTTTGGAGCAGCCTGCTAAATGTTACAAAGCGTATGTTGTTGATTCGCATTGACCGCTTCAATTAAGACGATTTCCTGACTTTCCTGTAGTTTCTGGTGGAAAGCTCGACAAAGTTTTGCATTTTGATTCGAAAGCTACCGTCGAGGAGTACATTCGCCAGATCGGCATTCCTGCCTCCTTCTTCTTGCCTGGATTGTATATGTCCAATATCCCTGGCCGAATGATGAGGCTGAATCCAGCGGCGAATGAATTCATGCTCGGACTCCCCATACCCGGCACTTCACCTATACCATTGCTCGACACAGCAGCTGATACTGGCAAGTTCGTTAAATGCATATTGCTCAACCGAGAGAAGTCATTAGGAAAGCGATTTCTTGGAGCCACCGACTACTATACGCCTGAGCAGATTGTCGACGACTTCAAAGCTGTCAAGCCGGCATCTGGGCAGGGCGCCAAATTCTCTGAACTTCCAACTGCCGTGTTCAAGGGTATTCTTGCATCAACCGGGTTGTCGGAAGATCTACAGGAAGAAATGCTGCAGAACATGCAATTGATGCCAGAGTTCGGTTATTACGGAAATGAATCTCTGACGGAAAGCCAATCGGTAGGTCTCCTTTAGCACAGAACCTTTTAGCACAGAACCTTTATTTGATTCCAGATCAAGTCCACCCTCTTAACTCTTGCCCAAGGCTAACTCCTTGTATAGATCTTAGATGAGCCCCTGACAACCTGGAAAGAATTCGTTGCCAAGACGCCGGTGTGGGCCGATTTGCACTAATCCCAAATCACCCTGGAATGACCTAGGCGCCTACAAAATGGTCTTTGCTCCATAGTTTGTTGGCTTGAAGGACAGATAGTTGCTTGTTGTGTGACAGCTGGAACTGAATCTTGTCATCGCTTAACTTTGTTACCGTTGCTTTATGTTGAAATAACAATTCTATCCTCTACAAGATGCAAAGAATTACCTTGAAGTATTCTGTATTTATTAGAAAACCCCACATTTTAAAGGCAATGGCATACACTTGGTGTACCTTTAATTTGCGGTGTGAAAACTAACCTGGTGCCCGAAAGATGAGCTAAGCGGCAGACCTTTCGAAGATAAGTGCCACTACGGGCCCATACAATAATAATCTAACTATCTCCTACACAAGAAACGTCGCCAACAAATACTGCTGACTCCCACGTGCGTGCTTCTTTGGCACTCCAACGCACATTCAGTAGAGGGAGGCGCATCACTCATGACGTCACGGGTGCGGCTCAACCGGCGGGGCGGCCAGACCAGAGTCCCGAATATAGTGAGGGCCGATTGTTTCCTCCCATTCACGCTAGACTCGACAATGGGGATTTAAGCTCAACACATTTATTTCGATGTCTATGCGGGGATACATCGGATAGTTATCGTCGCGACGGGCCCGGAAGATGAGAATCGCCTGTGTCCACCTCTCCTCGCTGGAATTTGTCCGTTTGCTTCAATTGGCCTTGGCAATGAGAAGTATATATATATATTCATTGCTGGCGCCTTCCTTCTGACTTCTAGTTAAACTTGTGTTTATCCCAATATCGCTCATTTTCCCAGGTAGCTGTCAGCATGGCTGTTGAAAAGCCTACAACACATGTCAATAATTGGCCTAATGCCGCTGGCTTCGGTGATCTCGAGGACACAACAACGCCGATTTCTCTAGATATAACAGGAAAAATTCCGTCATACGTCTAGTACGTGAAAAACTCTAGTCTTTTCGTTTATGCTTGTCAATGCGGATGATGTGCTAACTCGACAGTGGCTCACTCTTTCGTGCAGGACCTGGTTCGTACACCGTCCCGCTAACCAAGAAACCCGGCCAAAGTTTCAAAGTATACCACTGGTTCGACGGATTCGCTCAGTTCCACAAATTCGACGTGTCCCCCCCATCGGCGGAATTTCCCAATGGCAGGGTCATGTATCGCTCGAAATCCGGATCCGACGCATTAAAGGCTGAAATCGACGAACACGACGGCTCGCCCGTGAGCAGTATGTGTTCCGGTAGTCACCATGTTTTATTGATACTGACGGGTAATAAGCGAGTTTCGCGTACAGAGATCCATGCAAGACCAGGTTCGCCAAGTTCTTCACCAAATTCGATCGTAGCGACGACGTGTCGGCAAGAAACATCTCCGTGACAATCAACCCAAAGTTCCCATCTTCCATGTCCGGTGACTCCGAACTCGTGGTCAAGACCGACACGAATCAGCTTTTGCGTTTAAATAACGAGACATTAGAATCAGAAGAGAGGTTTAGCTGGGGTGCCATGAAATCCGATGATATCGAGAAAGCGCTTCTGAAAGGCCCTCTTAGTGCCGCACATTCATGTTTCGACGAGGGAATCGAGTTCAATTACGTGCTCAACTTTGGAAAGAACGTGTCCTACACAATATTCAGTCTTGATCGCACCCGCACCACGACGATTCACGCAGTGATCCCCGTCTCCCGTGCTGTGTACATTCATTCGTTCTTTCTGACGAAGAAATATATCGTCCTCTGTCTATGGCAAGCCAATTTTAAATACAGGGGTCTCGCAGTTTTATGGAACCGTAATGCACTGGATTCCATCGACAGAACATGGAACCCCAACACAAACACAGAATGGATCGTTATCCCCCGAGATGGCTCTGCCCGACACGACAACTCGAAGATCAAAGTGTTCAAGTCCGATCCGTTCTTCTGTTTTCATACAATAAATGCGTACGACGATGGTGATGATATAGTTCTTGATCTGTCACAGTTTAATGATCATGGAATTTTGTGGGACCTCACGGTTGAAGCTTTGAGAAGTGATACTGCGACTGGTGTGTTAGATCCTGATCGGGCTCCAAGATACACGCGTTGGAGACTACCAAGCGTCTCGAAAGCCACGAAACACGGCGCCGCGGTCTTAGAAGCACAGAGCGCGCAGTATCTGGACAACATCGAGCTTCCGACAATGAACCCGGCAAAATCGCTCACGAAGCAAAAGTACGTCTACGGCATCAACACGGACGGCAACTCGTCCTTCTTCAACAAACTCATCAAACTGGATATCGACACTCTCGAAACGAAATTCTGGTCTGAAAATGCATGTTCGCCTTCTGAAGCACTTTTTGTCGCGGATCCGAACGGGAAGGAGGAGGATGACGGTGTGCTATTGACGGTTGTGCTTGACGGGTTGAGGAATCGGAGTATGCTTGTTATATTGGACGCGAGCACGATGAACGAGCTCTGTCGGGCGACGATGCCCACCGATAAGATCGTCGGACACGGATTTCATGGGTCGGTTTTGTTGAAATAGGAGTGTCGCGTAGTTGTTGTTTATGATGAACTCGTATGCGGAATCGTATTATCTCAGAAACAGTTAAGGTCTCGGTAGTCTAATCAATTGTAATGAAAAAGCTAAGATTTTGAAGTGTTCAAGTAGCTAAACCGCAGCCTCATCCTGTGACGTCAGCCGCTAAGCCATCCATCCACAGCACAGCCGTGCACAGCCATGCAAAGCCGTGCACAGCCCCACAGCTCCGCCAGGCACGGCCGTCCTCTCCATTGAACCTAATACCAACGGCATCCATCTCCTACTTGAGGCGAAGCAAACACACCCGCGCCGTTCGTCTACGTCTCATCCAGGTATAATACGAGGCGACGATCCGGTCTATCCGCCATGTCATACAATAACAACTACTACTACGATAACAATCAGAACATGCAGCAGGGACATCCTTACCAGCAGCAGCAGCAGCAAGGTTATAATTACCAACCCCAGCAGCCGTATCCCCCACAAGGCTACCCACAGCAGGTGCAGCAAGGATATTTGCCTCAGTATCCGCAACAACAGGCATATTACCCGCAACAGCCGCAACAGGGATACCCGCAACAGCCGCAACAGGGATACCAGCAACAGGCCAGCCAGCAGCAATTGTACCCTCCACCTGCTCACCCGCCGCCCTCCTTCAACCAAGCAACCCATCCTTCGTCAGCGCCGACACCACAATCCGTTCCGCCCCTACAGCATGACTACTACGCCCAAGCACCACATTACAATCCTGCGTCCGACGTCCAAGACATCATAAAAGCAACAAAAGGCTTCGGCACTGACGAGAAGATCCTCATCAGGGTTCTCGCGAAGAAAACCCCAGCCGAGATCGAGATCCTCAAACCCGCATTCGAGAACGTGAAAGGTAAAAGCCTGCGCCACGTTATCGACAAGGAAACATCCGGAAATCTCCGGGATGCGTTGTTGCAGATCGTGGCTGGCCCGCTCGGCGCTGATGTAGAGAATGCACATCGCGCGCTGGACGGCGCGGGCACGAACGAGAGTATGTTGAACGACGTCGTGTTGAGCCGGACCAACGCCGATTTGAACACATTGAAGGGAATATACCGGCAGCGACACGGCCGACCGCTCGAGAGAGACATTGCGGAAGATTTGTCAATGAAGACCCAAACGCTTTTCGAAATCGTCCTGAATGCGTCGCGAATGGAAGAATGGATCCCCGTCGACCCCAATAAAGTCAACAATGACGTGCAGGACTTATACCGTGCCACACAAGGTCGTGTGGGTACAGACGAGCTACTCGTGTGTTCGATTCTCGCGAGTCGGTCGGATGCGCACTTGAGGGCCGTGGCGGACCAGTATTATGCGCGGTATAGCAAGAAATTGGTCCAGGTAATTGATAGCGAGTTTTCGGGACACATGAAGAAAGCGTTGGCATATATTGTTAAATGCGCCGTAAACAGACCGACTTGTTATGCCGAAATGTTGGAGGATTGTATGTCTGGTATGGGTACGAAGGATAAATTACTGATTGTGCGTGTTGTCCGGTACCATTGGGATCCGGCTATGCTCGTGCACATGAAGCAGGCATACAAAAATGTGTATGGAAAGGATTTGATTTCAAGAGTCAAGGGCGAGACGTCCGGTGACTACGAGAAGCTGATGGTGGCTATGTTGTCTTAATTTGTTCGCCAGTTGGTAAGGATATTACCGATAATGTTTTTAAATATACGTTACTGTTATGTTATGCGAATCAATCATGTCTAAAGATGCAAATTCAGATGTCCCTCTTACACCGCAATGTAACGAGTCCATATCAATCAAACAGTCCCATGCTCCATTATCCGAGTAATTAATACAATAATCAAGATTTAGCAATGCGTGTTCTAAAGACAACGCCTAACATTCTGGCTTGATGTGGTCATCTTCATCAGCCGTATATCCAACCTCATTTGTCCGTATTTCCAACCTCATCATCCTGACCCGCCGCGACATCTAACTCATCTTCGTCCTCCTCTTCCTCGTCCTCGTCATCGTAATAATCATCTTCCTCTTCGTCATCCAGCGACCCTTGGCTTCGACTGCCTCCAGACGCCAACCCGTTCGACCGCATAGTACTGCCACCCTCGTCCTCATCCGAATCAGAAATCTCAGGCACCGGCTCCCTCCAAAAATTCACGTCCGTGAACCGTTCGTCTCCTACCTGCGCTGACACGGGTGGGAAAAAATGGTCAACGAGATCGGTCATATGCACGTACGAGCTTTTATAGCCTGCCAATTCTAACAACTCCATGTGCACGTCTGCGTTAGAATTGATAGTGAAAATCCGAGACGACGGAACTCCCACGGAACGGTAGGATAGAGCGTCTGTGATTCGATTGCCGAAGCCAGCGTAGAATGGCGTGTATTCTCTGACCCCAAATAAACTGTGGATATCACGGAGACAAGCCATCTTGAATACTTCTGGCTTCCGGTAAATCACTTCCCGTCGTAACGCCGCGATCGTGCGGTCAGGCGAGAGAATGACCGGACCGTCAGGGAGCTTATACACTCCCTGCTCGATACCTCTCAGATAATGTCTCGTCGAATCCGCCTGGCCGACGGATCTCGAGGTCAGATACATGAGATTGTACCCATTGTTCGCAATATCAGTGAACAGTTTTGCAACGCCGGCGTGCGTCCAGTCGCGGCCGAGCATTGTTAGGACGTGGCCTAGAGCGTCGGATTTTGTAATCGTGCCGTCGATATCCGAAATCACGATCGGGGAATCGTAGCGCCAGTAGAACATCCGTCCCGTACATACTGCCCTGCCTCCATTCACGCTGAACGATACCGGATTCACACCGGGTACGAGATTGAGATCCTTAAGTTGATCGGACGTTAGTCGCAGGGTCTTGACGTAATTCCTTTGGTCTTTGCTCCCATCCGACATGGCTACGGCCGTCGCAGTTTGTGGTGGAGGCGTCGACGGCGGAGTCGACAGCTGTGATGCTGGCACTTCTGGCTTTGGCGACGTCCGTCCACTAATGCTCATGGACTCATCAGGTTCATAGTCAAACTCCATCGACCCAGGTCTCTGTATAGCCTTGTCCCTCGCCTCTTCGCTTGCATAAATCCACAAGTTTCCGTGCTCGTCCGGCGCGATCAAAGACGCAATTTCGGTATTAATCGCAAGCTCTTCAGACAAAATCTTCCGTGCCATAGACTCTGCACGGGCAGTTTCCTCCTCGCCTGCTTTATACCCACGCATATCCAGCACTAAATCACCGCTATCTGTCACAGTCGTAGGAATTCTACTCACACTAAGCTTCCGGCTGAGCTCCTTGGCTCTCTGAATCGCCTGGTCACGACTTAATGGCGGACTGCGTGGTCGTAGGAGGGGTGTCGATCCGTGGCTAAGATTCACCGCATTCGAGCTTTCTATATCGTCGGCTTTTAAACTACTGAGCAATGCCCGAGAAAGTTCTATTGATGGCCAATTATCATATGAGGACGCACGAGGTCGCTGCCCTTCACCAGACGCGTATCGTACGTGCTCACCGCTGTCGCTGGCCGGCGACGTTGACAAGAGCGAATCCGGTGTTGCGCTCATAGTAACGGGTGTGGTATCAGCCTTGTGAGGAAAAGCAAACGCGATCGGTCTGCCCAGTGATTGCTCTTTAAAGTCTACTTGAGGCAGTGGTGGCGGTATATTACTCTCGCTTTGGGAATCCGACGGGATATGTGGTCCGGAGGCATTTAATGTCCGTGATCCGCCAGAAAGATCGAGATATTCTGGCTCCTGAAGATTGGCTGGACTAGAATTGACAGAAGCTGGCGACGACACCGCGGAAGATGACGGCGAGAGAATAGGGGATGTCAGAAGATCTGACGGAACATCGTTATCGGTCTCGAATACGAAAAACGCTTCGCCGCCATCGCCGAGTTTCATGGCAAAGTCGACTTTTTTGCCATTGACCGAGAAATCGACCTTACTTGTATGAGCACCGTAAGCAACTACAAATCAATCGTAAATCATACCTTCTTCTGCGACGGTTGAAGCAATGCGAATTTTCCAAATCGAATATGGAAGGGAGAACACGCCAGATCGCCTACCAATCGTCAGTATTACGCCAACAGCAAACATCTAACCGATTTCAACGTTGACTATCAAAGACAGACCATTCTCCTGCTCAATGACGATCACGTCGATCGCACCGGTTAGTGTTGCCGGATTGATCGAATTCCATGTTTTGGAGACGCTTCCGATAGCACGACCGACGTATTGCATTTCGAAGCAATACCCAATATGCCAGGATATGCGCACCGGCGGCGAGATTGACAGAATTTTTGTCGTCTCAAAGACCAGTGAACGATTTGATGGGGAGCTTGGCTTGTCTGGGGAAAGCCACTAGTTGAGTCTGCGTAATCGAAAGGAATCAAAAACAAGTTTTCAAACCTCAACAAAACGCCGCAGTCAAAATGCGAAATGCAACTCACGGATGTTCCGAAACTGCAGTGCGGTTTTAAAATGTTCTTTTGAAAAGCGCCGTTTGAGATGTGCTGCTGTCAAAGAGATGACATAATTCTGTGGAGCATCCTGAGTCATCTTCTGTCCGGCGGTCGAAGCCTTGCCTGAACCGAGCCGACGCCGTGTTGCTTGTCGTTCGTCTCATCACTACCTGACCATCGTCATCCCGCAACTCGCAACCACATCGTCGCCTGCTCTCTGGTCTTGCCGTGCAAGTGTGTTGACTGGCCGCCATGCTGCTCTCGCTCGTGGCGACCGTTATCTCCCTGCTCTGGCTCCTACGTCGCGCCACGCGACTACTGCAAATTCCAATTCCTACACTTGTCCAGCTCCTAGGTATCGACATCCCCTCGGCGCCACATGTCTGTCTAGACTCAGTCACATCCGACTCGGTCACACTCCACTGGTCTCTGCCAGACCGTGCGACGAGTGTAGCAAAGCATGTCATCCAAATGAACGGCCAGAATGGTAAGTTCCTTCCTTCTCAGAAAATTTTTGACTGCTTTCATCCGTCAACAATCCACTGGATGTCGCCGTCTCAACACCGTCTTGATCCCTTGATCCCCTTTATGAATACGTTCTCTGATATCTATTTTTAGTTGGCGAGAGTGAAAAGCGCGAAACAACTGTTACGATCACTGGCCTCAATCCGGATCAGGTCTACGGCGTGAGAGTTTTAGCGGTATGTTCTCTCTGTACACTAATGTCACATTTACGATACCTTTACATCGTACAAACTTCCATATTTTGGATTTTGCTGGTGCAGGCTGTGGATTCCCTCATGCTAATACATTGGGCAGGTAAACTCGAACCACTATTCCGCCGCCGGGCAACTCATTCGTCTGCGCACACGACGAAAGTCTGAAGATTTAGTGTTAACTAACATCCAGCCTATACCCGGAGAAACTCCGGAATCTCCTGATAAACGTATGTTTCCCGGTGACATGATCCGTCGAGGGAGAAGAGTAGCTAATACCATATTGATCTCCAGATATATCACACTCAAGCGAAACTACGCCTCACGGCAAGAAATCCGATTCTCCTGCCGTTCGCACGCAATTTATTCGCGGTAATCGATCCACCCGCCATTCGTCACCGACAAGCCGCGACCGAAGCGATTCGTCGTCTTTCACGGCTGCAACCCAGCCATACACGATCGAATCTCTCGCCGCAGAATTGGAACAAATTCGGTCCGAAATAATCGAAATTGTCGCTCAACATGCACATGCGGAAGAAGAATACGCCGCTGCTGAGGCAACGGTGCAAGCTGAATTGGAGACGCTTAGGGAAAAACGGAAAGAGGAGGACGCGGTCCGATCGCAGTTACGAAGTGAAACAAAAGCTCTAGAGGAATCGAAACGCAATCTTGATTCCCAAAAGTCAAAAGTTGAGAGAGTCGTAAAACATAAAACAGAGGTGATAGAAAAGATCGCAAACGATTTAGTAAAATGGGAAACGGAGCGGAGACAGGCTGATGAGCGAAAAGTTAGCATTGCGAAGTTAACTGAGGAGTTAGAAAACGATACAAAGGAGAAGGCAAGACAGAACCGAGAGGTGTTGCAGCAAGGCCACAAAGATGTAGCTGAGCTGGAAGACGAGATCCGAGGTTTAATTGCCAAAGTTAAGAAGGCTGAGATCGAAAAGGATCCGCACACTGGTGATTCTAGTCAAAATGCGTTTGCAAAGTTGCTGCATGCCGAGGATACGGAGGATATGAAGTTGGAGAAGGCATGGCAGGAAGTTCAAAAGTCGCTGGAGCTTCGGTATGTGGATGTTTTCCAGCAATATCGTGATGCCGAGGAGAAATTCCGAAAAGCGCAGGAAGCATTGGCCACGTTCATGCAGGGTACCGTCTCGCCTGTCGATGCGTCGAAATCCGCGAGGCGCAGAAATCGCACTAGAAACAAAGGACGCCAGCCGGTATCCGCACCGATCATGTCGTATCCATTGCACGACCCGCGGTTTCCAGATGCGTCTACCTTCAACAATCTCCAGTTCAACCAATTACATGCGGGTGGTATGAGACAGAGTGTGTCACCCACGAGCGCTAGCTCAGACGGGAACAACACTTCGAGTGGGTCGCTACCACTTATTCCGTTCTCGATGAATACGCCAACAAATTTCTTCTCTGCGCAGTTGGATGCATTGGATATATCAACCTCGGAAGATTTGCTTACGAATGGTGGTCCTATCAGTCCTTCTGTCGACATGCTCCTTCCGTCGAATTTGTTCGTCACCGATGATTTGCCACAGGATCTACCGGACACGCTAAAGGACGATGATAACGGTATAGTACACGCAAGGTCCATAACAGAAAGTTCGGAACTGTCTGCAGATGCCAATTTCATGTTTCTATCAGCTCTGAGACAACCATCGAATTCTAGCAATTCAACTGGTCCCCCGCTGTTACTCTCATCACCTTCTCCTCCACCGTCGTCCCCTCGTTCAATGTCATCGTCCCAGCCATCGTCTGGTCCGCCGACGTCGGCTGGATATATTTCTGGTGGGCCGTTCTTTCCAGTTGGTAGTGGTCTGAAAAACGCCTCGACGCTACCGTCTCCGCCTTCTCTTGCCGACTCTTCGCCGCTGCTGGAGAGCCTCAGTATTACTCATAGCAATAGCAGTGGTGGTGGTAGCAGCACTCATGACATTCTCAGCCCGACCTCCGCGCCGCCTGGGGGATCAAACCTGATCCGAGTCCTGAATGCGTCTGCCGACGATTCTGACGACAACGCACAAATGGATTTGCATCAACTCTCCACCAACAGCAGTGCGTCCAGTAACTTCAGTTTTACCAAGCGATCACCGAATCGTCGGTTGATGTTCGGTGGAGTCGGAGGCATCGGGTCAATTGGTAATATTGGCAGTATCGGCCGAAAAAAGGAAGGGCAGGACAATGGCGTGCCCTCGCCAGCACCTCTCGCGTCTGATGCGGACGAGGTGATCTTGTTGAACTCGGACGAACCGCGCACTCCTGGTCGCCGTTTCGTCAATCTCTTCTCGTTCTCGAAACGTAGTTCGACTTCCGGACCAAGTGGGCCTGTAGGGCAGATTCAGGCAGATACGGTGCAGCCACCGATTGGCACCCGTCGACGCTCTGGCAGTTTCAACTCCGGCGACTTCGATGCATCCGGAAGCCCAGCCAGACCAATTCCGGCGTCGAACGGTAACTCAAACACGTTTGGCACCGGCGTCGGTAATTTGTTCGCATCACAAGTATTCAGTCGTCGCAACGGCCGATCACTATGGGACTTCAAGAGCGACAATAATAATTCCGGCTCCGGTAACGGCGGCGCCCCGTGGTAATTGAGTGCATTGCTTTGTTGCATATTGGTTTTGTGTCGTTAGTGTTATGATAGGGAGTTTGTCATTTCATTGTGGTTTCATTTTGTATAGTAAGTATTTGGTATTTTTTGTGGTCATTTTGAGAAGGTTGTATATATGCTTGTTTTTGTACAGTCGTATTTCTATTGTATATATTCTTCTCGTAAAGTTTTGGTATGACCCATTTAATATATCTATCTAATGCCTGTACACCAGTACAAACTATGTACATATCCAACTATCTATAACTGAACAATCTATCTACAACATCAGAGGAAGACCATCACTCTTGTCCGACGACTCCCTTGATCCCGCCAAACGTCAATACATCGCTAATCCGCTCCGCGCCGGTCAACAACATAACCAACCGATCAATGCCGATACCCCACCCACCAGTCGGCGGAAGCCCCCACTCCATACTTGCAAGGTAACCCTCATCAGTAGCATGTGCCTCCGCATCGACCTCGCGATCACGGAGTTGCAATTCGAATTTCCGACGTTGAACAAATGGGGAATTCTCCTCCTCGTAAGCATTAACTAGTTCCTTGCCGGCAACATATAGCTCGAATCTTCGCGCAATTCTATAGTCCTTCCCATCCGCCTTTGCAGACTTCGCAAGTGGTGACAAAACTTCCGGAAAGTTCATTAAAATAACGGGTGTTTTAGCGCTGCCGAGAATAGGACCAATGTAGTAATCGCAAAGTTTGTCCAGCATGCGGGCGACGGTCTCTGGATTTGGGATCGGTATACGTTCAACGGCAAACAGTCGCTTCAAAAATTGCTTCGCGTCTTCGGAATCTTCAGAGGAGTTTAAAACAAAATCGGGAAATGTCACGCCCATACATTCTTCCAGTGTCGAAATAAAATCAACACGCAAAAACGGAGCATCAAATTTGAACCCCTTGTCGTGGATATTCGTCTTAATCGCTGGAACTTTCTCAACCGCAGATTTGACAAGTCCGGAAAGTAGTTCCTCTGTAAGCGTAATCAAATCGTCTAAACTTGCAAATGCTTGGTAAAACTCGCAGGTTGTGAATTCGGGATTATGAGTTGCATCGATGCCTTCATTCCGGAACACTTGTCCGATCTCAAAAACACGATCAAAGCCAGAGATGATGAGTCTTTTAAGCCAGAGTTCGGGAGCGATTCGGAGTTCGAGAAGGGATAAGGAGTCTGGAGCCGCGCCAAGAACAGTCGCGTGGGTGACAAATGGACGGGCTGCTGCACCGCCAGCCACGTCAGATAGGATGGGCGTTTGCACTTCGAGGAAGTCGCGTGCAGAGAAGAAAGTGCGCAGATATGTCAAAACGAACGTCCGTGCACGGAGGATGTCACGAGCTGCGGAATGTACGAGAAGGTTGACTGTGCGGTTGTGCGATCGAGTTTGTTCGCTGGAGAGGGTGAGTGGGATGGGATGTAAACATGGCGACAACAACTTGATCTCTGAAGTCGCGCGGACAGACAACTCGCCCGTTCGTGTTCGACTCACTATTCCTGTAACAGCTTATCCAATTAGCATATATTCCTGTATGCTCTTGTGGACAATACTAACACACGAAATCCCCTCGGCGTAGCCACTCCGACGACTTTCTAAACCGCTCATCGTCCATCGCAGGTATCGAATTCAGTCGATAAATAGCCTGAATCTTGCACTCCTCCTGCGCAATATCCAGAAACAAAAGCCTACTCCCCTGCGCTCTAATCGTCATGATCCGACCACGCACCGTCAACTTCCTCCCACCAACACCAGTGTGCGGATGAACGTCTAATGCCGCAAGTTCCTCAGCAGACATATGATCGTACTTGTTCCGTATATCTGAAATTCGTTGATATAAAGGCTCATCCGATATAACGGGGTACATTTCCCTCTCGGATGCTAGCAATGCTTCTTTGCGGCCTTTAAAATCTGCATTCACATTATGGGCTGGTCGTAACGACGGCAATTTTGCACCTTTTGTGGACGAGTTGTGGGATGAGGACTGGGAAGTAAGGGAAGTCGCTATGCTGGAGAATCTCCGGGTTGCTGCTGAGTGGCAGGTTATATTCCGTATGCTTGGATACAATAACGTGGCCATGGTTTAATTGATCTAGCACATCGTTAGTTTCCAAATCATTGTCGGCATATAACGACATTCGCCAACGGAATACAGAGAACAGATCAGAGAGAAGATTAGCTATATTTTAGGTCACTTTTGGAATGGCACATCCGAACAAATGATGTACGTCTGCCTTGAGGTGATCTCATCATTAGAATCCCCGGAATTCATATCCTTAGGCCAA
Organism: Lipomyces starkeyi; assembly: GCA_018804115.1. Classification (NCBI taxonomy): domain Eukaryota; kingdom Fungi; phylum Ascomycota; class Lipomycetes; order Lipomycetales; family Lipomycetaceae; genus Lipomyces; species Lipomyces starkeyi. The sequence goes on from JAGJTG010000015.1 coordinate 194,670, forward strand.
CGTCGTGTAACAAAATATTAAGAATAAAAAGCATACCACTTTTACTATTAGTCTTCTATGTGTCTAGCTATTCATAATTGACTTTATGTATATTCTCTGCTCATTTTCGTTCCGCCGATACCTATATCAATGTCGGAAGTTCGTCACGTACCCAAAGAACTCACAGCGCCCGAGCAGTTTTTCCGCATCGCGAAAATTGTATTTTTCGTTGTCACGAACAGAATCTCTACACATACATCACACATATACCCCCACTTACGTTCAGCAACCACTAGTCTCAATTTTATTCAATTAGCTATATTTATAAAATATGTCTTTCCTTGGAATGGGCCGTCCTCCCGCTACGGGATATGACGAAAACAAAATCAATGGCATCAAAGGTGAAATGCTAATGATTCAGCAAATGAAGGACAGGTAAGGCCGTTGCGCATTTCCCTCCCCACTGTGCCGTAGCATCCATGTGATCCAGATATCTAAGAATGGCAGGATTTCTTGTGTTGGAGAAAACGAACTAACGACACTGTGCAGGGCCTCGCTTGTTTGCCTCGAGAAGTGCATTCCGAACTATTACTCCGACGGTGACCTCAACAAGGGCGAATCGAACTGCGTCGACCGATGCATCGGCAAATTTTTTCAGACTATCAAAGTCATCGGAACTGTACGCCCAACTTGTTTTTGTTATGTTATCTTACGGAAACGGTCAGGTGGCTAATACGAACATAGGAAATGCAAAAGCAACAGCAGGGTACAATGTGACGTTGTACAATACCATGGTCTGATTTACGAATGTATGAGATATTCGATTGGTTGGTTTCAGTTTCGGTTTGGTAGCGGTGATTGGTTGTCGGGTGTATATACGCAATTATAATTACTCTATGGGATTCACCGGCATTTCTTGTACATAGACTACTTCTTGACAATTTCGTCCAATAGTACTCGTTCTACATTATCTCATAAATCCAAGCAATCAAAGCTTATAGTTACATCGAATTGTATTCATCACTCGTCTATGACAAAACATACATACTTCACATCCTCGAGCATCACGACGACTTTACCCGCCATTTAAGGCACATTGAATAGCGAGAAATTTCGAACAATTCCCGGACCGTATTCGTCGTAATCTTGCTTCGTGTGGCAATAGCTCCGGAATTCAGCCTATACGAACCTGGTTAGTATGCAAGCGTATTATTTAGAAGTGAAATGGTGGACACACAGTCTGCGCGAGCAAGGAGCCACCAAACCAAACTGCGTTTCTCTGTTTCTTATGACTGATAACTTGCACGTCGACACCTCCCGATCGTGCGCCAGAAAGCTCCTCGCTCCGATGGATACGCGCGTCAACTAGGTGCTTAATGTCTCGCTGGAGTCTGCGGCCAAAGTCTCGGAACATAGTTGAACCGCCCGACAAGACGATATTCTTGTACAATCCACGACGCACGTCGATAGGACTCGTCTGGATTACTGTGTCGACTACCTCCGGAAGCGGCGTCAAGAAGTCAGACGACGCGATTTCGGGATTAAAGAAGATCTCGGGGGCGAGGAAACGTTCGTAACCAACATCGACAGAGACCTTCTTGCCGAGACCTTGGTCGACGAGGTACTTTTGGAAACGCTCAGGTTCTCGGTCAAACCTGTTGAACTCTTTAACGATATCCGGGCACACATAGCAAAATTCCTACAGCCGTTAATAGTCTATCCCATACCACTGAATATAATAACGTTACACGCCTCTTTAATCTTCTCCGCCGTTCTCAAACTGGAATCAGGCTCGTTTCGGTCTCGCAACAAACTCTGCACGAAATACGTAATATCTCGACCCGCAATGGGGATATTTTTTATAGCCGACGCAATAACGTATCCCTCAGCGACAGGAATAACATGAGTAACACCATCACCACTATCAATAACAGTACCAGTAAGCGACCGGTCCTGCACTTTACTCGACGTCCACGAGGCAGCAAGGGCTAGCACTGCCTGCACAGCGATGTACAGACCAGCACAATTGAACGACTCGAACATGATTTCGGCTGTCAGCTCGCGGTTTTCGGGCGGATTGAGCGGCGGTTCAGTCAGTAGGAAGTAGTGGTCCTCGGGCTCACAGCGGAGGTACTTGAAGATCGAGTTTTCCCAGAAACGTTCCATGTGATCCCAGTTCTCGATTTGGCCGTGGCGGATGGGATAGTTCAATCCGTAACCTATCCATTATCAGCTAACGATCAATGCCATATTCGACGAAATCGTGACATACCGGGACCATTGGCAGCGTTGAGCGCCTCATCACCGATGAAGAAATCCAAATCCTCTGTTCCTCGCTTTTGCGATAGATGGCCGCCGGCCGACGAAATACCACCAGCGCCTGTCAAAAACGACGGCTTCGACGATGGTGGCGGACGCCCGGATCCCGACCCAGATGCTTGACGAGTAGCAATAACGGTAGGGAATATGAAGGATGGTGAGTCGTTACCAGCAAAGCCGAGCTTTGTCAGACCGGTACCGCTGCGTACAATGTTAGTAATGATCACACGATAAAATCGTTATTACGTGTTCCCCGCCCAATTGCATCCGATTGTACTTAGCAATGGCTAACTATCTTAAATAATTCGCATACTTGTCTATACATAAGTCGAAACCGATTAGTATCATCCATACAATCCACGATCATCCCATAGATGTCATTATCTCAACCAACCGCAACATCCGTGTTATTCCTCCAAACACCGCAATTGAAAAGAGAATCCCACTTACCCATGACAACCGCCGGCGTAGTAAGGTGTGACATGGCGGAAATATCAACACCCTATATGTAAAATAACTGGTGAATGTCCAAACACGATATGCTGATGAAAGCTCTCGAGGGGCAGTCTGAAGGCTGGCTTGGTGCCGGTTCGCAGCGATGAAAGCAGATCACAAGTCACAACTCTAATTGGTACGAACACGTTTTCGGAGAAGGCCCACTTTGCTGACAACCACATACGCCGATTTATATCTATACTTATATGTATCTATCAAAATTTACATATGGAACGCCGTATGTATTAATGAACACGAACAATAAACATTAAAAAAACAAAGCTATTGTTACAGAAGTCAATCAAATTGAACAAGTCAAGGGCAAAAGTGGCATTACAGCTTCGCATATATGAAATAAATAAGATTAAAATGTACATAATATGCTTCCTCAACAAACTATCCAAATTCCTTCGTGGCCTAATTTTCGCATCGTGGCCTAATTTTCGTTATTAATTCCTATTACTCCGCAAGACGATTGATGACCGCCTAGCACAAGGCGTCGAGCGCACAACAGACGCAAAGCGCGGCGCAACATCCCATCAAGCAATCCATGTTATCGTCCTTTCGCTGCGGCTGCTGGACGTAGACTGGGCCGCCCTGAGGAGGGTATCCGCCCTGCTGCGGGGGAGGATAGTAGCCACCTTGCTGCTGCGGGGGAGGATAGTATCCGCCTTGCTGCCCCTGGCCCGTATATGGCGACCCTTGTTGGGGATATCCACCGCCCTGGTAGTACTGGCCTCCATAAGCTTGCTGCGGCTGCTGCGGATACGAGTTGTCCGCGAAGCCTCTGTCAGACGGGCCTTGTCCCGGTGGAGGACCGGGAGGAGGAGCATAGTTGTCATACTAATAGATGGTGTCAGCATATCATGCGCATAATTGTTGAAAACAACAATAACAGCGCTTACACTCGACTTCTGGTTGTGGTATTCAGCAGCAGACATTGTACGCTTGGACCTATGCGTAGGACGGCAGATCGAAAAGAGAAGACCTCGTCTTGAAGAAGTCGTGATTGAACATATATATGGAAGCCAGGCGCCGCGGCACAGCCCGACCGCCTCCAGGCACCGCCACAATCGTCATCTTGTAGGGGTTAGTCTACGACGATACAGACCCTAACCCGCTCTTGGCTTGCGCGGCCTAACACGCAACTCTCGAAACTGCGCAACTTAAACCGGTCGTTCACATCAACCAAAGCAGATACAGATACATGGTCCCAAATTAGCAATAAATATATATTACAAAGCAGATCTACAATGCAATCGACTAATTGTTTGCAATCCTAGAAAATTAATAAATATGCCAATGCATAGCAACTTTAAATTACATGTCCAGCTACAGCAGTGATCTTAAATGCTCACGCACACAAGATGCGACAATCATGTATACGCCAATACATAATTTGAACATTATCTCTGGCATGAAGGATTTCATGATGTCGATGGTGGACCGCCACCGCCGGCACCGTCGTTACTGCCACGATTACCTCCATGGTGCCGTCTACCACCGCGATGACTACTACGTCCACCTCTTCCGCTTGCTCCACTAGGTCCACCCAGCCCTGACGTTGTGGCACTCCCGCGTTCTGCTGGAGCAGATGTAATCCCATTGTTAGACAGCTTACTGCTCCTACCGTCTGCCTTTCCACCCCGACCGCCCCCTCCTCTCCGATGCCGCGGCTGTGACTTTTCATTACCAGGTGCAGATGCCTCGCTTGCTTGCCCACTAGGCGGTCCTATGCCTGCAGGCGTTGGGTCCTTCGGAGCTTGTTGGGATGGTGTTCTAGCCGTGACTTGAGGAAGATGAACTGTTGGTGCTGGAAGTATCAGAGGCGCAGGAGCTGGAGGCCGGCTTGATGTAGCCTGGACCGACACATTTTGTACGCCGGCTGCCAAAGACTGCGGGGTCAACATCTTCGGTTTAGGGGCCGGTACAGACTGTTGGGATTGTAGGTCCTTCCTTTTCTTGTCTCGGCCTCCTCGACTCCGATGCCTACTCTCTTTACCAGCATTACCCTTCTCGGCACTCGGCGAAGCGACAGCACCTGACTCTGCAGATCCCGATTGAGGAGACGCGGAATTAGCGAGAGCATCTGCTGCCACATCAGGCTTATCCATTTCTGCTCCTTTCTCCGACCCCTTATTCTTCTTACTCTTTTCCCGTTCCCGTTTCTTCTTTTCCTTCTTCCCTTTCTCTTTCTCCTTCTTGCCTGATCTTGACGCGGACCCGCCGCTCGATTTCTTAACCAACTTCATTGTTCGGAGATATTCAATTAATGGCGTCGTCTGTACTCCGGTCGAACCTTCTCCAGACTCAGTCGAAGGAACCGGAGGAGCAGCAGGCACGGGAGGTGCCGACAACGACTCTTGAAAGGCAAGAAATTCGGGATCTGCAAAATTATCAGTATGAACCTTTCCCGTATCCAACAGCATGCTAACCATTATCTATTGTATCCTGTCTTGCATCTTTCTTGACTTTTGTTTTCGAAATCTTCTCGTAGGGCGCAAACTCGATTTGCATCGCACTCTCGTTGCCTTTCGTATCTTTCACGACCTTTCCTCCAAATGCTTTGTTAAACGCAATTAACGACTCCACATCCTTAAATTTCGCATAGGCTCGTGAATATGTCGTTGGCGTAGATTTACTATTTCGCCGTTAGTCACACCGTTTCATTATAATTCATATACTATAACCTACCTCCTATGCACTTTCCCTTGAACGTAGTAACTCCACTCTACAGTTTTCGGATTTATATACTCTGCAGTCACAGCTTTAAACTCGGCTTCGGAATATAACGGCGGTAACCTCCTAATCACGAACTTTGTTTTCATATTCGCATCTCGCCTGTGTTGCTGCTGAACTTGACCGGTAGTAATTGATCCGGCCCGAGATCGACCGCCTCTTGTTGCCGATGCTGATCTGCTTGCAGCTCCGGATCTACTTGGCGTTGATGATTCAGGCTGAGGATTTGACAATGGCTCTGTAGTTTGCGGCCGGGCGATGAGAATCTTTCTGGTTGCCATTGTTATCAGTCAGGTAGTCCGAAGGTGTTAATCTTCACAGAAATGAGTGCTTATCATATCCCTCGCTCAAATAGATCTGACAGATATCGATCACTCAAGTGTCTTCTTCAGAAAACTCGCTTAGCCGACAAGCTTCCGATAATGGAATTGGGGTCTTGATGCTGATGATGAGCATGTGGGTAAGGGCTACAAGCAAATCTAGCTTGCCCTCTGCGGGACACCCTCATCGAACGACAACCCAGCGACTTGGCGGACTATTACATATATATAAGCAACTCACCGGCAACCTACCATCCTGTATCTCAACGCGCAGATTATAACAATTGACCGCAGATTAGATTCGATATTTTCTACAGTGGTACAGAACCGTAGATTGCCTATTAGCACAATCGCAATTTGCAACACGCGGCCCTACCTACGTCACCGCTAGGTGAAGTCACCACTCAAGGAACTTACTACAATTTGCTATATAACACAAAGTCACAATGGCGCGAGGTCCAGACGAATGGCTGGAGATTACCAAGAAATGCCAATATCTTCCTGAGAATGAGATGAAGCAATTATGTGAGATGGTGAAGGAATTACTAATGGAGGGTATGTTGTTACTCTATATTTTGGGATATAGAATGGAATACCGGGCCTCGTCTCTGCGGCAAAGAGTTAATTGGAAATTGAGACGGCTCTGGCTAATGGCGATGTAGAGTCGAATATACAGCCAGTCAGCACACCGGTGACAGTTTGTGGGTATGTACTCTCCCTGTGCTCCAGTGCGTTGTGTGCTCAGTGTGTTGTGTGCTCAGTGCGTTGTGATTGCTAACATCATTACAGTGGTACGTTAGAATCGGATCACAGTACTTTCAGGTAGAAATTTGAATTGATTCTCACACGGTTGGCAGACATTCACGGTCAATTTCACGACCTGCTGGAGCTCTTCAGAGTAGGAGGTGGCCTACCCGACAGCGTCAACTACGTCTTTTTGGTATGCAGTAATTTTACATGCTATGAAGTAGATACTAATGCACTGTAGGGTGATTTCGTTGACCGAGGGTATTTCAGTTTAGAAACATTCACTTTGTTGATGTGCCTGAAAGCCAAGTAAGTTGTTAACATCAGCAGCTGTAGCAATTGCTATATCAAATTTGCTAATCTGAGCAGGTATCCGCAGCGATTAACACTTGTCCGCGGTAATCACGAGTCCCGACAAATTACACAAGTTTACGGGTTTTATGGTATGTACTTCGCTTCGATACCCGTTCATAGCATCTAATAAATAACAGAGGAATGCCACAACAAATACGGTGGTGCAAGCGTGTGGCAGTATTGCTGCCAAGTTTTCGACTTCCTAGCTCTCGCAGCCATTATCGACGGCCGTGTTCTGTGCGTACACGGCGGTCTGAGTCCAGAGATCCGCACGCTGGATCAGATCCGGGTTGTCGCGCGTGCGCAGGAGATTCCACAGGAGGGTGCGTTTTGCGATCTAGTGTGGTCGGATCCGGATGACGTTGATACATGGGGTGTCTCACCTAGAGGAGCCGGCTGGATTTTCGGAGCGAAGGTTGCCGCAGAGGTATACTCCGGCCATTTCGATTCATCTTGTGACATTCGCTGACACGTCTAGTTCAATCACGTCAACGGTTTGCAATTAGTTGCCCGAGCGCATCAACTAGTCCAAGAAGGTTTCAAATACCACTTTGAGCAAAAATCTGTCGTCACAGTCTGGTCGGCGCCAAATTACTGCTACAGGTGCGGTAATGTCGCAAGTATCATGAGGCTCAGCGACGATAATTTGAAACCCGAATTTGTCATTTTCAATGCAGTTAATGATGACACACGGCTTATGCCGCAACGGAGTCAGAGGTCGGAGTATTTCCTGTAATTATATGTGTTCATGGACTTTTACGGTATACTATGAGTGGGTACTCTAGACTAGGATATAGTAGCTGGTTGTCTTAGTGGAAACCGTGCTGTTGGTTCTGTAATTTAGCATAATAACGCCGTTTCTGTTTGTCGTTATTTTGGTATGGTAGTGGCAGTTTTTGTTTGTATTACTTCGCATGTTTTATGAGTTCATTCACGATTACGCTTCTAGCAAATTCTATTAGAAATAGAAAAGATACAAAAGCATGTCTAGACACACCATTACTAATTTTACTCTACAACCCACCCATAATATAACAAACTCTTTTGCAAACTCAAATACCCAGTAGCGCATCGAATTAAGCAGCTCACAACCGCGCAACATGGTTGTTGTACAAATCCTTAGCCTCCTTCCAAACTCTAGCATTCTCGCGATCAGGAAGCTCCAACAGCGAGGGCACCAACGCGGCGGAGAACGCTTCGCTGGCCTCACGAGGCAACAGGCTGGGGAGATGATCGATCGAGATAACCGAGAGCTTGGGTCCATTCTCTAGTTCCACTGGCACAGTCGGCTCCTTGAATGTCGTGGCGACAGTGTAAACAGGCAGAGGGTTGAAAGGGTTCGTGGTATCTGCTGAGACATCGACTATGACCGAGAGCTTACGCTCCGAGGTGTTCAGCGTCTCCATGGTGACAAACGGAGGGATCTGCTTGGAGAGGTAAATGCAGTTGATAAAGATGTCAGATTGCACAATTTCCTCGAACGGACCGCCCTTTGCCGTCTCAGCCATATCCCACTTGATGATATTCTCCTCCGGCAAGCCGACCTTGCGGATGAGATCCACCGCACCAGAGCCACATCGGCCTAGCGCGCCAATGACGAGAACAGAGGGGAGTTTCACGCCAGTTCGCGAAACAGCGCTCTCAACAGCCTTCTTCACGTCCGCAACAAGCGCAGCCTCATTAGGGTACCACTCAACCTCAGACAACGGCTCCTCGTGCTCAAGTTGCCACGCCCAGTTCAGCAATCCTATAGCCGCCCCTGTAAATCCGGCGTGGAAGCCGAACGCGGCGACGCGACGACCCTGATCGTCCGTCAAGAACTCAAGGTCGTACAGTGTACCGTTGCCATTGTGGTATCGGCTCAAGACGTCTTTCCAGCCAGCTTGGTTCTTGTAGCAGTGAGCAAACTGAATGTGCTCGTGCACAAGGGGGAAAGATTCCTCGGGAAGCTCCTTCAGACCGATAATTAATTCGTCGTTGGGTGCTGAAGGCCAGCAGAATTCGTCGACAAGAGGCACACCAATGCTATATCGAAATTAGCCACACCCTCTCTATTACTCTATGTCTAACGAATGTATCTTACGCTTCGAATTCAGCATCGTCAAACACGCGCTGACTAGAGCGCTCAACTATGACATTAAATCCAGCATCGATAAGCTGCTTAGCAGTAGTAGGCGTCAGAGCAGATCGGTGCTCAAGTGGCTTCGACTCTGCACGCAGATGAAGAGTCACAGGAGTTGGCGACATATTGCACTGTTATGGAATCTAGGTAGTAAACGCAACCACTGAAATCTCAACTGAAAAAAGTTGTCGTGATGAGGCGCGAGTATATGGAGTTCGGGACCGTAAAGGCTTAGAAACTTTTGAGTCATTTTTTCACGCCGCACGATTGAATGCGTGTTTGGTACAACATGGATTCTTTACTATGCCACTGCCAACAAGGCGACAATTTATGAAAGTAATAATTATTGTAGTATTTATACTGAAATAGGATCGTGTTCAAGAACTTAAAACAGTGCATATTTGAGTCCAGTTTACAAGTTAATATCTGAACATCGAGTATCCTAACAGACTTCAACATAATACCATTCTGTAATAGGTATATGACATTGTCGTTTTTTACGCTGGTATCATAGACTGATGCAACTTGACATAGAAATCAAATATATCACTCTAAAGTGATTGCGTATGTGATAGCCGACTCCAAAAAATTGTCATCAGAGTGTGTGTGTGACGAAGTCTCGAATAGTATGCATTGCTAACTCCAAGATTCGTAGTCTAAATATGACAAATTCCCATATACCGTGCCCAATAATATATATACAAACCCTCGACAAATACATCACTACCACCTCCAAGTTACGGCTGTCAAACTAGATATTGTACTCCATTAATGTTACGCCATGACGTCTTACTTATTCTCACTCTTGAACGAGAAACGTTTTCTAGTCGGCACGAATTCACCTAGCTTAAATCCAACCATCTCTTCGGTAATCCTAAACGCAAAAAACTCTATGCCATTGTGAACTTGAAACGTCAGACCGACAAATGATGGAAGAACCGTGCAAGATCGAGCAGCGGTCTGGACTGGTATGCCCTCGGATTTGGCCCTGGAGATGGGAAGTGGCACAATATTTGGACCTGTAGTAGTCCCGCATCAGCAATCTGCGAATGGCTAAGTAGAATTGACATATTAAAGTACCTTTCCAGGCTGATCGCCTTAGTAAGACGGTCGCAGCACGCATTGTGAATAATCTTCTAGCCGAAAATGTCTGGCGTCCAGGTCACCTATGAATGGTCTATTACCTTTAATCACTGTGATAGAAACCAACCACAATTTAATTGATCCTTCAGCCTTTGATTAATGGAACCGTTGTCGACGACGAAGAGTTGCGAGTTCGTAGTATTCCAGGCTCATGTCGTGATCGGGATGAAAATTCTAATCGTTTTCGATTAAGGTTTGGACATGGAATAGGGTACTTATTTGTCGTAACGAGTGTTCTACTGTATTTGCTACTCTCCGTCATCAGTTACGAACTATACGAATCCATTATTGTTAGATAGCGATTGATAGATATTACTAGTACTCCAGTTCTCCACGGATAACGATAATGCAGCAGCAACATCCGATCTACGCTCTTCTCTCTCTTGTCAACTCCCCCGCAGCTGCCGCAGACCTCGTCACTCGGGCGACATCGGCACCAGATCTTTTCACATTCGCGTATCTCCTACATTCTCCAGCACTAACACAACATCTCCGAGGAGGAGACCAGACGAAGAAGTACATCGGCCTCCTCCGCCTGTTCGCATCCGGCACTTGGCAAGACTACATCGCGAACCAATCCTCGCTGCCAGCTCTCACGGACGCACAAACTATAAAGCTCAAGCAATTATCCTTAATATCGTTGGCGAGTGAATCGCACACGTTGCCGTACTCGACATTGTTGTCTGAACTCTCGTTGCCGGACATGAGAGCGTTGGCCTCATTGGTGGTATCTTGTATCTATGCGAATCTGATATCCGCAACACTCGATACGCGAGAAGAATTAGTCTATGTGTCGGCGGTAATCGCGGGACGAGATGTGGTCGACAAGTCAGACATGTCCCGACTGAAGAGTGTAATTGATACATGGGCAAGTCGTTGCGCTGAAACAATTGAGGATTTGAATAGCGAGGCAAGGAAAGTTCGCGAGAAAGCCGTTCAAGAAAGTAAAGACGTTAAGGAATACAATCGAACGGTCGAGATGGTTAATAAGCAGTTGATGGCACCTAGCGGGAAGGATTCGGGAAAAGACACGCCGGGTGCTGAAGATGGACTTGGTGAGGCTATGGATATTGACGAGACGAGCCCAATGAGTGATTCCAGTATTAGTACAAAGAAGCGGAAGTCAGTAGCTACGCTCGTCGATAAATTTACAGAAAGAATCTAACCAGAGAGATAGGCAACGAACTGCATCCTAGTTTGATCGACCGATATTATGGATTGTACAATATAGATGGCGTTGCAGCAAAGATGTCCAAATTCCTTCTAGGATTGATTGCATGAGAAATACTAAGGGCGAATTACTTTTCATGAGCATTGTATATCGTGACAATACCTCTTACTCGCTTTTAGGGGCGAGAAGAGGGTCGAGCTGGGTTGGGCTCTCCAATGGCGACCGTCTTCGGTCTGCTAATACGAGAAGGACTTTTAAGTAGATTTAATTAAAATATATAACTATATACATTTACATGTCAGACAGAATCCAACTGAAGCCTATGGGATCTTTGACCTCCAGCAGCATAGATGTTCCGAAACCATTGCCATTGCACAACCTTCTGGCATGGTTGCGGTCAGCTGCCCATTGTCGCCAAGGTGTCTCAACACCGGGAGATTCTAATGCCTTCAGCACCAGACAGTCAGCCAACTAGGTGGCCCAAGGTGATATATGGATGCACTTATTCTACGTTGCGTTACGGCACCTTATTAAGGTCCCGCCCCATTCATTGCGTGCAAGTTGCCGATAATGCAAATTAGTGCCATGTAAAAGCCAATACGTACAGATTACACTAATGTACTACACGTAAAATCAGTAGTTCCGATAATATTGCATGGTCCCGACGGCGTAGGGGTTTGTGACGTTACCGTCTTCAAGAAAGTAATCGAGTACAGCGACTGACAGCAGAACATACTTGGATGTTGAAAACAGAGAGAACCATTAATACAGGCATAAATATACAGACTAATAACACATTCCGAGCGCAGAAACATTGACAAGTACAGACGAGGACGAACAAAGGACCACAAACCGATAGCCACCAGAGCGACAAGAAACATAAGTCAGGACCACCTCTCGACGCCGCTTCATTCAGGCCTTTGCCGCATGCGAATGCAGGCTGTACTCACCATTCCGTCTTTGAACAAAGGGCCTCCTGACCCGACGGAAAAAGTTGACAGGCGTTGCAACTATCGGGCCGGGACGTCGCCGCCGACAAACTCGCCTTCCTCCACAATCGTCTGTAAAGTTTTGTAAGTTAGGCGGCATAGTCCACAGGTATTGCCCGCTGTCACTTACAAATGATCGCGAAGGTTGGAGGAGTCTCGGGCCGAACGTCCTCATCCGGGATCCGGTAGTTTCCAGAACCACTAGCTTGATCCGCCCGAACCAGGCGACGCCGTCTCTAACCATCGGTCGTACTGGCGCTCTGTCAACTGTCAACTGACGACGGAGGTCCTCGTCGGCCTCGTCGACAGCGGCAGTTTCCACCTGAATGGACGAGTACTGCGGTGGGTCTGGGGTCCTCCCTCGGTCTTTTTCGCGAACGCGAATACACATGGCAATACCGAGACGGCAGTGCAACGCGCACACCGACCAGGAGATTGCAGCCCGCAAACTTTCATAAGATTGTGAGACCCCGACTTCAACGGCAATATATTACACCGTCCCATCCTCTCGTTGTGCGGCCACGGGTGTTCCCACTTTCTGTCGACTGAGTGACTCTATCTCCGATTTCTGAACTGATTCCTTGAATTCTCGAAACTTCACGTATTATGCTTGCCAACAATCCCCCGGCCATATTTGTCATTTTCGAGGATCGCTTCAACTCGTTCGTACTCCACCCGACTCGTTTGCACTTCCACTTCCACATCGGGCGAAAGAGGCCTCAGCCGTGGTCAGCTGGCGGCATCAAAGAAGCTTTGACAGTTCGGGGATGTGCTAGCAAGAAGCAGCCGCTAGCATGTGTTGCGTGTGCGTCCTCTGAGCGCGTCTGGCTCGCGTCTCGATTGCATCAGCTTACCTATAGGCAGTTATATGCACAACGTCGCGTCCTGTGACCGCTGAGTCAAGATGAGCGAGGCACCGGAGGCAGGCAGAATGAGAAGGTCTGGATGCTCCGTCATGGGTCTTATCAGCGGGAAAGATCAGTGCATTGGATTATTGAGACCCTAACCCGATTCTTTATCTTAGTGCTCCGAATGATACAAGGACTATGAAACAAATTGCAACATTCGAGGAGACTATAGTTGCAAATATACAGTCGTCGGAGACTAGTGATTAACTATAGATTTGACATAGTGTACATTTAAGTAGATTACCAAGGATAGAAACGGCTGCAAAGTCGCATCGGTTCCAGTCGGTTTATGCTGTAGATCACAATACCAGCCGGTCTGTGGCGCAACAGACGACTCAATGCATGCTATTATTGTTACGGACTAGGGGACCTAGTTTTAGACTCAAAGAATACAAGAGATGCTGACAACTGCTAATATCGAATACGTCTCATATTACAGGCCTACGGGCCGGCATCCGCCAAGATTAATGCATTGCTCAATCGAAATATCGAATGGGCAATAAAGTAATTGTTCGTCATCGTTGTTGTTTCACTTCCAACTGGAAATAAATTTACTTGCAAATTCACGCTGTTACTGCGGAAATAAGGGCATAGCTTTGTAAGATGCCCCTGCGCCACATGCGCGCCACTACATCGGTTCCGAGATTCCTTGCGATTATCAATAACTAAACCTATGTGCAGATAGCATTGTAACCGTCAACGCTTCTAGGGCTTATCAGATCAATGACGCCACTACTCAAGCCTCACCCGTCAAGCGTCAAGTTGTCCGTCGGTTTGCGGAATCCGGCGAGACTTTAGTTGGCCCAAGTAACTCTTGCTCCCCTCCTCCAGACAGTTTTCTGTCATCCGATCAGGCCACGATGACCGTCACGTCTGTGTTTGCAGTGCAAGGCATGACGTGTGGTGCGTGCACTGCCGCTATCAACTCAGCGGTCGAAGGTGTGCCGGGTGTTAAGTCTGTCGCGGTTTCGCTCATTACAGAGCGCGCATCTGTCGTCCACGATGTTGAAGTTGTGTCTCCCGAGGAAGTTAGAGAGGCGTATGTGCTCCTGTGTCTTCTGTCTCCAAGTTCAACGGACTAATATTGCGCATAGAATCGATGATTGTGGCTTCACTGCCCACCTTTTCTCATCTCAAGCGGACGAGCCAGCTTCCGAAGTTTCCGACACTGCCGATATTGCGACGAAACCGCGATTAGAGATTATTTACATCAAAGTGTTTGGGATGACATGTTCAAATTGCTCTACGACTGTTGAACGTGCTCTACGCTCCGTCCCGGGCGTTCACGAGGCGCTGGTTGCCTTAGCAACAGAGGAAGCAAAGGTAAAATACGATCCATCACAAGTGGGTGTGAGGGATCTTATTGATGCGATCAACGATACTGGATTTGACGCACTCTTACCCGACATGATGGACAACACTACACAAATCCAGTCTCTTGCACGGACGAAGGAGATCCAGAACTGGCGCCGTGCAGCGCTTCATGCTTCTTGTCTCGCCATACCCATATTCATTTTAAACATGGTCCTGCCATTCTGGTTTGGAAAGTACGATTTTGGTAGATGGACATTTATTATCCCCGGATTACATGTCAGAGAACTTCTTTCATTTGCTCTTGCGACTCCGGTTCAGTTTATTATCGGCAAGCGATTTTTTGTATCAGCATACAGATCTTTGAAACACGGGTCACCCACCATGGACGTCTTAGTATCTTTGAGTACATTCACAGCTTATGTATTCTCTTGCTTCTCTATGCTGGTTTCAATCGCGACTGCATCCGACATGCCGCCGCATACTGTGTTTGAGACGTCGGCGATGATTATTGCATACATTACTTACGGCAAATATCTTGAAAACCGTGCAAAGGGCCAAACTTCCGCTGCGCTCTCGCGACTACTCTCGCTCACACCATCGATGGCTACAATTTACGCGGATCCGAAGAACATCGCCGTCAACGCTGCTGAACGTGAAATTCCGTCCGAGCTTATACAGGCTGGTGACATCGCCATTTTGCGACCAGGTGCGAAGGCACCAGCCGATGGTATCGTTGTCACTGGGGACTCATACATGGATGAGAGTTTAGTCACTGGCGAGCCAATGCCCGTTGAAAAGCACGTAGGATCAGCTATCATTGGCGGTACAATCAACGGCGTTGGACGACTAGATTTTCGCGTTACGCGCGCGGGTAAGGACACCCAACTTTCTCAGATCGTAAAGCTTGTTCAGGATGCACAAACTACCCGTGCACCGATTCAGCGATTTGCAGATCTCGTGGCCGGAAAGTTTGTTCCTATCGTCATTGTTCTCGCTGTCGTTACTTTTATAGTCTGGATGGTTCTCTCGCATGCTTTAAGCACACCGCCTGACATCTTCAAGTCATCAGAAAGCAAGTTCATGGTTTGCTTGAAGCTATGCATTTCCGTTATTGTCGTCGCTTGTCCTTGCGCGCTAGGATTAAGTACTCCCACCGCAGTCATGGTTGGTACTGGCATCGGTGCACAAAATGGTATACTTATCAAAGGTGGTCCTGTCCTTGAGCAAGCTACGCTTATCACTAAAATGGTCTTCGACAAAACCGGAACTCTAACTATCGGTAAGATGTCTGTCCTTAGCCATAGCAAGACTCCTTTATGGGAAAGCTCGGCATACAGACAGAAGCTCTGGTGGCGAATAGTTCGCGCCGTCGAGTGCGGCAGTGAGCATCCCATCGGCAAAGCTATTGTGGCAGAGGCGAACCTTGTTCTTGGAGAGAATGACTCCGAAAGTACTTCGAAGGATCAGAATGATGAATTTCAGATGTCCGACTATAAGGCCGTCATGGGTAGAGGTATCCGAGCGATAGTCCGGCATGGAACTGAACCTTACACGGTAACAGTGGGAAATGTCCAGTTCATGACTGACAACGATATCGATGTCCCGTCCTCAGTCCTCAAGGCGTCAACTGAAACTACGGCAACAGATATTTGTGTCGCCATCCAACGCACATTCGCTGGCACCATATCCCTTAACGACATAATCCGAAAAGATGCTAGAGGCACCATTCTTGCGCTCGAGAAGATGGGAATCAATGTTGCTATGGTCACTGGAGACCAGCGACCTTCAGCTCTTCGTGTTGCCCGCGAAGTTGGAATTCCAGAGTCAGAAGTGTGGTCGGGTGTGACCCCATCTGAGAAGCAGGACATCATTCGCGCTATGCAGATTGAGTCACCAGATGCGGTGATCGCGATGGTTGGAGACGGGATCAACGATTCGCCAGCTCTCGCGACAGCGCACATTGGTCTCGCAATGGCAACAGGTACTGATGTCGCTATTGAGGCCGCAGATATCGTCCTCATGCGGCCCGATACCTTACTCATGGACGTGGCGGTTTCGTTGTCACTTTGCCGCGCGATATTCAACCGTATCAAGACGAATCTCATCTGGGCTACAATTTATAACTTCGTGATGATCCCATTCGCAATGGGCGTGTTCCTGCCACTGGGTTGGTCTCTGCCTCCTATGGCAGCTGGCGGTGCTATGGCTTTAAGTTCCGTGAGCGTTGTTGCCTCGTCACTTGCGTTGAAGCGATGGAAGCGTCCACGATGGGCTACCGAGGAAGGTAGATTAGACTTGGATTCGTCAAGCAGGTTCAGTTATCGATGGAACTTCTTCAGTAGGCGACCTGTTACCGACATCGCCGACAGTCGATTGTCGCCTAACGGTTATATTCAATTAAGCGGTTCAGAGACGGTATAAAAGTCGTTAGTATTCAAAAGTGCTTGGAATTTCATTGGATTTTTTAGACTATATGTAGTGCGTATAGACAAATTGTTTAGGTGTTGTCGTGTTTTCTTGTCATTGTCATTGTCATTTGTTTGCGGGACTGCAAACCGTGACTAGTATTAATAATTGATTGCTTACACTTTCGTTGAGCATGGGATATGTGTTTCATACATACGAATCGAACAGCTTTCGTTGTAGATCGGGGCCCAAGACGTTGCTGTTTATATTTATCCACAGCACTACTATAATATGATTGTGAGTATAATTACATATGATCAAATTCTACAATTACATAGAGTACATTATAAATACCAAATGACATCCCATTCCTATATACAATTTAACACAAGTAATCACCGCACTCGACAATATCCACCCATCTACTAATATTTCACCTATAGAACTCCGGTCGATGAACATTAACGCCGTACTCCGCCAACGCACTCGAAAGGTCTTCCATCGTCAAAACAACTTTACCGCTACCGCTACCACTACCACCTGCAATACCACCGCCTCCAACACCACCTACACCGCCGCCACCCCCTCCGAATCTCGACGGCATACCGGCCCGGAATTGGCCTGGTGCGGCTGCTGGATTGGAAGATGTTGAACCCGCGGACCATGTAGATCGAATACGAGAATATTGGTATGCGTCAGTTGCAATATCTGACACAAACTTCTGGGTAGCAAGCGCCAATAACCGTTTTCTATCTCTATCGTTAGCGCGAACCCAGTGTTTAAACAAGACAATTCCATACATCCGTATGTCTGACGATTCAAATCCAGCTTTCATTAAATAGTAGTCTGTCACAGCATCAGGAATCTATAATCTAGTTAGCTCATTATCCCGACGTCTGCTCATGAATGAACCATACAATTGGCGCAAACTCTTCCATCATGTCAAGAAATTCCTTTAGGCTCTTATCCCTCCTAGCACCTAATCCCGGAATCACAGGTATAGCAGCACCAGCATCCTCCCCTCCTGCACCATCAAAGACCGGTATGTCAACTCCATTCACGGTGATCATCTGCACCTCGCCGGGATCGGTTCCCACAGGCACTGCTGTAGCCGGATCTTGCGGTGGCATAAAATCCATATCAACTTCTAATTCCTCTAACGGCATATCTCTGCCAGATGTATCCCCTGCCTGTGCATCTGTCGTCTCCTCTGTGTGAGCCGGCTCTTGTCGCTGCTGAGGTGACGACGCATCTTCTTGACCATCTACATCCACATGTGACGTAATCGCTGGGTCCTGCTGTGGTGAATTCAACATATTATTGACAGTTATTATCCCAGTGAAGGCAGTAGAATCAATATCGTCGAAAAAGCCGACTAATTGTTACGAGGTACTCTATGGACGATTTTCAATCACGCAACCTTCCCTGACCCTGTGTTCTCAACATGGTTGGCATTGTGCAACAATAGCACCGCTGTCGAATATTTCCACAATTTATTTTCTGCAACGCCTGTTCCTCTTCTATCGACCTAACCAGAAAACATCTACTCAAACAGTATTTTTAATCTGATTTTTGCCAGTATCGTGCTACACATTGCTAATCAGAAACGGCGTGCTATTTACCTCTGCCAAATCCCTAACCCTATTACTTACAATAATATTATATCATCGCATATTTAGTGTTTGTCATACGCACAAGCCTCTTTGGCCAAGTTGGTAAGGCGCTGCACTCGTATGTCTTAATGTGCAATGCAGCGATCGTCGGTTCGACTCCGACAGGGGGCATTTAATTTTTGCCATTCTTCATTGAGGCTTGTTCATACCGCGAAGATCCCTTTCGCACTGCTGTTGATTTCGTTCGATCTGATACGTACGTCTCGGCACTTTACTTTTGTGTTTGGTGATTGCGTCTCTATCAATGCCAAAATTAAGTAATTTGGAGCTAATTGCACTCGCGGACTCATTTCCGTATCCCACGTCTTCAGTCTACAAGATAGAGGCATCGTCGCTATATCATTTCACGTCGCATGACCTGAAAGCTACCTTGGGCTACCTTTTACCGTCAGTCGTAGATTATTTTCGGGATCTAAAGCAATCATTTGTTGTCAGCGATGCGGAACAACGGGTTAGCATTGCGCCTGAATTTGACACGGTTGAGAAGAGGAGTAAGATGATGAACGATCTCGCGTTGAAATGGCGGATTGAGAAGAAGTTTAAGGTTCTGGAAGGTCAGTAAATAGTCTTTAGTCGTTGTTATGCATCGATTGGATTGACGAATAATTGTATTAACAGGGTGGAGATCGGAATTGTATCCTATATATTATCCGTCGTCTGAGCTCTACTTTACGTTCGAGAGATCGGCTTGCCCCATTTTTGGATTCGTCACGTACGGCGTACATATGACTGCCTATATTCCGGCATCTGACACCAGGCCACTGAGAATTTGGGTACCCAGGCGGTCACGAACTAAGTCGACGTATCCAAGTATGCTGGATAACACGGTCGCCGGAGGAATCGGTTATCCGTACGGTGTTTTCGATACGCTAATTAAGGAGTGCGGAGAAGAAGCCGGGTTTGATTCGGAGTTAATAAAAGAAAAGGCAAAAAGCGTGGGAAACGTAAGTTACTACTATGTTCGAACGAGCTCTGCGGGCGGCGAGAGTGGTTTTTTGCAGCCGGAAGTGCAGTAAGTTGCCCCATGATACAAATGTGTAGTGACTAACCAAGAAGTTAGATACTGCTATGATTTGGAGGTCACAGAGGACACTCCTCCTCCCAACCCAGTTGACGGTGAAGCCGAGGATTTCTATTTATGGGACGTCGACAGAGTAGGTAGTCATCGCAATGCCGAAGCCACTCGTACTAACTCTCACTTATAGGTCAAGGAAGAATTGGCCGCAGGCAATTACAAGCCGAATACTGCACTAGGTGAGTAAAATTACCCCGCCGGATATAGCTAATGCTAAGCAACTTGAACAAGTGACGATTGACTTCCTGGTCCGCCATGGAGTCATCACTCCTGAGAACGAGTCGAACTATCTAGAGATCACATCTAGAATGCATAGGAATCTTGAGCATCCGCTCCGTTGATTTACGCATGACCGTTCTCAATAGACCGAACTTACAGTAGGCGGAAGTTTACGTTGCATCGGTTCTATCATACACTCTAATATTGCGTCATCTCATCATTATCCTTCCAATCGCTCCAAAAATTGTGGATCTCGTACCAACTTCCCCTGAAACTTCTGCCACCAGTCATTAAACGACTTCAACGAAACCATACCATCCGACGTAGCAAATCCACTCAAAAAATTGAATGCATGAGACATTATCTTGCTTGCCAATGCGGCTGTCGAATTCGGATCAACCGGCACCTTCTGTGTGGTCCGTGTGACTAAAGCGGTGCTGTTGCCATTCGTTTTCGCACGTAATTCGTTAAGTTGAGCATCGACCTGGGCCGCAGATTCTATTGAAATGCCGAGAGATATCGTTATTGGTTCTGCGGATGGTATGTCATCTACCATGTCATCTACTGAGCTGGTCGTTGACGCTGTTGTGCCTTGATTGACGCGGAAGATAGCCGATGGCTTGGAATTCGATATCCTGGCAATAAAAAAGAGTAAGCGTTTGAGTACCAATTTACATGAGAGATTAAGCTACACATACGCTCCTAGTAATTGGAATGGTCTTCCTGGCCATTGAAAGTAAACCGACGCAGCAACGCTAGGATCAAGTAGAGCTAAAAATCTGAGGTTAAATCATTATAGCCATAAATTCAGTCAACGAAACCTACTTCCAGGTAGTAGGAAGACAACTATATGATTCACTCGTGCTCCGTCTTCAATTTGGAATACAAACTTTGTCTCGTCAACTTGTTGCAAGTTTGTTTGCACTATGTCGACAATGTTAACGGGTTGCATCATCACCAACAATTGTCGTTAGTACCTGGCCGGCCTGCACAAATAGCACCAAACATTATTCAAATTATCTCCAGATTATGAAAATCAGATTTTTTCCAGAGTACTGTCAATAAAACTAGCGGCGAACGTCTGCAAGACTTCAAAAGTGATCAATTCAATTAATGTCGGTCTTTGGAAGATCTGCCATTTAATGCTGGCGCTGTGAGCCAGTCGCGTTCCCTAAGCTTCGACGTCATTTAGAGCCGCTCTCGTTGTTGTGGTTACGAGCCGCAGACTTTCTGTAAACAAGCCAAATTGTAAACTCTCTGGAGCCAATCGCATACCATCTTAGAAAACAAAATCAGCTATATTTCGGCTATCGTGCAAAGTCGCCCACAATGTCGATGCAATGTAACTGCTCTGCTCTTGTTAAGCCTTTGACTGTTGTACATAATGCTCACTCTCATATAGTCCAGCTTCAGAATGCACCAGTGGATATAATATCATCAGTGCGCTTCAATCCGTCCGAACGATATAGCAGCTTCTTACTTGCGAGTTCGTGGGATACTACACTAAGTCTTTACGATACATCAGTTGAAAATGGAAGGCTATTAACGAGAGTCGACTGTGTCGCGCCGCTATTGGACTGTTGTTGGGACGAGTTAGGACGGAGCGCATTTATTGGCGGTTTGGAAAACCGTGTACGAATGTACGTCCTAAAAAATTGAATTGCGGATGAAGAGTATACTAAGCAATTGATTCAGGGTGGACTTGGAGAGTGGCCGATGTAATGTCGTTGGCGATCATGACGACGCGGTGAAAAGTGTCCTGTTCCACAGACAATCTGGCTTAGTTGTTTCAGGATCATGGGATCGTACGGTTCAACTCCTCGATTGCAGAAGTAGCAGCCGAGTTTATATGTCTCGTCAACCTCATAAAGTGTTTTCCATGGATATGACAGAAAATTTACTAGTCGTTGGAATGGCCGGTAGGGCGGTTCACATATATGACATTCGGCACATGGCCGAGCCATTCCAGAGAAGAGAAAGTAGCCTGAAACATATGACACGGGCTGTCAGGTGCATTCCTACGGGTGAAGGTGTGTATAGCTTGGTAGTGGTCAATTTATCATAAGAACATTTGCTAATCTACGATCAGGGTACGCCTCGTCATCTATCGAAGGTAGAATAGCAGTCGACTTCTTCGACGCTAGTCCCGACGTTCAGGCCAAAAAGTATGCCTTTAAGTGTCATCGAGCCGCGGAGGTCGATATGGACGCCGTGTATTCAGTTAATTCCTTGGCATTTCATCCATTACATGGCACATTCGTCTCTGGTGGCAGTGACTCGTTGGTCTGCTTTTGGGATTTCAAAGCCCGGAAGCGTCTGCGCCAATATCCTCGATATCCGGGACCAGTTCAGGCACTCGAAATTGATAGCAAAGGATCAGCTCTGGCTATTTCCTATGGTGGAGATGTTGAGATCGGACTGGAAGGCAATACTTCAGGAAATAATGGCATTGTAATTCGGTCGTTGGGTCCAGGTGAGGGTAAGAGTAAGGTGTAAAGTAGAAGTATATTGGTGATACCACGGCGCTCATGATGATAAATGGAAATAATCCTTAGACCTATGTATATGCGCTACTGAACGTTTAATTCGTAAATTATCCTGCAATGCGCTGCCCATATGAACAGTTACTCTGATATAAAGTAAAATATTACCACCCAACCCTTATCCGCTATCCATATCCTAAATAATATAGCGCATAAACAATTGAAAACTTGACAAACTATATTACAAATGCATTAAAATATCAGAATGTTATTACCATTGCTCCGAGTCATGCGACTAGAAGTGGAGTCCGGTATCTCGGCTCTGATGGTTTAAACGGGCGGACTTTCACTAGCGTTCGCAAAATGTTTCGCACATTCTATTACATTAACTCCACGTGAGTTTTTGAATATCCAAGAAAATTATTAAACAACTTACCTTATCTGAGCATACTGATGGCATAAGCTCGTGTGGCGACGAATAGGCTTCAAGAGCAAAATAATAGTTTAATGCGGCTTCTTCGTACTTTCCTACATCAATATCAGTATCATATTCCACTTTCGCGTACTCAGGCCAGAAATTGGACCAACTTTTTGCGCAATGATTCTCTCCTTCAGTCAGATTTAGCACAATGAATTGCGCAATTTCCCACTCACTTGTTGGAATCGGTGCCTCTTGTAATCTGTGATCTATCAATTCCTTGTAGCGTTGCAGTCTTTGTTGTTTCTCCTTCTTCCGGTACTGTCGTACAAGGTCTCGAATCAGACGGCGAAATGTTGGGCTATGCCGCCGCCGATAATCAAAATAAACGCAGTATAATACTATTTGTAGAAGTCAATAGCTGAATCACCAAAGCGCATAATAATGATCGTACTCGGACAAAGTAGAATCGACCCTACTATTATTCCAATCGGGCCGCGCCTCAGTTCCATATTCTCCTAGTTGCCGTAGGTTCCCGCTGCAATTACATGGAGCTGCTTCGAAAGTAAATTCCAATACGTTGATGTGATATTATTTGAATTCGTATTTTTCCGAAATTTATGCGACTAACGCGGATGTACTAAATACCTTAACAATAACCGACACGTCGTTAGGTACGGTGTCAGGAACGCGACCAAGGGTGAAGTGGAAACATGCGCCCCACGGAGTGTGGCAGCGTAAAGTGCATAAAGCTCACGACGCTGTCACCAACGTGATTCTGCTGCATAATAGCAATGCGATATATAGGTTCGTATTACGCTATTTCGTTCACAAATTTAGTTCCCACTCAACATATTCTACAGTATCCATGAAATAAAGAGGAGATAAATCTTTGTATATTGCATTTCAACTTGCCACAATTTATGTAAACGGACAACCAGGACCAGGAACAAATATGAACCAAAAGACCATGAAGAGCAGGATGTAAAACCAAGCGTCCTTACTAATACGTCAAGGTTATCTACCAAAGCACTAAAATATACACACTTCAAAACCGAGCATAAACCCACAGCAGCAGCAATATATTACAATTGTAAAAGGACCACGGAGACAAGCAATCTAACTAACCATACATCTCCCTTACATCTGTTATTTAGTTGAGATTTTGATGTTGTCATACACTGCGTATATACTAAACTTTTGAACTTTCCCAAGCATCTATTCGACCGTAGGAGGAGCGGTGGCTGTCGTTGTTGCAGTAGCCGTAGCGTTATAACCAGGAATAGGCAAAGTCTCCACAGCGTCGTCCAGGAGAGTCAATACATCCTATGGCACATTTAGTGAATAGACTTCTGCGTCATGTCATCAAACAACTAACCTTAGGAATATTGTCCTTCAACGCTTCAATAATCTGCTTAGGCATTGGGTGTATAACAAGGAGACGATAAATAGAAACAACCATATCATTGTATTTTTTTTCTCCTGTCAGAACGGTCAGTACACCTACAATATTCAACACTCGACGGAAACTGACCTTGATGCAGGTATGAATCAATCTTCATGAGTTCTTTGCTCATTTGCATCTCGAACTCCTCCGCACTGTTGACGGATGTAGGCTCCTCCTGGAGACTCTGGACAATAAGACCCTTCAGGTCATCCTTGGACTGCTGCAATTCTTTCTCCTTGCCTAACTCAATGTTCTTTCGGTGTTTGCGCTCGTTTCGACGGAGTTGCTTGCGGAATTCTGGAGAATTTCGCCGTCGATAATCGAATGATATGACATAGGCAGCTATATCGGTAAATTATAACTCCATTAATGTGCAATTAATAGATACCTACCTGCACCAGCTGCAACAGCAGTCAAAACAATAGAAACGGCTCGCATCTGGAAACGGGGACAGTTAGAATATCATTTTACTCCTAGACAGACAGACCAGGCATCAGCACTACGACAAAATGCCATACATACTTCCAATCTAATAATACTGCAAACAAAACCAATTTCACCACTGATCCTGTGATATTACTGCTCGGTCTTCAGTAAAGGGTTATTTCGATTGTGGCAATAATGCTCGTGATCAGCAAAATCTGGAACCAAAAAATTCTTGAAATCCGTTCCGATGCGCTAAGCGTTAGTTAGTTAGCACCGTATATCCACCGTGAGCTGGCAACGCCTCGAATTCGATGCTCGAGGCAGCTTATGCGCACTTTGACGAGGAAAAGACAGTCTTGCTCGAATAACAATTAATTGTACCGCTTGTAAGCCGTATATGTGTGTCCTGGTATTCAGAATACCCTATCTTCGGTCAGATCTATGCCTTTTGCGCAAGTATGTGAATGTTCTTACTGAAAATGTTGAAAGCTATTGACACTTGCGTGCAGTTAGTAATTGGTCCTCCGGGATCCGGCAAATCGACTTATTGCTCGGGAAGTACGTACGGAATGATCTAGGTAGTCTATTGTGTCGTATCTAATACTTTTGTGGTATAGTGCTTCAGTTCCTGTCGGCGATTGGTCGTAAAGCGTCGGTAATCAACCTTGATCCAGCAAACGACCGCACTAACTACGAGTCAGCTCTGGACATACGCAACTTCATTACTATAGAAGATATTATGTCACAGGAGGGACTTGGTCCCAACGGTAGTATAATGCGCGCTATGGAGGAATTAGAACAGAATTGGGACGAATTTATGGAGGATATCAAGGAACTCGGTAATACCGATTACTTGATTTTGGATTGTCCTGGTCAAGTCGAATTGTTCACGCATCACCACTCATTAAGAGCACTGTTCTTGAAAATGCAAAAGATGGAATACAGGCTGGTTGTGATTAACCTAATTGACTCGTTTTATATCACCTCCCCTACGCAATATATTTCAGTGTTATTACTTGCGCTGCGAAGTATGCTGCAGCTGGATCTGCCGCATATTAATGTCCTGAGCAAGATTGATTTGCTGAGTAATTACGGCAAGTTAGGTAACAGGATGCAATAGTGATTCTAGGGCGTGTTTGCAGATTTTGCTAACCATATTCAGACTTCAATCTCGATTTCTATACCGAAGTACAAGATCTCAACTATCTCCTACCGTTGATCAAGAAAGAATCGCCGACTTTATTAGGCGAAAGGTTTGCCAGTTTAAATGAAGCGATTGCGGATCTAATCATGGATTTTGGACTCGTCGAATTTGAAGTTCTGGCGGTCGAAGACAAAAAGTCTATGATATCTCTATTATCAGTTATAGATAAAGCCACGGGCTATACTTTTGGGTCGACAGAAATTGGCGGTGATACTATATGGGCAGAAGCTACTCGTCAAGGAGGCTATCTGGGTAGCATAGGGGATATTCAAGAGCGGTGGATAGATCACAAGCAACAGTATGACGAGCAGGAACGCGTCGAACGGGAGGAGCGCATGAAGGACTTCGATCAGCTGAGTAGCAGAAAGATGACGCCAGAAGAAGAATGGGAGGAGGAAGTACGACGGTGGGAGGCAGAGCAGGGTGTGAAAATCGGAAAAGGATTTAAGAATGAGCTTTAATTTGGGATGGGCTCCACGGAGAAACATAACTTGCATTAGTGGCGTTTGGGGTTTGTCTCTCGGAAAGCAAAACAGTGTTACGTATCTAATAAATTTATTCTTTTAGCATACCCGCCTATTACCGGCTGACCCAATGATCCCTCTTTGCTTCGAGACATTATCAAACTAGGGCTTCTTGCATTGTGAGCCATATAGCCAACACTCATTGACGGAGTTGTGTGTGCGTAACATAACCTTAACAAGTGACTTTCATCACTTTGTGTGAGCTTCATCGATAATAATCCCGCGGCAGGAGGTCTAAGCTGCACTGCTTGTGACTGCACAAAGTCATCTTTCATCAACATCGAGAGTGATTCCAGCTCGTCTGACGTAGTCATCTGGGATTCAGCACAGCGGCATGCTAGATTGGTACTTATAATATCTTCTCCGGTACCTAGTGATCTTAGTACTGTTAAACCTATGCACTGCCTTCAATATCCGTACCACTAGTGCAAACAGCAACTTTGCTGTCTTTTGCAGTAACTGTCCACACACCACTACCGATCATTGCCGCTGGTCCAACTCGGCCAGGTTGCTTCATCGTAACTCCTCCAGAGCTAGATGCAACTGCAAGCTCGCCTTTCATATCGAGACAGATTACACCTACCGTGTCTGTTATCATATCCTCGTTCTCGATATCTGAATTGTGTGTGTGTGCAACACGCATGTCATCAGCCAAGACCTCAGTCCAATGCTCAAACCGCATAATAGCACTCTCGGATAACATTTCGCTTTTGGAAGCAATCTCCAGTCCAACTCTCTCGGCAAACTGTCGAGCTCCGTGGGCTACTAAGAACCTGTAGATGGTCAGAATGCATCACTAACAAGCAGAATCACTAGTTCTTGGGTCTGTACAATGGAGAGACTCTACCGTGTGACAGCTGCTTGAACGACTCCGACAATAGCTTCTCTGCAGCCAATATTGGATTCTTGACTCCGGAAATGCATCCAACAGCGGCGCCTCTATTATGATAAGTGCACATGATGGACGCATCGCACTCGACCTCTCCTGCGGTCGTCAAGTTGGATCCGGCCCCGGCATTGGTTATCTTGTCGTCCTCTAGCATTTTGCAGACCTGTGCTGCTGCTGCGACTGAAGACGCACCAGATTTGAGGAGCTTCATTCCCGCAATGCATGCTCTAATGGTATCAATTAGAGATAGACATCTGTGGCGCATATTCTAATTTACACACCTCCGACACAGTTCGTTATACTCGTATTCGTGCTTTTTGGAGTGGAACCCAGCTCCAAGGTGAACCGCTATGAAAGCCATTGGTCAGGCGGTGTCGACGACACCGAAATATTGAACAGGTATGGCAACCGCAATAAAATTGTTATTAACAAATGGTGGTTGGTACCCCTGGAAATCACACCTCGGATGGGATCAAACATGAGCCGCAGCACCAACATAGGGATGACGGTTTTGACCTAGACTCCACTCCATAATCCTTTGCCCCCTTAACAGGTAGCATCTCCATACGAAATTTATTCGGCCGCAATGAGAAATATTCTTCACTTTGCATTGACATGCCTGCTTTCGTTTGGCGGCTTGAGTACCGCTGAATCTTGGGCCGCAACGCATATGCGAGAAGAGCATAATATTGATAACTTCGACGCCGCTTCATTTTTCGCATTGCACGATTCGGATAATTCACATTATTGGACGAAGCAAGATATTCTGTCGCTTTACGGAGTATTACACACAGTCGACCCGACAGGACACAGAAAGGAACCGGTACTAGCAGAAGAACAGAATAAGGTGTACAACACAATTATCGGGCTCATGGATACGGATAATGATGGATCCGTTTCGATGGATGAGTGGCTGGCATTCACACAGCAAGGCGGCGAGTTACCAGACTTTGGACTAGGTCCAGGTCACCATGGTGACGTGGAGTATGAATATGAAAGTACGTTAGGGAATGCGAGATGGTTAAGAAGATATACTAATTTGGGCACACTCAGTTCATCATTGGTTGAAATATCATTCGGAGGATGAAAACGACGAGCATGTAAGTGCTATATGTTGAATTTTGTTCGGTCAAAAGCTAATGGAGGAAAATAGTTGAATCACGCTGAAGATATGTACGTGGTTACCATAGACTGACGAGAGATTTACTCACGAATATTGTAGTGAACACGAGGAACTATTCCACCACATGGAAGATCAAGCGATTAAGAACCAGCACATGAATATTCCTCCGAAGTTTAGAGTCCAGACTTAGAATTGTTTGGCGTATCAGGGGTCATCGAGTGTCTAAATAATTTGAGCTTGATGCATGATTTTGTACTGGGAAGTTTCTAGAAGATTAGACTGCATATAATTGTACATAGTGCAAGAATAGTCTATAAATCATCGGTTCTGTGTCTTAGTATTTCATGGTGACGGGTCAAGGTCACGAGGAGCTTGTGAAATCGTATCACAAGTAACTCTCCTTTAATGTCCTACGATATACTGCTACGGCGTGGTCTACGGCGTGGTCTACGGATGCATGCGCATTATCTCTCGTACTGGTATGCTATCAGTAAATTATTTAATCCATACACTAAGCATCAATAGTAACACACATACAGCAAAATAATTATTATAAAAAAAGTCCTCAAGTCCATAAACTATAAACACCCCTTCAATAGAAATTCTTTAGCGCGTGTGACCGTCACTACGACGTTTGAGCTTCGCTATTTGAAAGCGCGATGGGTGAAGAAGATTGTCGTGTCAGTCGATCTTCTTCGTAAGTTTTTTCCACGATGCCATTTCGGTCTTCCGTTGAAGCGAGCGCACCGTCTGAAACTCCTGTGCAAGAGATCCGACGGATATAAGTCATCGTAGAATACAGGACAGCACAACCTAGCCAAACGATAACGGCTGCGAGAATAAAAGACAGAAGGACAGTTTCTCTGTCACAAGTGCTCTGGTCAAAACATTCAATAATATCCTTGATATCGGTTTTGTCATTAATAGCAGAATTAGCGCACGGCGCTGGAGTTAAAATGTAGTGTAAGTGAGCTGAGAGTGCTCCTAGCCAAAGAACACACCATACAGAATGAGTAGCATAATAGTCTTGAGCTGTGTATCTAGCGATACAAACCAGGAACCAGAGAGTCAAGAGTAACGACGTTCCAGACACTACTACTAGGTAGATCCAGGTTGCCTGGACGCCGTATGCCTTGACCTGGAGATTGTAAGCTGCGATACCTAGTACAACAGCCGAAATGATAATCTGCAAGATGCGTATAAACAAGGTTGCTTGTGTCGATGGATGGCGGAGAGCTGTAGGAGTGGCGAGTAGAAAAGGAACAGCCGGATACTTCAAAGTCATGACTATGTGGAATGTGCCGCAGTATACTTCGGCGACTTATATAAGTTAGAGCAAGTAATATGCCCTCGGTTAACAGACAATTGGAAGTACAGACAACAAGAAAACCCACTTAAAAGAATGCCAAATTAGGAGTTGACAGAAGTCGGTCGTAAAATAGACAGTAGTAAACAACCGCGCCGTGGAGGCAGTGATTCGCTTATGTAACGTCTGAGACCCTCACAAGGGGCGTCGCCTTTTCACCGCCAATAACAACGATCATTACACTCTTGATATTACTAAACATCCATCACTTCCATTAACTTACACAAAGAATCAGGGTCAATTGAAATTTGAAATTAGAGAAAATCAAAAGCGACACTACACATTTGACCATTCAATTAGCTGAGGGTGCTTATTGTGCCCCGCGCAAGAGGAACCTTGTGAAATTGGTATATTGAATTAGCTGACAGATTCAGACAATTAATTCTGAGAAATAATATGCATGTCGTGGTATTTTCGGCAGTCGTGTCAAATATCTCGATAGGGTCGACATGTCCGGCAATTAACTGAGCACCGTACCCCTGAGGGTGCGGCTGAACGCAGTCACGTTCTACCCCTTGCTTAGAGAATATTCCACCTTGTAACGCAATCTAATTTCTATCGTGGTATACACAAATAAATTTAAGGCTTGATCTTGAAAATGGAAACGGTAACTGCTGCAGATGATGACGAGCTCGTTCACGAGGCGGGCGAGGGGTATGCAAACAATACTGGACGTACCGAAACATACACTTGACTAACTGGACTGTTTATTAGATATAAAGTTGGACTTAAAAAGACCGTCGAACAATATGTTAAGCTAGGTATGCCATTTGAGTGTTGACACATGTATATGGAAGACTGTAGCCTATTACTTGAATCTAGACGACGACGATCCATCCCTGAGGAAATGGAAGGAATCTCTTGGTCTTCCTAGTGGAGCAATGTCTGGCTCCATTGGTGCTGCCGGAGATAATCGGAAGGTTAGAGTTGGACGGTATTTGTTTGCAAACGGCGACAAATTGTCTGACATCGGATTAAAGGTTATTATCCTGCGGTTGGAATTGCAGATTCAGGGACACGAGACAATTGTGCTTGATCTCGACAAGCCCAGTACGTTTCCCCTATAAATACACCGCCTGCGAGATGCTAATTGGTATTTCAGAAGCCCTTGAGGAACTGAAATCCCGGCCAATAGTGCTGAAAGAAGGATCGCATTATAAAGTTCGCATCAGATTCCGCATTCAGCACGAGATCATTACCGGTCTGCGCTACCTGCAACTTGTTAAGCGAAAGGGAATTAGAGTCGACAAAAGCGATGAGGTGAGTATATGGCTGCTGCTGCTGCATCGGTGTAGATACCTAATAAAGCGTAGGTTTGTGGTAGCTACTCGCCAAATACCCTTGAAAAGCCATACTATGAGAAGACTTGTAAGTTACAATTTACCCGGTAATTGACCATGTCCCTGGCTAACAATGCCAGTCATTGAGGAGGAAGCGCCATCAGGATTAATTGCTCGTGGTTCTTATAATATTACATCGAAGTTTGTAGACGATGACGGCACTACGCATCTGCTATTCACATGGACATTGAACATCAAGAAGGAATGGGATTAGAAAAGGAGAAAAGTTCAAATGCATTTAATTGATCCTTTAATTTTGTTTAACGTATTCGGCAAGCTAACCGATCGCCCAAGTGAGCCGATCGCTAGAAAACCCATACAAAAATTGATATTTTGAGCCCTCATATCTTAACGTTCTTTGTAGATATTGGGTAGATAGTTTATGCTCTAAAATTATAAAGATATACAGTCGATATTATTAATTTTAACCAATTTACTACACTTATTACCATAAAAACATAGAATACTGTGTAATTTTGGTGGTGTAAAAATTAAAAATAGGTATCTAAGAAGCAATAATACTTATAATTTATTTCAAACTTAACTCATAGGCAGTTCTATGTATAGATAACTTAACTTCATCATGAGAAGCCAGGATAATATATAGATGGTGCAATATGAGGGCTCAAAATATCAACTTTTGTATGGGTTTTCTAGCGATTGGCTCGCTTGGGCGATCGGTTAGCTTGCCGATCACGTTACCACACACTAGCGCGCCATTAACATCCTTTGCAAGCTGCTCCTGGAGACTGGCCAGCATTCGTAACTGTTTCTTGTGACTGCTCGAGCTTGCAATTGGGTTAGAAAGGCAGAATCAGATGGGATAGCTGACAGAGAGAATCGAGTATATCCGATTTGTGAACATCAGTCATATCCTAATTAGGCTGGCGTAATTTGCGATGGCCCGGTATGGGCTGACTGCCATCCGCTGGATGATAGCATCAGCAAGCACATGCATATCAATGATCAAACGTAGAATTTAGGAATGTGTCGATGTTGTGGCGATTAAAGTAACCAACGTGAGAGCTGGACGCGTGGTTTTGGTTGGTGGCAAACTCGTGGGTGCACTTGGCGTGCCCCAAACGCGTGTCGAGATCGGTAGCCTTAATCAAGTGCACGACCCTAAACCCAATCAATGTGCTGAGTCAGAATCTGGCATTCCTGACAAAGACTTGCACTGCGTAGCAGGTCGCTGGAGTTGCCGCCGCGACGGCGAACTTTTTTCACCTTTTTTTTTTCTAGCTCGCCCCTTCCTCCCTTTTATCTTTACGCCTCAACACAACTTTCAGTTGGTCATCTCTTGATTTCACCCGTCACATACTCTTATTGACCTATATTTTCGTTCCTTTTATTCAACATGGCGGATATTTCCGAAAAGTTTGACAGCATGAGCATTAAGGACCAGGGTAACGAGCAGTCTTGGGGCGGCGCTGAACGACGTACTTATGTTCCTCCCCACGCGCGAAAATTTGGTGACCTTTCTTCCTCCAAGTACAGTCACGGGTATGTATTAATTCGTTAAGGCGTCAGGAAGACACGGTTGGAAACCACAGAGATTGCAGCAGAGTGGGTGGCTGAACGTACTGATGTAACAAGTTACGCTTGTTTCAGGCTACCATAGGTGTTCTGCTTTTTGGCACTGTTTACACGTTCTGCTCAACGATCTTTATGGCAGTGGCTGTGGAATCGATAATATGCTGAAGAATTATGGCTAATGTTAGTAACAGTGGTGGTGACGATAATAACGATTGGGCTTCCTCACGCGGTGGCCGTGGCGGTTATGCTGGCCGTGGCTACTCCGGCGACAACTATGGCCCTCGCGGTGGTGGCTACGGCTACAGCGGTGGTCGCAGCGCCGGTCGCGATGGTGGTTACGGCGGTCGGGTAGATGGCTTCGGTGGCGGCTACCGAGGTGGCGATAGAAGTTCGCGATCTGGCGGTTCTGATGGCAAGTTCGTCGATGGACAGCACATTCCGGGTCCCAGAGATCCTAGAGTTGAGAAAGAGCTCTTCGGTGAACCTGGTGACGGAAGCAGACAGAGCACCGGTATTAACTTCGACAACTACGATGAAATTCCAGTTGAGGCCTCTGGAGACCACGTCCCAGATCCTATCACCGCGTTCACTTCGCCACCAATCGAAGAGCTTTTACTATCCAATATCGAGTTAGCTGGGTAGGTTATGATATGAATAGCGGTGTTGAATGACTAGCTAATGTGGATATGTAGTTACACAAGGCCCACTCCAGTTCAGAAGTACTCTATTCCAATTGTTGTGGGCGGCCGAGATTTGATGGCTTGCGCTCAGACTGGTAAGAATTCGTTGTTACCCATTATACGAAATCAGAGTTCTAATGAAATTATAGGTTCTGGAAAGACGGGTGGATTTTTGTTTCCCATTCTCTCTCAAGCTTACACTCAAGGCCCTGCTGGACCCCAGCAGGAGACTTCTGTGAACAATTTCGTCAGAACTCGAAAGGCTTTCCCTACATCATTGATTCTCGCTCCTACTCGTGAGCTCGTCTCTCAGATCTACGATGAGGCACGGAAGTTCGCATATCGATCGTGGGTCAGACCATGTGTCGTTTACGGTGGTGCTGATATTGGCAGCCAGCTGCGTCTGATTGAACGTGGTTGCGATTTATTGGTTGCTACTCCTGGTCGATTGGTAGACCTTCTCGAGCGCGGCCGCATCTCGCTCTCTAGTATCAAGTTTTTGATCCTCGATGAGGCTGATCGCATGCTTGATATGGGTTTTGAGCCCCAAATCCGAAGAATTGTCGAGGGTGAGGATATGCCCACGGTCAAGGACAGACAAACTCTCATGTTCTCGGCTACCTTCCCAAGAGACATTCAGATGTTGGCTCGTGACTTCTTGAAGGACTACATTTTCCTGTCTGTTGGCCGTGTTGGTTCTACCTCTGAGAACATTACTCAGAAGATCGAGTATGTCGAGGACTCCGATAAGCGATCTGTTTTATTGGACATCCTGGCTTCCAACAAGGGTGGCCTTACGTTAATCTTCACAGAGACCAAGCGTATGGCAGACTCTCTTTGCGACTTCTTGATTAACCAGAACTTCCCAGCCACTTCAATTCATGGCGACCGTACTCAAAGAGAGCGTGAGGCTGCTCTTGACATGTTCCGAAGCGGCAGAGCTCCTATTATGGTTGCTACTGCTGTTGCAGCAAGAGGTCTCGACATTCCTAATGTCACTCATGTCGTCAACTATGATCTTCCATCTGACATCGACGATTACGTCCACCGTATCGGTCGTACCGGACGTGCTGGTAACACCGGTATTGCTACTGCTTTCTTCAATCGCGGTAACCGCGGCGTCGTCAAGGAGCTGATTGATATCCTGCGGGAAGCTAACCAGGAGGTTCCTGATTTCTTGGAGGCCGTCGCTAACGAAGGTGGCTACGCCTCTCGAGGACGTGGTGGCCGTGGTGGTCGCGGAGGTGGCACTCGCGACTTTCGTCGTGGTGGCGGTGGTGGTGGTGGTGGCGCTGGCTACGACAGTGGCTACGGTGGTGGAGCCTATGGCGGTTCTGGTTATGGTGGTGGCTATGGCGGTGGTTATGGCGGCGGCTATAACAACTCTGGATCGTCGTATGGCAACACTGGTTCGTCATATGGCGGGGGCAATACCCAGAGCAGTTGGTGGTAAATTCACTAAGCCCCTTACTAGTGACTTTTGATGGTTGAGATTATTGTTTTACATTCCTTACATTTGTTTCTCCTTTTTTAGCTATAGAATTGCTCCTATTCTTGTGACGCGCCAGTGACAGTTTGACATGTGTATGACTATATATGAGGATCTGCACATTTCTACATAGATTTTTGCTTTTTATTTCGGGAATAAGTTGGGTATGCGTATTCCTTTTGTGTATATTGCTTGTTATTGCGTTTGATATTATAGGCTATGTTTGATATGTATACTGTCGGACTAATTTTTTCTTTCTTACTCCGTTGGGTGCGTTGTTTGCGTTTCTCGGTTGTTTCTTTTTCCTTAGTCATTTATTCTCGGTCGTCTTTTCGGTAATGCAGGGTATAGACGAAAGGGTAACAAAAGTTATTTGTTTGAATGGTTAATGGGAAAAAGGAAACGGGGAAACATTCATGGTTCGGCAAACAGAAAATTTGGTTTAATGTACAAAGCATTACGTGTTATATTTATTTATATTTGTTTCTGGGTAGGGATACGCATAGATGTGAACTGGTGATCTAGACAAGAATGGGCATACATAAATAACTGTATTTCATATACAAGATATAATAAAAAATGTTTAATTATGATTCAATGCTGTTATTCGCTCTCGTATTCACTCTCAATGGCTTTGTCTACTGGTCTCAAAGTGTCATACTTTTCCACTTCTTCCGCGACTAGAGCACAACAGTTGAGGCGCTCGTTAGTTTGATATACCGCAATAGGCTCGCGAGCGTTCAAGTTCCAAATGACAATTTTTCCGTCTGATGAAACGCTTGACATAAATATCGTGGTCTGACTTGTCGCCTTCGTGTCATCGGAGCAAAGTACTGGTGGAGGAGTACGCGTGTAGAATTCAAAATCTTTGACTCGAATGGAATGCGCTTTCAAATCAAAGGCGATTGGGATATCGTCCTCGGTAGCTTTGGCGGCGTCTCGGAAAGTAATCGAGCCTGTTGCGTCGGAAGTGACGAGGTATTCCGTTAAAATGTTTTCGTTGTCATCGTTTGCCTCTTTGAGAGAAACGTATCGAAGTCTATAAAGTGGTGATTTGAGTTCAATTGAGGAAAGAGGTTTCGCGGACTATCTTATCGTCAGCACGTCACAATGTCCTTAGATGGCTCATTCAACCTTACCATATCGTAGATTACTATCTTTGTCTGCCACCCAACTGCGTACTTATCACCGTCCGTACTCCAAGCAACTTGTGTAGCCTCACCGCCAGTCAATTTCAATACGCTCGCATTCTTCGCAGTCATCAAATTCCACAAGCGAAGCGTCCGATCCCTACCAACGCTCAATGCGATCTTCCCAGACGGATGAACAGAAATATCATTAACCGCTCCCTTATGTCCTTTCATATTCGCAAGGACTTCCCAGTCTTTTGTACGCCAGACCAAAACTTTTCCGTCTTCCCCCGCGCTGAGCAGCCACTTTCCGTTTCCGCCGGCAGATTTCTCCTCCAGGTTGTCTTCTACCCCTACTGTTGCATTAACAAATTCAAGACACGTAACAGTACCCTCGTGGTACATTAACGTTCCGATTTCCTTCCGCTTCTGAAGATCGTATAATCGGATATGCTCATCGTTTCCACCTGTAACAAGGTACCGCTTGGCGTGGGCGATACTTCTGATCGATGCAGTATGTGGTGCAAAATGAAATACTGGTGTAAAAAAATTATTGTCGCTAGATCCGGCATCCACAAGCGTTTTTGACGAAAATGCTGAAATTCCGGCAGTTAGAGACAGGCATAGGAGATTGTGTTCATAGGATCCTGTTATTACTCGCAGAATCGGTGCGAGATTTTTGGAAAGCGTTGTCGACACCTGGACGTCGAGGTTGCCATCTTTTTGGCTGGATCCGTCTGGCGATATTAGGTTTCCCGGGGTCACAGGATCATTTTTCAACTTCCCGTCCTCATGAGATTTTTCTTCTCTTTTTCGCTTCGCCATTCTGTCGATTATATGTAGAAGAAGAGGGACAGGCGAGGTTGGTGGGATATACAAACGCCTTTAAATCTCAATTTTATTGAGGAAAAAATTCTGAAATTCAGGGGGAGGGAACTTTCCCAACTTAATATGGTAACAGTCCCCCGGGTAATTTATCTTTCTTTCCTTACGCAATGAGTTGCAATGCAACACCAAGGTAACATGAGGGTAGGAGTTAGGTTGTCGTAGCAACATATTAGTAAACACAAAAGCAGACTAGGACTTCCTTCCGCTTTCACGTCATCTTGGCGGTGTCCCGCGCCATATTCTCCACACTCTCTGCGCATTATTGGATTCAAAGCATAACCACTGAATACTCTAATCTGCTGTGTTGTAATTTCATGGGGGACCCTGAAGTGACGCTAGAGTTACCAAAGAATCTGGGATTTTACGTGGGTGATGCTATCGGCCAAGGCGCGTTCGCCACGTACGTACAGAAACAATTTCTAGCTGACATAATACTGACACTTTTACACAGAGTGCATTTATGTCAAGTATTCGGCAAGGCGACTTCCGTGTTTGCCGTGAAATTCGTCCACAAAGCAACTGCCAAAGCACGAGGTGGTCTCGCTACGAAAGATATCATCCGCGAAATCACACTGCATAAAGCATGTTCTCCGCACAAAAATATTATTACATTATTTGGATACAATGAAGATGAAAATTGGATATGGCTGAAAATGCAAGCGGCAATGGGTGGTGACTTGTTTGACAAAATCGAGCCGGACGTCGGGGTACACGAGGATATTTGCCAGTTGTATTTCCAGCAGTTAATAGGTGCAATTGAATTTATACACTCACAAGGAATTGCGCATCGGGATATTAAACCCGAGAATATCTTGTTAGATGCAGATGGCAACTTGATGCTTTCGGATTTTGGATTTGCAACGATTTTCGAGAGACATGGAACCCGGAAACAATCGACTACGATATGCGGCAGTGCTCCATATTGCGCGCCTGAAGTCGTGAGCCGGAAGTTGTATGATTCCGATTTGGCAGATATTTGGTCATGCGGAGTGGTTTTGTTTGTCTTGTTGTCTGGATGCACGCCATGGCAGTGGGCAGTGGACCACGATCCGGACTATGGACGTTACAAGAAGTCTAAAGGAAGGGTCAAAGAATATCCATGGGACCGACCACCAATGGCAGTCTTATCGCTGCTAAGGAAATTGATGAGAGAGAATCCAAGGGAAAGAATGCCCTTGAAGAATATTCGCATGCATCCTTGGTTTAAGAAGCCAAATAAGTTGATCTCACCAAACGGCCAATGCGCGGATCCGATCAAGTTGGCTGAGAGGTTGATTCTTAATATGCATATTGATGTTAATGAGCCCGATGTTCTTGATGACAAACGGCCTATGTCCGATCGATATCACTCCTGCTCGCAGCCGACAGAGTTGAGGGCAAACATGGTACTGAAACCAGTGGTTCGGGCGAAGCTATCCAGCATCCGAGGCGCATATACTCAGTCGGGAAGCGTGCAAGACGTTTCGCTACTCCAATTCTCACAACGAAAGCCTACGCAAATTCCAGATTCTCTCACACAGCGAGCCAGCCGGTTTAACGAGCTCTGTCCTCCAACGACACTGAACAAATTCTTTGCTGCGGTGCCTCTACAGTCATTATCATCGCGTTTAGCCGCCGCCTTACATGAACTAGCAGTTCCAGTAGATGAATCTTCTGACGTCAAGAGCTACGACGGCTTACTTATCTCAGTTACGACATTCGACAGGAGAAAGTGTGTTATGATGGGCACTATCAAATGCACTGCCCGGCATCAGTACGATAACTTTGTGGAGGTATTGTTCTCGAGATCGAAAGGCGATCCGTTGGAGTGGCGACATTTTTTCAAAAGGGTTGCCAAGTTGTGCATGGATATTATTTACACGGAGGAGAACTAAGGCCTGACATTTTTGGGTATATACTATCTACGGGCTACATGTCATTTAATACCATATTTGTATAGTAAATATTAATTTAGACAAGTTTATCTGAGCTGCTTGTAGTAGAAGTCCTGCCAGGTAAATGAACGCTACAGTTAGTTACCCCTGAAAAAGGGTCAGAAGATAAGTGAGCGGCGTCGATAGTTGGAGTGCAGATCGCTGCCCATATTTCAGCATTGGATCACCACTGGCATGGCCAAATAGCTAAAACAATCTATTTTGTCCAAATTCATGGAGGATAGACAAACTCGATGCCAGTTGCGCCGCCGATAGCATTTATTCCTCCGAGTGCGGGTCTATTTGCGCCGGTGGTAGACGGCCATAAATCGCTGAATGCCCAATCTGCATTATCAGCGTTTATGGACTCGAAGGAAACCGATGTCGAGAAGACGGGTGAGGCGGCATATCAAGAGGCGAGATCGACGGCTATGTATGCGTCACAGTGTAATCAGTACTTGACAGCCATCGTGAGGTTTACGAAGGTAATACGTCGTTGGTATCATATTATATGTTACAAAGCTGATGCGGAAGTGGGTAGATGGAATTCAATTATGGACTTCGGATACAAGAATTGTATCTCAGAGCGTTGGCTGCATTAGGAAAGAAATATCCGGAGTTTGCATTGGCGGATGGGTTGACTATGATAGACGAAAATAAGGAAAACTACAGAGTAGGTACTAGTTCGTCGATTTCCCGAAGCATTAACATACTGAAAGTTGAACTCAGGGATATTGGCTTTCAGGTCTTGCATACGAGCGACTCAGCAAATATGGCCTGGCAAGAGAAATATATTCTGCCGGCATATCAGTATTAGATGACTTGCTGTCGAAAAATGGGACAAGCTTCTCAGGACTGGTTTCAGGCAAGATGGTCCTTAAAGGTGTACGTGATGTCATTGATTCTGGCTCATGACTGCTATGCTAATAGGTTCAAGTGCATTCAAACGCTCG
This sequence comes from Lipomyces starkeyi, assembly GCA_018804115.1. Lineage (NCBI taxonomy): Eukaryota > Fungi > Ascomycota > Lipomycetes > Lipomycetales > Lipomycetaceae > Lipomyces > Lipomyces starkeyi. The sequence continues at coordinate 234,452 of JAGJTG010000015.1, forward strand.
ATTCACGAGATCTCGATGATATATCCGCCATAACTCAAGGTATCCGCTCGTTGTCCATATCCACTTCACGGAAGTCAACTGATTCGATAATTACACAATCGCTTACATCTGCCACATCGTCGCCCTCTTCAACTGCGACGCCAGAGCCAGAGCTGTTTGGAAGGTTGTTAGACCCGGCGGAATATCTTCCCATGGAGCTCACACTTCACATCCTGAGCTACGTGGATATGGACTTTCGGAAGGCCGTCCAATTCCAGTCGTTAAGCCGTACTTGGCGAGAAGCCGTACAGTCAACACCCAAATTCTGGAAGGATCTCGATCTCACACAGGTAAATTGGGACTATATGACAAAAGACATTCTGCAAGGCTACGTCAACTGTGCCATGGGCGTAGATCGCGTACGCTTCGACTGGATACTGCCAAATCGAAATGAGGATGATTTTGATGAGCGATGGTACGAGCTTGTATGGTGGATTGCCAGTCTACATAGACACGCGAAGACACGTGCTGGAAATTGTATTGTTTCTGCCAATCAGCGCTGTTGCACATTTGTGCTTACGCCATGTGTCCCGTACCTCTCCCGGCATAGACCAGTTGAAGATAACATGCTAGTGATACAATGGGGTCCGGAGGAGCACTTTAGAATTCCAGAGAACTTGGTGTCAGATCTGCTTGGTAGATTGGCAAGTAGAAAAACACGAAGGCCTGGGTCGCTACGGTTATTTGAGATATCGAAATGGCTACTGGCACGGGAGCGATGGGATGGAGATTCGGAGCCTCAATGGGAGAGGGAACAAGTTGAATCACTGTGAACGAATGAAGATTTGCGGGCGCCTTGGCTGGTTCTCGTGCTATAGACGTGGAGCCCAATAGATACAAGTCAACTTATAATATTTTTATTGTAAACATGCGCAATGCGACAATTGACCAAATGGTAATAAACTACCACCAATTAAGCACTACGAAATATAAGCCAGGACTAGTAGGAGAAAAACAGTCGTGGACTGATGCCGAGCAAAAGACCATCAATATCTATCTAGTTGTGAAGGCGAACCCCTGCGTCATCAGCCACCCGGCTTTTTTCGCATAAGTTGCTTGATGATGCGTCGCCCAAAATGTCCCAGCGCCATCTATTTTGGTTATTGTCACGCCTGAGCATTTTCACTATTACAACCGCACTGCGGGATTTATTTCCTCACAACTAATTCTGCATTCTGGCTTCAGTCGATGCTGATTAAGCGTGGAAAATGCACTGTTGCTCTAATAGTCGTCATTTATTGGTGGTACTAGTGTAAATTTACTTAAATATATATATCTAGCAAGGGTAAGTCATGCAGTTTATCTGGCCCAATCGAGTCAGTGCTTCGTACGGGCTGAACTAAAAGTTCACCGAAGAACAGACTCATTCGATGCTGACGCCAGATATTTAGTAGTCCAGGGGTTGCATGTCAGTACAATCCCGTGCCAATAGCTGTAACCCTGAAAGCAAGCCGCCACATCTCGATTCTTACCGCCTCGCGCGGATTGTCATATTTGCCTCGGACGCAATCTACATTACAGCCTCTAAGCCAGTAATAATAAGTAACTCAACATTTCACTTCGCCCTCAGTCGGCATTGCAGCATACATTGAACGTTCATTGATCTCCACGGTCATTCGATCGCTTACCAATTACAGCCTTCGTTTTGTTCTCGTCACGCGCCAAGCTAGCATGGGGAGTGAGGGCAAGCCCCTTGACATGTACTTCGGTGTACTCGTTGTCCCGAATCCGAACAAAGATGGCCCTGTAAATGATCTAGAGGTCTCGACAGTACCCGAATCAATGTCCTTCAGATTGAGTGATTCAAACGCGCAGACTTTCTACTTAGCGTCAAAAGATTCAGGATCAGACTTTTCTGCGCTGCTCTACGTCCCGACGATAGATGATACAGAAAACTGTGGGTACGCCTCGCTACCGAGTAACGTCACTCATATATCACAACTACCGTCACGATACAACAACGTTGCGCTTGCGCCGCTGACGAGTCCAAGCTGCGCGCGAATTTGGATGGACAGAGCGCATCTCGACGGTGCGCAGGACATTATTTTCTACGGACCAAACGAGGGCGGCGGATCTGGCGGCTCGAACGATAACTCGAGTGCAATACCCAGTGCAGATTGGATCGGGAGTACGAATGGATTGACGTACTCAATATACTACATTCCGGGAAACCTTGGCGAAGAGCTTGTCAATTACTTGTCACTATATTCGGGTAATATGACCGGCGTGCCATATGGATCAGAATTGGTTCAATACTTCGATTTTCGAGACTATGTTCGCGTTGGGGTGGAGATCAGCAATCCAAGTTCAGATAATGTACCACGTCTGTGGGTATTTCTAGTCATCGCTCTAGCAGTGTTGTTATTAACGGGTGTCACATCGTCATTTGTTGTACATCTCCTACAATATCGAAATCGGAGACGGCTCCGGCGAAGAATCGCCAATGGTGAAATTGATTTGGAGGCTTTGGGAATTAAGCGGCTCACGTTGCCGCGCTGGATCCTGGATAAACTACCGGTACGAGTATACGTACCTGGTGATCCACGCTACGTGAGGCATTCATCGGATGAAGCGGTCGATTCACCAACAACAAAACCGGAGGTTGATAATAGTCAGCTACAACATCCGTTTCCAGCAGCCAGAACTGCTGTCACGGCGAAGACACTCCTACGGGATGGCCCACCAACACCATCTTCAACGCCATTATCTGTATCAGAGTTTAGCCAAACAACATGTCCTATCTGTCTTGAAGACTTTGTTCCCAACGTCACTCTCGTTCGCGAATTGCCATGTCTGCACATTTATCATCTCGAATGCATCGACGCGTTTTTAGAACACCAATCATCTCTATGCCCACTTTGCAAACAATCTGCTCTGCCACGAGGATACATTCCATCGACGCTTCGCATCACAAATGCTACTGTCCGTCGTGAGAGGCGTATGAGACGAGACAATGCTTTAGGCGACGAAGACGACCGTTCCACTCTCGGACGATTTACGCGGCTGTGGCGTGGACGGTCAGACAGAGACTATAACGACCAGCGTGACGAATACGAGTTGCAAGACATGCCTATTGTCAGGCAACAGGTCGCTCTGACTCCAGCTGATAATAATTCTCCTCCCGCATCAACTGGCGCGGACCAGCCAGCTGACGAAACGGCAGATATCACAGCTGAGTATCATACACGCCCTCAATCTGGCCGACAAGCTCGGCGAGAGAATGAGATACAGCCTGCGACTTTTGCCCATGGTGCGATTGTTGCTGACGATGGCACTGTGTTCACAGTGGAGGATCAGCATGAAGAATCGAGAATGCGAAGGGTAGTACATGTTTTATTCCCGTACTTTGCGTAATTCATTTATTACACTATTGAGTACACTATATTTGCAGATGTGAGGGTTTCGTTGATTAAGGGTTCTATTAATTAGTTGGTCACGATTGTATTTTCGTTGGTTCTTAGCATCTACGGTCGAATTTGAGGCACGGATGGGTGGCGTTGGTTGTTTATTTACTCATTCAATTTAGGAATAGCTTATTGTAATTAATGGGAATGTGGTGTGTAATGTATTGCTCTACGTGTCTTTGTGTCCTGATGACTTGTTCTAATTTGTCTGAGATCGATTCTTCATCGGTTGTCATGACCCACGTCTAAGTTTATCAATCTCGAAACCCTATCCCTATGGCGCACCACGGCCGCATATTGAGTGGTCAAGCTCGGCCAGTCCGCCCATCACCTTCGTGCTAACTCAAACGTGACCTCACCAGCTCGTGGTATTTGTATTTCCAGATTGCTAGCAAGTCACTCAGCTTGAAGCTTCTGGTAAAAACCTTGAAGATTCTAGTGAGAAACATTTCTGTCGCTGACGTAATAGATGTCAGGTTAGTTGCCAATTTGTTTTCTGTTTGTTTTGCTGTGATTGGACGCGGACGCCCGCAGCGGTTCGCATACACTTGCCGAATGTACTTGCGTCCTACGACGGAATTTTTAACTAAAGAGTGAATTTACTGACAAGTGCTGCGTGGGAGTGTGGAGAAACGCGTCGATTGTGAGATCCACGATTACTCATTCAGTGGCTGGCTTGCCGATGTCTAGTATTGCTGTTATATCGCCTGATGCTAATTGGATTGTAAATAATAGGATATTTGGCATCGCTGTGGAATAAGTTACCAACACCTCACAAGAGATCGTCGTCAATAGTTTCCGAATCCGAGCAACCATCTTCCGGTCGCAAAGAGGCAATGCCTGACGTGGACGAGTCAGGCGACGAGGGCACAAGTATTACTGTTACTAAAGGCAGTCTGCCGACAAAAAGAGCGCGGACGGAAAAATTGACTGATTCGACGAACGCCACGCAGTTGTCACCGCGAAAACGTCCGGTTGTTAATTATTTTATTAAAGACCCACCGAGTTTGACGAAATCGAAGTCGAAGGCGACTGTGCATCAGAGAGAGGAGTCCGTTGAGAGTGAGACCGATGACGAAGATGACGAAGATGACGAAGACGAGGATACTTACACCGTCGAGGCTATAAAGGGCCACGACTTCAATAAGAAAGGCGAAATGCTATTTTATATCAAGTGGCTGGGCTATGATAAACCAGAGGATGATTCTTGGGAGCCAGAAGCTAATTTGGAGTATGTCTTCATATAGATTGTGATATTGGGTGTGACAAGCTCACAAATTGTGTAGGGGCGCACGAGAGATGGTTGAAGAATATCTGGAGAAGATCGGAGGCAGGCCTGAGCCTCCTTCGCATGTGAAAAGAAAGCGCGGTGTGGCATTAAGGCGGCAGAAAGCAATGAAAGTTGAGGATAACACTAGCGACTCGATCGGAAAAGTGAAAAACGACGAAGCTTCGGACTTACCTCTTGGCTCATGGGAAACGAAGATCAAGGAAATCAAGAGCATTTCCAAGACGGACCAAGGAAAGCTGCTTTTTACAATTGAGTGGTGAGTTCATGATATCGATTTTTGAGTGCCGCATGGCTAATTGGCGATAGGGCCGATGGCCAGAAGGACGCCGCGGTAGAGGCACAGGTGCTCTACAGCAAAGCTCCACAGAAAGCGCTTCAATTTTACGAGGCACATATTCAGTTTAGCTGATTCAAATCCAAATGGTCTTAACAATTGTCTTAACGGTGTAGGTTATTACGAGGTTGTAATTTATTGAAATTAGCGCTTGCATAACCATGGAGCGTATATAAGGTTTAACGTGTAAGCAGCGAACCTTCTGTGGGTGTCTAGGATATTGTATACTATTTTTCTGAAAGTTGTACTAGTTAAGAGTAGGGGCCATGCTCAATTATCCATTGAATATAGTAAACAATCCGACTGTGTTTCAGTCTGAAGCGCTATTAACACCAAGCCCTGAGGCGTAATAGCAATTAGCACCAGAATGAGCTCGGCAGATGATCTCTCGTGCTTAGTTTGTTACCATCCGTTAGTGATTATCCGGAAACAAAGGTCCGTCTTGAAAGCTTGCGACCGAATACGAGAGTGCTTTGACAATTTGTCAATGAATTGCATTGTCGGTACAGAAATCAAGGATTCGGCTGAACATCGCAGGTTTAGTGAGGGCCAGAACATAAACTTACAACAGGTGGAAAAACCCTACTTGCATATACATCAGCTACGTCCACCTGTATGCCGGAAAGCACAGATTATGCGCCCTGTGCTTTAACTCGTTAGTTCCGAATTTATTATTATCATGGATTCCACTAATCTTCTGATGCTGGTATATTAATAATTCAAGTTAAATAACTAATTCATTCCGTGTTATCCTTATGAAAATTTAAGCGACGATACTTCGAAATTATATTCAGAAGAGCGCAGTGAGCACTCATATGTGTTGTGCGCAAGTGCATCCGCCGTTGGTCATCATCGTGACGTGTCGCGCCAATCGATTACGCGTTCCTTGGATGAGGTCCAGCGAAGTTTTGTGGCAGGCTGGGCAAATGCATGACAGTTGGCACAGCAACAGCTTGGGTTAGGGGCTCTCAAGGCGATAAGCGGAACGCGGGTGGCGTCCCACTAGCTGACAGGTACGTTTGGGTACCAGCTATCGCACACATTTAGTATGACAAGAATCGTATTTGCCACGGTATCTACGACGGCCGGTGCCACAAGATGCGCAGTACGTGCCCAGAGCTACGCGGGCCAGACAGAGCACTTGGTGGCCGCTTCTCGCCGCCGGCATTGGATTTAGAGAGCTACCGAATACAGGCCCTGTTCCAACTTGCCATCATCTCCCTTCAGACCTCCATCGTTCTGCACTTCAGCTGCTTCCTGGGTAATTCATCATGGATCAGCATCTCATTTCTACCGTCAATCGTCTTCAGGTGAGCCATTGTCATCGTTGTCTTCCGCACTCTGCCGTCGTCATTGTTATCCTGGCCGACGTACCCTGCACAGCCGTCCGATATCGCATGTATTGCTTCGAGCAGATTTGCCCTTCAGCATCCACCAACACTCCGCGGTGCACGCCATACACTGCTTGCAATTTCTTCTAGAGAGGGAACACCTTCCAGATGACCGTCATCTGTTCATTAGATGCCAGCGAACATGTCGACGGACAGCACCGGACCAACCGGAAATTTAGTTGTACGTATATATGCTAACAGTAAATAGGACGCTTTTGCAACTTTGGGTCCCACCACCAATCCTATCGACTTGCCTCAGATTACTGTTGTCGGATCTCAGTCGTCCGGAAAGTCGTCAGTTCTTGAGAATATCGTCGGCCGTGACTTCTTGCCCAGAGGTGCGTTCTTGTTTATTATCTCGTGAGCATCTTCGTGGTCGTCTTACATTTCACGGGTTGCGTTTTGGTGTAGGCATTCTAACGTATCTTGCTTTAGGTACTGGTATTGTTACCCGAAGACCATTGGTATGTTTGGAGACCTTCGTAGTTGTGCTTTCCCGACGGGTTCGGTGTGTGTTCACACGACCGTACCGTCTGGCTTCTCGCCGTTGCAAACTGCGTAGCGATGGGTGAACTAACATTAGGCTATATAGGTCCTTCAGTTAATCAACCGAGCGAAGGGGACGCCGAATGGTACTTCCAGTGAGTCTTCGGAAGGCGACGAGTGGGGCGAATTTCTTCACCTACCTGGCCAGAAGATCTACGACTTCGGCAAGATTCGTGAGGAGATTGTCCGCGAGACAGAGACTAAGACCGGCAAGAACGCAGGTATTTCTGCCAATCCCATCAACTTGCGGATTTTCTCGCCGAATGTCTTGACTTTAACACTTGTCGATCTTCCTGGTCTCACCAAGGTCCCCGTCGGTGACCAGCCCAAAGATATCGAGCGCCAGATCAAGGAGATGGTGTTGAAATACATTACTAAGCCTAATGCTATTATCCTTGCTGTCACTGCGGCCAACACCGATTTGGCCAACTCTGATGGACTTAAGCTTGCGCGAGAAGTTGACCCAGAGGGTATGATAGATGCCTTTTAAGAATTTGAAATGTGAATGTTAACTGTTATAGGAACCCGAACTATTGGTGTTTTGACCAAGGTCGATCTTATGGATCAGGGTACTGATGTCGTTGATATTCTTGCTGGCCGAGTTATCCCATTGCGACTCGGTTACGTTCCCGTTATAAACAGAGGTCAGCGTGATATTGAGCAGGGTAAGGCTATCACGTCCGCTCTCGAGCACGAACGTGAGTACTTCGAGAACCATCCTTCGTACCGTGCCAAGGCTCAGTACTGCGGTACTCCTTTCCTTGCTCGTAAGCTCAACATGATTCTTATGCACCACATTAAGGCTACACTGCCCGACATCAAGCAGCGCATTCAGAGCACTTTGTCCAAGTACCAGGCAGAACTGGCTCAGCTTGGCGACAACACACTCGGAACACCCTCTAACATTGTCCTTAATGTCATCACTGAGTTCTGCAATGAATACAGGACTATTCTAGACGGTAACTCTCAGGAGCTGTCAAGTCTGGAGCTTTCCGGTGGTGCACGTATTTCATTCGTTTTCCACGAATTGTACTCGAATGGTATCAAATCTGTTGATCCGTTCGATCAGGTTAAAGACGTCGACATTCGAACTATATTATACAACTCTTCCGGTTCATCTCCAGCCTTATTCGTTGGTACGACCGCATTCGAGGTTATTGTTAAGCAGCAGATTAAGCGGTTCGAGGATCCTGGCTTGAAGTGTGTTACGCTTGTTTACGACGAACTGGTCCGAATTCTCTCCCAGGTCCTGCAGAAGCCAATCTTCAAGCGCTACCCTGTCCTCAAGGAGCGACTCCTCTCTGTCGTTATCCAATTCTTCAAACAATCGCTTGTCCCCACCAACAAGCTTGTCCAGGATCTCGTTGCTATGGAGGCCGCTTACATCAACACTGGCCACCCCGATTTTCTGACCGGCCATCGTGCGATGGCTATAGTTAACGAACGCATGCAGGCGAGCAAGCCTGTCCAGGTTGATCCGAAGACCGGAAAGCCGCTTCCGGTCGCGCAGAAGGACCCTATGAGCCCAGTCACAATTGGTGGTGTTGGCCCTAGTGACGAGAACGGTGGCTTCTTCAACTCGTTTTTCGCGACTAAGAACAAGAAGAAGATGGCTATGATGGAGGCTCCACCAGCTGTACTCAAGGCTTCCGGTGTACTTTCCGAGCGTGAGACTGCTGAGACCGAAGTTATCAAGCTTCTCATTTCGTCATACTTCAACATCGTCAAGCGAACAATGATCGATATGGTCCCCAAGGCCATCATGTTAAACCTTGTCATCTTCTCCAAGGATGAGATGCAGCGCGAACTGCTCGAGAAGCTCTACAAGTCCGATGTCTTGGAAGATCTCTTGAAGGAGTCTGATTTTACAGTCAGCAGACGAAAGGAGGTCCAGAAGATGGTCGACAGTCTGCAGACGGCGAGCGAGATTGTTACTGGTGTGAACTAAGATTATAAGGATTATCGTTTAATTAGTTAAAACGTCACGTGTGATTTTGTTGTTAATTTGTGTCCTCCGTTTATTTATAATTTTGTTGCGAGAGTATATTCGTCATTCCTCTAATCTTGTAGTTATCGTAATTGTTTAGGTGATATACGGAGGACTGTCTATTGTTTCATATATACAGCAAAAAGGTTGTGTTATGTAGTATAACCGTTAATGAAGACAGACAAAGATTGTGTATAGGTCCAGAGGTCTCATTGAGCTTTTTCATATATTTATTGCCCCTGACCAGCACTCTAATGTTAAAACATACGGTTTCTAGTTTCTTTAAACCCTCAAGATGCCTTGACGTGAAGTTATCGGTTCGTTCCTTCGTTCATAAGCCGCGAAAATTCAAACATTGCTGGCCACCCCTTACCAAATTAAGTCATAGTGTTCGAAATTTTCGTCCAAAATCTGGTGATTTCTGATACTTCATAAACCAGAGTCGAGCCTGCCTGACGATATGGATTTATTTGTTCGACAGGTATCTCTTAGCCGGAAAATGTAAATTTGAGTTTGAGATGTGATTGAGAACAGTGTGACAACTCACCAATTGAAAACGTAGAACAGAATATTAATATACCGAATAAAGAATCGCGATGCTTTGTGTCGTTACTCGGCAGTTCATTACCAAAAGACCAAAGGCATCGGATCCTCCGATAGTTCTACGGATTGAATGCGGCCGTTGAATGTGGGATCGGAATTTGGAGCACGATCAAGGGATTCCCAATGCGTATCCTGTCAGAAATTATTCAGGGGGTTAACTCTAACGCGCAACTTCAGTGTTAACCTCGAGTCGATGGTAAGTACGGTAAGTACACGACTTCATATTCCATTATGGAGGTTCAGCTCACAATTGGAACGCCTAAATACTTGCAAGGGATGGTGTTATATCACCGCTCAGCAGGGCGATTGACAGATCTGCTCCACACGATATACGCCAGTCTGCTCGCGTTAGAGACATAGAGTTGCGAAACTTGAAGCTGCACATCTTATGCTCTCTAAGTATTCGACCATACAAAAGCTCTTGTCCATGTTTGCCGGTACTAACGTGGAGGCTATTCTTAGAGGAAAGGGTATAAACAGCCCCGGTAACATATTCTGCACAGATCATGACACTCACTTATTATTCTACGAATTCGTTATCGGTGTTCAATACTTGAATGGACAGTACTGGCTACGCAAGATAGTGCAAGAGGAAGCACAGGAAACACAGGCCCGCCCGCCTATATCAGCCATTGCCTAGATGGCGAAGAAGTTATTTTTGGAACTGGGCCTCGCGGTCATGATATTGATTTTCCTGATGGAGAGCTGTTCAATATTCATTTAACAATCGCCAAGGTGCTTTATGCAAGCGGGGCAGGCGAAGTTATTAGCAAAATCTTGCAAGACAAAGAGGATTTTAATGAGGGGATTGTGGAGGCTGAGGCGTCAGCTGCAAGAATATCAGCGTTTGCTGTCAGAATGGCTCTGCAAGAGATGCAAGCTGATGACGCAGCTGAGTCGGCATCTGACTGCGATGATGACAACAGTGGAAACAAACACCAAGAGCGTGACAGAGGTGTCCTGAGAGTTTCTACAAACTCTTAGATAGGTCAGTAATAGAGAAGAGCAATATTTTATACCAGGCGATGAAAGGCATAATTACCAGTCTCATATTGCTCTCTTAGTAACTCATCTTATCTGCTGAAACATGAATCTTCTCGTAATAATTATTAATTTCATACTGAAGATATTATGCAATCACTGTCGCCTAGCAAAGTGTTCGATTGGTTCGATGTCGAAACGGACTAGTGTTCCATCGTGTGAGACAAAGCTGACAAGTTGAATGAACTGTGCCAGGACCTGTCATAAATATGCAAAATTAAATTACTTTTATCAAAATTATGAAGTTTGCTGTAAATAATAATGATTAAATAGTCTAATCCCTAATTGGTACGCATAAACTTTAGTCTGATATATCTCGTCCGAATTCGTGTTCGTATTGCGCAACATTTATCGGTACCGCAAGGTCGCATATTAAGTGAACGTACCATCTGGCCTGCGCCATTTATTTGGTGTCCCCTGGACATCAGCATACATATCTACATTCTACTTGTTCATATCCATGTGTTAGAAGCAGTCTTTAGATCAGTTGGAGTACATAAATCTATATTCGTCCATAGTTCTGTCATCGGCTACTCAGTCACATAGCTACTGGTGAGACACGACGACGATCAAGACCTTCTTTCGGCAATTCAAATTGATTATTGAACACCAGCAATACAGAAACAGTTCTTGTTAGGATCCCGCAATGGCATCGTTGGCACTTATAGCATTGTCATGGATTACGTTCCTTATTGTGATTAACAAATATATATATCAAATACCCAGCATACTGTTCTATCCTCTCATACTCTTTGGAATATCCGCCCGGAGGTTATACTATTGGCAGATCCATCCATTCTACATCTCGAAGCTTCGCACCTTACCACAGCCGACCGCTAAGCCACATTGGCTATGGGGCCATTTTGTGCACTTAGCAGAAGATGGACGGCAAATACTAGAATGGTGTGAGGAGAACCCAGACGCCGATGTTATTCGCACGCTCGGAGTGCTGAACACCGAGCGCATTGTCCCCGTGAGTTTTCCTATGCTTAAGAAGGTAAATAGCTGCTAAGCTATGTCTAGGTATCACCACGAGCGGTACTGGAAATTTTACAGACCCAGGCGTACACGTTTATCAAACCGCCATTTATTGCACGGTCGCTGAATGGTGTTCTAGGGAACGGGATTTTGTTCGCAGAAGGAGAGGTGCATAAACATCAACGGAAAGTTCTCATGCCGGCGTTCGCGTACTCACACATAAAGTCACTCGCTCCGATATTTCTTGAAGAGTCGGCTCGATTGGTTAAATTTTTGCGTGAGAAAGTTGCGGCCAATAAAACCGAATCCAGCGACACGCATGAGATTGAAGTCGCCAGGATTTTCAGCTCACTTACCCTCGACATTATTTATCACGCTGGTTTGGGCATCCAGTTCAATGCACTTGAGGCTCCGGAAAATGAGCTTGCGAAGGCGTATGATCGAGTCTTTAATCCGAAAGGAAATACTGGCAGAATATTTTTCTTGCTGCAGAGTCTGATTCCAGGGTTTAGGTTTATTCCAATCCAGCGAAACTTAAACCTATGGAGGGCGAGACAAACGATTGGTAAATTTGCTTCTGATGCTATTGCGATGAAGATGGCAAAGTATGAAGACAATGCAGCAGAGAAAACGGCACGTGGCGAACAGGATGTTGATATCTTGAGTGTCATGATAGACGAGGGAGATGGCCAGTGGACATTACAGGGGATGATAGATCAATTGCTCACTTGTATGCATATTTGGTACCTAACGAGCTAGGATTTTGTGCTAAGATTGTTATTAGTTCTGGTTGCGGGACACGAGACAACTGCGTCTGCTGTGACACTAGCTTTATACCATTTGTCGTTAAACCAGAATGTCCAGGATAAACTTCGCGAGGAGTTACATACACAGTTTCCAGGAGGCTATGACACTGTCAAGACGTATGAGGATATCGAATCTTTGAAGTATTTGAACAACGTTGTCCGAGAAGTGCTCAGAGTTCAACCTCCAGGTTAGTAGAAGTCCTCGTGATACTTGCTTAATATTTGCTGACCCGTTGCAGTCGTTGGAACAATACGAATGGCGAAAGAGGATACATACGTAACCGGCCAATTCATTCCGAAAGGAACACTTGTGAACATCTCGATAGCTTCACTCAACAAGTCGCGAAAACTCTGGGGTGAAGATGCCCATGAGTTCAACCCGGACAGATGGAATGGTCGGCAAGCACAGAACACCATGGCATTCCTTACTTTCTTGCAAGGCCCCAGGTCATGTATTGGCAGGCGGTTTGCAGAGGTTGAGTTTAAGTCCATATTACTGTCGTTGATTGGCAATTTCAGGTTTGCATTGAAAGAGGGTAGAACAGTCGAATTCAGGAACTCGATTACATATCGACCTCGTGGTGGCCTGCCGTTGGAGGTTACAGACGTTGCTGGATGGTGATTGGGAATCTGGATTTTGTATGAAGAGTTTTGCATCAATGGTAGTCCTTTGGATTTGGACGATTAGGTCGGGTGGATAATGACCGTATAGTGTGGATTTGGTACCTATATAACTGGGGCAAGCTATTTACAATACGGATGGTAAATGCATTTGGCACACGGATTTCATACCTCAAATTAATGCTAACATTTCCTTGCAACCAACCACGAACAAGATAAACAGGCGGCAGAAGAGATATTACACCGTCTATCCGTCTCCAAGGAAAAAAATGAAATACAAGGTCAGACAATAAGCATACAGAATGTCAGTCCACCAGAATAGTGTTTAACGATCGCTCAACTTTGGCAGTTTCACATCCTATTCATGATTGCTGTGTCTATAGGAAGATTGGCGCTAGCCAGATAATCTATTGCAGTGCGTGATATACAATACACAAAATGCTGTATTCGCTCACAGAGTGGCAGCGTCGGGGAACGGACAACTCATTTTGGCTCATTTTGGGGCCGACCTGCAGGGGTTACGCTTCGGTGTACTCGCCTTTACGTGGGCAAAGACGTACCATTTGAAAACCTCAACTCCTGAGCCGCACTCCAGCGACCGACTCCACATTTCGTACCACTCTAAGTTTCCACAGCCAGCCACCTACTATTTCCACACAGGACGAAGAGCACTGAAACATGCTCCGACGTAATAAGGGGCAGTTGCATGTCGGCGTGGGGCAGCGAGGTCACGCTGACAGGTTCCGACCAACAATTGGGAAGGGCTCGAGATGTTTCGTCTTCATAGTAGTCGTTGTTGGCAGCGAGTCATATATTTCCATTATCGTGCAATGATGCTTCCTTGTTCTTATTTTCTGGCAATCTGAAAGATGGCACCTCGTCGATACTGGGATAGCTTGGTGAACCCGGTCTCTTACTACCCTCCAAGCACACCCCCGCCCGCATTCTCAGCATCTGTCCCGCTGCAGCCGCAGTCGTCGGAATTTCCTGTCCTGCCTCTATCTCTTCAACCAGTACGTTGGGAAGATCTTTACCCAAGAGATTACCCACATAGTCCGCCACCGAGCTTTCCAAACAACAATGGACCCACATCTTACCTCACCGCACGGAGTCGATTATCTCAGATCTGGATCAACAGGTGGACCGTCATCTGCATCCTTGTACTTGCCAAACTTTTACTATCCCATAATAGTCTCAGTAGTGGTCTTGAATCCGCACGCTCAGAAGCGTACACCGCGTGCGAGAAGGTCGAAGTTGCAGGTAGTGCCCTAGTTTCTGTACCGTATTACATGTCTGTTGGCACGAACGAACTTCTCGCGCAGGGCATCGAGGCCAGCGTCGATGCTTTGGTGAAGACATTGGATCTTATGATTGTCGGCATTGAAGAGATTGTGGTGTTCATGGTGAATTTAGTCACTGGGACATACGTATGCCTGATAACAATGGCTGTGACGGGAAGTGTCAGCACGGTCTTAAACGGTACGGAAGCGATAATCAGCTGGGTTAACGAAACAATCGGCGCGCTCGGCGAACAAATCAATTCAGAGATTGATTCATTCAATAGCGCACTCGCGAACGTTGAAACGGCTGTTGAAAAAATTGGGAACTTTTTTACTGGCTCCACGGCGCTTGATTGGCCAACACTGTCGATCCCGGAGATTAGTGAATTGGAGAATTTGACAATTCCTTCGTCTATTAATGAGAAACTTGCCGGATTGGAGGCGAATTTGCCGGATTTTGCGGACGTGAAGAATGCGACTTCGTATGCCATTCGATACCCATTCGAAGCATTGCGGGTTCGTTTCTCTTTATCACAGTTGCTTGAGAAATGCTAATGGAGGTAGAATGTCATTAATTCTTCTTTCTCGGATTATACCTTCAATAGGTCCCTTCTCCCCGTACCTAGCAAAGATACATTAGCCATTTGTTCCGATGACCCGGCGATCCAAAGTTTCTTCGACGACATCAGCTCGCTCGTGTATACGCTCTTCAAAATTGCTGTAATCGTGCTGATAGTCTTGGCGATCCTGGCAATGCTACCAATGGGTTACATCGAAATTCGCCAATGGCGCCGGCTTCGACGACGGGTATATATTCTCACACGATCGCTCCAACGGACAGACAAACATCTCGATCCCATCGACAGCTTCCACGTCGCTGCTAATCCTCTGAGTACGTACGTTGGGTTATATGTCACCCGGCCGATAGCTTCGATGAACAACAAAGTCCTCGTGCGTTGGCTGATCGCGTACATCACGTACCCACCAGCGCTCCTCGTGCTCAGTCTTGGGATAGCAAGTCTGGCAGCAGCAACAGCACAGATTTACATTCTCCACAAAATCCAATCGAAAACGCCGGAACTCGCATCAAGCGTCGGGCAACTGACCGACATCGTGGTGACTACGCTGCAGTCCAAAGCTGTCGAATGGGCAAATGGGACGAACACAGCGCTAGCAACTACCGAGACAGGCATGAATGCTGATTTGTTTGGCTGGGTTTGGGATGCTACGTCGAGCGTGAATAACACGCTGAATACGTTCGTGGATGATATGACGAGTGCGTTGAATACCGTTTTTGGTGGTACTCCGCTCTATACTGTGAGTTTCAACCTATATATGTGGAAGCTAATAGCTAACGTCTTTATAGCCGATCAAAGATGTCGTGGATTGCCTCATCACCTTAAAGGTCCAGGGCATTGAAAACGGGTTAACGTGGGTTCACGATAACGCGTACATATCCCTTCCACGCGTCAACGAGGATATCATAGGCAGCGTGCTTCTCTCTGTAACGAATTCCACGACTGTCGCCAGCAATTCGACAATAAAGTCTACGACGTCATCGAACGTAACGATATCAGCGGCCCAGAATCCGGCGCTCACGGACAACGAGATCGCAAAATTGTCTAACGAAACCAGTGCATCTATGCTCTCTGCGCTGCAGAAACTGGAAAGTGCGTACGCAAATGGAATTTCGATCGAGTTTTACTTCGCCGGATGCCTGCTTTTAATATGGGTTCTCGTCGTCCTGTTTGGCGTACTTCACTGTGCGGTGGTGAAGTATAGCGATTTTAAGGCATACCGCAAAGCCAAGGCCACCGAGGAGATTCGAAGCGCGCCGCCGGAGGTCGATCCAACCCGATTTGAACATGTCGTGGTACCGAGACCGGTGAGTCTTCAACGGCGGATGCAGGCGCCCGAGTGGATAAGTGACGTAGGAATGCGGGATGAACTGAAAACGACGAGCAGAAAAAGCTCAGTTGAGACGATGAGACGTTTGTAGTAAACGGAACCATTACGACGAGTTGCGAGCGCCAGGTGTAGGCTTTGTAAATAGTTAGGCATTGCTAATAGATGACCTCAGCACGGTATAGCACGCGGTGGACCAGACATGAATCATAGGATACGATTAAATCAAATCTAAAACTAAACACACGCAATACACCAACAAACACACGGAAACAAAATACACAAATACAGTATCACAGCAACCGAAATTATTGCACATAACTAGAAAGTGACAAACAACATTGTGTATCATCCATATCGAAACCTATTGTAGTAAGACTGTCTAAATTGCTTCTTCAGCAATTGCACCCTGCCTCGCTTGGTGTCTTCTGGCTCGAGTCAATATTGACGTCGATCACTATTTTCGTTAGCCAAAAAAACCTGGGGCCAATAATAAATTAGCCGAAAACTCACTATTGGTCTGGCTCGTCTCTTCCATCGAATTCTCCATCCCTGGCAATGCCTGCGCGATCCGCCGAAACAGTGTCTTAACATTATGTCCTGCCTTGGCGCTCGTCTCAATGAACATAACCTTAAACTCTTTCGCCTTTTTCTCGCCGTCTTCGGTAGTGACCTGGCGTTTGTCGTTCAAATCAGTCTTGTTGCCAACTAACACGATGATTACGTCATTGCCGCGTTCTGCCCGTACGTCGTCTATCCATTTTGAAGTGTTTACGAAAGAATTGCGGTCTTATCGCGTCAGCTAATTGAATTTCTAGATTTTGAATCGGGTTACCTACTCGTGACGTCGTAGACGACAACTGCGACCGTTGAGTCACGGATGTATGATGGGATTAAACTCCGGAATCGCTCTTGACCTGCCGTATCCCATAGCTTTGAATACAATATCAGCATTTGCCGGTATTCTGAGGAAATGATAGTATTACCTGTAATCGAACAGTACGATCTTCTAGATACATGGTCTACGGAATTAGACAATTTGCAAACGATTCGTAATAAACCACAAAGCTGCGAACCTTTGATAAAAAATCGATGCCGATTGTAGCCTAATAATAAGTCAGAATACCATTGATACGGAAATCAGCGGAATTCGGTACGTACGG
Source organism: Lipomyces starkeyi (assembly GCA_018804115.1). Classification (NCBI taxonomy): domain Eukaryota; kingdom Fungi; phylum Ascomycota; class Lipomycetes; order Lipomycetales; family Lipomycetaceae; genus Lipomyces; species Lipomyces starkeyi. The sequence continues at coordinate 251,841 of JAGJTG010000015.1, forward strand.
CATATTGTGAATCGAATGAGTCGTACATAAACCGTGTTATTAATGAAGTCTTGCCAACTGTCGGTTCATACTGTTAACATGCCTCGTCTCTAACTTTTCGTACATTAGATGTGCATACCACTCTGTTCTCCCAGAAATACCAGTCTAGTACAATATTAGCTCTTCATCCATCTTGAATAAATCCGCAAGTTGTTGGTCGAGAGATGATAAAATACAGCGCCACGTCGCATGCTATCCGTCTCGAACTACATTCAAGCGTAGAATAAGAAATGACTCACTTATATTTCTTCATAGGATTTGAAAAAGATGCAGGCGCCGCCATTGTGTCACTGCCACTTCTAAATAGCTAATAATACAGATCTAAAACAATACCGTCGTAGCCACCACTTCAAACCCGTGTGCTCTTAATCGACGACGAGGAAAAATCCTATTCGAGATGCGAGTTATTAATGTGTTACGCAGGGAGGCTATTGCCTGAACAGTTGTGGTAGCGTGAGTAGGTCCGTGGCAAGAGCCGATTAAGTGAATTTAGGAGGCGAACCTCCTGTTCGCCTTTCGCCCCTGCGCAGCCCGAGCGCCGACGCTGACTGGGATAAGGGCCTCGTGGACATTTCCTAGTCTTATTGCGAATTGTAGTGGACGCCACCAAGTCAAAACCTACGCAGTCGGGGTAGATATATTATTACACAATTTGGATTCAAGTATTGCACAGTGGTAATATGACAAGGCTTTACAATTGGTTCCTCGAAAAAGTCCAACTTCGACTGCAGCCTGCTTTAACGTCCACTGTGCCGCTGAGACTACCCTAACCCGACTATCAAAAAATAAAAATTCGTGGATGGCAACATCGAAATCAGAAAAGCTGAAGCCATATGTACAATGATGAACACGCCACCGCCAAGTACAGCAGCACCGTTGCAATCTTCCTGTGTTACCTGTTTCAAAGAATCGCCAGCCTACAAATGTCCAGCATGCTTAGCGCGGTACTGCAGCGTGGCATGCTTCAGTACTCATAAATCCCGAGGGTGTCGTGGAATGAGAGATGTGAAGGACGCCGTGATGAAATATATTCCCCGGACGGAACTTATTGGACGACAGGGGTATAATTCCGCTGCTGGGTCCGGCGCAGTAGGGAGAGGCGGAGATGTTCGAGAGGTTAGAGAGGAGACGAGGAAGGCGCAGAGACTGAGGGATCGGGACTATAATTTTTTGAGTCTGATAGAGCGGAGGATTGGCGTCCAGCGGAATATTGCGCAGGATGTGCTGAGGAGAGGAACAAGACGAGCGAGAGGGCGAGGTGGTGGTCGTGGAGGAAGAGCTGGGCGGGGGAACATAAGTCACAAAGGCCGTGGAGTGGCAGAGCCGAGTGACAAAAATGTCGAAGAAAAACGCAAATCAAAGGAAAATCGCAGTGGTACTAGTGACGACAGTCATAGTGATAGTGGTAGCGACAGTTCTAGCGATGCCAGTGATGAGTCTGGCAGCGACGTAGCGCCGACGGAAGAAGTCAGCTCGAAGCTGCCTGCACTACTGTCGGATACGGAGGTCAGTGACAATGATGCACCACCAGAGGAGGCCAGCTCAAAGATTGCGACCGCTATAGTTGAGGACGCATCGGCATTAAGTACGCGTGCGGATGCGCATGCTGCCGGTGAATGATTGATAGAAGTATTTAATTTGTATATGGAGATTTTGGATGGCATACGGTGGTGTACTGTTTGGAGTTAAAGGATTGGGCGTATATTTGTGAAATAACTAGTTAGGATGTTTGTAACGTTGAGAGATAAAATGCATTACATATCGGAAATAACCGGTGTGCGCCCGATATTTTCCGACTAGTCTAGGCGGTACACACTTCATTTCATTTGTATGGTCTACTGACAACAGTCTAAACACTACCGCAGTTACCGTCCTAGCAAAAGGATCTCATGACATTCCAAACTTTTACTTTGCCCGATCTGCGAGAAACTCGCCGTCTAACTCGCACTGCCGCCGTCGAAGATCCGGACTGACCAAACTACATAGTGGAATACTCCGACGCGCACAAGACAGACACTCCACGCGTGCTCGATTGTCGAACTCCCGTTGACTACTTGCCGTGTCGGCAGTCCTCGCACTAACAGATATCAACTAATCTACCTATCATGGGACGTCGAGCGGGGAGCTGTTGCCCTTCTCTATTCAGTTAGGATCATGGTATTCATCTTCCTCTCGGTCAATTGTGTTGTATTTCTTCACTTGTTTTGCTGTTTTTGATGGTAGCGGAGATAGAGCTGACAATACTCGCAATCACGACAGTCATTCATGTAGTTGGTCTACATTTTGCGCACAGTACACAAGGGCACTATCATGTCATGGCCATTTCCTCTAAAGTGCTGCCGGTACACAGGCAAGGCTTCGGCACAGCATAAAGTAAGGGGCCCCAGAACTGCCTCACTTTTGCTCGCTCCAGCCCATCTCATTCGACAATTCTCATGTTCTTCTGGTTCTGTTCTCTCATAAGGTACTGAAAGCCACTTCACTGCGGATTGATTGATATGCCTGCTGGGTCTGCCCCACCCGTACTTTACCTGTCGCTTCATATCTCAGCGAGTAAACGCGAAGAATCCCATTATCGAGGTTGCCGAGGTCATTATGACTTGCATGATCGCATGGTCGAGCGAATCGGCACAAGGAGAAGAGAGAAACCATCTCAATGCTGCCACCGCCGGCGTCGACTTCATGCTGCACAAGATCACGGCAATCTCCCGTCAGGAGCCTCTTGATATCCTCAGCAGAGCTATCTTCTACCATGAGGACAATATCAGACATAATTCTGCGGCTGGTTCAAGGACGAGCCATTGCTAGTTCCGTCACATATCCTGTCGATGACCTTGATGGTCAACTTGAAACCATATTCTCCTCGCGTCGTGTTGGGATTCGCTAGGTTTTCAGTGCTAGAGAGCTGTCCGTCATCCTCATCTCGACTGTCATTCCGCTGTTCCTCTATCTGTGCTACAACGCCGTCGAGCTCCTACTTGACAGGGCATTACTATACGTGGCAGTCGTCACACAGGATCCTTAATATGCAGAGACTTCGCATGGCGGTACAAATATAACTATGGTCCTTTTCTGCATTAGAAGCTTGTATTAAGTTGTCGGCGATTACGTATAGTTGGTTGCTGATATAGTCTACAGAAGCTATGTGTGGTGTGAGATGTTGGTATGATAGTATGATACATTGGCAATATAATTCTGTATAGTATAACGAAATATCCCTGTAAATCATCACCTTTAACAAGACAAATTTAAAACAAACGAAGACCCAAATACTCCTAATGACTACATCCGTCAGTCGCTGCCAAAAAAAATTTTATTGCATATTCTTCATTTGCCTGGCACTATTCTACCGCATTACTCAGCATGATTATGCAACTGCTCGCCAATAAGATATACTTCGTCCCGCAATTTTGTCTTCCAATTGTTCCATACCCTGTAGATGCCGTACGCTGCCGCAAGAGTTAACGCCATGAAGAGGACTACTGGGTAGGAGAATCTGTATATCGCTACGATTGTTTCTTGAGGCGAATTCCGTACTAGATTTGTTAGCTTCAATCTTCCGGGAAAATCAGGATGTAAGAAGGAGAACATACAAATGGTGTGTTCAGCAATCCAGCCAAGGGGCACGGGCGTAAGCAACATCGCCGACATACTCCCAGCAATTGGCACAATAAGCGATTTCGTAGCAACCTTAATATTCGGATTGAAATAGCCGGACGCAAAAACCTATCGAACCACATTAGCTCTGTCGTCTTAATACCAAATCCACTACCGGCGTCTGCCGACGTCTGCGGGAATGTACCTGTCTATATGCCCGTGCCCATCTCGACTCTCCATCTAAGGTCAAGACCTTCCATAACATCCTAGAATACAATACGCCAAGCGCCCATCCTTGCATAAAATGAATCACTGGCTGATCGGTCGTGAAATACAGGTGTAGCGGAATCACGATGTAAAATTCCATTATCAATGATAATAGTGCCGGAATGACGAGCCCGAAGGAGAGAGAGACGTATGAAACTTTGAAGATTTGGTAAAGAAGGGAAATGGTGCCGACAAGCAGTTGGCGTGGACTATAAAAAATAGTGGACAAACGTCGTAGAGCCCGGCGGATGGAGGCGCGGTTGTCGGCAACGAAACCACCAAGGATAAAAACTGCGCAGAATATGTAGCCGCCGACTGTGAGACAGTATATATCGTTCATCTTCTTTCCCTCGGGAAGAATCACGCTGAATATCTTGCGTCCAAGCAATAGCGGGCCCACTGTAGCCGCGAGCCCTGTCGCGGCTGCGAACAACCAAATTCCGACCAACAGTAATCCGATTCGTGCTCTAAATTGCGGCGGAGTGTAAACAACAACTACATCCCGTAAATCTTCAGGCCTATCGATCTTTCCGTCTAGTCTCCTGTTCTCCTTTGTCACACCTACAAACTCATGACGTCCCTTCCGGAGATGGACACTATCCGAGTTCGGCGCACGCACGTAACTGCCGTCTTTAACAAAAACCACGTCACCGGGAACTTTATCAAATTCGTCTGCAGACCTAATGACTTCGTACGTCATCCGGCTTCTAAACTTCAGCCGTGAGGTGAGTGATTTATATTTGAACGTGCCTTCTTCGTATGGTACCTCGATGTTAAACAAGAACGACGTCAATCTTAGCCACGACGCGGTCTTCGTGAAGAAGAAAGACCACGATCGTTTCAGTAGTCCTGAAGGTTTGAAAAACCGAAGCACGACTGGTATGAAAATGTGATAAAGTAACAGATCGATCGGGAACTCAGTGATAGTATCACCCCATTCCCAATTAACTGGTAAAACGCTCCCACAGAAAGCGTATTTAAGTGCATACACCACGCCGCCTAAACAAATGCAGATTAAACTAGAGTATATCAGAGCTGAAATAGCGATCTTGCGAAGTTGAGTCAAGACAGGTCTGTCCAGCACGTCCCTGATTGGATGAAAATTGGGATCGTTCGGATCGCGGATGAAATAAAGAACTCCAGGGCGAACAATGTCGCGGCACATCGACACGAACAACGCAAAATGAAACATATAACAGGTACCGACGAACCAATGGAGGAATGTGCTTGGTAAAGGGTGCTTCAAGCTAAATTCCCATCGGCTCTGCACAGTAACACCGTCGAACAGTGGCATGAAAGACACGTCGAGTAAGACACCACAGAATAACGGGAAGATGGCTAACTCGATACCGATAATGACAATAACCTTCATAATAGCACCAGCTTGCCTCAAGACATCAACCACAATCCGTTCAAGAGCACGGCCAACCCTATGTCGAGCCAGCCGGTTCGACCGAGACAAATACCAAGCTCCCATGGCTGTGAACATAGTATAGCCCGCCAGAACAGCCACGACTCGATCAATGGCCGTGACCTTCTCTGGGATCACACCGCCATGCATAACCTTCATCCATATCGGTCTCGAAAATGCATGCGACACATCCGCCGATAGGCTTCCATTAAATAAAGCTTCTGCACTGCGAGCTCGCTCAACAATTCTAGACCATGCATCTGCTGCGATTGAATCTTCGGGATGCGACTTAAATATCGGAGCCATAGTATATAAACTGTCAAGAAGAATCGGAGACTGCGACATCAAGTAGACTGCCAATATGAGTATGTTGGCGAAAATCGAAATGCAAATATCGACTATTTGATTTGCCCAAAAGGAGATGAACTTCATTGGATAAATGCCGAAAAATGTTACTGGATTTGAGAAAACGAGGAGAGCAACTTTTCCAATCAGATACGGAACCCACAATGACACGGCAAGTGTGCCAGTCACTAGTATCGTTGAAAATATGCCATTCTGAAACAGAACTGGTAAAGGTCCTCGCATGCCAATAAGCTCCATAATACCGTCAAAGTCATCCCCTTCTTCGTCCAACTCGTCTTCGAGATTTCGCTGCAAATCTACGTCGTCAAAGCCGTCGCGAACAACTAAGTCTTCATTTTGCCCTTCACCGTCACCTTCTCCGAGAATATTATCCCGAAACCAGGCCCCTAATAGGTCCCAAAAACCGTTATTTTCAACGTGCTCCTGTTCAGGCTCAAGGTGAACAACGTTGTCAGCCTCATTGTTGTCTGCATTTTCGTCATAAATATCAACGAAGTCCTCTTGTCCTCCGTTAATATTTTCGAAACCGTTAAGTCCCTCCATGTCTTCATGTAGATGCTGTACTCCGACCACAGGTTCGCCAACCGGCTGTTCAGAAGGGCCCTCGGCAAGTTCTTCCGCATAACCATCATATTGTTGCTGTAACTGTTCAATTTCATCAAATCGCTGCCCAAGCTGTCCTAATCGCTCGAACCTCCTCCGTCGGATCTGCTCATGATCATGCTCATCCGGCTCGTCGCCTGGAACCAACGGTATATATTCCACCTCACGAAGAGCAACTTCTAATTGACGATCTTCTTCAGGATCTGCATTACCAAGCAGTAATGGAGGCTGGTCTTGGTGTGGTGGTTGCAATTGTGGCACTGGTGCACGCTGCTCTTGAAGTCGTTCAACAAAGGCCGGGATATCTTGATCCTGGTTAAGTGCTGCATTCTGCAGCACCCACTCACGTATCAAGAATATGACCACGAATATCAAAACTACTAATCCGGTTATGACTTGACCTTCGAATGTGTCGACTAGAATTTTACTACTACAGTTAGCTCGAACACGATACTGCACAATTCATATCCCACTTACTTGACCAGCGGGTTGGTAGTAAACTCTCCAAAGATAGCATTCTTCGCAGTCATGTTGGAAATTGTTGGAAGCGCAGTGGGCTCAGCAATAGACACTTCTGCCGGTTTGAGAAACCCATCCAAAGGAGCAGCCAGTGTCTCATTCTGCTGCGCATCAAACATCTCGTCACTCACCCAGAAGTAGAATCGAACGGCGTATCGTGTGCTCAGCGGTAACCAGCCGAGCCAGACAAAGCATACCATCATCAATCGAAGATACAGCATGATGGACGATCGAACATGTGAGGCTACTTTTGCCAGAAACAAAAGTGGCGGTATATTCGATGGCATGTCCGGCGAGTATAATTTTGTAAACTTGAACGGAGTCTTGCATAGTTCGCATGCCTGCTTCCGTTGCGAGTGCTGTAACCATTCCATCAAGCTAAAGAGGAATATGCATATAAATAACTGCCTCGCCACAGCGCCATATCGCCATGATCTTATAGCGCAACAAAACTGACTTACCAATCTTGATGGACATATTTGATACTGCCACTACATTTGCATGGATGGTAAAGAGGCTCTTCCGGGGTTCCCTCTCCCCGACAGATACGGCATGTGTCGACCTCACGACGACCGTAGAGAGCCTCATGGCCGTCACCAAACGACGACATTGCTGGTTGGAATAACCTCGTAATTATTTCATGCAAGTCAATCTCATTAGCACAAATGACTGTTGGAATCGTGTGAGCCAATTATAGCCCTTGATGGTCGCCGAACCGTTCCAATATGGTGTGGTGATCAAATGTGGATGATATTAGGAATAAGTTCGAATTCGGGCCAATTTTGGTGCACCCAACGGTTTAAAGAAATGTCAGGTCAGATAAGGTTAGGGGTTCAGTCAATGACGGAAGTTTCGAGAGGTTATGCTGAAATCTACACATGGCATTGCACTCCTCACCGTCAAGTACCTACTGCGGACTTGTTCTGGGGATTAGGGCTGTTTAAACAGATCGGGCGACCCTCAGGATAACCTCATCCTATGTCCAGTATACGAGATCATATAATTGACACCGGAATGCGAGGTGCATGAGTAATTGTTAGCTAGCGACCTAGCGTGTTAACTCTGACTGTGCTGGTACTGAACTTGAGGATTGTCCATTGTCGACGTAATGCAGGCGGAAAGCAGCGAGTTCGTGAGCCACGCGGAGCGCGTTCTACTGCAGCCTGGCGATAAACTACCTGAGATTGAACGAGGAAATACGTTTAAGACGAAAGATGACCTGTTGAACAATATGAGCATGGTGGCTTTTGCCCATGGGTTTTTCTACAGCGTATATGAGCGAACCTCTTTGGAAGAGACTGGGTCGGGGAAACATCCCGCTTCAGCCGACCGCATCATGTTTATTTGCTCTACAAGCGAAGGGGTAAGTCCTATGCTTCGCGCGCGCCCTTCTTGTATCAACAGCGCAGAAATTTACTATGAGAATTATTAGTCGCCGAATTTATGTCCATGGACTATGACAGCCACTGCATCATCGGGCTCGGAGGCATGGACGGTAACTGCTGTCTGTAAGACACACTTACATGTCGTATTCCCACTTGTAGATGTTTCTCTTCAAAAGTTCCTGCATTTGTCGATGGCAAATAAGTTGCGGTCACTGTCATTTAAAAGCAATGACGTCGAAGGTCCGTTCACTTCCGACGTTCGCGATGGGAACAGAATTGCGATGGGAGCAGATGGAGAGGAATTGGATCGCGACTCGGCTGGTAAGTTAAATGCTTAGGAGTGAATGTAATTGACTGACAAATTTATAGTTAGAGACGCATCGCGAGTTGGACAAAAGCGGTCTGGCGATGCGGGCATCTTACTTTATGCAAATCTTCCTCGAAAGCGCGGACGACCTCCTAAGCATCCAAAGCCACAACCTGTGTTTGGTGAGCGCGTATTGCAGTTCGACAATACATTCACATCACCGCTGGGCTCTCAAAATAATATGACTGCACAGCCGCGGCCGCAAACTGCGGCTAAGGTTGATCCATCGACGCCTGAAATTCGAGCAGTAGCAACTTCGCAAGCATCCCTCGAGGAGCTGAAGGAATTATCCACAGAATTCAGGATTAGGAGAGCTCTCTCTGCCAGATCGCTGACAAACCCAATTTCGGGAGATATCAGCGCAGCGTTCGTTGCTTCGGAGAGGCAGGCGTTGTTTGCCAGCAAGTACCGGGAGCTATTCATTATAGACACAAGATCCGCATTTCAGGTTAGCGACACTGAAGTCGTAGGGTTGAATATAATCGGTATCGACCATGAAATGCGCTCCTTCTCGGCTTGTACGGCTTTCTATTACAGTAACGAGCCACGAAAGCCATATCTCTGGATTCTACGCCAGTTCCGGTCAATTCTGTTTCCCACGACTCGAACATCAGGTACTGGTCAGGATGCTGCAAATGTAGACGAGCCGGGTGTCTTTATCACAGACCGCAATGACGATATGCTCGATGCCATTGGTGAAGTTTTCCCAGATTCTATATCGCGTATTTGCAAGACGCATATCTACACGTCTCTAACTGAATATCTTGCTTCAAAACGCTCATACCTTATCGAAGATAAGATTGACGAGTTTGAATCCGGAATCTTGGCGTTAGGGTCTACGGCAGATAAGAAGGAGTACATCAATCAATTAAGCTCTTTGCGACGCGCATTTCAAGGAACTACCCTCTGGAACGAGTTCACAAAGGAATACATGTCAGGCTGGGAAACTGCGTGGATGGATTTGTTTGATGCGGAACTCAGAACATTTGGAATGAAAACTACGGCCAGAAGTGAAGCGTTTTCAAAGAAACTGCGTCAGAGTCTGGAAGCTGAATTTACTCTAGAATCTGACATTAGCAAGCTGCAACGAGTTCTTAAGGTTCTGCATGAAGAGGTGTTTGATATTCCAGATTTCATAGAGCAGGACAATAAGTTGTTAAGATATCGAGCGACGCTGCAAATTCATCACAAGTTGTATCCAGTGAAGTTCCGCGTATCTCAATTTGCGCTGTTAAAAATGACCGGCGAGTTGAGGACATTGGAGGATGGGGATAGTAACACCGTCGCCAGCACAGATAAAGGTCATTGCACATGTACTTTACCAGCACAGTTCGGGCTTCCATGTTATCACAATTTAGAATCTCTTGACGAAGTTAATTTAAATATGATTGACAAAAGATGGAACATTCCCGCGTTCACCGATGGACAACTACATCAACAATCTTCCACTCCAGTCAACAGGAAGAGATTATTGGCCAACGAGGAGCTATCATTGGATAACCAGATTGTGTTCGCCCCCGCGGCTACGAAATCGGCTGGAAACGACCTGCCAGCACCAAGTACCGCACCTATTCCTATACTGGAAAGTACACCTCAGTCGAAGCGAAGGCGAATGCCCCCGAAGTCGCAGACCCAGACAACCAGTTTGGCACAGACACCGCTCTCATCGTCAGCTGCAATGGAAGTAGTGCCAGTGTCTACTCCCGCTGTGCCTGTTGAGACATCGAGTACTCCAGCAAAGAATGCTCCAGCACCAAATTGGCCGGTGCCGCAGTTGACGGCTCCTACGCCGCTGGTTCCTTCTGCACTTGTACGCTCAGCTCACACAGACGCTCAGACTGATCAATCTACTGGCGAAGGAACAGTAGGCATGCTTCGTAATCAGTCGTTGCAAATGGTTTTCGACTCGCCGGTCAAGAAGAACGCTAGGGCATGCTCAAGTTGCGGATCCACAGTTCATGACTCGCGGATCTGCAGCAAGCGGAAAGAGATCCAGAAGCTAATTTTGTTCTAGTTCTGTGTCTTACTGCGTTATACAGCATCATTTTTCGGCGTAAGTTATAATTTTAAGGGTATCTGTGGCATAGGTTGGTATTATTTGTAAGTTTTGTACTATAGAGATTGTCGGAGATGTAATATGAGAGCACAATGTAGAGCGAGGTAACTGTACTATATGCTTATATTGCAAGAACGTTAGATGGTCAATTCTGCTGGGTGTGCTATTATACATGGAAATTGATCCTCTCCACAAGATATTTACTGATTAATAAATGTGCAAATGCGAAAATACTTTGCTAGACTTAGAAACCCTTCGGATTCGTCCGTATTGACCTTTTGGTCCACTTTGCAACTTCTACAACCATTGTTAGCACCGAGAATAATATCTGGCCAATAAAATCAACATACTATGAAGGCCAATTCTGTAACCTGGTGACCGCCGGTGGAACGTAGTATATTTGTCACGAGACGGCATCTCGCTCTCCTTTGGTAGCTCGGCATTTAATCGCTCGAGTGCTTTGCATGTGAGGCCCTTTGATTTCAGACCTTCTTCGACAGTGGCAATTACTTGGTCGACAGCTTGTAAACGTTTTCGTTGTCGGTATTTTTGGCCAGCCGACATTCTCCACGGGATTTTCCTGTAAATTATTAGTCAGTACTGCAGTGCAATTGAATGAAGTTATTGATGCATAGTATTTTTGGTCGCAATAAATCAGATATAGTAAGTAGTCGCTGGGCAATTCTCGGCTCGAAAGAAAACCAAAATGAAAATGTACCAGAGTAGTCCTGAGAAGGCAGGATTTGTAGGCTTAAATGGTCCGAACATCGCAACTGTATATCCGCTAGCACTTCACAAACCCGAAAAGCTTCGTTTCGGCTGTAAGCGAGGAGCTATCCAAGGCGTTGATGTCGTAGGCTGACCGTGAAAGATGTCTGGGCTCGGGACTCTCAGGGAGGTCTCCCGACAAATTTTGTCCCGGCATCAAACTACCGCGTGAACGAACGAATTTGCCGACCAGCCAAACTCATACTGCAAATGTACCCTTCACTTGTCTGGCCAGCGTAAGTTTGAATTGATCTGTCACGTGGCACATATTTATTACAATTAACTTAGTTTATAATTTATGTATATAATAGTGGCTCTAGGAAGGGAGCAAACAAACCTCTAAACACTCAATTAATGTAACAATCGCAACAAAGCACGATTATGTCACAAAACAAGATCGACGTCCATGTTATAATGCCAAATATAAGAAAGAACAATGCCGCAGTGAATGTTTGATACAAGCGAAAAAGAAGCAAAGCCGTACACCAAAAAATTTCCCAGAATAGTCACTTGGTTTAATTAATACCTTTTACTGAACTCGAACTCGAACACGAAATAATGATAGCACGAAAATGATAACGAGCTGCTATATTATTTAATCCTCTAACGCCGTTTTATTCCATTTGAGCATTATCGTTGCTGCTGTGCTGATTGGATGGTCGGCAATTACCTGCCTTGGTGAGAGCCAACATGCTGTTCCCACATTATTCGCCGTGAAAAACTTAGTCGGTCAGGGTTCTCGAAACTCTTGATTTTCTCCAGCTGATACTCCTCATCTTCACCGAGAACGCCACCAGGTAAACCCATCTCGCCGCTATCATCATGTAACCGGGAGTCCTTCGACAGTCGTCGGATTATGCCAGGCTGGGGGTCAATCTCGATAGGAAGACTTGATCCGAACGTAGAAATGCCGGCATTCGCCATGTTGCCATCAAGATCTTCATCTAATGATGAGAGGTTGGAATCGCTGCCTCCATTCTGCTGAGGAATTGGAACGGCAAGGTTGTTGAGTGGGGCTTGCGTATGGAAAGATGCCGAGTTACCTGTCCACCCTGAGGGAGCGGACGTGATGGTCACTCTACCATCGCCTTGGCTGAATGCGTATCCTGAACTCGACTGAGGCGCAAATGGACCGCCAGCGGAGTAAAGGTCCGAGAATGAGGTCAGCTTGCCACCACTACGACGGAAAGACGGTCGCTCGACATCGGATGAAAAGTGTAAACTCTCGTCCAGTACAAAGACATCGTCGGACTCAGTGTCAAATCGTTCACCTTGAATTGGTGTAAATTGATTAGACGGATGTTTCGAATGCGATCTTTTGTTGAAACCAAGATATGACGAGGGTGCTGAACTAGACAGCATGCCGTTATGCTTGCCGAGCTCTGGCATTTCGCCAGGCAATGAACGCACTTTCATGTTCTCGTCTTCTGGCGTGCGTAACAAGTCTGTATCTGTGTCGGCGCTCTCGTCACTTGCCACAGCTGGCAATGAGGATCTCTCGGCCCTCTTTTCGACAAACTCCATCTCAGCGGTGTCCTCTACGAGAGCATCCGCATCTTCAATCATTTCCTCCTCGGGCTCATCGAGAGCACTCAGGCTCATGACAGACATCTTCGCATGCAACTGGGGGAAGTAGTCAACATCGGTAGGACCAGGTACCACCGCCGGTGAAGACGTATCCGGTACGATATCAGCACCTGGGCTCACGGGAGGAATTTCCTCCGCAAGCCTGAACATGACCTTCTTCTTTTCGCCATTGCGCTGTCGCTTGTTGTTGCCCTTCAAACTACTCGGAATAGAGTGGCTCCCCGGACTCAGATATGAATTTGGCCGGTTGGAGGCAATTTCTTGCTGTTTCTGCTCTCTAGCGAATGTGCGCCATAACTCGTTCTGGAAAAGGTCAAACTCGCGAAGCTTGTGTTCTTTGAATGTCTCGATCTCGCGCAATATTAGTTCCCGTCGAGCGTTGAGCTTCCGTTGCAATGTTTCCGGTAGCGAATTGACTTGCTCGACCGACAAACTATTCACCGAGCCAGGAGTACTGCCCGTCGCGTCCATGGCCAGTTTCGCAAGATTCCTTGACGACTAGTTATGTAGCTGAGAACCGTATGTAGTCCTGATCACACAGCAAGACCTAAAGTATGGTTAGTTCTGCAGTTATACTTATATTTAGAGACTGGAGCTACGCATGCGTGTTCCGAGATTTCTGCTGGTGGATCATCATGGAGCTATGTACGCATCCGGATCTTGCGCGGAACCACTGCCAGATAGCGGATGTGAAAGGGACAGACGTACCACATCAATCGATAATAGAAGTTCTCGTTTGCTCGAGGCAGACTGTGACTTTTCGCTTGTACGAGTGCTCCGCTTGTTGGATATGCAAGAAGCCTGCCGGCAAATGAAGGCCGCTGGAAAAGCGCGAGCAGTGGATAAAAAGTGTTGTGCGTTGGCTGACAGGCTAATGTGCTGGTAAGATTTGCAGGCCTGCTTGACTTGACAGCAAGTGGGGCTCGGGCCAGAAGAGTCATCGCTCCGGTGTGAGACTCGTCGGCTGTGGGAACAACTCCGTAGTTGGATTTAGTCAAAGGGTGCATGCGCCATTGATATACTTCTTTCATTTGTTTGTTATTAAATTAATTATATGGACTAATATATTACATCTTTTGACTGCGTGTTGGCCAGTTGGTCGGTAATTGATATTACGTGCATCAAATTCAGGCCTCTCGCTCGACTTACCTAGTAACGGCCATGGCAAAGCCGCGGACTGATGAGGCGGAGGCGTTTTACATTGCAGTTTACGAAACAGTTCAGCGAATTCCGCCAGGTAGAGTGACCACTTATGGTATGTTCGACCGATTGCAGGATTGCTACAGATATAGACTGATGGTTATCTGGCTAGGTCACATAGCGCGAATTATCGATGCCCCACAGAATTCCCGACAAGTCGGATCCGCCTTGAAGTATCTGCGCAATGCTCCCCTGACAAACGGTGATACTGCCCGGGGGCTAGACGTCGAATCCGATAACAATGCAGATCGAGACGAGTCAGATTCTCAAGACTTCTCCCACCAGTTCAACGGTGAGAATGTGCCCTGGTGGCGGGTTATCTCTGCAGATGGCAGAATTGCTTTTCGCGCACGTAGCGCAATGGATGAGCAGGGTGAGCGTCTACAGGCCGAGGGGGTAGATGTACGGAATGACGCGCACTCAAGGCCGAGAGTTATCAACCTCCATGAGTACGGATGGTTCCCTCCTCCAGAGGGCAAACTTTCGGATTGACTTTGCAATTGAACAACGGCGCCTTTGAGCCAGTTAGAGAGATTCTGAAATTCTATTGATTCAAATAATATGTGATTAACTATATGTATGCTCTCTGATACGGATAGTACTGCGGTGGAATATGGAGTGGTTGGTAATATCCATATCCTCCTGTATTCCCATACAACATCGCTACATTATTGTTATTGGCCATGTACCCATTCACATGGCCGCTGTAATTGCCTGTTCCAGTTCCTCCTCGGTCATAAAGGTAGTGATGCTGAGCGTAGGAATCATTCTGACTTGGCAGTCCATTATCGTAATTCAGAACGTAGGAATAACCGTTGTAGATACCACTTGAATGAGATGGAGCAACTGGAAGGTAATAGTATCCTTCCTGTCGTTCCGCGGGATTCATGGATATTTTTGGTGGAGGCGTCGGTGATTTAGTGTGCTGTCCCGACTTATCACTGCTTGACTGCGATGGAATTGGCATATCGGCCGAGATATTGTTGACCCCAGGCAGCTTGTAGTATTTCTCGGACAGACTGTCATCAATATTTTCCGTCTCATTGTTCGATCCGCCAACGCTATCACTATCGTTGTGGGTGTCGTCGGTCTGCTCATCATCCGTGCAATCCTCCTCACAAAGCCGAGATACCACACATCCACCAACTGCCAGCTCTCGCTGCTCATTCTCTTCTGTGCTCCTTTTTAATGTCGGATACTGTCTGGTCTTGTTACTCAACCGTTCTGTCAGTCGTTGCCACCGTCGCTTTGCAGCCGATATCTGTTCGTCCCACTGTTCGTCATCCTTTGTCACGCCGCCAGATCGAAACATGAAGCATCCGCCAACAGCCATCAGCAGGATAAGAAATGCAAAAACCACGATTAAACCCTTTGAGAACGACGTTGAGCTGCCTGGGGAGCCGTGAGGTGATGAGAAGGAGGTCGATGTTACTATAGTGATGGTGAACGTCGGAGTTGCAGAAATAGTGTAGTCGGCTCGACCGCGGGTGGTCTGCATCATGCACTAATGAGCTAACTGCCATAAGCCAGCTAATGTGTTTGTATACCAACAACTAAAATTCACCGATCTTAATTGGCTGATTTAACTGGATGAGGACGTCAGAAGGAAGGTGTCGACAGATCTGTCTACACAGTGACGAGGATGCGGTATTAGAACGTGGAAAGCAGATTGTTATGTGGGATTGGAGTTCGTTTGTGGCTGGTTGCTCCTTTTCGACAAATGTCAACAAACTGGCGATCGCGATACACGTCGAGGGACCGAGTCGATAGTTCCAAGTGCCGCAAGCCGACATCGAATATGACCGACCACGGCAAGAGACTCCGCACCGGTTAATAAATCTGCCCATCGTAGATTTAGCTAACTTTCTCCGGTGGACCAATTATATTGTTTGCTATTAGAAGAAAAATAAACTCTTTGCGGGCTTGCACTTGAAGCCGCACCAGCGTACGGCCTTTATTCGTCATGTGTAGTAAGCTTATTCCGGCTCAATGGCCCCTCATATGAAATCGCAGCCCGAGGAGTTAAGACGTAGCATTCAACTTGATACTATATCTCGGTTGGCATCTTGAGAGATACTTGATTACGCTCAGGCTGACAAACCGCTCGTCATCAAATCGGCTTATCTGCAGATAAATAGTTCGATCCACCGCCATTGACGTTATTGTAACTTCTATAGTCTGCGGGACAATATACCACTACAATTCAGCATGACGACTGCGAACGAATTTGTCGACTGCGTATTATCTGCCGCGTTTGTCAAGCTGGTGTCAACGCCGATGTCAGTGATGAAAGACGAGGTATCAAAGGACGTCTTGGACAAGCTGAAGCAAATTCAATCCAACGACCTACCTGTTCCCTATGCTGCAAGAACGTACGCCAATGAAGTATTCTCTGTCTTTCCAGAAGATGTGTTCCCCACTGAATTCGAGGTGATTACGCACTTGCAGCTTCTCAGCATCTTTCGCAACCTGCGCACTCGAATATCGAACACGGACGGCTTATTTGGTGTGTGGAATTCCTTTATGCGAGCGGACATGTCCAAATTGTTTGACAAAGTCGATGAGTGGAATGGATACAAGCCGACGTCTGCATCTGAGATCCGATGGAAAGTTTACGTCGCCAGACAGTCGAGCGATACGCTCGGTAGTTCAATTCGTTTCCTGCTGTAGAATTGGACATCCGACCGAAGTTTCTCGGAGGTGTTCCTTGTTCCATTGATATTGGCACGTTGCCGCCCATTGATGTGCTAATGATTTGGCACGTTCACCTGCTGCATCCTAGAGCCTATTGGGAGGACTGTATTCGGTCGAATCGACAGGGGGTTTTCAAGTCTATGGCGTTTCCATGGCTTGCTATCGTCAGTATATTGCTTTAAGTTATATTAGAATTTTCTAAGAGATTGAAGAGTCACGTAACGAAGTACAATGGCAATATTACCGACAGCGATCTCATCTATGACCCACCAAGCGATGCCAAGAAACATTTTCAGGCAACCACAAACTCGACAACGAAAACGACAACGTTGTCAAGCATGTGAAGTGTACAAATTGTCGAAGACGGGACATTCAAGTCGATTTTCATGCTGCCTTTCATCATGGTTGGGCAGAACTGCAGTTTGAGAAGTATTGTCCTGAATGTGGGGCCCTCATAACTCGAGACTCCTTATCTGCACTTCAGTTTCTCGACGACTTCAGCTTACTATCTAGCAAAGGTGTACCGATGAAGTACGTTCGTTAATTTGGGGTATATCTGAATTTTGCAGCTGACTTCGGATAAAGAGGAACATTGTTGGATTATTTAGGAGTAGACGAGCGTGAGCAGTGTTCCTATCCCAGTTTTGCAAACGAGTTCCTTGGTAAAATATTTTCTATGCCCAAGCTTACTCTGGCATCAGGTGAATGGATGGACGTTATTCGAGGCAAATTGAAAGACATGCTGGGTGACAAAGCAAAAATGATCCCCTGCGGATTTAACGGCCAAATTCATCGCGACTACCAGTTCCCACTTCGACGCATGCTGATTCGATATCAGGACAACCCGACTGCGTTTGCCATTGACCTTCAAGCTGCAGTGATGCGGCAATGCCATTTTATTGACATCATGGATGCCCTCGCATATTTCTCCTCCCCGTTCCGCAAAATGACCGTCAATAGGTCAATTGAACGTTTACTCAAGTTTCTATACTTATTACGTACTAATCCTGGAAACTGTCTTGCCCCGCCGCTTGATGTCGACTTAGCCTGGCATACGTTTCAGCTCTCGCCCGCAAAATATATGGCAACTTGCTTCGTTCTGACTGGTACCTATGTTGACCACGACGATTCCATTGGTACACCCGCACTTGCCGACGCACATAAACTGGCAGATAAGATGTGGCGCTCTCAATTCCCTTCTGACCCGCTTGGCTACGACGGCTGCACATGTGTTTTCTGCGAATCCGAACGACAGTTCACATCGAGTCGCTCTTCAACATCCAAGAAACTACTTGCCAAAATCGCACCAGCAGAATTGCGCAAACGTTCGCAGAATATCGACGAGTTTTACGAGATGGCCTGTACCACTGCCCGGAATAATGGAGCACGTGAGGTCGTTAGACTGCGGCCACTAACTACAGGAGTTAAGGGCGAATCTCCTATCCCGCGACATCCGTACCTGTCTTTCCGGCCTCAAGGCGATCCGACAGCAAGTAATGTGTTTCAGGTCGATTACGCCCATGCAAAATGCATTACAATCTTGAACCTCACGGGTACTTTACCAAAGGTCTCCAGGAATAGAGTCCCTTACGGAGCGCTGGCTGGGGGAGGCCTTGGCATAAGCTGATTTGATTACGACTAATGCAAACGTATTTGTTATCATACAAGAAAGCATCATCCAATCAGGGAGGTAGAGACTCAAGCCGAAACGTGTAGCAGACTATACCATCAACAACAGCAAGCTGAAAAAAAGCGAACCATCAATACCCTACAAGTAAAACTCCATCAACCCCGACCCAGATCCCGAAACTTTCTCGCGCAAAAGTGCACGATTGTATACGACAAAAATGCGAAGTAAATTGTGGTCTAGTTTTTGACTGCCTGAGGCTGTGGCGCAGTATTGGCTCCAGCAACACTTTCGTCGTACGACGGGTGAGACCTCTTGCGAAGGTCGAAAACTTTGCGATGCGGTCTTACCTTACCATTCTTGATATTCCGCCGCGATCGCATGATAAAACTTGACATGTCATCGTCATCCTTGCTCTCATCGTCTCGTTCTTGATGCCGTTCAATCATCGACCTGTACACAGCGTCAGGAATGACGGGGGTCACCAAACTCAATGTCTGCTGGCTCGACGAAAGCAAGTTGAGCTTAACCATGTTCGTGGGACTTAGTGATGGTAAGTCGGGATTAACCTCGGCCAGAGTGACAGGCTTCATTCGTGGTGAGGTTGGCGCCGCGCCCTCCTTTTCTGTCGCGGAGAAATGTGTGCTGCCGTTTGGCGTCCAACGCTGGCTCAGTTTGTGAATTATCGCAGGCAAGTCCTCCCGAAATAATAACCGTAACTGATTCTCAATCTGCGACTGTATCAAACGCGCGATCGCCGGAATAGAATCAAACGTGGAAGAAATCTTAATAGATTCAAGTGGATCGTTCCGGAACACGAGCGTCGCACCCTTGGCTTTCGAAAAAACGAGGATGACGATACCGGAGAGCGTAATCTCAGAAAGTGTGATCGTTAGCGGGATTTTGACGGATGCATTTGCTGCCAGAAATTTCGGTGACGTGAATGATGGTGTGAGATGCGAGTAAATGTTAAGTGGGTTGGCCTAGAGAGCAACAATCAGCATACAGCGTACCAATGCAACCATCGAAATACTCACTTCAACTAGTGTCTGCAAAGACATGAAAGCATCGCCATTATAAGTTAACTTGAAGACTCCACGAAACCGATCATCTGCTATATCTCCGATTTCGAGAATTTCCAGCTCTGGTGGCTAAATGGAGGGTTAGTTCGATGTAATCATGCACTTTGCCACTAATGTGCAAATCATATGCTTAATTGCAAAACTAAATACCTTTGTCCCCAGATTAAGGTCTTTGACATGTATTGTGTCCACGATAATAGGTGGCTTGGTCCCTTTATTCAGCGCTTCGGTTAAGAGAACTTTCACCTTCGGATAGAAGTTCTCCTCCGTCGCGAACGGCCACGAGAATCGGAAAGACATAGTCAGTAGTCAATTACGTACTGAAATACAAATATATCGACGTTGACTATTAATTCGGTCGTATTGCTACCGTGACTTGCTCGTTGATATGCGAAATATTTTGGTGTAGGAATCGAAAACACGCGACAGGACCTCCTTTTCAGCTCACAACTGTAGTCCCTAGCACACGCAAAATCAATTTTGCAAGGTAGAACAAATATTCAGATCCGAAACAGAATATAGTCGAATTCGAAATCCTTTTGCGGACTGTGAATATCCGACTCTTACGGTCGCGTGAGGTTTTTTTCCCGTGCAGCCGACAGCGGCACTTTGCCGCTAGTGACGGAGATTCGCTTTTCGCCCACACGGGGTACGCTCGAGCCCAGTACTTGTTAGGGCGGAAAGTCTCGTACCCGATCAAGCGAGCAAGCCTAAGCCATTTCGGGTAGGCAACAAACACCTTGGAGCTGCCATGCTGTCATATACGCCAATGTGCCAATCGTTACGCGCGGTATCTTCGAGCTCGCTGCTGATTGGGCCATGAGCTGCCATATTCCCTAACCCTCATTAAAGCCCTGGATCGGATCAGTTGGTACTGAGGTGCGCATAGTAAATTTTCGTACCCTACGCTCACTTCAGCTGCGCAGGCTCGGAGACTCTTTCTACCCCATTTTCTACTGATTCATACTAGTTTCACGTAACTTCTCAGTCAGAAATCAACAAACAACATTATGTTGGTATGTACAATGCAACAACTAATTGAAATTTGAAATTAGCTTCCTGACTGGCTAATGATGGTGGCTGACGGATATTGCTCATTTGTAGGTCAAGAAAGCCAATAACATCGTTTCCAAGCAGTGGTACTACCAGTTTAATCCCGCTCACAGAGAGCTCTGGATGAGAGTATGTGATTGATTTTCTGATCTATAAGAAAGAGGCGTATAGTAGATGGATGACCGACACGTTCGCTCGGAAAGACAGAATGCGTACTAATTCCTTAATTTAGCATCCACGAAGCCCGCTCTATATCATTCCTTACTGGATTGCCTTCTGGGGTGGCATGGGATATACATCGTATTACCTGGGCAGGATGGTTCTTGTACGTTACAGCTTAATATCGTATTACGATGCATGAAGTTCTAACGCTTAATTTACGTGTATAGGGCAAGAAGGACTAAATGCATTTGTTCCTGGTATAGTCCAGCGCAGCATAGAAGATAAATTATATTTCAACCGGGTCGGGTCCAGATGTGGTGCAGTGTATATACAGACGGCATAAGCTATTCGATAGGGATAATTGGATTTTAGTGGTTGACGGCTAGAACATTTGAATATTGTGCGACGCTGTTAGGTTCATAATATCTGTCTCCGGACAATAGTTTGCTCTTGCGAGTGCACTCGGAGTCGAAACAACAGATTTGCATGTCCACGAGACCCAATTATTGGAAATAATTCATGTGAAAACTCGTCACTCGTCCATGGATCCAAAGTTCCGAGCAGGCACAGAGCAGTCGTAATGTAAAGGTGACGTCTATGGTTACAAATGCACAAACCTAATGCAAATAGTGCCGTAGCCATCTTGTTGTTTGTGCTTGATCTACGTGGTTGACAGACGCGCGGCGAATGACGCAGTGTTCGTCAGAAGTCATCTGCCACACTGTGTGCCCTTAGTGATTTTCAAATCTCTCATTAATTTACAGCAAATAACACCAATTATTGTATATATTTTTAGTGTTGCTATTTGCGCTTCATATTGTTCGTCTAATATCCGTCGATAATTCAGAATGGCTACGTTTGAGGACAATAACCCATTCGCAGGTGCCGACGAACTCGCTACAGAGCAACTCCAAACAACGGATCACTTTGCGACCATTCTAGATTCAGAAGACCAAGATGATAGCAATGTCAGCGGGAAAGCATCTGGCTTCCCCAGCTTCAAAGACAGTTACGACACTTCGTCTCACATATCTGATGATCCCAATACGGAGCGACCTACTGTCAGGGAAGGATTCTCATCGCGGATTGAACAACTTCTTATCGGTAATCCAGATCTTGAAATTTTAATTGTGGATGCTGGAAAGAATCACGAAGGAAGTGGTGGTGGGTACATTGCGTATACCATCCGCACAGGGGTAAATAGTTCCTTATCGTGCACTGGTTACCAATTATTCCGGTTGCGACGATCTCGAATTTGATTTAAATATTAACTGATGATATAGGATTTATCGGTTAGAAGGCGATACTCCGAGTTTGAGAGTCTGCGCAATGGCCTTACACGATTATTCCCTACTCTTATTGTCCCTCCAATTCCTGAGAAACATACTATGGGTTGGCTGCACTATGTTTAATTCGCGAGACGGGATCTAACGTGTTAATAGCTGATTATGCCGCGAAGCCTACTAAAGCTAAAGAGGATACGCGAATTATAGACCATCGGCGACGTATGTTGGCGGTCTTTCTCAACCGGTGTCGTGCAATGCGTCAGATCAGAGAGCATGCTGTGTTCCAAAAATTTCTGGATCCCAATGTTAGCTGGGTGAGTTGCTACTAATTCGGGCACGCTTAATACCATTATTATAGTATTTTCTAATAAGTTTATAGATCGAAGTTTTGAACTCGCCGCCTCTAATATCAATCCCCAAATCAATTCTTCGTGCCCCGCCACTTGATACTGGTAATCCCACACCTGAGCACACGTATCTGCCGGTGCCTTCACCGTCAGCACGGTTACGGGAAGGCGATGATATTGAGTTCCAGGCTGCAGAGATTAACGCCAAAGAATACGAGATTATTATGTCGAGCGGCATTGAGAGAGTAAACAAGAGGATCCTTAAACGTTATGGCGAAATTGCGGCCGACTTGGCAGAGTTAGGTGCACGATACAACGCATGGAGTTTAAACGAAGTCAATACCCTCGCTGCGGCAATTGAAAACGTGGGACAAGCTGTTGACCTTACGTATATTTCCACCGAGGAGCTCATTTCGTCGCTCTCATCTTCTTTCAGTGAGCCCCTTGGCGAGTCTGCGCAATTTGCAGCTGTTGTTAGAGCCGTTCTGAAATATCGTCATCAGAAAGCTTTGCAATACGAGATTACGAAAAACTCACTGACTGTGAAGAAAGATCTTTTGGGAGGGCTCGAGCGGACAGAGATGGAATCCCAAAGGATCAACGAGTACTTGCTTCGTCGAGACGATCACATCCTTCGTGCTGATGGACAAATCGCTCGTGATCCCGAAGAACCCGCCAACCAGGATGAGATGGCAAGACCGGAAGTTACGAATGAATATGCCAGCGCGATTGAGAATGGTAATAGTGCGCCTGAGGAGTCTGCGAACGGGCCGACGCTCCAGGATGAGAGCGGTACAAGCGCTGGTGGAACGACAGCGACACGACGGTCGTTTGAGGACGAATCGTTTCCTCCAACTCATGCATACGTCGAAAATCCTTATGCTACCGTCCCTCGGGTAAAAAAGAGCAATGGCTTTAGGATACCCGTTATTGGTAAAATCAGCGATGCCTTCCATGGTATGGTTGATGTTGATCCGGAAACGACGCGACGAAATAATATTGGAAAGACAAGGGAGGAGATTCAGATTGTATGAATTAGCAGGCTTTGTATCCAAACTAAGACTGTGCTAACTGTTAGTAGTTCGAGGCGTCACTGAGAACCGCAGAGTCAGACCTGAAGCAGGCATCTGCATCTGTCAAGGCAGATTTGGCGCGGTACGAGAAGACAAAGGAGCAGGACCTTCGGAGAATGATGGTATGTACTGGAGGCGATCATGCAAGTGTGACTAAATTGACAATAATAATAGATCGCATATGCGAAATGCCACATAGAGTGGGCGCGAAAGAATCTGGAATCGTGGGAGAGGGCGAAGGCCCGGATCGAGGAAATCAAAGTGAAGTAAACGATTTATTTCTGAATCCCTACATTTAGATCCTGACGGTACATATTCTTTTGTGTATATGTAATATTTACCAGTTATATATGCGCTGCATATTGCAGTGCAATTGGACGCGATGGTTGATTTTGGTTAATTAGTTTCCCCTGTTGTCTTTTACATTTACAGGTACAGGATTGGTTAGCTTGGATTGTTGTTCGAAATGTAGTACTACTTGCCGTGATATTGAATCATAGTCTGCCTATGCAACGAAACTCAAGGGGATGCGGAGCGCTTGAGCTTAATATGAGCATGGCGCTGGATTGCGCAACTGGACAAGTTTAGCGGCCCGACGGTTAACGGGTTAACAACTTCCTTCTGTCGAGGCCTAAGTGCTACGTATCTTAGTAGATGAATTTGTGACTTCAATGCAGCACAACAAGGGCAGCTTCATATTTCGAGTCAGAAACAATGGTAACACGCATAAATACGAGAATTGGCTACTGTATTCTCTCACATGTCAACACAGTCGCGCACTATGGTATAGTGCATAAGGTAGAAGTTTTCCCTCTATTTGCGAGCACTATTTTTCTAGAAGGCAAGTAGAGTCTGCATTGAATTTAATGTACTCGGCCTATGAAACCTCCTCGGTCGAGCCACCAATGAAATGCATCGTCATCGTTCTACCTGGGATTTTCTACCTGGGATTCCAGTGGATTGTGGCGTGTTCTGACCATGGACGCATAAATTTGCTGAGCAACGTGGAATCACCATTACTCGGCTTCCGCCCTTAAGCTCTGCGCTAGTGAAGCGCCTTCGCATCCACAGCCGTCACCGTCAAGCTAATTGAATGCGGTCAGTTTGGGGTTCTGCAAGGCGTCGCGAGGAATGTGCAGTTGTGTGTCCAAGTCTAAAGGTCGGCATCAGGTTATTCCTCTGAACAACCTTGATTATGATACCGTGCCAGCAAGGACGCCGTAGACTTGTCTAAACGGCGATGTTCGCCCGACATTTAAGGCTAGCAGTTCCCTTGCGTCTGCTCTATGCACGTCGGGAAGTTGCTCTAAGGTTGCGGCGCTATTTATTGTCGGTCAACTGGACACCGGCACAAAAAAATAATAGCTTGCAAGACGTTTTCCTCACGTGAACCCAATTGACAGTGACACTGCACCTGTCAAAGCTTGCTAGTCACTGAAAGCTAAATTTATCGTATGTTCGCTTATACTTAACATGTGATAATCGAGTTGGTGGTAACATTCGGGCATTGCGTTCTGTAGCTCGGTCTACTTTTTCAGAAATACAAAAACGGACAGCGTGAGCTTGCAAGTCAACTGATCTTACATAGGGAATCGCAATCTTCACGCTGATGTCTTGAAAGGGCATATTAGCCCACGAAGTTGAGCCTTAACAAATCAAAATCCTGCAGAAATCAAGAAATCGGAATGAAACACAATAGCAATGTTGTCCTTTGGACACGACGATCTACCAATGCACCGTTTCCACCGACGAAGCCATAGATCGCGGCGTCGATTGTCAACAAACACCTCTTGTTCAGCGTCCAGATCGCTTAGGACCATTTCTCAATGGAACCATAACTCTAGAGTAGAACTGCCCATGATCTCTGAGGGCAGCGGGATCTGCAGATGTTTGCAGCTCATAGGAGTAGGTTCCTGAGCAAGTCCTCTAAGTTGCCGTCGTCCCTCATGTCGTATACAGCGATGACCTGCAATCATTAAGAGGTATGATTCGCAGGCCTAACAGACTCATGAATTTGAGCCGTCGAATATCTCCTTGCGAGGACATATCCACAATTTATTGGTGGTTTTATTGGCTAGTTAATGCAAAACAGTCGCTGATACAATTTTCGTAAGCTAGGTACAATGGTGACGCCAAAATTCTTGATACGATAATTCAAACCAAGAGTTAGTCGTCGAAGTGTATGTTGGGATGTAGCCATGTGGGCGTACGTAGGTTGCCTTGATCTTTAGTTATGTGTAACAAAGTACCACATCTTTACATCCCTTTATAGTTTTAATAATTTCCAGCACCCGGGCAGAATTAAGTTATAGCAGATCATCCAATACTTGCCGAGACGGGTCGAGACGGCTGTCTGCCCGCCAAATATGCTCAATATATTTGAATGATAGCTAAGTTGAGTTCTGTCGCTTTCCTTGAATGGTACAGTGGACTACATATGAATCAAGGACAGAGCCGCCAACTTGGCACGCCTGGACGCCACCACTGTCTCTCAGAGGCTAGTCCTGATAGCTACTAGCACGTGTCAAGTGGGCAATTTGCGTTTTGGGAAAACAAAACCATCTTATTCGTAACCACCTGCCCGAGGAATCTCCGGGATGGCTGTGGCTTGCCTTTTTCTTGGTGGGTCTATGCAGTTAAGATGGACTGTCAGGGCACCGCCGAAATGGCAATGTCCAAACTGTCAGACACATTGGCGCATGCTCCCCCCGTGGCCATTATTAGGTTTAGTCTGCATATGTCATCGGATCAGGTATACTTCGTTGATCTGGTTCAGCACGATACGCGCCCCAGAGCAACTCTCACTATCATATATCTCCGTCCCCCGCTCGTGTATATCTTCGTCCAGTCTTCCACTGTACCCGCACTTCTTGACTCTCGTCCAGACTAAAACCTCTGCACGACAACCCGACGGGGGTGATGCTCGGAGCAATTTGCATTTCGGCGAACCGCTCGAAGGTTCCCGACAGACATACTTAAAGCTTCAGGTCTGTCGCTACTTCCCATATCCAAAACAGTCTAGAGCTCAACGCCTGATTGGCTACCAAGGTAAGAACGTATTCTATCTCTTCTATCCCATATTCTGCAGCGTTCAACTGCAGTCGCAACTATTCGCTCTCAGCAACTCTTCACAAACGTCGATTCATCAGGCAGCTCTATTGATTTTAAGAGTTCCTCATATTGAAACCTCAGTCAATATACGTTGTCCGCTTGCTGGATCTCTCAGTGGGCGGGGCCGTCCACCACCGTCGCAGCTACGATGATCACCGGTAACGTATTCGAACGCATCAATTTAATTGAGGACACCGACTTTTGATATGGCTTTCGGGCTAGTCGCCGTGTCATTTTTCACTTCCCGGCGGCGCGTGGCAAGGAAGTGCATTGACACCTGCGCCGCAAAATTAAAGTTTGAAAGCACTCCATGGGCCATGCTAGCTCTTAGCCGTTCGCACGCTGTTAACGATACTGGCGGCCTTTACTCCTAAGCCTGTTATTCTTGGAAGGCGTGGCTTAACTTGTCAGTCCTCGGTTTTGATGCTTCTGAGACCAGATATCATTGCGAGTTTGCGGGTACCATACACTAGGACTCTAGTCTTCCAACGGTGCGATGAGATTTAGCGAAATCCAGTTGTGCACTACAGAACAGTTTTGGCTACTACAGCGGTTTAATGCACACCGAGGCCATTTCAATCGCATTATGGTGCCAAACAGCGGAACTTATAAGCCGTCAAAGAGTTGTCTGAAGTTATGCAATCGACAGGGAATAGTTTTGCGAGCGACTACTGAACCGACTAGCGTGCGTGTTAGATTGGGGTGATATCGGGTTAGATTACTAACTGCTGTTATATAGAAAAGTCTGGTAACCAGCTTTTATTAAACGAACGGGAATTCTGCGTGCCTGACAGTTTAGCCGTGACGAACCCAAGACGATCATTGAAATGGCTAGCTGCGGCAGTGAAATACCACCCGAGTCTAGCAGGGAGGCAGAGCTACAGCGCGAAATGTTCCGTGCAGAACAACGGGCTAGAGCTCATAGTCCAGACACCTCAGCATCGTCAGCTGGTGCGGGAAATGCGGCGACTGGCGAGCACAGTTCACCTAGGTCTGGGGCTTCGGCAGATGGCGGTTCGGCAAGTGGAAGTAGTGGCAACAATCATGACGAGGACCGGTACGAGTTGTCGTTCGTGATTCGTCCACCATCGACTGTAACCGTTTCCACTGACGTTTCACCACCTGTTGTCGTGCGAATTAGACGGTTTCGTGGCGACCATGAGATATTAGCGCCAGCATTGATCTCGTCCTCCCCCGTTTCGGAACGATCTCACTCGAGTTTTCGGAGTTTAGAGGAGGCTACATACATATCGAGCAGCGAGCACAGTAGCGGTTTGGAGGAAGGGATAATATTATTGTTTCAGTTAGCACTATATGACGCAGACGAATACACTGCGATCGAGCCCTCATCGTTGCAGGGTGTCACCGTAGTGTCACCAGAAGTTTACCTTGATCCGCAGCGACAATTAGAAGCCGACGACAACAATGGGGACGTCGCAGTGCGAGCACATAGATATTTCGGCGTCTTTTCGAATTTCAGGATTACTGAGTCAGGACATTACTGGTTGTTCGTCGTGTTACTTCAGGGTGTTGGGTTGGCACCGCTAATGCACGGCCAAGTGGCGCCGGCAGGGCCGCAACTGGCTCGGATTACAGTGCCCATCACAGCGGCAGAAACAAGCGAACAGACGTCGGAAGCTGAGAATGGAGTAATAGGAGACGAAGAGCGCCGAATTTTGCAGGATTTGCAGGAGCAGGGCGCGGATGTTCCGATCTATTAACTAAATTTTGCGAGGTAATGTGGTACAGAGTGCAATTTGCAAAAAATGTATGATTAGGAAAATGTGTACGTTATGTAATTGAGAAGTATGTAATACTTAACTTATGATATTAATTTTGCGGTTAAAAAGCCGTTGATGCTTGTCAAGTGTTGACATGCAAGCCTCCGAAAAATACTTCTCATATATGTCATTGACCGGCAATGCTTCCATTCACAGTAATTAATCGAACAGCGAAATATAAGCTGCTCACTGACCAGGTGGCCTCTGAGAAAGTAACAGCTCGAAATTAACTGCAAGGTACACCACGTACATGTTGATACGGAGCACTATTCACCTCATCACTACAAAATTGTCGGTGCTAAGCAAGATAAGATGCACAAGTGACCACTTATCAAGCTTTTATTCGTTGGCGTCCGATCTCGATTGTGCTGAATTTAGAATATCACATAAACATAAATGAAACCCAAAAAAAAATGCTAACTGACCAATGGCATGAATCTTAAATTCGTAATATCGCATGCGCCATCATTCTTTCCTTGCATAACTGGTGCATTAGCCCATATCGGTGACGAGCAAATAAGGGTTTCTAAGCTTTCGACCTTTGTCATATATCGTATGATACGAAGGCGAGTCACTTCCGACACGACTCTAGAAGAACATGGATTCGACCGACAAGTAGAAGAGCAGTCGGGCGTCCCTGTTTATTTGGAACTGGGTAATGAACATCGCAACAGTCGGCACTATTCGGCGGCCTGTTTTTGACAAGAGATATGAAACTACAGCGCGTCATCGCGCTCACGGTGTGGGTGGTCCAAGTCCAGCCCGGACACCGTAGAACCGCAATAAAACTTCCTCAACACGTTAGACTAACTCCAAAGAAGAGACCGATTGGACTTGGTTGGATATTGCTGAATGAAGGACGTCGCTCGTGGACCAAGACTGACCTTTAGGTTTGTTGATTTTTGTTTAATTCTAGTTCTATATCACGTAAAGGACACGGAAATTCAATTCCAGGCCTTTTGTAATCAGCCTCAAAAATCAGCCTCAAGGCTAGCGGACACATTATTGAATGGCCGCTCACTCAACTTCACGAGCGCACAAATCAGTAACCAGGGAAAGTCAGTCATCCTTGGGTTGACTTGTGGAGGTAGCCACAAATAGGGTATAAGTATCCCAGAGTTGTTGCCATGAGTGACGTCAGCGCGGGGCTCATCACGTTGTATATGGGGAACGTCACAACCAAAAACGCGGTCGGCACTTGTACGTTCTATGGGCCACGCACTCGGTCAGTTCGATATCACCTAACACTTCTGGCGCGCGTCTTTGCCGGAACTGAGTAATGACGCGTAGGCCAACCTAGAATGCCTCTGATCGGCAAGTGGCCCCTGTTCTAGCAGAGTGATCTCCAGTCTCATCTTGTCTGCCTTTGCAGTTGTAGGGTATTTGGTGCTGTCATGACCCGGGCACATCACCGGTCGCGGACTCTGTGGAACCAAGTTCGGTGGCAGAAGATAACGCGCCGGCGTGGCTTCCCTTTTGCCTGTTGGCGTGTCCCAATTCCCGCGGGATTCGTTGAGCATTCGCCGTTACTATATCGGTGATCTTCGGCCGGCATATCAAACATACCACGCGTCATTGATCGCGTGCTATGGGACCATAAATACTAGAACGTTGGGCCTCGTGCGCTAGGAGGATCTGCCGGGATCACTGTCGTCATCAGGTTTGGACATACGCCCAATATCTAGAAGATTGCAAGGCGAAACCTGCAATTGGCACCATCATCACACAGTTGCAATTTCGAGAACTGAGTATGTCGTCGCAAGAATATTATAAGGAAAGCGGCGAGGGCCAGTCTCGAGGGTACGGCGGAGGACCTAGTGGGTTCGGACAAGGACCTGCACCTGGAGGCAGTGGCTATGTATGTCATACCAATCTCATATCTCTTGTGATGGAACAAGTACTTATTTCACACTCACTTCTAGTACGGCCCACAACAGCCGCAGCAAGCTTATGGCGGTGGAGGCGGATATGGCCCACCCGGCGGCGGACCAGGGTATGGATACGGTGGCCCAGGAGGTCAATACGGAGGTCAATACAACCAAGGCGGATATTTTGGACAAAGCGGGCCTCAGTATGGTCGTCCTCCACAGCAGGTACGGTTAAGAGTTCGATACAGATACTGCTATTGTTGTTGAAGAAAGGCGATGAACTTGCTTGATCCTCCATGATCACCATCATATAGGGCATAGAGTAACCATAGATATATAGGGCCAGACGGGCAGCACAAATAATTGCTGCTTGGGTCTTTGTGCCGCTTTGGCGGCGTGCTGCTGTTTGGTATGTTTTAATCTGGTTTCGAATGGCTGCAAACCAATGCTGATCTATAACAAAGGAGGCATTCTGCTGAATCCTAAACACGATCAATTGATATGAGATCATGCAACAATATGGGGATTGATCAGATTTTCTTGTAATTGCGGATTCTGATTTGGTTTGCGGTTTGCCACAGTTGTTGATACACTATTGTCATCATGATTGATTGTCATCTGATACGCATGTAGTCTCCACACATGTTCGATGTAATATTTGCTATGATCGATATTAATAGTTCGTTGAATTTATACGTACTTCTAAAAGATGTCTCTCTCTAACTGAAATACGAAATCACTCAAACACGCATTGT
This sequence comes from Lipomyces starkeyi, assembly GCA_018804115.1. Classification (NCBI taxonomy): domain Eukaryota; kingdom Fungi; phylum Ascomycota; class Lipomycetes; order Lipomycetales; family Lipomycetaceae; genus Lipomyces; species Lipomyces starkeyi. Next base: position 282,845 of record JAGJTG010000015.1, read on the forward strand.
GAAGTTTAGCTCACAGAAAAGGTGCCTGGCGGTTCGTTAACACTTGCAAAAGTCAGGGGTACTGTGGGTCCGCGCACGATTTGGCGTGCTTACAGGAGTACCACCTTCTGAAAATTTCTTTCCGCCCAACACGGAAAGGCTAAGGGTTGGGCAAGTACCTACATACAAAGAACACCCTTGCAACCAGAAGTACAAATTTGTTGAATTACGTGTTATAAACAGCACTCTATACGGTTATTTTTTTAAGTAATCGTATATTGTAGTCTTGTTTGCCACTCCAGCATAGCGATTCTAGAGCCCTCATATTGAAGTATATAGAAGAGTTTAGAAAGCACGCGTCCTACTAGAGGATTTTGCAGATATCAGTGCTCTCCAGTTTTCTCGTTATTCACTCTCTACGTGCTCCTTTACTGGAATGCTTTAAGGTATGCTATTCGGTTTTGTTGCTGTCAAGTTTAGTGACTATTTGGGGTTGTGAAGTCAATGGCGCTGCTTACTGCAGCGATGGCCTTGAATAATGACTCGAACAAGGGCAGAATGGTTTACTCGTCTAGAGTGAACAGAAATTTTTGACTATTTTTCCCCTTATGTAGCTAACCCTTGCAGCAGAAAGATTAGGCTTCATTTTGTCATATTAATTGCCCATGCTGTCTCCATCGCCATCACCTTCACCAATATCTCGGCCCGATACTCCAGCACTATCGGCTGGTATGACTTCGCCGAATAACGCCGCGCCACGATCGCCATCTCTTTCGTCGACTTCGTCGTTGTCAATCAAGAGACCGCTCTCCGACACCGCTGATGACGACGAAGGATCTCCTCGAGTTCGTCTTCTCGAAGACACTTCTTTTGTTGCTGATGGCTTGGATGATCTCTCTGGCGACGCGGTAGAGTACAAGCGGCCGGTTCCGCTTCGGCTTCCCGGGGGCGAGCGTCAGATGATGGATGTTGATGATGAGCGACCGCGTTCCGCAATGTCGAATTGGACAACCATTTCGTCGTCACCTCAACGTCAGGAATACGAAGTCCAATCCGCGCTCCCGTCGCGCGAGGAACAGATTTCGACGATTAACAGATTATGTAATGTTCCAGTTGAGGAGGGCCAGACGTGGTATATCATCGCGAAGGAATGGTGGGATAAATTCACAACTTCCGAGACGGGCGAGGATATTGGACCGATTGATAACACTTCTATTCTCGATGAACGCCAGAAACTGAAATCTGCTGATGATTGTGAGTTTGAAATTGTTTCGGAAAATGCATGGCAGCAATTGCGAGCATGGTAGGTTTTTCCTTTCCTTCGTGGCAGAAGAAATCGCTAATGGCAAACAAAGGTTCGGTGAGAGCGAAGATTCCGAAGCGGTTGCCCGCACTGCTGTCAACACTTCTCCATTTTCCAAGAATATTGAGATCGAGGTGTATCCTCCCGTTTACACGTTGCATCATCTCACAACCCGGTCGTCGGACTCGTCGCCGGTTCCTTCTCTGGTAATGTCTCGAACCAGCAGTTACACAGATCTCGAAGCTGCCGTTAAAGATCGTTTAGACATTCGCGGTCAAGTTCGAATTTGGAAGTTGCAATCACCGCCACCCAGTAAACTCGACATTGTGCGGTTCAAATTAATCGACGAGAAGGAGGTTATCGACGGTAAGGACGAGTCACTTCAGGATCTTGGGCTTGGTATGGACGCAGCTTTAGCTGTTGAAGAAAAGTCTCCATTCTCCGATGAATGGGTCACTGAGAAGAAAGATTTTATGGGGTCCTTTACCAACAATTCATTGTCCGTGGCAAATAATGTCAGTCTCCGAAATCGCAACACGCATAGCGTTCGTCCGATCCCAAAGAGGCCCCAGTCTGAGCCAAGAGGACGAACGAAAGGAACTACTGGACTGTCAAACCTTGGGAACACTTGCTACATGAATTCCGCGTTGCAATGTTTGACCCACGTGGAGGAGCTTACAAAATACTTTTTGTTGGATGCATATAAGGCGGAATTGAACTCTCAGAATCCACTTGGTATGGACGGGAAAGTAGCATCTGCTTACGGTCAACTCGTTCACAATATTTTTGGGAGCGCAAACACACTGGCGTCATTTGTGCCGCGGGAAATTAAAGGAGTTATTGGCCGATACGGACCGATGTTTTCAGGATACGGACAACATGATTCTCAGGAGTTTCTTGCGTTCTTGCTTGACGGACTTCACGAGGATCTCAACCGGATCCTCAAGAAGCCCTACACTGAGAAACCAGAACTGCCAGACAATCAGGTCGACAGCAAAGACGCGGTTGTTGAACTTGCCAACAAATGCTGGGAACTCCATCGCATGCGAAATGACTCTGTCATTCAGGACTTATTCGCCGGAATGTACAAGTCGACACTTGTATGTCCTGTTTGCAACAAGATCAGTATTACATTCGACCCTTTTATGGATTTGACGCTGCCATTACCGATCGACAACACATGGAGCAAGGAGATTTACTTCGTTCCTGCGAAGGGCCGGCCGGTGAAAGTGGATGTTGAACTTAACGGTGGCGCTTCGGTTAAAGAGTACAAGGCTTATGTCGCTAAGATCATGAACGTTGATCCTAAAAAGGTATGATACTTGTAATATATGCTTGCAATGTCGAGGTTGCTAATATGCAATTACAGTTGATATCCGCGTCCATCTACAGCAACAAATTTTTCTCTTTCCATAAGGACTCAGATCTGGTATCAGACAAGGTCGACTCTAATGAAGACGGATTTTTATACGAGCTGGACGAAGTCCCTATGGAGCCCGATTATTCCGATATTATGATCTTCCCGGTCCTCAACCGGACAGACAAGGTTCCGGGAGACTATCATTCTCGAGAGATCTTTGGGTACCCGTTCCTGATCACACTTACTCCCACCGAGGCCTCATCATATAATAAGATATACGAGAAACTAGTTGAGAAATACAAGGGTATGTCGACCAATAAAGTTCTGGCGGAATGGGGCGACGATGGTGGTAGTACCGAGCTTGGAAGTGCGACCCGGCCGGAGATTTTTAGCGTGAATGCGGTCAGCTCCTATGGACGAGCGTACAAAAGTCTTAACGCAGTCTTCTCGAGATTGGACGGTGGTGAGGATATTCGCGACCGTTATGAAAAAGCAAAGAAGACTACACAATCGCACCATTACAAGCTGACATCGATGATACTTGATCCGGTGGATCCGGCTGATGATGCGGACGAAGAAGGTGGTGTTTCGTCTGTAGTTGATAGTGAGGTCACGGCAGCGGCAGACGCCGAACCTTCCGCGCTACAACCTCTACAACGGGTACCATTGACAACCGAACCAGCAACTGAGTACGATGATAATGCTGACGAGCATTGGCTCGATGGCAGTCGAGGTAATTCGTCTGACATCGAGATGCAGGATGCCAGTGATAAGGACAATAACAGCGCTGTGGTACCAAGTTCTCTACTTCCGAATGGTGTCGGACCGAATGAAGTCTCGGATGACGACGCAGATGGTGAATCGTTGAGCATGGCTTCGCTTTTCGATTCTGCAGACAAAGGGGTGAAAAGTGGAACTTCCACTGGTTATGGACCGCAGCTTCCTGGCTATGGTGCACCTTCTTGGGAATCTGATGGTTCAACCGACGGATATGATTCTTATGTGACAATGGGAGAGTCTCTTGTGTGCTACTGGAATGAGGGAGTATACGATGTCTGTTTTGGCGCCGACGAGTCCGATAGTCTTCGTGGACAGCCAGTCTGGAAAATTATCGAAACTGTTGTTAGTGAGGAGTTACAGCAGAAACGAGCGCGGAGGCGGTCCAAGCAGAGCCAGGAGATCAGTTTGGAGGACTGTCTGAATTTGTTCTCTAAACCGGAAGTGCTTGGTGAGGACGATTTGTGGTATTGTCCTCGATGTAAGAAACATCAGCAAGCGGTTAAGACGTTCGAAATATGGAAAGTGCCCGACATTTTCGCCGTGCATCTTAAGCGATTTTCTAGCAGCTCCCGACGAGATAAGATCGACGTGAAGATTGACTTTCCGGTTGAAGGCTTGGATCTGTCTGACAGAGTCGGTGATCCCAAGCAGTCGCAGAGTCCTGAACATCTCATCTACGATCTTTTTGCGGTCGACAACCATTTTGGTGGATTAGGAGGTGGCCATTACACTGCTAATGTTAAGAATTTCGTTGATGGGAAGTGGTATTATTTTGATGGTAAGTTTCGTTAGTTGCGCCAGTAATCAGACTAAGAACTAACACTTGTCTTAGATTCGTCTGTCCGTCCGGTTAGTGCCGAAGACGGTATAACAGCCGCAGCGTACATGCTCTTCTACCGGCGACGTTCCTCCACGCCACTAGGCGGCTCTAAGTTCCATGACAGTATAAGCTCGTCGACAGCACATGAGCAAGTAATTGGTACTTCGTCATCGGCATCTGATAAAAAGATCGGTTCACCAGTGTCGCGGTCTTCGAAATCGCCACCGCCGTATTCTGAGGCAACTCTGCCTAGTGCGATCAGCTTCACCGTCAATACGTCTCCGTCCTCTTCGAGTTCTTCGTCCTCCTCCTCATCCGCTCCACGATTTCCTGGAGAAGGGCGGACACTCGGTCGAGATGCCATTAACATTTCTAGTACGCCTTGGCCAACTGGTCTTGCAAGCCGTCATATTAAATACGGGGTCGGCTTGGAAAAGCATAAGGGGAGTGCTCTTCTCGGTGTGGGCACTGATACTGCCGAGGATCCTGCGGTTTCTGGAGCTAGTCCCAGTAGTCTATTAAATTCTGACTTCGTTGACGACGACACAGATGATCTGGAGGTCGTGTTTGGCGATGATCCCAGCATGACGGATGTTGCTGAATTTTCGAGCGATGCCGTCGTTGCTGGCGGTGTTGCGCAAGGCGAGGAAGTTGTTGAAATCAAGCCGGAAACTGATTTCGATGATGACGAAACGGTAGACGATATTCATGTCGATTCAGATGCATGTGCTTAATAGAGTTGGTTGTAAAAAAAGGGTTACAATGAGGCGCATTTATGATGATTTAATCTATATTTCGTTTTTTTGCTGCTGGTTTGTCATTTTTGTATGTATGTGGTTTCGTTTCTATGCATCTATATTTTTAGGGTTACAGGAGTGGTAGTTTCGAATTTGTTGTCCGTTCCTTTTCAAACTGAACATCAGGCATCTCGATGGAAAGGTTGAAGTTGATTTGAATGCAAGACTAGAGTCTGCTTGTATGGTTGTGACATGTATCAAGAAAGAACTTGTCTCTCCGTGTTATGACCTGGCGGATTATTTATCTATCTTTTGGCAAAATATATCCATTACCTCCATTACATTACGTCTATATGCAGACACCTCTTAACAGTTATTAAACTCCACTTTCATATATGCTACCATCTCGTTGACCTGAAATCACATAAAAATACACCCCACGCATGGAATTATACAGCCAATTTATACACAACACCATATGCAATCAAATTTATATGCCCGTTAAACCACAGCTGGGATATGCTAAATCCACGATTGAATGCGCCTCCCCTGTATCAATCCACCGGCCATCATATACCATGCAGCCGTAAACATAGCCACACACGACAACCCAAAGAAAACCAGAGTCTGCGTACTAAACTGCACCATCAACACGCGCCGACCGATATGGTGCATGTGTTCAACATAGCACAAATATGCGTTGATGATTGTAAACAGTGCGCACGCCAAGAAGACTAGTCCCCATGCCAATGCCCCTTTGTTCTGTAAGGACGGCTCACCAATTATCATTTTATCTGGACCTAGGATCGAGCGACCGGGTGGAAGATAGAAACTGGTAATGAAAGCAAATGAAGTCGATGTAAATCCTGCGGCCAGTCGTAGCCACGCGAGGAAATTTCGCTCATTCGTGCCCAAATCTCTACCATCACATGGATCACTATTGCAAATCATAGCATGGAAGAATGGACTTTTAAAATGCATATCCCATCGAGTAATTTCGTGAAGTGGCACAAGAGGACCCTCACTGGGACCATCAATGTGCAGGAAGGTAGCAAACCCTGCCTCGGGAAGAGGACCATGGAGTATTCTTTCAGTTTCTAGAACTGACGATATCGAGGCGTAGGACTTGCTTGACACTGGTATCAGTGGAGCCTTCTCGTTAGGTTCGGGCACTTCCATTTTGACTTGCTGTGGACAGATTCGGCGGCCGCGCGAGGAGTCCAAATAATTTTGAAGAAAATGGACGTAAGGCGGCTTAAAAATAGAGATCTGCGACTGCAGTCGCTCTGCGGTTCTCAATATTACCCGTCCGGCAGCTTGTTGCGTATATCATAGTATACTTAGCCCTAACCCAGAACCCCGCTCGTAATCTTGGTCTCTATCCACCCCTACTTACAATCATGGGTTCATCTATATACACCCATTCAAAATGTTACCCAACAAGAATTTTCACCTTTGATAGTAACAAATCAATTTAAATGAAGGTAGTTCTATTCAATGTATGAAAGACAAGTATAATTATAACCAACTAGAAATCAAAGGAACCTCACAAAATTAAGCGCATCCAAATAATACTCTAAGATCCGCTTCTTGTGTTACAAACGATGTGAAAACGCCCCAAACCAGTCCCACAATCTATGCAAAAATTTAGACCGGCGTGGCCGCATTTGTGACCAAGTTTACGCCACTCTCCAGTCCGCTTGGAGTGGTCGTTCCGAACACTCGTCGACGATATCGCTTCGGAGTCAGTGTAAACGTCAATTTCCGGCGACGGAATTTGCCAGTCAGGACATACGCCATCATGATGAATATTGCTGCAAACATCAAAAGTCCTGGTAATCTTCGCTGACTGAGAGTACTCTGCGTCGATAACGTCGTGACATTGAAGCCATAGTCATCCCACCAGCCATCCAAGTCATCATCCTTCTCGGGAATTAATGGGACCACTTTTCCTATGCCAAACTTCTCGGGAATGAAGTTGCCATTGTTAGGGCCATAGCCAACAACTGTCTGGCTTGAATTGACAGTCGCCCATGTAGGAGCCAAAGGAACTTCACTGGACGCGTACAAAATCATCTTCCCTAGGGTCCAACTCAGCTCCACACCATTGATTGTGTCAATGCTCTTGAAATGATCCACAAAGCCTTTGTTGGCTGCAGCGTCAACTACTTTGTCTGTACCACTTGTTGATGCCGCTAACGCTGAAGTTCGAGGTACACCAAAACCGGAATGCAAAACATTCATGACCCACGAACCCTTAAAACAAAGGACCTTTAACTGGTCCTTGTCGATATTCTTCGTATCTTTCGCCTTTTTTATTTCTGACCAGTCACGTGCGCAGAAATTCTGCACTTTCTTGGAAAAAGTTGCGTAGTCATAGGCACCTCCACCGGCGGCACCCTCTAATTCTTTATCGCTGCCGCCCAAAGGCACCACATCTGCAAACAGTCTCGATTTCATGGTATGCCAATACTCACTAACTCCGATAAAATGATTAACATCAAAATCAATTGCAGGAGCGTGCACACCTCCGAAGAGACAGGGATCGTCTTTACACGGCAAGTCTTTCGATAACAATGGATACGTCTTGGAAAGGCATTCCGTCAAATTACCGCTTCCTTGCAATATCCGTCCACCCAACAATGGCTCGTCATCGTCGCGGTACCCATTTGGTGAGCATGGATCTATGATTACTTCTTGCTCACTAGATACTGCGTCGTCATTCGACGGGCTTGATGACTTGGCCTGCGCCTCTTCGACAAGTAATTCGATATACCGTCTATGTGCTTGGTTCGCTCCATAGCCCAACCAGGTTGACACAAAAACCCCGAATTCTCTCGGCTCACCCGATTGAGTGCGAAGTCGAACTGAGTACAAATCGTCCATGTGTTTTTCGGCTTCGGTAGCATTCGGCGCGAACGCAACTTGAGCAGAAGCACCTCCCATATCCAAAAATCCATATGTATGATGTCCTTTCCCATGATTATGCTTGTCTGGAGCATCCAACGCGCCCATCATATAGTTCAATGCCAGCCACCCATAGAGTCCCTCCGTCTCGCCATCAATAACCTTGATATGAGCATCACAGTCTGTGAGCAGGAATGTCGACTTCGCCGTTATGTATTCGCACGTTCTGCTAAGTATTTTCTGCTGGTCTTCGGGAGATAATAGTCGCATACCGGCTGTCGCGTACAAAAAAATTGGTGTTTCGGCATGTTTCTCCCGTGGAATAATGTCCTTCGCATGTTCAATCAACGGCTCTAAGTGCGACTCAGCAAGGTCATCAACATGCGTGCTGTAAGAAGATATGCCAGGGTTGACTTTCTTGTACCAATCGACGCCGCCCTTGCCGACCTTCGGAAGCGTCAACTTGGAGGTGAATGTTGACGGCCAGGAGTAAATCTGGACACGCGACCCGCTCGACCCGGCGTCGATAACGATGCCGTAGCTGGTCGCTTTGGATTGTATACTAGGCATTAAAATTCTGGAGTTCTCGTTGAGAACTGCAGCTGATGTGGAGTCCCGGGTCGGTTGTCAACTGGAACACATCAACGTATATTGCACCTCTCAAAGATCATCCTCGTACGCCGAACCGGATCGAGCCTGTGGCGGGAGCAGTTGGGCCCATTAAATGTTCCCCACAGAGCCACTGTGCGGCGTCTCTGCAATGAAAGTGGCGTTTCAACTAAACTATTTCTGGACACACGCGGTGCATAAATACTATAGGCACTCTTGCTTATCAGGAAAAACTTTCGAAGCGCGATGCCATAAACTAAAACTCTTGGCTGTTTCAACATGAATTAAAATTATTGGCTATAGTTATCCAAATTTAAAGCATAATTCTATAAATACTATCTCCATAAAATGCTAACATGCATTATTTGTATTCATACATCCAGTCTATTCTGTATCTTACAAGGCAATTATTACCTTCTATCGATCTTGACTACAACAACCTACAAATTCAACTCAAGTATATCTACTTTTAGCGCCTCCGTTCTTGTTTAGAGCTCGAGCTCTCTTCTCAGCACGCTCTCTCGCAACCTCCATTTTCTGCTTCACTCGCTCCAGACTCATCTTCACGTCGCCTTTCTTGAAAGTATTAATATCGAAGTAAGCCGGGGCAAGTTCAAACAGCCACTCTGGCTTAATCGTAGTGACTGTGCGAATATAATTCTTCGTCGTAAGGACAAACCTATCAATCCATGATTAGCACAGTTAATTATGTAAACTAGTAATGGAAAGCAGCTTACTCGTTATAAACAACCCATTCGCTTTCTTTCTCCAGGACAGTTGATGGGTGCAACAAAACGTCCTGATTATCTTTCACGGTAATGTAATGCTTCCCTGATGAACTCTTCTTCGCAACCTGCATGAAGAAGCCGCTAGTAAGCGCTCGCCTAACATTGGTGTAATAATTAGGATCCTCAAATGGTGTACTAATTAGGTCAAGGTCATTCTTCTCCATGATACGCTTAAGCTGCAATCGAACATTATCAGCGCTCTGAAGCGACCGAAGTGAGAGGAAGTGATCATAGCACCATTGAGCTGGATTATACTGAGCCTCGGGACCCTTAAACGCATGATACACATTTAGTAGTGTAAGATGATCGCCATCAACATGTCGGAAAGTCATCTTCATCTCATCTGCCTTCTTTCTGGCACTGTTGGGTCGAACAAAGATACTGGGAACGGATAGCAATGCAGTAAGCGACAATATTTCGTTCGAGCAATAGAACTCCGGCGAGGTGATCAGCATAACAGCTAGCATAGGGTCTAGAGGGAAGTCGGAAGCGAGACGGCCAAGGGGAGTCAAATTTCCATCGTCATCCAGACACGCCAAATAATTCAATTCCTCCAGTGCTCTCATCATTGTCTCGGGGGCAGGAGGATCCATGAAGTCGAAGTGAACAAGATCATCGATTCCAAGCTTCTTCAACTCTAGAACCGTAGAGGAAAGATTACTCCTCAAAATCTCCGGATAACTCTGCTCGTTCAACTCTTTCTTAAACGCTTCTTCGGTATAGAGACGGAAACACTTTCCTGGCCTTGTACGACCAGCACGACCAGCACGCTGCTGAGCGGAAGCTTTTGAGATGGGTGCAACAAGAAGAGATTCAACACGAATTCTGGGATTGTACACCTTCTGCTTTGAAAATCCTGGATCAATGACATAAACAATCCCGTCAATAGTCAAAGATGTCTCGGCGATGTTGGTAGAAACGACGATTTTTCGTCCCGGTGGCCCATTCTTGACCCTAGGACCTGGAGCCGGCTCAAATATCTTCTGTTGCTGTTGTGGAGGTAGGGATCCATAAAGTGGATAAACCTTCAGCTCTCCGCAGTCGGTTTCACGGATGAGTTCGTCGGCTTCCAAGGATATCTTACGACAGGCGTCCTCAATTTCTTCTTCACCCGTTAAGAACAGCAAAATATCGCCGGAAGGCTCAGTAGCATGAATCTGAAGTACAGTCTGGATAGCGGCTTCCAGATAATCACGCTGATATTCCGGAGTGTAGTAGATCTCGACAGGATGTGTTCGGCCTGGAACAGCGAGCAGTGGCGCATCATGGAAGTACTTTTGAAACTTTTGGGCGTCTAGTGTGGCTGACATGATTATGATCTTCAATTCTTTTCTCCGCAGTGCGATTTCCTTCAGTAGACCCATGAGAATATCGGTAGCAAGTGTACGTTCGTGGGCCTCATCTAGAATAATGCAGCTATATCTGTCTAGAGTGTGGTCATTCATGGCTTCTCTGAGAAGCATACCATCCGTCATATACTTGAGAATTGTCCTGTTGGAAGTGTTGTCTTCAAAACGAATGCTGTAACCAACCTCTTCTCCGAGGGTCACGTCCAGCTCATCAGCGACTCGCTTAGCAACCGACATAGCAGCCACTCGCCGAGGCTGCGTACAAGCAACCATTTTACCCTCTAATAAAAGTGTTAGAGGCCGTCCCACAATAAGATCCGCACGCTTACTTACCAAGATGTGGTAGGTCATCGAATAAAACAAATTGTGGAATCTGAGTTGTTTTGCCCGAACCAGTCTCACCAACGAAGACCAAGATCTGAGATGAATGATAAAGATCTAGAAATTCCTGCCTTTGCAAATGCACTGGCAAGTCACGTCGGACCTTCAAGATATCAAAATACTTCTGCGACAGCGGCTTTAAATTGAATGGATTTAGAGGACCGTCCTGCAACAATCGATAAGTATCCCCTAATTTGTATTCTCAGAACAATCAAAACACACCTCCGCTTTAAGCGCCTGTTCAGCAGTTGTCTGATGCCGCACAAAGTTTGTAAGAGGAGCATCTTGCAGACCGTTTGCGCTGCTCTTTTCAAACCCAAGCTTCTTCTTAGGCGCTGACCACGTATGAAAATTGTCCGAGTCGCCTTGGTTGTCGGCTAAATATGGATTGACGACTTCGTCAGCCGATGGCTTGTACCTCTTACTTGCTCGTTCTTCAGGCATGGCTAACAGAATGTGAAGTATCTGTCGTTGTTTCTGACGACTGGTGATAGGTCGTGGGAGATGGCGATAAATCAAATTTAAGCCGAGGGAAAAATTGTGAGCGAAGCGTGTAAACCTTGCGTCGCATGTAGATAAAGTGGCGTCGGGAAGTTATGAAACTCCCAACGAGTCGGCGAAATTATTATGACTTCTACCTTGCATTAAGCAAGGCTTATATACACTACAATACACCAGTCGATTCGATAATGAATCAAGAGCGCGTCACCAGAGCAGGATCTGAATATACCGATTATCTTGTATTCTGTTATTGCGGCGTAGCGGTAGGCAGTGTTCTGGATCGGATCTATAATCGACTCTGCCTTTATATTATAGCACACTGGACTATATATTTGTTAATTAAGGTCGGAGAGTTACCTTGTGGATATGGTTCCCAACCTGACAAAATATTTTACTGAGGTATCCGACGCTCTCTCGCAAGCGGCACGTATCGAGACCTCTCAAGGAGATGTGCCATTCGATACAATTTTCTATGAGCATCTTCGGCAAAGTCAGAGCGGCTCCGACTTGGTTAATAAATCGGAAGACGACGATGATCCTCACTTATTCATATCTAAATACCTTATTTGTCTGTTAAAAGGGGTTGACGAGGCGTCGAAAGATGATCAAAAGAACAATCCGGACCTATTTTCTATCGCCTTGGGAGATATGAAGACAATCAAGGCACTTCTAGATTTCATCGTTATAGAATGCGTCTATCCTTGTCTTACACCAGGTGTCGGTATTCCTCTTGAAAAGCGTCGGAAGGACGGAAATTGGCGGCAAAAGGAATTGACGCCCAATCGACGTGTGGATATTTTGAGCCATGTCGTTGATACGCTGGTCGATATTGTTGAGAGTGAGGATGATATTGCGGATTTTATTATGGGTGGTCAGTATTGCACGGATATCATATCTGGTTTGGCGGAACTGGGATTCAATCCTATATCTTCCACGAATGAACTTGCGAAGTATAGAAAAATGTTCACGGATTTCCTGAATAGGTGTGTATTCAAATCCAGAATCAGGTCTTGTGCTCATACTGGCTTAGGTTGGAAACTTTTACGTCACTCTCGTATATCACTATGCTGATACACAAGGATACGCCACCATGGTGCTTACAGTTACTCACTCGGACTCTTGCGATGATCCCTATCAGTCGGCCGGACGATGGCGTTAGATCGCTCATTGAGATGATCGGAGGATTGCGTGAAGACGATCACATATCTGTCAACAAGCTCGATCGGGCAGCTACGGTCCTATGTAGCATTCCCAAAGGAGTAGAACCTCGAAGCTACTTTACTCATGTGGGCACGCAGTTGCTCAAAATCCTCGACAATTCTCAACAGAAGTTGTTGGTATCAGCGGCGGTGCAGGTCATCGGATCAATGCAGAAGTCGCGCCCCGGAGTTGTAACTGATTTCATATTTCAACCTATTATTGACTCGGTTACCCCCAGAATCGACTTGAAAGATGAGAGCGATGTCCTTGTGAGCGACACAGAGTTATCAAAAGCTATAAATAGGCTTTCGCAATTAGTCCGCAACTCTCCTCCAGATACTATAGAGGTTCTACAGTCGCCAGTATTTTACAGTTTATGGGCATTAGCTTGCTTTCAAAAGCGCACAAAGCGAGCTACTGATGTTACAATGAGCTTACTGTCGGTATATATTAAAACTGGTCGTCCAGATGAGAAAATTGATAGTCTCGTACACAGGATATATTATGATGGCGATGACGGCTGGAGGTATGGTAATGGTGAGAATGGGCAGATTGAGATTCGCAAAAGAGGAAAGACCTACACAGAGCTTGTGGCTGAAAATGACCTCATATCTGGTCTGCAAGGCATTGACAATCTCGAACAAAGGATTGTCCTCCTTATGGAGCTTATTGATGGTCTCGATAAGATATATCTAAGAAAAATATTTTTTAAGACCGTACGAAGATGGCTAGTAAACAGAAAGGATTCTACATCTGATCCCTTTTTGTGAGTTGACTTTTCTAGGACTTACAGTTGGGTCTTGGCTAATCAGTCTATACAGGGTCTTTACCGATCTGCGACTGCTGGAGGGAATACTGGAACAGCATAAGTCGGAGATCATAGAGTCACCGTCAGAAATTATTGTACTCGTATCTAGTATTCTAGACGATTACGTCACTGCTTTACGTGATAATCAAGATAATGAGCATGCCGCGAAGCCGATGTCTGCGCAGTTGGCTGGCATTGTCTCATCTGAGCCTGACGAGGAGCCGGACTCGGATGACGAGGACGAAGAGAGAGAAGAAATGGATACAGATTCTGAGAGTGTGTCAGTTGCGGTATCTCTACTATCAGCGATGCTTTCAGAATCGTTGGTTGGCAAAGCGACAAGCTTTAGCCCAGACGATCAGCGTCTCCTAAAATCGTTCGGGCCATCTCTCAAATATATATCGGAACACGGGCCGAGCACTGTGTCATCCTCAGCAGCGACACTGGCACTTTTGCTCAATGAGACTGAAGTCCCCACAGCGTCATCGAACTCGCATCTTGCTGAATCTCAGCAGAGGTATCAGTCGGCACTTAATCACCTTCAGGATCCACTGATTCCAATTCGTGCATACGGTTTGCATCTATTACGAACTCTGATTACAGAGCGTGATTCTGTGGTCAATGTCGACTCGGTTCTCAAGATATATTTGTCTACGTTGAACGACGAAGATTCGTTCATTTACTTAAATAGCATTAAAGGTCTAGAAGCATTGACTGACATACATGGTATCTACGTCATAAAGAGGTTGATCGCGCAGTACACGGCTCCTGATAAATCGTTAAGCCTCGACGAGCGTCTTCGGATCGGTGAAGCCATTTTGCGCACCGTACAACGACTGGGTGGTGCACTCACAGGCATCAATGCTGATATCATTGTTCACGCCATGGTTACCACAATATCAAATCGCGAGCTTGATACACGAATTCGGTCGTCCGCATTAAGCATCCTCGGTATGGCTTGCGAAACAAATCCAAGTGGTTTGTCTGTATGGGTCAAAGATGGAATTGAGTGCGCTTTGGGTGTGCTTACTTTCGAGTCTGGTGAAAATAAGGCTCCATTGCGTCGTGCGGCTGTGGTGCTCGTTGGATCATTACTCACTGGCGTCCGAGACCTCAACGAGTTTCCTAAAGAATTTGCGAAGGAGATAGTTAGAAGTATGCGATACATTAAGAGCTCTGACGGAGATGGCCTGGTACGCGTACAAGCGGGAAATGTTTTGGATATTGTACGTGAGATGATCAGCGAGGAGCTTGACTTGTCGCAACCCGATCTCCAACTACGTGAAAAATAATTTGTAAATTATAGATATTTTACATGGATGACTGTATAGTGACATGCCAACTTTTGTATATTCCAAAGTCGATAAGATCATAATATCAGTTTTCACGTCGTCGTATCCTTATATCGTAACATCACCTTAAGCAAATAATCGTCACAAATGCTGTCTCGCCTCATTCTGCCATCTTTTCTTCATCTCCTCCTGCTGCGCTAACCCAAAGAACGTTATTACATCTACTGGATGTTAACATGGCTTCATATTTGGATCGAAACTATAGAAAGCAGCATACCTAATCATGATCTCACCAAGGGCACCCTTATCTTCGCCATCAACGTACTCGACCGTATTATCTAACTGTAAATTCATGTATGAATCGACTGAGATCAAAACTCCCTTATATTCTGTCTTGCCCCATTTTAGACGGACGACCACGTCCTTGCCTGTCAGGTCCTGTAAGAACGGCTTGGGATTGATTGGAGCAAACTGTAAATCGTCAGCGGTCCTGTATAACACAGAGAGATCTACATAAACATGTGAAATGACTAATTCAACTTACTGTAGACATTATATAATATGTGCCGTCTTATCCAAATGCTGCGGATCGCGCAACTAGAAAATATTGGAATTATTAGATTTTGGCGCGGAGGGCATCGCATGTTTCACAGATGTGTACTAGTCAAAGCTGCTAACATTTATGTCACGTGCAATTCACCGGTGCGTCACAAATCTTATCCTGACTTTTAACTCTCAGCTCCGGTTCCGGACAACCAATTCACCAGCATTATCTGTAACCAACAGCTCCAATCCTCAATCTAGGCCAGTCGCTGGAACGGCGTAGCATAACGACTCAGGAAGGTGTTTGTCGGCTCGTGCACGCATCCAAAACGATGGTACTCACTGCGGTATGTGGGGATTTGATATTTGGCTCTGAGCGAAGAGGACTAACCTGCAGGAATATAGTGGCGCCAGTTTACATTTTTCGATGCACTCCCTATTAGGGACCCGTCGGTTGCGGATGACGATGGACCGCTTTATTCTGTACGTGAATTTGCAAGGTTACGAACTGTGTGAAGGGGATGAGTTGCGATTGGGACGGCAACTGATGGTCAAATTAGGATCCAAACGTGAGCGCAGTATGTGCGGGTTCGGGCTCGTTATACCTGGCGACGAACAAAGGAGTGGTCAAGATTGTTTCTAGGTCACTAAAATTACAAGTATCATTCGTGGCTCATGACAATGGAGCTGCCATTACGTACATGACTCAATTGGATGGGACGCCGAATCTTATTACTGTAGCTGTATGTAATGCGTTGGGTTCCGAGTGGATTGGAACATATACTTATTGCGGCTAGGAAATTGAGAATGCGGAGCCGCAGGTTCGCTTATGGTCGCTTGACAAGCCGGACAAAAAGACGACCGGACCGAAGTGCAATGCTTCTGTAACCATCCACATGAAGAAGATATGGGAGGTACGCATGTCGTAACCCGTCGTTTGGCATATTGGCTGACTGCTTAGATTACGTCGTTCGCTGTCTCAGGTGATCTCTCTTCGATAGCATTAGGCTTGGCTAATGGAAATGTCATTCTCATTCGAGGCGACCTTCTCAACGACAAAGGGTTGAAGCAGAAAGTAATCTTTGAAAGCTCAGACCCTGTCACTGGTTTGGCATTCTATGAAGCCAGCAAGACGTCGTTTCTCTACATTGCAACAACCACGCGAATTCTCACAGTTTTCACTAGTGGTAAAAATCAGGGACAACCCGCTCGTGTATTGGAAGAAAAAGGCTGCGGTTCCGGATGCATGGCGCTGAAAAAATCAACAGGCGAGATTTTAGTAGCAAGAGACGATGCTATTTATTTCTATACGCCATATGGACGAGGTCCGTGTTACATGTACGATGGACCGAAAGATAGTATTTTTGTGTACAAGTCGTACTTGGTAAGTGTCTCACTCTCGGCAGCATCTTCTGACGCTAGCGTTCAATCTACGCTGCGTCGATTTGTAGGAAGTGTACCTTCGCGTGATGATCCATTCGATACGACAAAATTCACCATCCTCGATACCGAAAATAAGTTTGTTGCATACACCGGTCAATTTGTGGATGGCGTGAAAGCGATTTTTGCAGAGTGGGGCGACTTGTACGTGCTTGGTGGCGACGGCCAATTGTATCGGCACCAGGAAAGGGATCTACAGTCGAAACTGGATATATTGTATCAGCGAAACCTTTACAGTCTCGCATTAACGCTTGCAGTTAACGCCGGCGCTGACGAAAAGCGCGTGCTAGTGATCTATAAGAAGTATGGCGACTATTTGTACGACAAGGGCGAGTATGATGAAGCTATGGTCCAATATATTAAGGCGATTGATGGTGGTGAGGCTAGTCAGGTTATCAGAAAGTATCTTGATTCGCAGAGAATATACAATTTGACGTCATACTTGGAGGAATTGCACAACCGAGGTATCGCTACAGCTGATCACACCACGTTACTTTTGAATTGTTACGCAAAGTTGAAGGATACGGAGAAATTGGAAACATTTATCAAATCTGAAGGAGAGAACTTGAAGTTTGACCTTGACACGGCAATTCAGATGTGTCGGCAGGGGGGATATTTCCAGCAAGCTGCGTATTTGGCCGAGAAGCACGGGCAGAATGATCTTGTTGTCGATATTACATTACAGGATCTTGGCGATTACAGATCCGGCTTACGCTTCATCCGAAGTCTACCTCCAGAGGATATGTACTACAATCTTTCTCGATACGGACGTGTTCTGCTGCAATACGTTCCTAGTGAGACGACGTCTCTATTCATCGACTATTTCACCGGCAGATACACTGTTCGAAAGATTGCGAATGTGGGTGAATTTGATCCGACAGCCACAGCTGTTCTAGGAAATGAAGATCAGCGTCCTATATCACCCATGCTTGGTTTTCAAAATTACAAGAATTTGATTCCATACATGGCTGGTAGCCGGCCGGCATCGGTGTTGTCTGGGGCGTTAGGCGAGCCTGCGCCGAGTATTATGAGTACGATTACAAGCAACGTTGGTAAACTGTCTAGCGCGATGGTCGGCGGGGTATTACCCAGTGGGAGCGAGTCAGTGGCCAATGCACCGGTAACTATAGATCCTCGTGTTTTCGCCTCAGACATAGCTGTTCCTGATTACAAGATACCGAAGCCGCGTACAGCGTTCGCTACGTTTGTGGATCGGCCGGAGGAATTGATTGTCTTTTTGGAAGCCTGCATAGCGCATCATCGTGTTGTTGGTGGACAAGCCAGCGACGAAGCTGATATGTGCACGACTTTATTCGAGATGTATCTTCAGCGAGCAGAAGCTAGTACGACAGAGGATGAGAAGCATAGGTGGGAAGAGAAGAGTAAGGTACTGATAACGGGATTTAACGCGCCGATTGATCAGTCAAATGTGTTGCTACTGTCACACCTATACTCATTTAGAGATGGCCGAATATTGGTGCGCGAACGGGAGAATTTGTATATTGATATTTTCAGATCATCTGTGGCAGTTAACGACACGCTTGGTGCAATCCAGACTTTGCACAAGTATGGTGACGAGGAGCCAGAACTGTATCCTTTGGCGCTGTCTTACTTCACGTCTTCTCCAGAAGTCATGGCTGTGGCGTCCGATGAGCTCGTTCAGGTGTTGAAGAAGATCGAGCAAGAGGGACTTATGGCGCCTCTCCAAGTTATTCAAGCATTGAGTGTCAATGCTGTTGCGACGGTGGGGATCGTGAGGGGATACTTGTCTG
Source organism: Lipomyces starkeyi (assembly GCA_018804115.1). Lineage (NCBI taxonomy): Eukaryota > Fungi > Ascomycota > Lipomycetes > Lipomycetales > Lipomycetaceae > Lipomyces > Lipomyces starkeyi. Next base: position 301,414 of record JAGJTG010000015.1, read on the forward strand.
AGATCATTGAGCGAGAGAAGAAAGAGATTGAAACCAACCGCCGTCTAACAGAATCGTACAGACAAGAGACAAAGGCCAAGCTAGATGAAATCCGAGAGCTGGAGACCGAGCCTCGCGTGTTCCAGTCGACGCGATGCGCAAGCTGCGGAGCACCATTGGATCTTCCTACTGTGCATTTCATGTGCAAGCATTCGTACCACAGACGATGCTTGAATGATGTCAATGAGGACACGGAGTGCCCGCAGTGTGCACCAAATAATGCCACGATTCGCGCGATCAGACGCGCGCAAGACGACATGGCGGATCGACACGATTTGTTTAAGGCGGCTTTAGAGGAAGGAGACGATAAGTTCAAGGTTGTTAGCGACTTCTTTGGCAGAGGTGTGATGGAGCAGGTAGAATTTTTGGTTGAGTAATAATTGGGCGTTGGGTACTTGCATTTGTAAAGATAGAGCATGATTGTTTGTATCTAAAGTTAATTATCGTTGCTACGGCAGCGATAACTTGATTAACCCTGTCGAGGAAGTTTATCGCGCTGGAGACAGAAGTATTGAGGCATAGCGGAGAATAGCCGGAACCGGATAGATGAGCGAAGGGCTTTGATTGCCATCATCCAAATTGTCTGTCAGGGACTGGTGAGTCACATAAGTTCTATTCGTGACTTGTGAGTCTGGGCATAGGGCTGTTTGGGTCGCACACAACTTTTGAAGATGCGGGCTAAGCCGAACGATGCAGCCGCGTGTCTGACGCACTAAAGCTGCAGTCTGCGTCATGCTTTTTTCCGCGCCGCTCAAAACTTACGAAGCCCATCATTGTTTTATATCAAGCCGTGCCTTGGAACCCGCTTTTCATAGTACAGTACTCCTCTAATTGGTATCTATTTCTCAGCTCTAGTCTATACAAATCGCATCTACACTACCAAATAGCCCCACAATATGTGTCTCTTTTGCTGTTCTGCCGATATCATACTCATCCTTCTCGCCATCCTCTTCCCTCCCTTGCCTGTTTGGATCAAGCGTGGTATCTGTTCCGTAGACTCTCTCATCAATATCGCTTTATGCATGCTAGGTTTTATTCCTGGTTTACTGGTAAGAAATCTGTTATCGCCATATTTTCGATTCTACTAACGACAAGTAGCACTCATGGTACATCATTGCGCGCTTTCCAGAAGAGCCATTTATTGAGTCTACCGATCTGGAGTCCCAGGACTACAGCCGTCGGCACCAGTCTGCACCTGGTTTCACCACCTTCTACAGCCGCCAGCAGTTTGTCTACTCGCCTATCCCACAGCAGGTCCCGATCGTCTTCTCTCCCAACTCGCCCGCCCCTGCTGCCCAAGCCCCACTGCAGACCGGCGTCTACCCACCAGCTGCTTCCGTCCCCGCCCAGCCCGCTCATGTCGACGATTCTGCTACCGGTCCAAGCGTCAATGATACTGTCCCAAGCAACCCTGATGCCGTCGCAGGCAACAGTGATACTGTACCGCCTCCATATGAGGAGATTGATAGCTCGAGCACTGCGGAGCCCCGTCTGGACAACAAGGTCCAGCGGGACGACTATTAAGTCATGTCCAAGAAACGTATGACTATTAACAGAGTGCAGTTAATCACAACATAGTGGTCATAAATTCTACATGACTCGGGTCACAGTTTTTGTCAAATTTGCATGAAAAATGTGAGCAAATTGTACAGCAATAATTTGGATTTTGCGGGTTTTTGCGTGCGGCCTGGTATAGAAGTGGATAGGTTGTGCGAAGGGTTTGGGGGAGCCGTTCGTTGGTAATATATTAATGGGAGTATTCTGGTTTTAGTATAGTTAAGTTTTGTAATATTAATCAATCTTGAATAATTTGTACAGTATATAGCGGGCATGATATGATCGTTGTCATGAGCGGTTGCTAAACTTTGAACATAATACAATGATGGCATCTAACGGAAAATGAATATTATTTGAACTGTCTCTACATCGTGATAATTTATCTGTATACCGATAACTACAGATGTATACGTAATCCAAGAATCATCTAGCCATTGCGATCGTAATGCATGTGAATGCGGGTTTCATTTAATATGATCGTAGATTTGCCCATTGAAGGCAATACGGACAACAAATTCCGTCGTAGTGAATGTGGTTAGATTAGTTATTGAATGTGAATAAATGAAGGCAATGAAGCGTCTTTACGTATAAATTATTGTTGTACGTAAAATGAGTTAGAATGAGAGTCCTCTAAGAGAGTATTTCTGGTGCGGCTTTCGCCGATTACGGCTAAGTACCGAATTTCGCTTCACGTCCTGTCTACAACGCATATGCCGCCGTTCTCGTTATGAACGCCGTTGATGGATCGTCCCACGTTCCACAAGTGGGGTTTGCGTCTGAACTAGGTAAGTTGAATGTCTGCTGCATCGATTTGACGGGTCAGTCAACTGACTCGAAGCAGAAGAGGAGCTGCCCTCGCTTCTGGTGCTGATTCTCGACACAAGCCCACTTGGATGGGGCGCCCAATCACCTCCAATATCGTTACATGACGCGGTCGCTTCCCTACTGATATTTGTAAACTCACATCTTGCGCTGAATCATTCGAATGAGGCAGCAGTTATTGCCTCTCACACGAATTGCATCAAATACTTATACCCCGTCGCAGGCGAGGATTACGGTGCATCGGCACCGAAATCGACGGCAACGAGCGGTACGGAGAGTTCAGAAGAGATGATTACAAATGGGCAGAGTAACGGAGACAATGGAACGCTGAATGATGCGTCGATGTATCGTCAGTTTCGCGTAGTGAATGAAAGCGTAATGAAACAGCTCGATTTGTTATTACTGGGTACGTCAGCGTCAGATATAGAGCACAATGGGACGATATCGGACACTACTTTGATATCGGGCGCATTGAGTACCGCGTTAGCATATATTAACCGTCTCGTTGGTGGGGTAAACGACAATGGTCCGAAGGTCCGCGCAAGGATAATGGTTGTCAGCGTCTGCTCTGATCTGGCATCACAGTATGTTCCAATCATGAATTGTATCTTTGCAGCGCAGAAAATGGTCAGTATCATTTGTAAATGTGATGTTCAGCAAGTTTTTTTTCGCGTACTTTCTAACAAGACCTATAGAAAGTTCCGATTGATATTTGCAAGATTGGCAACGATACGGTCTTTCTCCAACAAGCCGCGGATACGACGGGTGGAGTGTACATGCACTTGGAACATCCTCGAGGGATGATACAGTACTTGATGACAGCTTTCTTACCAGATCGTGCATTACGGAAGCATTTAGTTATACCTACACAGTCGAGCATTGACTTTCGCGCCGCGTGCTTTTGTCATAACAGGATCGTGGATATAGGTTACGTTTGCAATATTTGCCTATCAAGTACGCCTTCCACAAGAAAAGCTTCAAGGATTATTTATACTAACGATATGTAGTATATTGCCAACCCCCGGCGGATGGTAGCTGCGCAATTTGCGACACGATATTTGATCCAAAGGAACTTGCGGATCTTCTCAAGAAGCCAGTTGTAGTCACAACAAATGTCCCGAAGAACAAGGCGAAGAAGAAGAAAAAAAAGGATTCAGATGCGACTCCGAATTTTACACCTGGTCCGTGATATAGATTTTGTAAAAATATTTTTGGCAAATCGGGCATTGCAATTGTAAATTAATATTGTACATTTATATGTGTCAAGAAGAGTACGTACGGCGTCAACTGAATTAGGATTTGATTCACTTATTGCACTATTATTAGTGCCTTTCATTTATAGAGATAATACAACTCGTTCGACATAGCGCGCGCGCAACTCTTTATCTAATAATATAATCGTAAACTTGTGATGTTAGTCATACGCGTCATTTTAACTTCTTGCAGTGCGCAATCGCGCGGCTCTGGAAGGAACTCAAGGGATCAAAGCCAAAACAAAATCGGCAGCGCACGGCGATCTCGACACACGTATCTCGCATCAGATTACCGTTACCTACACGTTCCTGACCAACACGTCAATATGAATGGGATTTCGGAAGTCAAGGCGAAGGAATCGAAGGACCATAAACCGCGCAGGAAACGGAGGCCGACGATGAGCAATGCCCTGTCTGCCGCTGGAACTCATAATCCCCGGCAGTCAATTATCCCATCGATGTCGTCCAACGTGAAGGGATTGAGTGCTACTGGACCGGAGCAGGATCATCATGAGAAGGTATGTATGACCGTTACTGGACACGGCTTGTGAACGGTACTGATAGGCAGTAGGTTGGCACCTTACTAAAGCGGTATTCAACGCGGTTTCCTGCCTCAGGCTTCGGATCATCGAAAAACAAGAAGAAAGGCGAGAAAGAGAAATACAAGAATGGACTCCTCGCTCCGGAGAATATACCGACAATAGCGGAAACGTCGTATCCACATTTACCGTCATCACTGCCGTCGGCAACCAGAACAGAAACATCGCGATCCGCCGATCCGTCGTTTCCCACTCGGCAGCCTACTCTTGTATCAGGCACTTCGTCACAATCGATACAGACGCTCGGGTCTGGACGAGCGCACGATTTGCCGGTATTGCCGGGTCTGGACGAGAAGAATTATTCTATCCCTGTAAAGGACTTTCAAGATGGCGAGTTCGATCCACATAAATACGTTCAGACTCAACTTATGGACTCCGCGGACTACCAAGTGCGAGATTATCTGGACAAGTTGCGGCAGACACAGGAACAGGTATCGAAAGATATGCAACGGAACTTATTCAACAGCTACAGCCAATTCGTTTTGATTTCATCTGAGATAAAGACGCTGGAGCAAGAGATCAGAAGTACAAGGAACATGATGAATGAGCTGTCTTCATTAGTGGTCGATATGCATATAAGCGACAAAGACAGTGATGGCACAACTGGGCCGAAAGACGGCAATAAAGAGGAGATAGTAGACATGCCAATTTTAAGACGACAGACAACGCGGCAACGGAACAACAATTGGCAAGCGAGTGCTGCAAGCAGTGTCGTAGCGAGTCCAGTGCTGGCTTCAGGGCCTATTCCAGATAATGGAGAACTATTCCAATCGCCATCTCCGAAATTGGTGGGCAATGTGAATGGCAAGGTGAAAGATGGACCCGTGAAGTCCAGTGCAATTTCTGAAGAGGTCCTTATGGAATTGGACGTTTTGATTGCGCATCGACGGACGGACGCAGCAATTGACATTATCACAGCATGTACGTCTTGAGGCTTGTTGACAATGTGTTTCTAGCCTGCTGACAGAAGCCTAGTGAAAGCAAACAAATCAGAGGAAGAGGTTGATCCAGACGTCAAAGAACGTGCCGACCAGGTGTTTGACATTCTTGCGTATGACTTAGTCTCAGAATTCACACCGCGGAGACAAGTTATTGCAACCACCAATCTGTTATTAAGATTGGGCTACGACGACGAGACAAGGACAAAGTTTCTTCAAGCTCGAAGTGGCATTATTGCCCGTCGTGTGGACCAGATCCGGAAGAATCCGGAAGATATCCCTTTCTATATAGCCCAGGTTGCGACAATCACGTTCACTCTTATCAAGTCCACGATTGCGATTTATAAAGATTGTTTTACCGCCAATGCAATGGCTTCCAAGATTGTCGATTGGACATACCGACATGTTGAACAATATGCTAGTTCGTTCGCTACGAACATGGAGGGAATCAAACCTCAGTCGGAAGCGTTTTTGCGTGCGGTGGCATTGACGAAGAAACAAACCGAGCAGTTGAAAGATATCGGCATGAACATGGATTTCGTCCTACGGGACGTGCTAGAGCCGGAGATGACAACTGCACCTCCTCTCCCACCTAGGAGAACAATCCAGCACTCGCCGCAAGAACACTCATCTTTGCCAGTTAGTACCGTCGCAGAGAAAGCCCTATCGTCGAGCCGCAGCGAGAGTGTGTAAATTATTATGGATACTTGTACGTTTATTCTTTCTTTCTGTATCAATCATTAGACTGCAATAGTGGGGTTATTTGGATAGGGAAAAATTGCTGGGACCAGGATATTAAATTGTATATATTCGACTTTTATGTGCGATTGAGGATTACAAATTGTACCATATTCATTCCTTGCAACGGTTTAACATTCCGACCATCCACACTGAATTTTTATCTGTTAATGGTTAGAATCATAAAAATCTTAAAGCACTAGGTGAACATTGAGAAACAATAAGTTGGTACACTAAAAGTCAAACGTTGAGTAGATGCAAGGAAGCGATCAATTGTCGTAAACCCGGTACTCTCGTGATACGCAGACATATTCTCCAACCCGTGAATTTATCTTCGGAAGCGTACCACCGTCATGGTCCGCATAGCTATCCTCTTCAAATACCCTGCTTCGCAAAAATCCGGAAATGATGCAGGCGCAGCCGAATAGGCATCTTCAGCATTTCATTGGTACTTAGCTCTTATTCATGGCATTGTTGAGCGTCAACTACAGTAGCTATCTGTAGGCGATCCGGAACAGCCAATTTCCATCGACTCGTCGTTAGGTCCGGAAGGGCACACATATCCCGAGCCGTCGACTTACAGCACTATGGCGCCACTTTCAGGAACGACTGCTTACAAAAAAGTTGTGTTGATTGGAGATTCGCAATTTGAATTATCATGGAATCCTGAATTGGAATTTTGTTTTCCAGCCGCACTGGCGAACTATTATGGTCGACGCGCGGATATCTTGAATCGCGGGCTCTCAGGGTACAATTCCACATGGATGCGCTCCCAATTGGACAGAATCATCCTCGAATTGAAGCACTATGACGAGGACGTGGTGCTATTGTTTATATTGTGGTTGGGGACGAATGATTCGTGCTTAGAGTTCACGGAACATCATGTTCCTGTTCCTGAATTTGAAGCGAATGTACGGACTTATGTTGGTGAGATTAAGCGATACTTTGCAAATGCTCGTATATTACTGGTTTCGCCTGCGCCAATTAGTAAAACGGGATTAGCTGCTTCGACAATGCGTACGAAGGGTGCGGATCGCACCCAAGCTGCGACAAAGGAATATGTTGACGCATTGCTAAAGTACTCTGACGACGAAAACGTAGTGAGGAAGATCGATTTGTTCAGCGAGTTAGTGGATGCCGCGGGCTACGACTCGAACACAACAGTTTATGGCGAGAATAGTCCTGTTACAGAGGATGCCGCTCTCAAGATAGCAAAATTCACTGTTGATGGCCTGCATTTAAATGGCTGTGGGTACAGAGTTCTGTTTAATTCGGTTAAGCGCACGTTAGATAATTGGGATAGTGTTCGGGCGTCAGATATAGAGGGAGTTGAACCAAGTTGGTCTGAGAAGGCAAAGAAATATAGAAAATAGATGGTATTGTACATCATGAAGTGAATTTTTATTTTTGACCATTATTTGATTTATCCTCGATTGAGCGTGTTTCCCGAACCTCTAAAACTAACGTTAGAGCGCCGAGTCCATACGCGAGTCGTTCAACATACCTTGGGTTCGCTTCGGTAAACTCATCCCATTTCCGCAGTCTGTACGTCTCCTTGTCGTTCTCTTCTTCATTATCCTCGTCCTTCTCGACCTTTTTCTCAGACTCTGGCCCGCCGCCTTCAATTATATTGCCCCTTCTCCGTTCTTCCTCAAGATACTCGTCAATTGTCATTGTCGGCAAAACGTAATCGGGCCTGAACACGCCCTTCTTGATTTGATCCCGAGAAGACACGATCGTGAATGGCCTATTGACTTTCCCGTCCGGTCTCAGTATAGGCTGGGTATTCCGTAACGGAGCATCTACTCGCTCCGAATAATCATCCTTCTTTCTCCGAGATTCTTCTACTGGTGGCTCCGGACGTTCCAACGGCGCAGGTCTATCGGCCGCAAACGCCAAGATCTCCAATTCCGAATCGAGTGCTTGCAACGCATTAAAAGTGCGCTCGACAAACAGAGCGACCTGCTTCAAGTATAATTCCCTGGCAACCTCATCATTCTCATCCACCTCCTGCTCATCAAGATGCCGGGAACGCAGGTCTTTAACCTTCTTCTCTATCTCCTTTTCCCGCTTAAACTTCGCGACCTTGGCCATCCGCTGCGCACCCGGATCGGAAAACCCTCGTGCATGAGCCGTGGCAAAAATCGGCGTGTCAACAGGCACTTCGAGTATCGCGTGAAGCAGCCTAGCCGCGTCTCTGTCCAACAAACCGTACGAATCGCACAGCGTCAGAAACGAAAGATATAGCCCCTTCGATTTCAATGCCAACGGTTTTCGGGCAGGTAAGGAGGCGGTGTAAATCTTGTCTGTCAGCGTCGCGAGGTAGTAGTCGATGACTAAGTACGGGAGATCAATTGTCGCTATGTCTTCAACTGATTCGTTCACGCTAAAGAGTGAGAGGTGCTCAGATTTGAGTTTTGCGGATTCGAAGGAGGAAATTGCTTGCTTTAGTGCATTTTGGTAAGTTTCGGAACGTGAGGTGTCGTATTCCGTGGGATTGAAGGAGGCGGAAGTACTGGACAGGGTCGCGATTAGTGCTGTCGTGTCCATGCCGCTGAAGAGCTTCGCGTATTGAGATAACGCGTAGCTAAATTCTTCCTTTAATGTCCGACTGTTCTGTGAGGCCATATTGAATATATATGCCCGTAGAATGGCAGGTGCAAATTAAAATGTGTATATTATTGACATAAGAAATCTGCATGATCTGAGAGTTGGGAGAACGTCATCAAGATGGAGCCGAGGAGCCGAGAAAACTTTAATGTGAGTGCCCTCGCTTCGATGTTTCTGGTAGTAGACTGCGATTTACACTAAGTTATCATTACTTTTTATGTTTAATGCAAATGTAATACATTCCTTAATAAATCGCCAATCCCAGTCCCAATCCTTACACCGTAATACAAATATACAATCATGAGCATTCATGCTTGCCATTCCCGCCATTAAGTGACCCATTCTCCTTCCCATTAGACTGTGCTTTAGCATTATTGTTCCTCTGAACTGGTTTCCGACAAAGGGCCTGCAATCTGCTTTCCATTCCTTCAATCTTAGCACCAAAAGAGTCCACGGATTCATCTAGATCGTCTAACTTTGCATCAAGAGTTCGGACTTCGTACTGCAAGCGTGCAGCTTCTATGTCGAGATCCCGGATTCCATTTGCAAGATATCCCTCTCGTTGAATGGCATGGTAATATGCTTGTTGGATAGCATCCGATTCGCTGACAGCATGTTCATAAAACTGAGTAAGGCTTTCCATGTGAAGGGCGTAATCATCGCGAATATTCTAAAACCGCTATTAATATACGTTATGGATACAACCCAATGTGAAATATACTTCAGCTCGTTTGACATGAGATTCGCTCCACTGTTGCACTCCTTTTACGCGCTCAAGAAGTCTAAAGATATACTCTGTAGGGTAATCCCACTGAGCGTCCCACCGCGACACGATTGGCTCAACGACCGAAAAACTAGCCCTGCGCACGACGTTGGGGCTGCCGTCGATATCTGCAGCAAATGGGCCCCCAAAGACGCGAATAAATGAATGCTCGCTGGCAGAGATGTCTCCAAGGGCAACAACGGACTTGCTGAAGCTACTTTGCTGCTCTGCAAGTTCGACGAGATCAAAACATGACTTAGCGGTACGAGGACCGAGCGATAGCGAAACAGAAGTCCGTGCGTCATGATAAATCATAAGCTCATTTTCGATGGCTTTTAACCGTTGACTGTCATCGTTGAAAGATTGCGCGTCTGAAACTGAAGGGTCGTTACTGCTTCCAGCGTCGTCGACGGCAAGTTCGGACCCAGGACGGCTGCCGCCCGATTGTATCGATTTTAGCTGTATTCTGCTACTACTGTGCACACGGTCGCGTCCTTCTAGATATTTACTCACTTCAATGTCATCGTCGTAGTCCTCGTCGTATTCATCTTCCTCGTCCTCTTCCTCGTCCTCGTCCCCTTCCGGGATGATAAGGTCGGTTTCATCGCGTCCCTTGCGGTCCGCATCAGGCGGCGTTGAACCATCGGTTGCGGTGGACGGAGGTGTGGAAGTTCCCGCAGACAGAGCACTATTATCATTTTCCACCAATGCAGAAATTCGTTTACTGCCTCTCTCTGTGGCCAAAACCGGAGTCTGATGCTGCTCGTCACGGCGACGTCGCAGGTTTCCAGTCAATTTGTGCACGCCCGAGCGGATTGCTTCGTCTGTCCGGACTTTACCCCTGCGCATTGCTGTCTTAATATCACGTTTTGACGGCTGCGGCTCTTCGCGGTTAATGCGTCTGTTGCGATGGTATCGTACGAATGCGGGAACGTCGTCATAAGCTGAGACATGTGACGAGGATGAAGGATAGTCGTTCCCGTCTGCAACGAACGCCCGGCCCTCAGTATCGTAGTTCTCGTTCTCTTCGACTACGTCCTCGCCCCGGTCTGATTCGTTCTCAACAACAGTGTCTGAGGCTGAAGATGTAGCAACACCGCTAGACGAAGGATGCAACGAACTGCTATCCTCTCCATATGTTCCACGCACAGATCCAGGTGCCGTGGCAGACCGGAGCAGAGGTCGTCGGGGCGGTTGATATGAATTCGAAGGTCCCGAAGCATTCATAGCCGACGATACCAACGGCGCAACCACATTACCGTTACCGTTACTCACAGCGCCGTCATCGATGACATTCGCAAACTTGGATTTCCTGATTTGCCGCGCAAATTTGGAGTTCATTTTGCCGAGCCAGAGATAACGGAGCGAGTGGCCGTAAATGTTCTCAATAAACCGATCATAGTCTGTCGTTTCGACGTCGATGGCATTTTGCGTGTGCATGCCTGACAAATCTTGGACTGTTGTCTTGACGACTTTTGTCAACGGAAACCGCTCCGAGGCCGATATTTTGCCGGTGATGCGCAAGAGCTTGTCGCGGGTTGGGCCATCGAGTTTCGCGGTCTTGATTAACTTTTGCTGTCGCTGGAACGTGACGATACCTTGCCGAAATCCTTCAACGTCGAATGGATCTTTGGCGACTTGCGCACCAGCTGCGTTTAATCGATGTCGGCATCCGACAACCATGCCAAGAATCGCAGCGATTGTGGTAGGTCCGAGCACTTTATCGACCGGATCGACGTGATAATGAGGCACGCCGATATCGTGCCACCAAGCGTTGATCGCCCTCTCGGTCAAGTCGCAGAGTAGTCCATTTATATCATACCGCTGGAATAGACCAAAGTAATACAGTGATACCTGTACTAGCTTGACGATATTTATGACTGCATTCTCGAAAGGCACATGATCGCTTAAGCGATATATCTGGTAAAACTTGTCGCGACTGGCATCTGCCGGCTTGTTGAGTGTTATTCCCGAGCGACCGCCACAACCCATGCGACGCAAGTTTTCGTTAACGATGAAGTCGTTGATGTGCTTCGACGCATTGCCGTCGGGTACGTTGATCAGCGTCAATCCGGACTGGAACGATGACAAGTTTGTGACGAAGAGTGTGCCGAGTTGGGCACATGATTTCGGGCGAGCGTTCATTTTCGAGAGGTCTTCAACATATGCTCGCAGCCTCTTAGACCACAGGTCGCGGTTCTTTGGTACAGTGATTGAGCCGAGTGAGACGACGTGTTCTGGGTTGCCGGTGTAGCTGATGATCGACGAGCTATAGCAGCGCGCGCAGGCCCATTGCTCGATGATGTAGACCTCGTAGCCGGTGACGGTGGTTGTTTTTGGCTTATTGTCAAGGCAGTCGACGTATTGTGCGTCCGAGCCCCGTAGGTACCGCAAGCCGTCGATGTCGGCGACGAAGAAGGTGACCCAGGTTTCTGCGGTGGGTTGAGCCTTGCCGGCACCACTGGGAGATAATGTGGGTCCGCGAACCGGCGAGAAGATGGTCGCGGTGGTTGCGGTGGTCGTCGCGGTACTGCGGCGACTCGGCGGCGACAACCGTCCGTTGGCATTGACAGTCGTGTGCAGCAACGGCTGGCTCGCCGACCTGACATAGTCTATGCTAGCGGCCTGTGGCGGTCGCACAAGCGGATTGAAGATCGTTGGATGATACGCCATCGACGACGTGGCCGATGGCGGGTGGGTGTGGTTGTTACCGGTTTTTTTCGAGGCGATAGTCGGATAGTCGCTATATTTAATGTCAGATAGTCATAGATATTTCAGAGGATGATGCTGCTGCTGCTGCTGCTGATGAAAGGAGCCGGTTTAAGAGCGACGGCCTGCACGTGCGGCTTCGGCGGGTGCCCATCCACATGAAAAAATCGCGCGGCGCGTAGTTAACGCACAGACTTATTATTGTACGAGGGATTATTCGAACGATTGCTGCAATTACACATATTGCCGTGCCTAATAACTTGGCTACGTCATAGACTGTTATTATAATCAGGTGTCCACAAATTTACCGTCGACAATTTGATCAATAATATTAGCACCCAAAAAGTTTTCCTAGTACCTATAATCGGCAATTCGCTGTACAACCATACGTCATATTGCTGGTAGGCTGCTATCATCAGTTATATTTAATCCCAGCACATCACTTGCCATACTCAATGTTACTGACGACCGCAGTAGCGCAAATCGGCAACAACTTCAGCTTGCAGATAATGAGTGCCTTCCCGTAGCGTGAGATTTACCAGATTCGCAGACGAAATTTACAAAATCACAGAATTTACCTTGAAACCTTGCTTACGTAACTGCCAGATCTATGAATTCGATAGTCTGGTAGCGCGAAAACCTTTACGGGAAGTCATCCAATTTACCAGAAGGGAGCTTTCCAGACTTATAATTTGTAAATGCAACAACAACTCAGAAGTTAGGGTTGCAAATCCGGGTATGGTGCGGCTCTCGGGTTTAGAAGGAGCTCGTGTTCGGGAACATCGCGTAGTTCGGGAGTTCGGGAGTGAATGTCACAAAAACGCCGGGGGACCATAGTTTCTGGTCCGTCGCCTTCAACAATCGCCGCTTCTTGCGTCCTCCGCCGCCTTCTCGCTATTGTTATTTCTCGACGTACGCTCGTCGTCCACCTCCACCTCACGCGCCCCTTCTTGCCGTCTAACTCCATATATCCAAGAAGCAGCCCGAATGAGTGCCATCACCGAGACCACACTCACCAGGGACAACATCCTGCGCCTCTTCCCCGACATCGCGGCCACGATGCAGACTGAGCGACCTTCCGCGCAGGATGCTCAGCTCTTTGATGGCTATGACGAGGAGCAGGTCCGTCTTATGGAAGAGGTCTGCATTGTTCTCGACTGGAACGATATCCCCTGCGGAAGCGCCAGCAAAAAAACATGTGAGTCCAATTTCTTTGTCAGGCTCCCAGGCTCCATCTTTGGTACTCGCAATCTCACGACAAGCACGTGCGTTATCTAGTCGCATTGTTCCTGTCAATTACGTGTATCTTTGACGGTGGCAACGAGTTACTAGTTTTATAGGATGTTTAAGACGTGAATGTTGGTATAACAACGTATTCGCACATTTGTTAACAGCTCTGCATAGGCCATCTCATGAGCAACATCAACAATGGTCTTCTTCACCGAGCATTTTCCGTCTTCCTTTTCAACGAGGAGAACAAGCTCCTGCTACAACAGCGTGCCGACGAGAAAATCACATTCCCAGGTATGCCTCGTATATTCTAGTAGACTTGTGCGACGAAGAGATGTTAACGCGTTATCATACAGGCATGTGGACAAACACCTGCTGCTCGCATCCTCTCGCGATTCCTTCCGAGATTGGTTACGACTTGCCTACGTCTATCATGGGCGTCAAGCGCGCCGCCCAGCGAAAGTTGGACCAGGAGTTGGGCATTGCAAGTGACCAGGTCCCATTGGATAAGTTCCACTTTTTGACCAGAATCCATTACAAGGCTCCAAGTGATGGTGTCTGGGGAGAACATGAAAGTACGTCGGTTTCACTCTTGTCTCAGAAGTTGTCTAATGATTCCTAGTTGATTACATTCTCTTCATAAAGGCGGCACCGACCGTGACGGCTAACCCCAACGAAGTTAAGGACGCAAAATATGTTACCGCCAAGGAATTGCGGGTGATGTTCGAAGACAAGGACCTTACCTTTACTCCATGGTTTAAACTGATCTGCGAGACATATCTGTTCGACTGGTGGAGTAACCTGGACGAGGTCAATTCGTTCCGGGAGACAGAGATCCGCCGAATGATATAGTTGCATTCGAGAGATTTGGTGTACTAAGGACTCGGATAGAGCAATTTGGCTGTCCACATAGTCGTCTTTCAGTCACTTTTCACTTTAAGTTGGCATTGAGGAATTTTTTTGATTTATCCTTTTGTTCTGTTACTTGCAATCTCTTCTCAGTCTTCTGAATGGTGGTACACGAAAATTAAAACAACGGTATAAAAGCATTTGTTCATTTTTGAAGGGATTTGAGTTTTATGCTTCAGGTCTTGCCATATAGATATTGACTTCGGCCGCGCCAAAAGCAGAGGGGTGGATCTATCTTTAATTTAATTTTGCAGTTACTTCCCTTTTTTTTAGATTATAGAGATAAATCTGGTTGTGTATACTTTAGGTTGTCAATTTTCCTTGTTCGCACGTGGGTTTAGTGGAGTTTGTCCATATTCGTATTGTATATGGCTGTTTTTGTTCCTTGTTATTTCTCATTTGTATTTTTAACTTTGTTTCGCTTATATAATTAATATAGTGTCTAATGCAGGCAAAATTTTGGAATTGATTATTGTATCGCTTCACTTCCGCTGAACGCATGCAGCGTTTGAAACATCCTTCTTTCGCCGCTTTAGCAGCAGGATCTTCGTTAAATCTAAAAGCTACAATCAACAATTTGATTGTACTAAACCCTCAAATCTTTGGTTCAAAAGCTGCTTGGCGAGAGTGGAACCCTAATCCATCATTTTCTCCAAAGAGTCTCATACATAATCTTCGGACGTCGGCCATTGTGGTCACCGCGATGCCATGCGACAGAATTCAATAACGAGCAGCGATACGTCGACTATATCGTCTTCATTTACTGCCGGAACCACGCTGGATATAGACTGTGGCCTTATTCAGCAGTTGCACCATTTTTGACGTCGCAATGACGGCATCACAAACGCTTGGGCGGCTGCGTACGAGGCTCCCCTTGTACATCCGGGGCAGGCGCCTCGTGCTCATTGCGACGCTCGCGATATTCAGCATAATCTGGTTCTCAGCATTCTTCGGCTCGTCTCGAAATTCTTCGGCACGAGTATTGTCGTCAAAGTCATCGGTAGCGACCGCGGTTACAAATAATTACATCCCTTCCTTTGCTTGGGAAACTCCATTCTCATTCTCGGTGTCCAGTGCAGGTTCAGACGTCGCGGTGCTGCCGCAACTGCATGACCGGTGTCCGGTATACATATTCTACGATCCTGATCTTGCGGCTGCTGCTGGTCGCAATACGACGATCGAGGAGCGGTTAATTGCGGTGTGGAGACAAGCGTATTGGGCACTGGGATTCAAGCCTACCGTTCTCGACCTGTCGCACTCAAAGAGAAATAAGTTGTACAACTCAATTAATGAGTTGAATTTAGATGGCGGGTCGAAGATTGACGTCATGCGATTTTTGGCGTGGAGTGCCAATCCGACGGGTATTTTGACAACAAATAGAGTAAGCGGGATTGTAACTAGTACAATATGGGCCTAGATGCTAACGAGGCGATAGGTCGTGCCGATGACTACCTGGCCGACGGAGAATACCTGGAGGTTCTGGCGGTCATGCCAATTTGGGCTACTGACGACCTACAAAGATGTCGGCTCCGGGTTCATAATCGGCTCCCAGCAAGCTGTCGATGACTATGTCACGCGAACATTCACCGGCGCCTCGAAGGCAAAGATTGTTTCTGCGGCGCAGAGTCTGTTCCATATTGAACCCAAGACCGACTTTTTGGCACAATATTCACCGGACTTTGTTTTGAAGAACTATCAAGGGCTACCGGAAGAGAAATTGCCGGATCTCATCAACGCGCATTTGCACTCGACTTTCTTGTCCCGGTTCTCAGAGGGGGGCATTTCGATTCTCGATCCGTTCCCCGAGTCAGCGCACGCGATTGCATTCCCATCGCTGGCCACCGCCACAGCGCTCGCGACATGCCCGTCAGTTGAGTTCGAAGCCTACTGTCCATCAAATATCCCAAATTGCTACAAATGCTCCCAGTCGCTGCGCAAGGACTTCATCAAGACTGTCACAGCCATCCCGGACTCGTCATCCACCTTCGCCATGATCACAATCCCACATGCAATGACGTATCTCGCATTGAGCCTCTCCACATCCGGCTTAACAGCAGACGTCATCCGCCGAGAAACAGCCCGCGACATGTTCGTCCGCAAAGTAACGTCCGAGATAATCAAAGAAGGCCTAGGCGCTCCCTATCGTGCGCTCGAACTCAAGAAAATGGCAGTCGCGAGCAGCGAGGTATTGGATGCGAAGTATATATCTGTTTTCGAGTCGCAGTTTTCCTTCGAGAATTGTCTCGTGAGCGACTATTTCCCATGGGCGGTTGGTTTTAATTTCGGACCCCGTGCGGCGGAGAACGGCGACGAGAAACTGTCGAGCAAGAAGCAAACCACATTTGACTCCGTTGCGCACGAGATCGGAATGTGCCTCCCGGCACCCGCATACATCGAGCTCCAAAAAGAAGCCGAGCGCATCGTGGATCGAAAAGTCGGTAAGGGCGATGAGCCATCCACGCGAATGAGTGTGTCTGCCACCATAACTGCAATTCGCGACCGCATTCTCCGCAAAGACCTCGACGGGAAACAGGAACTTGAGATGATCGAGGCGTGGAATATGGCCGACTCAGAGATATGGCGGTTCGTTAGAGCGCTGAATGAACGAGCAGCACAGGAAGAAAAAATATGGGAGTAGTTTACAAAACCTGTAATATACTTGAATTTTTGGTCGCTTGTTTTGGCGCATATACATTTGTTACAATGTAATTTATATTTTCTATTGACCTGTCCTACTGCCTTTCTTTTTGCCGTACATTAAGAACTTGCGCTCGTTTGTTTGGGACGTTTGGGTGTTAGTTTGTGCATAATGGCTTGTATTTACATAACTTTTTATTTTGTAGCATTAGTCCGTCTTGGCATACGTTTGATGATGAGAGACGACTTTCAGTTTCTTTTATTGCTCGATTAACCATTTAGCACAATAATTATATAGCATGCAATACTATATACATTACATTGTCAAACTCTAATTAACATGCAGACTTGAGAACCAAAATGAATCAAAATATATACAATTAATAAGTTAGCATACGAAAAATTATATTACAAATGTGCGCCGCCTATTGGTTCACGCCCACATGCGTTTCCACCGGTTGTGCAGAAAATCCGAATCCCGACTTGTACAGCCGCTTGCCATCCTGCCCGAACTGTCTATGCCAATCTCTAATCATCATCAAAGAGCTCATCTCATCACTAACCGACGCTCCTGTTTCTCTTAACGCTGTTTCAAAGTGGCAACGACTGAGAATACGTTTCGGACTGGATTTTGCGAGGGCGGGATTGCTCATGCGCAGTTTGACCGCTTCTGTTGCGGCGATGACACACACATTCTTGATATCCGAGCCCGAGAAGTATGGCGTTTGCTTCGCGAGGTATTCCGGCGTAACGGAGTCATCCAACGTTTCGTCTTTCAAATGCACTCTAAAGATCTCCTCGCGGTTCTTCTCCGTCGGCAGATCAACCAAGACACGTCTCGGAAACCGGCGCAGTACGGCGTCATCAAGATCAAAAGGTCGATTCGTCGTCCCTATGACCATAATTCGCTCACTTCGAAGTCCGTCCCATTCGGCCATAAACTGATTAATCATCTCTCGATCTCGAATAACACCACGGTTCTGCATAAGCGAGTCTACTTCGTCCATGAAGATAATGCACGGACTCAGCTTCTTCGCGAGCGAGAACAGTGCACTCACATTTTTCTCCGCCTCACCAACGTATTTATCCTGAAGGTCGCTCGGCCGAACATCGAGAATAGCTGTCTGACCAGCTTTCGCGAGCGCTTTGACAAGTAACGTTTTTCCAGTTCCAGAAGGTCCGTAGAGCAAGATTCCAGATGTATGATTGGTAGCAAGAACACCATAACTGAACTCGTCCGGCATCAGCAACGGAAACATCACAGTATCTCGAATAACGTCAAGCGTCCTCGGCGGAGCAATCACGTTATCGAATGTAACATTGATTTTCTCCGGCTTAATGTATTGATTTAGGAATGCCTTTTCCCGTTTGTCTAGCGATGTTTCAATTAACTTCCAGTCTCTAGGCTTAAGTGGTTGTTTCAGCTTCTTCTCGTCTGATTCGACTATTTCCTCTTGCCCGTAAGCATTGATATCCGTAATGCTATAAGGATCTCTATAAGTCTGAGAAATACCGTATTCTTCGGGATTTTGCTGCAATAAGTTCTCCAAGTGCCGAGTGTCTTCATGAAGTGCGACCACGCGGTCAAGCAAGTTCATGTCCACCTTGGTCCTGTCTTCTTGAACCATCAAGCCCTTGAGCATCATCACCAACCGGTACATAAATCTCGGAGTAATAAGACCGGAAGATAACAGGCGCAGACCATTGGTCTTGTTCGAATATTGTTCGAGATCCCAGTTCTCTGGAAAATCTAGTACAGTTTCCGGCTGCGATTGTAATATCCGACAAAGAAACGCGTCAATAAACTGAGCATTGACCGTTCGTATATGTGAAATATTTTCAATCGCCGCATTCTGATTGTAAGTGAACTTCGATAGCGGGATAGTCTGTCGCAGAACTTCCCAGTCTTGAAAATTCTGGTACCAAGGCTCCGCAACCTCTCCATCATCGGAGTATTCTGGGCTAATATACAACCCACCGGTGTCTTCGTCCGGAGTCAGTCTCACTTTGAGATCACTCGGCTTGGCAGGCTTGTGAGCAGTAGCAATGATGATCGTTAGCTCGCCGTCGCTTCGGCGCTGTCGAATGTGATGCTTAAGTTCGCTAAAAAAAGTGCCTCCCAAGTCCGACTGCGCCAATGCTAAGTAGTCGCGCACATGGACTATCAGTGGCTTGTTTTTTGGTCGTATCCTAAGACAGCTGTCTACTTCAATTGCACAACCTTCAGGCGTAATTGCACCGAGTAGTTCTGTAACATGGTCTGCGAAGAACTCTGATCTCTTTGCGTACAAATCGTCACTAAAACTTTTGTCGTCTTCATCATCATCGTGCTGCTGTCGATGAGAGGTGCCGATTGTTGCTGTGGAAGTCAAAGCGTCAACGTTACGATATCGGTAATCGACGTGATTATTAATGGGCACAACCCAAGGTAATATTTTGACATCCTCTGCCGCTCAAGTTAGCCCTCGGGAATTCGCAGAAGCATACCAATGCATACAAACCTGCAGTCTCTATATGCTCCCCGATGATCCTTTCAACGTCCATATCGTCTATCCGCAATATGTCCGCCTTGTGTTCCACTGCAATCTTCTCCACCAGAGCATCTAAATACTGAAGCGACTGCCCGTTAGATGCCAAGAGACTAACCCCACACTTATCTGCCCACGGGGATGTCTGTGCAGATGCGTGAGCGAGATTGAATGCTGAGGACACGTTTGTATTAAGATACCGCCAAATTCGCTCGTCAATTACATATGGCGTCTTCCCACCAGAATTTTCGGTCTTGAAATCTACCACTTCCAGCTTCTTCATTGGCTCTGTCTTTAATTTCTCCAGTGAGATGACGTTATTCTTTTCTAGTCGCTCAATAGCTTCTTCACTGAGCGTGAAAGGAATATGCTCATAATCTTCAGAGGAATCTTCCCCTCTGAAGTCTTTCTCCAGTTGCGTAGGAACGACACTCTGCTTCTTTTCGTTGTTCTTCTTCTTCTCGGGTTCATCTAGCAGACTTTGCTCGTCTCCTTCTTCCTCATCTGCTTCCTCGTCCTCGTCGTCCTGCCGCCTCTGTTTCTCTTCTTCTTTGAAAGTCTTCTTCTCTTCATTCTGCACACTCAGACTACGCTCGAAGTAGCCAAGTGTACCCTTCTGCTGCCGTACACTACTTGAGAATCGCCCAACTGTAATGGAAGAGGAATTGACCGCAAAATATGCGGTAGATGGTGGTTTCGCGCTGATACACGGCTGCCATGCTGGTATATTCCATGAGAGCAGACGAGGCGAGCAATTGAGTCCCGTCGTCCCCACACGACGGGAAGGGAGAATTATCATACGACTCATCGAATGTTCCGCCTAGTCCAATATCCAGAGTTAGATGTCTTTCTTGTAGAGCAGCAAGAACTCCAGTAGCCCAAATCAGCGAACCTCTTTGAATCAGCCCGATCACTGCCGGCAATCATATATCATTTCCAATCTGAGTTCACCAAGTAAAATCTCTATCGAACCAGTAATATCGCAAGTATTTTTGATGCTGGATTGACGATTTGTGCGCGTTTCTCCAACTCCGAGTTTTGTACGGCTCACAAATGGACTCACGAACGGGTAACGGAAGTTGTGACGCGACACCTCTACTTGCCGACAAGAAAACTCTCCAAACTACAGAAACCTGCTCACTTATTTCCAGACAACAAGTAATCTAGCCATCCGGTGTATTTATTCTGAAAATCCGGTCTTGAAAATCGTTGGATTGGATTATCGTTTTTGGCTCCCTTATAATTACGATATCGCTTCGCAGCTTAATTCAATATTTCTCCAGCTTTATTAATGGTTATCTACAAAGTCGCACCGAACTAAACATCGATATACGTTAAATGCGCCATCAACAACGCATTAGATAACACTAAAAAGACGATTTAACAAAGGACATAGCGGACTCTAAACAGGAAAAACTAATCATACCATACACAATACGATTTGCAAACCACTGAATTTGTGCAATCAAAACATGGCTGACAACGCGGCAGTTGCCTCCCTTCTCGCCGCTCTAAGTAAGTATTTATTTTGTCTTAATGCCGACGTTTCAGTAAGGCTAGTGGTCACCATAGGATAGACAGAGCATGAGAAGAATCTGATGGTAATAACTTGCATATAGCACAGCGAGCCCAACAGCAGCAACAACAGCAAGGACAGCCTCAAGCACAGCCTGCCCCATACGGTCTGGCGTCTCCGCCTACACAATATTCTGCCCCACAGCAAGTTCCTACTCAGTTTTCCCATCCTTTTGCACAGCTCCTCGCCCAACAGCAACAGCAGCCCGCTGGTGGAGCAGCCAATGCTACCGCCGCGGCGTTAGCTGCAGTTGCAGCCGCTGCTGCTGCAGGTGGACCAGGAAGTCAGCCAGCGGCAGGAGCGTATAGCTTACCAGCTCCGACAAACTCAGGATATTTAGATCTTGCGACACTGTTACAGCCTGATTCCAGTAGCCTGACAGTTGGAGAGTACTATAGCCGCGTCACACGAGGCGACAGTAAACGTACGTTTCTGAACAATACCTATTGCTTAGACTCTGGGTTCAGTACTCATGGTTATCTAGCTTATGAAGACAGACATCGCGACGACGACAGAGGGCGATACCGCGACAGAGACCGTGGGCGGGAGCGTGACCGCGATCGTACTAACGACCGCCGCCGCAAACGCTCTCCCACCCCACCACGTCTTCGGGAGGATGAGCGATGCAGAGAATGTAGTCCCAAACGCGAACCATCACCAGGTGGCACGAGAACAGAGTCACTGATCGTCAAAACTCCGTTCGTTGGTCTCATCATCGGGCGCGGTGGCGAAACTCTTAAACGGATTGAACACGAAAGCGGTGCCAGAGTCCAATTTATAACAAATGGTAAAGAAGGTCCTGAGCGGCTTTGCAATATCAGCGGTGGACCAGAGAACATCTACGTTGCGAAGAACACAGTCATTCAAATGATCGAAAACGCCATACTCGACACACGAGGACGGCCCCTACAAAACGGAACAGGACGGTCTGGAGTGTAAATTGTAAACTTGCTTTGAAGAACTTGCTTGTAGGCATAGATGTCATGACTTGGCTGTAGGTTTTGGCGTCTGTAGTATCAACATGAAGATTACTTGTAATTACTACCTAAAAACGCGAAAGGCGGCATCCCTTCCTTAATATGTTACCCGTAATTACATTTCTACCTTTTCCAGGAACAACAGTCAAACTTCATAACAATCCTATACAGAGGCATAGATCGCAATCTTCTACTCGTTGCCTGGCAATTTAAATCATTAAGACGGGGATCGTCTTAAAACCTCAAATCCCATCCGATTTGTGGTCCGAGCTTAGGCAAAGCCTCTGCCACGCTTTCAACATCCTTGTCACCACGTCCGGACAAGCAGATGACAATGTTCTGGTCGGGAGTCATAGTTTTAGCAAGCTGGATAGCGCCATAGACTGCGTGAGAGCTCTCAAGAGCAGGAATGATACCTTCCAACTGGCTCAATAGCTTAAATCCCTCGAGCGCCTGCGGATCCGTAGCGGCGATAAACTGTGCCCGACCAGTATCCTTCCACATCGATAATTCGGGACCAACACCAGGATAGTCAAGACCAGCGGAAACTGAGTGCGTGTCCGAAATCTGACCGTCCTCGTTCTGCAGAACATAGGTTTTAACTCCATGAAGTACACCAACTGAGCCGCCGGTAATAGTAGCACTGTGTCGGGGCGTATCGACACCTTCACCACCGGCTTCAACGCCCAGTAGTTTCACTGACTTTTCTTCTGCAAAAGGGAAGAACATGCCTACGCTGTTGCTGCCGCCGCCTACACAAGCCACGACAGCATCCGGAAGCTTCTTGTTAATCTCGTAGAATTGCTCTTTCGTCTCCTTCCCGATAACACTCTGGAAAGTGCGGACAATAGTGGGATACGGATGAGGTCCAATAGCAGATCCAATAATATAGTGAGTCGTGGACAAGTTGGTGACCCAGGCTCTAAGAGCCTCATTAACGGCATCTCGCAGAGTGCGAGTGCCAGCTTCGACAGCAACAACCTGCGCACCTAACAGCTTCATTCGAAAGACGTTCAGGGCCTGTCGGCGAACGTCTTCAGCGCCCATGTATACAGTACACTTCATATTAAATTTAGCGGCACAAGTAGCGGTAGCGACGCCGTGCTGACCAGCACCAGTTTCAGCAATAACCTCAGTCTTGCCGAGACGCCTAGCGATCAAAATCTGTCCGAGTGCGTTGTTAATCTTGTGACTGCCGGTATGATTAAGGTCTTCCCTCTTCAGCCATATCTTGGCACCACCAGCGTACTCAGAAAGTCTGGGAGCAGCATGAAGATTGCTGGGTCGTCCCATATATGGATAATATGATCTATATTCCTCCCAGAAGGTGGGATCATTGACGGCTTCCTCGAATCCCCGCTCGAGCTCAACAAGACAGTCAAAGAGAGACTCCGGTACGTACTGTCCACCGTACACTCCGAATCTGGCAGGAAATTGCCGACTCTTGTCTTCCTCGACCACGACTCCGTTCAAGAAATTGGTAGCAAGCTCGGCCTTGGGATCGCCCTCGGTGATGACAGCAGAAGGAGTAGCCTCTTTAGTAGTAGTAGCCTTAGCAATTGACTCGATAATTCCAACCTCGCGCGTAGTGCTCTCCAGACCGGTACGCCCGCAGATCTCGGAACAAAATTTCTTCGTAACCTCAGGAGCTTCTTCGAGCTTGGCCTCTCCAATAATAGCCACCAACTTACTGCCAATAACAACACCGTCAGCAATTTCGCCCACACTCAAAAAGTGCTCTCGCTTGCTGACACCAAAGCCGACTGCAATTGGAGTTTCTCCAGAATATTTCCGCACACGAGCACATAGGGCGGGTAGATCAGAGCTCAGAGAGCCGAGGGCACCGGTAGTTCCCATCCGAGAAACGACATAGATGAACGAGTCAGCAATTGAGGCCAAAAGTTTCAGACGTGACTCGCTGGTGGCCGGGGCGACGAGCGGAATATAGCTCATTCTGCAGTTGAATTATTAGCATGTCTGTACATCACGCTGAATGAAAGAAATTCGTAAGTACCCTTCCGCAGTGCAAATTTTACGAAATTTGAGAGCCTCCTCTGGTGGGAAGTCGACGACAATAAAGCCATTTGCCCCAGCATCTTTGGCATCCTTGACAAATTTCTCCTCGCCGTACATCAGAATAGGATTGTAGTAGCCCATGAGGACAACTGGAATCCGTAGGCCGGCCTTGCGAGCTTTCCGAAGCAAATCCAGAGTCTGGACAGTGGTCACACCATTCTTCAAAGCAATCTACGCCATTCATAATCAGTAATTCATCCTTGCCCATGAAAACCTATTGCGTTGCACATGTCAAAGAAGTCAATTACCGTATTTGAAGTTTGAATAGTAGGTCCATCACCGATGGGATCAGTGAACGGCAGTCCTAGCTCGATAATATCGACACCACCAGCCTCCATGCCCTTCAGGATGCCGACAGTGCTCTCCGGTTTGGGGTAGCCTGCAGTAACGAAGGTTACGAAGGCATTCCGGCCTAATTGCCAATTCCAGTCAGATCAGAGGGTCTCAAAAAGAGGATCACGGACGCACCTTCCGCCTTGCATTTGGTGAAAGTTTCCTTTAGCTTGTCGGTCATTGCGAAATATGGATTAGTTAAATCTGATTGAGCGGGAAATATAAATTTGCCTCTTGTACGGATGGTTAGACAATTGATACCCAACCGAGTAGCGGGTGAGGAAAGAGTAGATATATATGGTATTAGCACGCACCAGCTAAATGAGTCAACTTTGATAGGCCGCGTCTAATTTTGTGGGGACAGTGGCTGGTTTTGCGTGGGCCCTTCGATGTGACTTTTTTTGAGCGCTGCGGCAACGGAAGCTCGTAAACGGACATAGCAGAGTCAGGGTTCCTCCGAGACTATGACTCTGCACCTCGGAGGAGTTTGCCGTCCGTAATTCTTCCTCCTCTAAAATATTTCCCCACTCTTCAATTTCCTAATCACCTCCCTAATTTCTATTCTATACTTCCTCTTGTAATTACTACTTCTATCACTGCTTGTTTCTCCTCTTTTTTGTTGCCTAATTTTGGTTGTGTCAGCTTCCTTGTCCACTTAACCCAATTTTTCTGCGTCTTCCCAAAAGGATGCGATTTGTTGGGTCTCAGGATGCACTCAATGAGCGCAGAAACGATGAGGATACTAATGCTGATGAGAGATGTAGTTGATCTAATTTAGATTGAACGGGACTAGAATTGGAGGATTCAAGCTGGCCTGAAAAGTTATTTGACGTAATTATATTGTTAACAAAGATATACAGAGGTAAAGAAGGACTTATTAAATATGATAACTGACCACCAGATCTCGGCATTGTGTTCATAAAGTTCAAAATACGGGGTTTGGTGGCCGTCTAATACAAGTGAGACTATGCAACCAAATACAGGAGACTAGACCTCTAATAATATTACTACGAACTTAATATTGCGTTTCACGTGTTAGTTCAAGCTTTGAATTTGGAGGTATAGATAGTCAACTGGGAAATACTGTCAGGATCATTGGTATCATTGTAACATACGTGCTGCGTGCACCCCAATGCCTTGTCAAGTCCAGGTTGAAAACATATATCATTAGCAATAGGCAAACAATATCGATAAACTCAAGTTGCTAAATATCTCTCGACATCCGAGGGATGAAACATTCTATAATACACGGTATACAGCATAAACACTAATAATACAGATGTGATAAACCAAATCCCAACCCAACTTGGCAAGAAAACTCCACGACCAACCACATATCGGAGCCACCTCTCCGAAACCTAACGACTACCAAACCGCCGCGAATTTTCCCGCTTTCTGATACTCTTTCGGATAGCTTCAAATATGCCACTCCACCTCAGCCGTCGCTGTCCTCGTTGAGAATTGTCAGGCGTGATGCCCATCGGAACCATTCTACGTTTTGTAGCCAGCTGAGCCCTACTAGTCGCCTCAATCCAAAATTGGGCCGCACGTGCATACGGTCCGCGCAAGTCCGACAACTGGAAATTGGGCTCTAGCTGCATCCACCTCTCGAAACACTCCCACGGCGTCCGTCGTTCAATATTAGAATGGAATCCCCACGACTGTCGAGATGACATGTTCGCCGAAACAACGTCCCAGTTATACATAAACTCACTAGCTAACCTTAAAAGATTTGCATCATCTTGGGGAAGCCAGATCGTAGGTACACCAAACTCGACATATTTTAGGCTCGGTGGTGGCGGTGCTTTGATATACACGCCTCGCCGAGTAGCCTCGCTGAGGAATAATGGTCTGTGAGTGCTATTGTCCTCGCCTTCTCCCCGCTGTGGTTGCTGTAATGAAGGTGGTTGTGGTGCCTGCAGCGCATCGTTTACAGTTTCGGTGGAATTCGCATTTTCCGAGTGTTGGTGTTTCCAAGAAGCCACGCGTTCGGGGCTAATATTAGTTATAAGCATGGCAAACTTGTTAATCGGGACAATCGGAAGCTCCTCAATAGAGTCTCTAAACAGTTCGTCTTTCGAAGGATCAATCGACGCGTAATGTTGCTCCGCAAATATACCTGTCAGCTTGTTCATACCGTTCATCGAGAATAATGAGCCATGAGAAGCACTGTCTTTTAATCCATTCGTAGTTTCACCACTATTCGCTGCCTCCACTTCCTCGTCTGTCAAAATCCTTGGTGGTCTTGTCTATAGAGAGTGTCACCACCTATAACACCTTAAGAAACGAATATCAGCTTACCTTAATACAGACTGACTTGCCATAGGTCCAATAGTCTCTTATCGACGACGCTATGTCCGTGGATTCCGTAACCTTTCGCTTGTGCTTATTCGCGAAATCAAGCGCGGTAATCTGCATCTCACCAAGAACATGATCCCAATGGCTCTTGGACCGCTTTGGCGCTCTAAACCGCTGCGGCTGGCGCAAACTCCATTTTCCTTCCCGCTTCAGCTCATCAATACGCCCAAACGTGCGCTGCAGTATAGATTCCGTGTAAATCGTGAGAAAGTTATCCGTAGTCAAGGACTTATGCGCAGACGGTATGAGATTCGCGAGAGCTGACGCTTGAATGTTATAGTATATCTTAACGAGCGGAACACCAGGCTTGACCGGTGGCTCTTCCGTCGCCATTACTCTCAACGTAGGTTTTGGCTTCGCTACGAGAACCGCCTCGATCGTTGAGGCGTTTGAGACCCGGCGTGGGGCTGCCTTGGGCGTGGCACCGAGCAGCTCTGTGACTGACTTGTGTTTCAAAGCACCAGAACTCACTCGCGTCGTCATACGTTCATGAGGCGATGTAGGCGTGGTATGGTGCAATTGAGCTGCGTGTCCATTTAGTGGTTGATGTTGAGGGGGATGTTGAGGTGGACGTGGTGCTGCTATTCGTTGCTCAGGTGATGGTGGGACATGCTGGGCCGTAGCACCAGGTTGAGAAACAGCATGCGCGTGGACTCTATGCTGGTGGGTAGCAGCCTGATGAATAGATTCAATCGTGTCGAGTTTCTTGACTTTGTTGGTGTAGAGTATCTGTGGAAGCGATGATTCTTCAAACAAATGACCACTAGAATTCTAGTCAGCACGCGTATTAGCACCTCACAATCACCAAACAATACCTTTCCAAATCATTTTTCTCCAAAAACGCCATCAAGAAATCGTCTTCCGATGAAATAATCTCATCAGTGATAGGCAACAGTGGACTCCGGGACAAAAAATACAGCTCCGAAAGCTTTCGTTTCCGGCTTTTCACGACATCACTGGCACTACATCAGCCTCCCTTCTCTACACCAATCATCCAATTCTCAGACCGAACGTACCTGCAAAGTTGCCGTCGGCGTTCGATATTCTCGAACCGCAACCTATCAAGCCGATCCTAAGACCCCGCCACATCAGCACAGAGAACTTACCCAATCCTCAACTACACCTCCAACGCACACTCACCGATGAGAAATCCATCCAAATCTCCCTTCAAGTACTCATATATATCGATCCCAATCCAAGATTTCTTGTCAAATCCTAAATTGCAGATAGCCTTGGGTTATTCTCACACTCCGGGTCTGTGTATGTTGGAATCACTACCGAAACAGTGTGTTCGTAATCACGTGAACGATTAGGCCATGAAAATTTTGGCGTATGCAGATTCGTTCGATTTCAATCCGCAGCTACGGCTTCGCCTATATTCTTTAGATAGTGGTTTATAAGATAATATTCAATTAATATAAATATCCTTTTATTCGATGTCATAAACGATCGGTTCAGTCCACATATGCTTATGGAAATCTTGGATTAGGGTAAGGGGATATAGCAGAGTTAATGCGATTATATATCAATGAGTTTCTTGCAAGTATGAAGTGGGAAGTGTCGATTCCTTATCTAATTAGTCAATTGTTAAAGTAGCTAATTGACGTACACATATGAGCGACCGATATCATCAGGAAACAGTGGTCAAATTAAAAAGTATAGCCAGAGCCTACATTGCCAAAGACATGAAAATAAGACAATGTCGTATAACTTATAACTGAAGTAGGCATAATAACAAATCAATTACGAAGAATGTTCTTATTTGAAGTAACATTATATTATGAAAGAAATAGGATAAATTAGAGAGTACGCCCGGTTGAATATACATTAAATCGCATGATGACAAAGAACCAAAACAATCGATAAAATAATCTTGAAATATAGCACAATCGTAACATAAATTAACCTTCCGTAAACTCATAGAATGACCAATCCAGTTCGTCCTTTTAGACTTCATTTTTGTTTTGTAAGTAGAGAAACTTTTGCTGTGCAGGAGGTTTGAGTGCAGTTTGGCTCATTATTAGACTTCTAATCGTAATCTTACACTGGAATTGAAATGTTCTGAACTGAGCTCACTACTGGTGGTGAAGTAGCCAGGTCGTCGTTCGAGACTGTGGAAGCATCTGTCAATGATCCTGGAGTGGAGCCGATGGACGATGACAGTGACTCGGATATGGGGGGCCCACCGTTGGTGTTTTGTGGGCATTCTCTGCTCTTTAGGCACTGTTAGCGACCTTATATCAACTGATAGCCTAACGGAAGTTCATACGATGTGTCCCTGGTCGCCACAGCGATAGCAGGTCTTGCCGGCAGTGCTTAGGGGACCTCCATTCGGCGCAGTACAGTCTCGGCTCTATTGTAATATTAGCAATTCCACTGAATCACCAACTTAAACACAAGTAACATACAATATGGCCAAGTTTGCCGCATGCGTAGCACTTCATCGCTTGGGCCTGGCAATCGCGAGCATAGTGGTTTGGTCCTGCGCAGATATTAGGATCTCACAATCATCACTTGATCTCCGTCGAAAATAGCCAATACCAACCTCCACATTTATAGCAGGTGGCTGCCCGTCCCGGTACGTATCCAATTCTAGGCACAATTCCGGTTCTCATAGGTATCCCTCTGAAGGCTGCAGCTTGGGCCGCAACAGCGGAATTCTGCATGCTGAGGTAGGCGGCCGCGAAGTTGGACGCAGCTGCAGCGGCAGGAGTGGTTCCGCTTGCGGCAGCAGCAGCGACGAGGTTCACACAATTGCGAGCAACGTGGCCTGGTTGTCCGCAAGAGTAGCAGCGGCCGGTTATGAGGGCGCCAGTCATACGGAGGGTAGGGCAGTCGGCTTGGACATGACCAAGGCCCTGGCAGTGGTAGCACTGCTTGGCTGAACAAGGCAATTAGTCGACGCACAACGAGAGATAGACCAAAAAAGAAGACATACTCTCTGTTGTCCGTGGGTGTGGGCAGGCATTGGATTCGTGACCTAAAGTCATTGTCAGTCCCGCGATAGTGTACGTGAGAGGAAAGAACCTACCAGGCTGCTTGCAGTTGTAGCATAACCGCTCAGGTGAACTGCAGACCTCAGCAAAATGACCTATGTTTCCACATCTAGCAGAAACAAATCTGTTAGTAATACTTCTCTACTGTCTCCAAATATCGATGCGCCTTCAAGTAGATTATCGAGAAGTCCAGGTCACAGTAGATTATCGAGAAGCCCAGGTCACATCAGCCAATTCCGCCCGATTGCTATCAACGAGCGGTCAAACATTCAATAAACCCCTTAATTCCATAAAGAATTACAAGTAATGATCTGATACTTGAGGTGCTTGGTCTAACAGAAGTAGCATGAGCGTGACCCATCCTACGACTTATCGCTGACCACCCATGAATAGAACCTGTCAATAATAGACAGCACATACTTATAGCAGGCTCTCCGTGAGAGTGACGACATTTCTGAAAGACGAGAAGCTTTGATATAAGCCAAAAATTGCGAGATAAAGAGCGCGAAAGCCTCTGCTGTGCTAAGCCGATTAGAGTCGCGCAGTTGCAGGTCCGCGGTGACTCCGACAATTGATGGAGGACTGCTGCTGTAACACAATTAAGGAAAGACTGCAGAAGACAAAAATTGTGACGAAGGGTAGCGACTGATAAGAAAGAAGGAAAGAAAGAAGGAAAGAAAGAAAGGGACAGGGACAGTGAAGGAAATTCAGTCAAGCGACGTTTGGCGTCGATAGCGATGAACTTGGGGCAACAAAAACTTTGGCACGAGGGAAGCGGCATGCACAGGCAGCAGAGGATGTAAGAGAAAGCATATAGAGATCACAATAAGGTATAATATGGCGGGCCATCCGACGCTAGGGCGCTGGGACAAGAACAGTAAACCAACAGGGGCCAGACAGGTTGGCGAGTCTGGCCGTGGGCCGGGGGCTGCGGTTCCCCGATTCCAGGCAGTCGAAGCACTCAGAACTAGCCGAGGGCGAGCGACCAACAAGTCGTGTAGTCCGAGATTAGACACCAGTCACACCGGTCTGTGTGCGGAGCATCTCCAGCTGTTCAGTACTGAAGTCAGGCGCACCTGGTCTGAGCTGCTACTGGTCAAATAGCAAGATACTCATAGAGATAGCGCGGCTTTGCAATGCCTATCTGTCTAGATCCGGTCGACAGGCACGCGCTCGCTTTGCGAGTGCCTCCGCTCAAGGGCCCAACTAGCACTTCGATTCTTCTGAATAAGCTAACGCTGTTGCAACCGTTGGTGCATTTAAATCCGAATTGTTCAAGGAACTTCCGAACCTTTGACAGTTCGACTTTGCAGTAGTACGCTCCCCGGGTAAGCGATGATGTATTCATCGCTCGGCGTCCGCGTCGGCGGATTATCACTGATTTTCCACCACCTGAACTTTCCGCTTATGGCCAAGCCCTGCTTATCCAGCCACCCATCCTTGAGCTTAAATGCGGCCTGATGGCTGCTGATAACGATAATGTCACGATCGGCCTCAACCTTGCAAGTTTGCATGTTTTCTCTGTCCGACTTATAAGACTGGACATAAACCAACAATCAATGCCTCTAGCAATCCGTCCAATTCTCAAAAAGTGGGGCCTGTAATAAAATCTAGACTCTCTGCCACTATACGCCAATGCGACTTTTGTATTCTTGGTTTACATCAATAAATAAGACGCTTTCATCATTGCTAATCCTATTTCCATTGGTTGCAGTAATATAATGGGATCGCTCTTCGAGCATCAATCAGGCCTGTTGCCTGGGGAAAGAATGAGTTCGAATGCGACGATACAATGTACATAATTACTTGGTTCCTATGATCCTTAAACGAGTCAACTTGATCATTAGTACGTACACACAACATATCCAAGCTCTTCAATTAAGTGACAGTTGAATTGTATCAGTAGAGAAAAGGCCCTGCCGACGTCAGCCGAAATCATCATTCAAGGTCTCCTGAATTCGGACGAGCCGCTAGCGCGATACAAAGCTTCGGTGATAAGGGTGCCACTTGAACACCAGTTTTATCGGCTGCCACAGATGACTTTTTGAAACTCCACCACTTGTCCGGCCAGTATCATGAATTACAGCGTTAGACGAATGCTCATTGATTCCGCTTAAGCAGCAGGCTGGGCATCGTCAGACCGTCAAATGTAGGCAGGCTGAATTCCCATCGAACATGCGGAACTATATAATATCCCCTTGACAGGCAGGATTCAAGTAGACATTAACTTTCTACAGACGCAGGCTTTGCAACCATCGAACTCTGATAATTTTGGCCACCACAATTAGTGCAATAGGCTGAGCCTATCTGGCCGGTTTGATGCCCGAAGCAGCAATTGGTCCAGTTAGCCGTGACAGATCCCCGTGCTAAGCTGACTATTCAGGAAGCCGCAGCGTCGGCGATCATACTCAATCGGAAGGAGATACCCTAACCCAGATAGAGCCATCTGGATTACACCAAAGCAGCCGGGTCGTTCGGAGTTATCGGACCCTTGTCCAAGGATAGCTCTCACTGATTGCAAGGAAAGCTACCGTCCCCCTGTCCCCCTCCTGCCATCTAAAAATAACAGTCGTCAACAGCTGCCTGTTTGGCAGATTCTACTGTAGGATATTTATTGTATAAAAAAATCAGTAGATTACTTTGGTCATTACTGGAGCAGACACGTGTTTGTCGCTGTTCTTATTAAGAATAGGTTCTTATCCGGTTTATTCGATTGCGAAATATTTTATCGCGTGTGTTAGGCTGCCGGATGGAACATCCAAGTCACGACGGATTATAGTCGTGCCACTTTTGACGTCTCAATTCAGGAGTACTTCATGTTGGAATAATTCACTCCGAACAGTTGCATTTTTCGCCAGCCAGTTTTCACTTCAAATTGCGTCTGCTGCAACTGACCCTGCTTGTTCTAATTCAAATGCTGGATACTCATCTACATCAGTTTAGTATGCGCCGAAGGTCCCTGCATCCTTGCACAATATTTACAACAAGAAAATTGCTTAAATATGGCAGGACTTTGCTGCAGGGGTAATCATTATTGAATCAGTTTCTCCTAGAGCGCTACGTCTTTACTATTACAGGCGACATCTAATAAAAGCTTGACCAGCTGTGCTACAGAACTGTGAATGCCATTATCTAGCATAATAATTTATGTAAATTCTACAATTTGTACTGAACCAAATATAATGGCATCAATGTCCACCCTGTACGCCAAATACTATTCAAATGCATATGATATCGCCTTCCCGCACCCGCACAAAGTCGCTAACAACTCCTCTTTTTTGTTCCTCACAAGCCGTCATAATCCAAATCCCTTAAGCACCCAACAACAACGCCCAGACTCTCCAAAAACCCATTCACGCCGACCCTCAAAACTCGCTCTGATGCAGCATCGAATTCCGCAACAAGGATCCCGCCAGCGCTTAACTCGTCACTAGCACCGCTCGCGTTGCTGACGGACAGCACTTGTGTAAATTGATCTGGCTTGAGTTGGGGATCCGGTGAGATTGCGTTGTATGCTATTTGTGCTTGACCGGTAGTTGAAAAGGGGATCGTTAGTTTTCTGGCAGATATTAGCAAAGAGAATAATGTCGATCATGTATTAAATGGCGGAATGCTTACAGGTGATGCTCGTGTTTGGTCATTATGTGTATTGATGAAGCTTCGATTGGAACTGCAAGGTCATTGGATGACTTCGTGCGCTATCGCATCATAAGCGCACACAGTCAATGTCAAGGTGCGACTTGCGTGACCTTTTACAACGGCTGGATACATCTTCACTCATGATGCATACAGCCCGCAATTTTTTTCCGACATTCACACCACTACTTCTTGGTCACATTGAGGAATGCAGTTATTCAAACGCAGAAGTATTTCTTCGTATTCAAGTAAATTTTAATCAATGTGATATATAGTTTTCTCCATACGCAGACAATGTAAAAGTGACTGCGTAACCCTATCCCATACCCATCTCATCGGAGTCACAACTATTACCCCGGTACAAGCGACATAACCTGACATGGATCAAATAAAATCTTCACTAATATACCATACTATATATTGAGACACTAATCGGCAACAAAGCGATCATAGATACTACATATAACCTGAGATCGAAACATACTAACAAAGCGTACAATTCACAAACTGCGAGCAAAAACAAAAGTAAAAGAAAAGAGTACAAAGGTAACTGAATGGATAAATCGTGATAATATATCTGTCAGCTAATTTGACATATATAATAGGACAAACGTACAAAACCTACAACGTAAAAGAATATAAATCGAAAGGGATTAAAATCAAAATAAATACCACACAATCACATTTAAATCACGTGTAAGCACGACGCATCTATTTATTCCGTTTAGTGTATCACCTTTCAACTTACTCCTTCGCCTCCTCT
This sequence comes from Lipomyces starkeyi, assembly GCA_018804115.1. Taxonomy (NCBI): domain Eukaryota; kingdom Fungi; phylum Ascomycota; class Lipomycetes; order Lipomycetales; family Lipomycetaceae; genus Lipomyces; species Lipomyces starkeyi. The sequence goes on from JAGJTG010000015.1 coordinate 335,461, forward strand.
GCTGGCGCAGCCTCAGCTTCAGGCTCAGCTGGCGCAGCCTCGGACATATCTGACGTCCACAGCGTCAAATTGTCCCGCAGAAGCTGCATAATAAGAGTAGAGTCCTTGTAGCTCTCCTCGCTGAGAGTGTCCAACTCCGCAATTGCATCGTCGAAAGCCTGTTTCGCCAGATGACAGGCGCGGTCTGGTGAATTTAAGATCTCGTAGTAGAATACGGAGAAATTCAGTGCCAAGCCAAGTCGGATAGGATGCGTAGGTGGCAGGTCGGTGACTGCTACATCAGATGCAGCCTTGTAAGCCTCCAGCGAAGCATCAGCCGCGTCCTTTCGCTTGTCACCAACAGCGAACTCGGCAAGGTAACGGTGATAGTCTCCCTTCCTAAATATTACGTTAGAAAATGGGTCGCCTTATTGATTATTGATTACAAACATCTTGTAGTAGAAAACTTTGGACTCGCCGGTCTTCGCTGAAGGAATGAGGTGCTTGTCGAGAACGTCTAAAATATCCTCGCAAATCTTAGCAAGTTCCTCTTCGATCTTCTGACGATACTCCTTAATCAGCGAAACCTGGAAGTCGTTGCCCTTGCTTTCCTCCTTCTGCTCGATAGAGGAAACGATTCTCCACGACGCACGTCGTGCGCCAATGACGTTCTTGTATGCGACGGACAACAGGTTTCTCTCCTCAACACTCAACTCCTCGTCAGCAGATGCAACATTCTTCATGTTCTCCACCATCTCTGCCGAGTGCGTTAGCTTAACCATTTTCGCAGATAGCCGATGGATAAATAATTACCCTCATAACGCTCAGCCTGCTCAGCAAGCTTGGCAAGATAAACTGAATCTTCTCGAGACGTCATAGCTTCTGTAAAACAATAGTCAGTACTTTGTGCTCCTCAAAATGTGTGAAATTGTCCGTTCCATCCAATTGCGAACTCCGTTCCAGATTTGTACATTAATCATGCTCGATTACCGCCAATGTCCACCAATTCTAAATCATTTTATAATTCCTTTATTGGCGACCAATTTGACTCAAGTATGATTGATTGCTACACTGACAATGCGATTAATTTGCAGGTGAACTAACTGTTAGCAACTGCACTAGTCGTCCTGCCTGGATTGAGCACATCAACTGAAGAACTCAATATCATTGTTATCCAATCTTTCATAGCGTACAGGCCACTGAGAGCGATAAAACAGTACGCGGATGGCAGCAAACCATAGTGATCATGGCAAGAACTGGAAGAAACTAGGGACGAAGGTTGCGTGCCCGTCGTCACCGCCAACATATTTTCACTGACCCCATCCATACTATCCATTTCCCAATATTCAAGTCGCATACTTCAGGACTAACAAACTAATCATGAAACGTGCCGTTGGGTCAAATGTTGACATGGTACTGTGGACAATGATATTTCTGGAACGAACACGCAATAAAGGAGAATGTGGATCAAGCTGGGTCGCAGAACGCACCTTATGTAGCAAATTTGAGTAAGTCTTGAATAATCAATTCGCAAAACTGAACGGAATTAAGAGTACGACGCCGGTGAAAATTAAGGCCCTGATGGATGGAAGGTAACAGGATGGACGAAGAAGCCAGCGAAGGGAAAGGGGGCAATTGGAGAAGAAGTGAGGACACGGCAGACATTGACGGGTGATGGGCGGTGAGACTTAGCCACAATGACGCAGGTACTAGTGTAGTGCCGCGCTACGTTTGATGGTTTATACAACAAATGTCGCCACGATTACGCCGTATAGCTCATGCGCCCGAATGTGGAACGCGGGGTATATTTACCGCGCAACGAGGCTTGTATCCCGGTAGATGCCAAAACCAAATACATAGCCAGAATAAGTGCAACTATCACGACCAGCTCGAGAAAGAGCAGATGCAGAAAATGTGAGGCGTACTCCGGTTATAATGGCTTGATTTGGATACGGCAGCAGAGCGCGCTCTCATTTTATGACTTCCTCCTACTGATCACGATCACACGCGATCGCCAGAAGGTTGCGTGGGCTTCTCCGCCATGGTAACGGATCACGACTCACGGATCCGGCAAGCAAAATAACGTGACCTTGTATCTAACACCGGGTAACCACTGCCAACCAACCAGGCGCCTCAATACAAGTCTCAATGCTTGCCCTTCCGACTATAACATCGATATCTTCGGAATATCCCTATTCGATCGAACGCCTTTCAATCGATATCTGACCTTTCACAATTCTACGATGTTGTCTTCCGTCACTCGAGTTGCGCTCCGCAGCTCTCCCTCTCGTCTTGCCTCCATCCGATTCTACTCCGAGGGTGCTACCGGCGCTCCCCGTCCTGGCGGTGAGAAGTCGGCAGACAGCTTCACTGTACGTGTGATCAGTTTTTGTCCTTGTGATCCTAGTGCGTGTCATTGCATTAGAAGTCAGATGTAGATGGCTAAGTCATTACGATTCGCTTGCTGTCGCATTAAGCTAGTGTTTGCATCCAGATCATTTGAGATGTCATGAATGTTATCTACGAGGCATTTCGCACTTTTGCTGCGATCGAGTGCTAACATATTTTGCCGCTTTATATAGAAGCGTGAGAAGGCTCAAGAGGACCTCTATGTATGTTTTCTGTTTCCGATGGTTTGATTGGGACCAGGGTCTGACTCAACATAGGTCCGACAAGTCGAGGCCCAGAAGCTCAAGGCTCTCCGAGACGCCTTGAAGAAGCAGAGAGAACACCTCGATGATATTGAGGCTCACCTGTATGTTACTAATTGTTGAACTACTTGGTTTCGTCGGTACTAATGATTGCGCAGTGACGAGCTGGAGAAGAAGTAAACAACATCATATGCACAAACCAAAGTAGGAATACGTACGAGGTGGCGGTGGGGTTTCGGGAGCATTAAAACTTGACAGTTAACTATATTCATTGTCCAATATGTACAATGGCGTTTCACATCTAACCAGTAATTATATCGTTCCTTACTTTGAAGTGGCGCCAGAGCCGTTTATTATTGGCTGCTATGGCATTCGCGCAATATCCGAGCAGCAAGATACTAAGTGAATCTCTCCAATCTCTCCTTGCGAGAAATATACATAGAACATGAGCAAACCAAGTGCATGCTATAAGGCCAATTCCAATTTCGTAACAAACAGTGACAAACTTTTATACTCTATTCAACTTCCATTTCCTGAACATCCTCCTTAACCATTTTCACCTCAATGCCCAGGATATTTCGCAGTCTCACTCCCGCTCGCTTCTCGCTTAATAGCTCAAAGATCTCTTCGTCGGTAACCTCAAACTCGCTATGAACCCACGATGGCTTGATGCCGCCTCCACTAAGTCTCACCACTTCACCTACATGCTTTGCTGATGGCATTAATAGGACCGTTGTCCGCACTCGCGCGGCAATCGGCGCTGGCGAACCTTGAATCATCATGACCCTTGTAGGTGCCATGATCTCCGCATTAACGAGTGCAGCAACGCCGAGAGCCGCTCCGGGTGTAGACAACGCATTCAAGTGAAACGGATACACAGATTTGCGGCTGTCAACTTCGATCAGAACACCTCTAGCGCTCTTTAGCTTCATGCTGAGATTGCGGTTATAATCACGCGTGAAAATAGTAGGCTTGAGATCACGGTGGGGCTTCAGCGTCCGTCTGCTCAGTTGAAGACCGTTCTTCTTGTTTAAATCCGACTCCGAGCCAGAGAACGTACACATAGATATATCGACCAGCCAGGCCTCACCTGGTACAGCGGGCGCTTCCGTGTCGATCATTTTCTTCAAATCACCCTCATCGGGATCATCAGTCATCGCTTCAATGCTTATCGAACCCCACGCGTAGCCCTTGATATCTACTTCGTGCACTGTGTCCTGTCCAACCAAAAACCGCTTGATCCGTCTCACAGCCGAACCTGGGACGATTTTTACCTGAAATGTTTTTGCTACTGACTCGACTACCTCGCGGATCCGCTCGCCGTTAACGGTTCGGTTGCCGTAGCATCCAGATTGATTCTCGTAACGGTAAAGCACGGTCCCCAACAGAGACGTTACCGCTTCCGTCGCCAAATATGTAGCGCAGATAACATCAGCAAGGACGCCAGTGGTAGGGGCGACCTGGTCATTAGGAACGATGGTGGGCAAGGCAATCAGGGTATGTGAAACTAATGAAGTGTATCCGTCGACGTGAACTCCTAGCGATCTGGTCCAAAATGTTAGCGTAACATTCACGACGACATACATATATTAACTAGCATTTTCACAATGTCACCATTGGACAGAATATATGCCGAGTCTCTGTCAACAGGAGAGTATCCTTGAACGCAGTTATTGACATCCACCGTTGTAGCAGCCGCAACACCCTTCTCGTCGACATTCTTGTAGACCTTGCTGGTCTCTAGCTCAATCAAAGAGTCGCCAGCATGGCATATATCGTACACGTTCGTCATCCTCCTCTCCGTAACTTCTCTGATGAGATAGCTAAGAACTGACTGTGCTATTCGTCCAGCCGCGACATATTTTAGTGAGATCGGCGAGTCGAGTGAAATCAAGGCATTCTTTGTATCCACTGTCTCCTCTTCGTCAACAATAATCTCCTGAAGAGACATTTTCCGGTCCAGCAATCTCGAATATATAAACGTTGTAGAGAAATCACCACGTTTGTGAAGAGATCTTGTCCACCTCGGCGCTGCCCAAATTTTTTCATACGCCCGGTTTCAGGGGCCGTTTGGGGTTTGGGTTTCCTCAAAGCACTATACCTCTGGCTACTAACAGACGTGCTTACTGTGATCTCATGCGCGGTAGGTAACTGATTGGCATGGCTGACAAGCTCCATACTCACCAGAACTTTGTACCTCTTTCACCAATCTCCATCGTAACGGCAAACGTACTTCGTTCTCGCGAAGGGCAGGATTATTTGTTTGAATTGCAGATTAATTATAGTTATCATTAAAATGGTTAGGGTGCAAGGGATGGAAATAAGGAATTGGCACTGATCATGCTGACTCGGTGTTAGTTTCGAAACTCATATGACAATGATTCCATCACTTATTCGCCTACGGGCCGATTGTTTCAGGTAATTTCAAGAGCTTTTGAAGATCCGCTATGCGAGCGGTAATGATATGATGGATGCTGGATGATGTGCATCATACACTGCGACCGCATTTTCAGGTCATGAGGTCTCCGTCGCAGTCCATCGAAGTCGCCCAACGCTGCGGAAATGATTTAGTTAACATTTTATGTGTAGGTTGAATATGCATTAGAAGCAATCAAACAGGGCAGCGCGTCTGTTGGTTTAGTGAGCAAGACCCACGCCGTTGTTGTTGCTCTTAAGGCTAGTGGCGAGAATATTTATATTTGTGCCGATTTAGTAGCGATTGCGATATGGATGTGCTAATACTTTACGTTGCAGAGAAGTGCAGAAGAGCTTGGATCATATCAGAAGAAAATTATTCGCATCGATGATCACTTGGGCATTGCACTAGCTGGTTTGGCACCCGACGCGAGAGTTCTGAGGTACGAGTGCTTCATAATTAGGTGTCGGAGTAGCATTATGTTAATAGGTTGTTCAGTAATTTCATGCGACAGCAAGCCATGTCCTCAAGAATGATTTACAATAGGCCGATTCCTGTTTCAAGGGTTGTCAGTGCAATTGGGGACAAGGCGCAACGAAACACACAGACTTACGGGCGACGACCATATGGCGTTGGTTTACTCGTTGCTGGGTTTGATGTAAGGACATTTACGCGGGAAGGCTTGAGTCAATGTGTGTTCTGACTGATCTTTATAGGAGACAGGACCCCATCTTTTCGAGTTCCAGCCTAGTGGAACTGTTCTGGAATACTTCGGTGCGGCAATCGGTGCGCGATCCCAGTCAGCAAGAACCTATCTTGAGCGCAATTTCGACCAATTCCCTGAGGCGTCATTGGAGGACCTTGTACTTCACGGCTTGCGAGCGTTGAGGGACACTCTGGCGCAAGATAAGGAGTTATTGGCGCAGAACACCAGCATAGGTATAGTCGGACTTGATACGAAATTTACTCTGTATGATAATGACGATGTGCGGGGTTGGCTGGAAAAGCTTGGGGATGTTGGTAGTACCAGAGGCCGACGACCTCCAGAGGAGCCAGAGCCAGAGGCGACTGAGGATGCTCCTGTTACTGATGCTCCTCCTCCAGAGGAGACAGATACGGTGGAGCCAATTGAGACGGATGCTTAAGATACATTCATATATCAATGGAATACTCATTTACCATGTATTCGATGTTAGATGTTAAATATATTGCTGTTATATGTATTGTAAGCGCATTCATGTGGGAGCAAGAATTAGGAAGAATGTATATATCGCGGATAGTGAGTCCGCACACCACAGATTTTACAGTTCTGAATGAGAGAGTTGGGCAGTGCTTATGAGCCTATAACCTAACAAATAAACCTTAATGTTGCGCAAGCATATAGACAAAAAAAGGAACATATCATTTGCTGTTTGCGGTAATATAAATACGCGAGAGAATATTTTAAATTGCAGTTGTGGAAATTTGGAATTGAAAGAAACGAAAATAATTAATGGACGGAGGTAACTTATACAAAGAAGGTTGGCTAATATTTTTGCTTGACCACGACCCACAGGCACACGTCTCGATTCATTCTCGGCGCTCACTTGAGACTTTTTGGCAAGCAGGCAGTGAAAGTGCCACTCCCACCCTTGCGGAACTCGAATAATCGTACAGATCTCGATTTTGCCAGATATTAAGATCTTATTGGACTTATTTTTGCATAATTAACAAAATGCCCCCAGCAGAAGCCGGCCAAGAGGCCGAGCAGCCACAACGGCGAATGAGCTGGATCAACACTATCCTCCTGTTCCTCGCTATCCAGTTCTTTGTTGGTACGGTTTGATTACTATTACCCTCCTTATTTGTTGAGTAGATACTTATAATGATATCATTACACAGGCCAGTTTACAAATAAAGTCACACAGAAGCCGCTACCGTCTCCAGATGAGGCAGCAGCAGGCACGAACGAGAACGGAGAACCAATCCAGCTTGCTGTCGTTCCTACTAATGTTTATCCTTATTGGCCGGCCGGTACCAAATACGACTTTCGACTCTATATCACCGACAGTCGTTTCTTCACCAATTTCGAATCAGAGCCTGTTCTTGAAGGATACGATGTTACCTATGGCGATTCGAAGTACAGGGTCGCAAAAGACATTCTGTTCCCAACGACGGAGGTTCGCAACTACGTTACATTCTCTCTTTACTTGGACGACTAATCAAACTGTAGGCTTTGAGAAATAACGGGTCCGTATCTGCTCATCTTTACATTGCGCAGTCTGGGGCCGAGTTCAATCCGTCTTCTCCAGATTATGATCCCAAGAAGGCTTACGATATCCATTTCCGCATTTCTCACTATGTCCCGCAGAAGAAGGAAGTGAAGACTAAACACTTATTGGGAAGTGACGAGAAGATAGAGGAGGTTCCTGAAGAGCCTGCGGGACACGCTCCGATCCTGTCATATTGGCACCCGAATATTACCATTGGTATGGTGCCATCGGACAAGTTGAATTATATCCAGATGCCTCCACCTACTAGGCAGTGGGTGATGTTGGAGCCTACTGGTCTGCGTGACTCTACTGGTCAGGATGGCTGGTATTGTAAGTGAGGCTGCAGCGATTTTGTGTCAAATATCATTTAACTTTATTGCTAGACCCGATTGTTTTTCACAACCAGTTTTGGCAGCTTTCTTCTCAGATGACTGAGATCAATTCCACAGTCTCGTAAGAGCCTCACTAATTTGCCGTTTTGTGAACGCTAACCCAAAGTAGCTACCTTCCCATGACAATTGAATTTATTCCAGTGAAGTTCTGGAAGTTTCAGCTTTTGGTATCGATGGACGCAGGACTCAAGCAGCAGGCACAGAGTATGGGTCAAAGTGGGTCAGGTGAACTGGAGGAATTGAAGCGTGTTCTGTTGGAGACTAATATTTGGCTCCTTGGAATCACTGTCGGTGTGTCATTACTGCACATGCTCTTTGAGATGCTGGCATTCAAGAATGGTACGAATGTGATACTGCTATGGACTTGCTGTTACTAATGCTTGCGGTTAGATATTTCCCACTGGAAGAACAAGAAAGACAATATTGGCGTTTCAGTGCGAACAATTGTCGCCAACGTTGTCATGCAGACTATAATCTTCCTATATCTTATGGATAACAATGAGAATACCAGCTGGATGGTCATGTTCACCCAAGGCAGTGGTATCTTGGTTGAGGCGTGGAAGATAACTAAGGCTGTCGATATCAAGGTACACGATTATCCATTACTAGTAACACCTCATATTCTGACCAATTCCAAATAGATTGAACCGTCCACTGGAGTCATTCCTTACCAGATTGTGTTTAAGGATAAGCCTGCTCTCAGTGAGACTGAGAAGAAAACACAGGAATACGACGAAATTGCTTTTAAGTATATGTACATTGCTGCCGTTCCACTCATTGGTGCGTATGCCGTATACTCACTTATTTACGATACGCATAAGTCATGGTACTCTTTCATCATCACCACCCTCGTTGGATCTGTTTACGCTTATGGATTTTTGATGCTGGTACCGAGTATCTACATTAACTACCGATTAAAGTCTGTGGCGCATATGCCACGACGGGCGATGATCTACAAATTCCTGAACACTTTTATCGATGATTTGTTTGCATTCGTGATTAAGGTATGTTCGCGCATGCTTGATAACTGGAAATTTAGTTCTAATATACGACTGTAGATGCCCATACTCCACCGTTTGGCCACTTTACGAGACGACGTTATCTTCTTCATCTACCTTTACCAGACCTGGTTATACCGGGTCGACCCAACACGTATCAACGAGTTCGGCCAGGTTGCCGCTGAAGAGGCTGAAGCTGCAGAGGAAAAGAAGGAGATAGAAGATATTAAGGATGATGTACCAGCGGCAACGTCCGTTACTTCTTCTGCGGACGTGGCTGGATCCACTGCAACCAAGCGGAAATGAAGTATGACAGTATGTTTGTGAGTGACTATGGATGGTATGATATGGACGTGTATCTGTATAGCAGGAAAGAAAATGCCAACACGATGTAATCTATGCACTTTAATTTGTTTTGGTAGCATTTTTCCGTTCTAATTTGTCTCATGATCATTTACCATGTATCTGTTGACGATATATCTAGTTGACATTATACTGCACTCTATTGTACAATCATATTGAATAGTGTATCTATGAGTTCAGACGCGAGCTGCTAAACAGGATCTTCGTAGTACTGATTCAGGCGGATATTAAAAAAGGGGGAAGTACAGCCCTAACCCTCGCGATCACGCTGGCAAAAAGTAAACAAACATGTCATCGCAAGCCGCAACAAGGTTGGAGCCCAGCCATCCCATTCTACATGAGACGCTAGGATATTCGGCGCATAACAAGCATCGGTGCAAATAGCCTTGAGAACTATCATTCGTATATATAGAACGCAAATTGGGTGACTGAAGTACTTTTAGGGAATACGGCGTTCCAACCGACAATTTTGGCTGCAGTAGGTATCTTCTGATCGCTGCGCTCGTCGGAGTCATAGGTGTGTTTGCTACATTTATTTATTGGTTTATCTTTAGCGTTGTTAACGAATTACTTCAGAGGACGAATGAATCAGCAATTTCGAGAGCGTCAGGATATATTGGAATAAAATATAGTATGCCACCGAGACGACAATCGAGTGGAGGTGCACGTGGAAGAAAGCAAGTCGCGAGTCCTGCAATAGCCAGGGCCACAAAGACAATACCGGGAAAGCCACGGACGTTTGGCGTACATCGTAAGTCTGGTCAGTCAATTTGGTATTAGTCGTTTGGAGTGCTGATCGTGGGACATTAATTTAGCGGGCGATCCTACACCAGTAAAGAAAACACATAGATATAAACCAGGAACCGTGGCGTTACGAGAGATTCGGAAATATCAGAAAGGCACAGAGTTACTGATACAGAAACTACCTTTCGCGCGGTTAGTGCGAGAAGTCGCGTCTGACTTTGTTTTGGGTGGTGACGCTCGTGCCGGGCAGACCGGGCTTCGGTTCCAGTCTGTTGCCATTCTAGCACTACAAGAAGCTGCAGAAGCGTACTTGGTACACTTGTTTGAAGACACGAATTTGTGTGCAATACATGCGAAAAGGGTCACTATTATGCAGAAAGATATTCAGTTGGCGCGTCGGATAAGAGGTGCTTGGGGTGGTCTCGGGTGACCGATGGTGGATTCATAGGATCTTCCCTCCAGTATTTATTTGGGCTTACCATGAAAATAGTAATTCATTACTTAGTTGTATTAGTGGGAATTGGGTGTCTTGTGTGTTTTATCTTGTATACGAGTGACACATTGTATAGTATTTATCTGATCAGTTTCGACTTCAAGTCCCTGTCCTCTGTTGTCGAGGGTCTGGTAGAGGCGGGGAATGCAGGCAATTCTGGTGTCAATGTACCCCTCCCGTCCTACGAAGCCTCTTAACGCTTCATCTCCGAGCCGCATGCGGCCCAGCGACCGCATCGTCTACTGCGGAATCTTACGACATTCCGACAAAGGGCTCAGTTTAATAGCCTATTATGCCAATGATACAATTGCGGTGCCCAAAGTCCTAATTCGTGCCTGTGTTGTCTACTATTCGCCTTACGTAGAAGAATGTTCCCTCCTCCATATGTGTTATTGTTCGTCTGTCATTCCATTCTTCTCATTCTCGTGTTCTCACTTTTAAGTTTCCATCCTGCCAATTGCTCTTATGTGCTGACCCTTCTTGCCCTTGCGAATCGAGCATGTTTGTCTTTTCCCTGTCAAGAATTCTCATGTATTTTATCTTCATCTTTCCTGTTCGGTGTACGTTTTGCATTGAACTACCCTGAATTAGGCATCGCCTGTCGTTAGTGTTCCTACCTTAAGATAGGCTGTTATCTGAACTTGTTTCAAGTCTTGGTCTTGCATAGAACAGGATTTAGTGCTTCGTTGGTTTGCTCTCATAGCATTGTATCGCACGTGAGCAGCATTTCAGGTGCTGGTTCCTCACTGACATTCTTAGCAGAAACGTGTTTGCAGGTCTTCTGTTATCGACGATCATACTGGAAGAATTCATTCCCGTATACAGATGTTGCAGCATCCGTACCTAGGTTGTGTCTGATGAAGGCGGATGCTATTTAACAGTCACATTGCGCAGCAAGCTTCACCACCATGAATATTACAACAATTCGGTACTATCTTTAGATATTCGCTCTCTTGTCAATGTCTTTTTCCTTTATTACCTAAATAGCGCTGTTACATATGCCATTGTTGGTCGTTAGGAGTGTTCCGTGAGAAAGTTCCGTAACGACGTGCGGGTGACGATTTTATCGATTGCGTAATTAGTTGACAATACATTCCTACTGCAACGTCGGCAATATCGATCGCATAAACCATTTAACGCTATGGGACAAGTAATATTGACGGACAAGATGCATGTATCTTGTATAGACTTTATCTTGCATATACGCATATACGTCTTTAGCTTGATCTAAATTCATATAAATGTACTATGTATTGCAGTGTTTATCATCGTGTTCGACTTTGGAGATACATTACTCGCAGTGTTGGTCGGTCAGCAACCGAAATTACTATACACGTAAACTCCTCCCCTGCATTGCATAGGCAATTAACTACTATGGTACAATCTTAGCAAAGTAGCAACGTAGCAACTAATACAGAGCATAATACAACAACTTTTGGATTTTGCATACAATCCAAGTCATCCCTAAAGTGGTGGTGGGGAGTTTAAAAGACTGTCCACTAGGCCATAGATTTGCTTATTGACCGAATACTGCTTGTCGGCCATCAAATCCTTACCACTCAGTCGCAGCATATCTGAAAACTTTATGTAAGCGCGACATCCAGTACGCGAACTATCATCCTTCAACTTACCGGCAGCCAAATTTCCCGAAACCCAGCACCACAAAACGTCTCTCGTTCTCTTCGCGCTTAGGAAGGCGCCCATAGCCGTGCTCTCTTTCTTTTCTTGTTCACTAAATATGGAGGCCCCCAAATGCATAATGATAGTGGTGAACTGTGAGTTTGCTAGGTCTCGAGCCGCTGTAAGCAGACTGGAAATTTTGTTCCTATCAGTGTCAGCTTCATGAATGCCGCAAGCCATATAATCACAATATACTGTATATCAACACCAGTCTGTGAACCGTCCACAGCCCTGGTCAGAGCCCATGCAAACTTGATCGCATTATTTTGTGAGTTGGTAATCAAGGGCTTCAACTGCGAACTCAGTATGGACGCTTGCTCATAATTAAGCATCAGATCGCCGCGATATATCATAATCATACTCAATGATGCCATAATCGAGAGTTCAGAATTTTGAGGTAGGATTCTCCGTATTAATTCATATGCCTCTAAAGCACATTGTAGCTTGCCGGTAGCCTGAAAAAAGAGGCCGCTGATATATAATATTAGTGGATAGAGAGTTGTTACTGTCTTGGCCGGAACAGATTTGACAGCCTCGATCAATGCTTGTAGGCCCTATTGGAGTGTCAGCTTGCGATATCGTAGCGAGATCAGTATACTTCGCACCTCTGAAGACCAGTCACCTCTAACAAATCTCTCGAGACAAGTATAGAAGAGAATATAGCACTTCGCGGTAACATAGAAGTCCACTCTATCTGCGGCCTGCGTAATCGTCATCAACGGTGCCTCAGGGCTGTCGTCGCCAGCAGCTAAATTTCTTGTCAACCCTGCAATAATACACCCAATTATATGAAAAAGTGGCCCACTCTCTGTAGCAATCACTCGTAATCCTTCCGAGAAGTATTTACTTGATTTCCTCTTGTCCCAAGAACTGTGTACAGAGACAATTCCGGAAATTAAATAGGACATAACGTAAACCTCCGACTGTGACCACCACTTAAATTTCAAGGGAATATATGTGTTTCCATCAGTTCCCGGAGGTAAAAAGAGCTGCTTCAAATCAGTAAGCGCACCAATCTAGTACTATGGAGACAAGCACGTACGAAGAAAGTCCCATCGTCATTCCAAGCAGTCCACCGCCCTGATTGATCCTGAACTTGTCCATCCAAGGATTCGTGTACGGCTTTCAATTTCGCCTCCGACTTCGCGACATCTCCGAGCAACATAGCGGCTAATGTCTCCAGTATGACACGCATTACTACAAGCTGTGGGATATATTGTCGGGAATAATCAGTCTCGCACTGAACAGCTCGACTAAGACAATCCCCCGCCTGAGACGGATTATTTTGACGAAGAGCGACAAGAGCAGATGTAAGAAATGCCAAATACCGAATCTCATTCGAAGAGCACGAATAGAGTGGCTTAAGTGTGGCATTTACGCTCGTGTATTCGTAGGCAGCGAAGTGTAAACTGACGGAGAGATATTGGAAATTATAGGACCAAGACGCAATTTGAATCCTATCGTGAGTATTAATAACAGTAATTTGGAGCCTGAATCAATATTATACTCACGAATCAGCTTCTCGCAGACAAGATTTCAGCAGTTTTTGCGCCGCCTTCAAATTTTTGGTTGCCAGCATCCGTATCGATAGGTGGAGCATCGAAAATTTGAGATCATGCAAATTGTTCTAGCGCTCTGTTAGTGAAGTATGGATATGGATTGATATGAAGTCAGCAGAGTCGTACCCTCGCCGCTAACGCAATCTAGCATGTACACATTAGTTATGGTCATTGCCATCGATTCGCAGATAGCAAACTTACTGCTTTGTTAAGAACTTCCTCAGCTTCATCAAACTCCTTCGTCTCAGTAAATAATGCCTCGCAGTACCACAACGCCGCAATACATTCGACGTACGGCTGTATGCGTTCCTATATTACCCATCTAGTTAACTATCTTTTGTACAATCGACAGAATTTTGCCAAATCGCTCCTAACCTTCAAGACAGCCTCCAAACACCGCGCGCCGGTCGCAATTAATTTATAGTACGACATAACATCCTCCATAGACTTCAGCTTCGTACTCCTCCGATGCGCTTTGTCAAAATATTCTTGAGCAGCTGGAAACATTACGAGGTGAATGGTCGAGTACGCCGGAATCGGCATTCCCGGCCCGTTTGGTTGTGCCGGATTTTCCAGGGTGAACGCGTACTGGTCCTGCATCTGTCGGCATTGCTGAGTGTCAGCTTGAGGATCCGCCATGCAGCAGCCGCCGTAGTGATTTACTAGTGATTGCGTTTGCGTTTCAAGCTGGTGAATCTTTACGAACACAGCAACGCGTTCGGATCTCTATAGTTACAGAGACCCTAACCCGACACTTCCAATGCACAAAACGACTTGATATGTACGCCGCATCTGGGACATGTGCGACATTACGCGACGCGTTGACATGATATGATGCCCATGCCATTCACTACGCGTAAACTCTCTCCGAGCATACAACAACAAAGCTAGTCGCTGCCAGCCACCATGACAACAAACACGAAGAGCAGAACAACAATGTCTACGTATGAACCTCGAATTGCGAATCCTGCTCCACGACCATCAATAGCTTATACCCGTGCGTCCATGATTGGGCTTCCGTCGCAGATGCCAACAAATACGGCAACCGCTGCGACTCTTCGTGCACCGACATCCGGCTCGTCAACAGCTGCCGTCGCCGCCATGTCGGTGCCACGGTCGTTGACCGAGGAGTTGGAGAAGATTGAACAGTCGATCACATTGACCTTACAAGAGATTGATCAGAATTTCAGTACGTCACATCGTATTATTACAAGCTCTATTTTGCCTATTGTCGAAGAATACGCGTTGCAATCTCAGGCCGTGTGGCAGTCATCAAAGGTACGTTCCAAACAGCACTATGCAATATAATACCTGACGCGTTACAGTTCTGGAAGGAATTTTTTGAATCAAGTGCGAATGTCTCGCTTGCAGGCTACGAAGAACTCAACACCGAAGAAACCGCGAACGAAATCGAACAAAGCCGGGCAACTGAATACTCTGCCACCATGGATTACGACTACAGCCATGCTGACATGCAAACGCCCCGTGAGATAACGAAACCCGTGCAGGAGTCCCAGCAAGTCGACATTAGCATTGGAGTTACCGACGATATGGACGATTCATCATTTGTCACATATGTCAACAATAAGTACAATAAGGTGAAGTCAAACCCTGAAGAACCGCGCAGGCAAGGATTTTCAAAGTACAAATATGAAGACAGTGAAGACGAAGACCTTGAGACTGAGCGGAATATTGCAGGCACGACAAAGTTTATGAAGTCGCTAAATCTCGATGATCAATCGACTCCGCGAGTTGTATTAGGGAATCGGTCAGATATTTTGAACGGTATCGGTGAGCGAGAAACGACGATGACACAACCGCATACTATGCAATGGGCCGATATTGTCTCTCCATTTGAAGAGATGAGAACTGAACTTAAAAAACGACATGCCGGTTCATTTGAGACATCAAATTCTATTTCCTTACCGCAAGACTTGCACAATGACTACGACCAAGAGGATCAAACATCACAGCTTCCTCAGCCAAACACGCAGATTCAGTCGTCAAGCTTTACAGAAGCGCGGACCCCAGGACGACCACATGTGTACCGACAACCAGAGAACTCCACAATCGATGAAGAGAGCGCGTCTGTTCTGCGAACGCCAGAGTCATCCCCGTTTTCGCCATTTGTAGGATCCAACCGACCAAGGTCATATGGCGGACAGCAGAGCGTGCTATTACACAGAGTCCTGGATAAGAAATGGGGCATCCAGGTTACTCCGAACAGGCCGTCTTCTTCAAAACGGTCGCAACTTCCCAGATATGGCCGAACAGCAAGCGCGATGGCCACACCGAGGAATGCGCCTACTAGTTACGCGGCAAGGTTCTCCTCTTCGCCCCTAGATTCTCCACCGGTGCCACATATTAACTCGAATATTTTCTCGTCACCAGAGCGTAGCTAATTGTTTGGTTGTGTAGTAGTATTGGTTGCCTTCACAGTTTGTTATCATGTATTTGGGAGATTGTACCAGTAGGAAGTTGTTGAATTCGGATAAGAAAGTTATATTATGCCTGACCAAAATGCAAATAGCATCATTATAACCTAACAATAATTTTGAGCACACGTATGAACACCGTAATCTGCAGCCACCTGTCGTACTACGCTGTAATAGTGTTCATAGAGAATTAACAGTAATATTCATCTACCTCATCATTCCTCATCAGGTTTCCAAGGATTTACCACATCCGACGTGATCGGAACATAACTATCAGAGCCGTACATATCATCGTCATCTTCATCCTCCAACGACTCTAGCTTCGCTGTTGTACTCGCCATCGTCTCGGGTGCTTCAGCACCTCCATGTGGTGGGCCAACAAAGTCTAATTTGCGCAAACCAGATGGGGACTGCCGTTGTGTAGAATCAGGTGACGGTGATGACTTTCGTGAGCTCGACTTGTGGCTTCCAAATGCCTGCCGCCGTTTATCCGATGCCCAGCGACTCCAACTCGACAAGTACGAAGGGTCAGAGGTGACCGTAATATGCTGTGTTCGTTTTGAACTCGCTGAAGTCGACGAAGACTCCGAGGTCTGCGACGATGGCGATCCAGAACTTGGTTTTTCGCTTTTCTGAGTAGTAGATGACGACAAAGTCTGTGATGCCTGTACTTGCCGTTGGGTCTCACGTCGTATCCGCTCTTTCTCTCGCATACTCTCAATCTCGGCCCAAAAACTTCCCAACGCACTGGACACTTTTGCCGACCCTGTCGTGAACGTCTTCGCAATTGCTTCTCGTGCCGGGGCTAAATTCTGCATTTGCCTGTCCGCAATCGTCAGATCGTCCATATCATAAAGCATCCCACTCCTCCGTACAACAAAAATCTACGATTACACAAACATAAAAGAGCAGGGGACGGAATTACTAATTAAGCTAGAACGCACTGTGCGACTTTGCGCTGGACATCTTCCAATGAGATGCCTCCGCTTGAAAGATGTCGTGGCTCGACGACATCGAATAGCTCTTCGTCGGTGAATTGTTGGAAAATTCGGAAGTTGTTTGTTGTTTTCCATTTTTCGATCCAATCTAAATTGAAATCGACTGCTGGGTTGCCGTCTATTAATATATTAGTATGACCAAAAATGAAATGGAAATGCAAATGCAATAGCAAATATCATACCGATCTCTGGGAGTAAAGCTTCTGGAGGTGGAGGACCACAGTACTTCGTCAAAAACCCGTCATACTTAACGGATGCTAATAGCGCCATAAGATAATCTTCAAATTGCCACCGAATATAATCTTCGCTTCCAGCAAAACCAACCGATTCCAAACGCCACGTGTCCTCTGTTGGTACGCGTTAGAATCGAGACAGCTATATATGACAAACGCCGTGCACGTTACCGTCTGACCACGTTTCACTGACAGCATGGAATATTGAGTCAATCCATTTCCGATCGTACGATGTTAGAAGCAACGGGGCTTCAAATTCGGGGTTTAAAATCTCAACCGTATTGAGGTCGACCTGAGGTCTGTAGTCAATATTCTAGTCAAAAATCAGTAACCACAGAAATCTTACGTTCACTAAGATATCCGCGAATTTATGCTTCTGGGATAATAGTAACGAGTTTGTACTTCCAATAAGATAAAACTTCGTTTCTTCCCCAGTTAGCGCTTCTAGTTGTTGGAGTGGAGTGTATGGATTAAACATGCCACCTTTGCCGAAGACCTGGAGTGGCAAGCCCATGAACGCCAGCAGTGACGCACGGTCACTACTTCGAAGGCTGGAAGATTTCTTTAAAGTATGCTCGTAAGAATCGAGGATAGGAGACGCGGAATCTTCGAGGTGCTCAATGAGACCTGCGGCTTTATTAATCTCTCCAATTCTCACCTAAATATTTTAGAGCGCACTTACCAGGGATCAGAGATACTAGGGAGAATTGACTTGAGCACAGCAATTCCGTATTCGATCCGAAAAATAATATCCTTGGCTCTAATATCAACGCCTTGAATAACACGAGAGTCCTCCACTTGAATCTATAGACCAATTCCCTCAAAGTCATGCCATTGTATAAATCAGCCTCTCCAATTCCGTGTTGAAACAATTGAACCAGATTCTCGTATAAATTGTTGATAATCGTCCGGTCCTCAAAGTTGCCTTGTAGGAAGTACGCGCGTGTAACTACTGCCAGCTTCTCGCGAATAGGGCCAAATATCGGCTTTCGCGCAACGACAACAACGGATTTCTGAACGGTAGATCGCGTTACGTCAGCGGATTTGTAGAGAAGCTCGGTGGTCCGTATTTGCCTGTTACAGGAGATGCCAAAGTAAGTTGTCGGCCGCCTGCCTTTCTCGCTCTCGGCCTCATCCGGCTCGTAGAAGAGGGTGAAATATGAATAGTCCTCTTCGTGCTAGTCAATTTATATCAGCATTGCGGTCTCATACCAAAGAAAGGATCTACTGACGGAGTGGCTTCCGTCCGGAAGACTTTGAAAAGGCAGGTTAGCCCAACGTGTGGATTGATCTTTCCCATTCTCGTCTATCCAATACTCGACCTCAGGTCCACTGTTGCAGGGGCTCGGTTAGCTACACACATCAAAACTTTACATAATTCCAAACCAATCACATACCGTGTATGATGGAACCCGACGACACATACTCCAACGATAAGACCTTCGGCTGGTGGATCTACTTCACTGATCATTTTCTGATCATTCTAACAATGAGAACACCGGTTAACTATTGCCGATATTCGCAATTAAGCACGGCAACAAAATCCCAGGGGTAATGGACAATTGAAGGCGATAAACAGTCGGGATTCACGAGCAAGACGGTGGATGTCCGAAGGCATAGTGAGTAGATCCCGTTACCCTGAGAGCCCCTGGGTCTGGAGTCGAAACGCGTGTTGGTTGTAACAGCAGCCGTCCCTCAGTAAGCTTTATAAACGCTCTCGCCAATTGCTGGCAATTTAAGAATATATGTAAGTGGCCAGCTTTTGCGGTAGGTTTCATATTTGGCAAAATAGTTTATATAACAAGTATTCGGCATTTAATTAAATAAATTAATTTGTTAATACCAATTGGGAATTATACTTTGTCAGAGCAATGCTGCCTGAAAGGCTAAGGGTTTTTTTGTCGTGCCATGCCAGATTAGCAAGCAGATCGGCCAGTAACTTTAAATATTCAGAAATATTCTACATACATTCAACACAGATAGTAAAGCTAATAACAATAACTACAATAAGTAAACAAACTATAACTTTAACGCAGAGACCAAACTGATCCAAAATGGGCTTTAAGATATGGATATCCACGACCGCGAATAACAATGGGTCAACAAGCAAGCAGCAAGCACATTAAACAATTACACCAAAAAATATCGTATACAATATCAAGGTTCAGAGGAAATAGAATACATATTCAAATTATCAGTAGCAGGGTTTAGCTGCCCACCTTTCCGTGACGTAGCAGTTGAGACCTTCCGGCAATTTCTTCTTCTTTTTCTCTCCGGCCGGCCTCTTTATTCCGGTGAAACTACTCCGCCATCTATATTGTGGAAATCTAATATCTCGGAATACATCATCACCTTCCAGGAATCAACTGGAAGATCAGCATCTAGCACTCAATTAGCAAACTGAAATCACTGGCATCCATAACAATAGCATTTGTATACCATTGAATGACCAATCAAACTTCTCCTCTGCAACAGGTTCATCAGACGGATCGTGATATGGCGCTAGATACTCGTGCGCAAGCGCCTCTGCAGCAGTAATCCTCTTGCGCGGGTCAAATACTAGCATCTTTTCTAGTAGGTCGATTGCCAGAGGATCGGCGCCTCTAAATTTTTGGGAGAGTGGTATTCTCTGTCTCTTTGGAAGCGATTTCACAAATCGCAATGTCTACATGTCGTCAAAATATTGCACTAAAGGATTAAAAATAGACTCACGTTCTCGCTGCAAATCGTGTGGATAACGTCGTCAGGTGGAGTTCCCAAGAGTTCAGTGATAATCGAAAACTGATTCACATGGTCCTTTCCTGGAAACAATGGCTTTCCGTCCAACATTTCAGCAAAGATACATCCTGCACTCCATATGTCAACCTCGACGTCGTACTTTTGCCACGTAAGCATGATCTCTGGTGCCCGATAATATCGCGTGGAGACATATCCCGTCATTTGCGGATCCTGAATACGAGCCAAGCCAAAGTCGCAAATCTAATTTGTCGAAATCCATCAGCAAATGTTCAGAAGTCTTGGAACTCGAGGAGGAATACCTTCAAATCACAATTCTCGTTCACAAGGATATTGCTCGGCTTTAAGTCACGATGAATAACGCCAGCTGAATGAACATATTTCAAACCACGCAATATCTGGTACAAGAAATATTGTATAAACTGCTTTTCAAGTGGTCGCGAGGTGAGCAATCGATGAAGGTCTGTGCCTAGCAATTCCGTGACAAAGTAGATATCTTCGAGCGGAGAAATAAAGATGTCGCTCAGGGAAATCACGTTCTCGTGACGAAGATGCTTTAACAACTTCAGCTCTCTATATGTTCGCTTAGACAAAACTGGTGTGCTAAACGGCTTCATGATCTTTTTAATAGCGACTGCCTGTCCGGTAAGCTGATCTCGAGCGGAGCTGGATAGATGTCAGATGAATAAACAACTTGACAGCTAAGTATTATGCAGGCGTCCGTCACATACCACACCAAACCGAACGCACCCATTCCAACCGGGTTCAGATCGGCATATCTAAGCGACTACTGTCAGTAGGCGATCTCAATTGCGGAAAAAGATGTAAAAGTTGTACCTGCTGGTGATCTCGAAGGAGGTGCCGAAGATCTGGGTTCTGACAATGGTCAGCACTGATGCATCCGAAGATAACCGCACGCACATACCTGATGAAATCGGCCATTGGTGTTAGCAGATCACTAAATAGCACTGACGACGGTTGCTGAGCAGACAGATACTGTGTTGATGGATGGGACAGAGCGAGCCGTAGAAGCGTGTGGAGATGGATGGGTGGGGATTATATTCGCTTGTGAGCGGTACGTTGCAGACAGTGATGGCAGCCAGAAGCTCGATAAAGAAGAGTTGCGCTAGCTGCATCGGTCCGACCTCCAAGCCGGCTGCTCCATGACGTAGCCTTAACTTTCGCTAAACTTTTCTCTCTCCTCCGCGAGCCGCAGACCGGCAACACATATCATTCAGTAGTTTACCTTGTCCGAACAACTTGGAATTTCCACTGGTTTCGATTGTAACAAAAGTTACTCTTGCAATTTGGAATCCCGAGTCTTAGCTTAGCGTCACATTCACAAGGAAAGTCCTGTCGGTTTCAGTTTGCCACTTTACAGGCCCATCCGCCAATATTATGTCATGAAGATCAAATTGTAGGAATTTCAAAAAAAGGAATTGCAGCACCTACGATTCCAGCGTGGTCTCCCACCGCAGTACTAAGTAGGCCCAAAGAAGCTTAACTGGTGTTGATCGGACGGGGAACTGTGTTTTCTTCTTGGTATGGCCGCAACTGAATGACGGTTTTCCCGGGTCGGTGACTAGCGATGGGAAAACTCGAATTCACTTGCACTTGGAACCCTAAGAAGTCGACCCCCGAGCAAAATCCCAAGGTCCTGATGGCACTGGGCAGTGTGCGGATACGGAAAATACGTGAAAGAATGCAGGTGGCCTTTTACACTTCCAATCGGCGTCCACATAATGGACCGTAACGCTGGCGTAAGGTAAATTCGTTTTCGAAGTCCACACGTCATACGTCAAGCTGACCTTGGAATCAAGTGCGTGCAATCGACTCTTCATGTCATTCAAGCACGAGGCGTAGGTGGAAACAATCCTCCTGGTGATAGTCTTGCGAGTGGGAACCACAAGGTCGAGCTACTAGACTTGGAACTGCTCTCCTTGCCGCTGATGAATTTCGCGACGCATATTCTTTTCTTGAGGTTGCAACATTCTCTATCACCGTCTTCCGTCGTTCTACGCAATAAGTTACTGTCATTTAATGGATTCTCCATTTACCATTGGCTTTATCGTCTGCGGAACGTTCGAATACAAATTTGAGTGCGCGAAGTTGTACGTCGGTCAGTATTCTATGTCTGTGAAATTTTAGACAATATTGGAATGAGCTGAATGCATTATATCGTAACACCTTTTTTAGGGGAGTTGGTCTTGAACCTTAGAAACCAATACTGAACGCTTGACTTTCACGCCCATGTCAGGAAAACAAGTACTCTGAAAATATCGCATTCCCATACATAATGACATGTCGGCCAATTATTGATATCTTCTTGATCATTCATTAATACTTCCTCATACATAGTTAGATCGGACACAAGTTGGACAGGCCCATAACCCTCCTTGATAGATATTATCCCACGGAGCCTGCATTGTGCAGTTTGGCACCCGAAGTTTCTAATACCGTTGTTGTCAGATATAGCCGTATACACTTCATCTAAGTCTTCTATGGATGGTTGTACTCAATAGAAGTATGACCTCTGTTGCCGATTGAGTGTCATCGCATCCCAGTCTGTAGATCGAACCCCAACTTAAGGAGCAGCGAATGACGCTCTCGCGGAACTTGAGCAACGCGTAACAACCGCAAGATACACCAACTTTCTCGTGCCACTACTTTCCACTCAATGGGAATTTGTAGTATGTAATAGTCATGCAATGTCGTGGTCAGAAGAAGTTGTTCAATCAGTACTGCAATATCTCCAACTTGGCACGTTCCCGGACGAGGTCGACGCCAATCTATCAGTTACCGAGGTAGACAGCATATCAAGTGTCGCTAGTGCTTTAGATGACGCAATTGCCCAGATCAAGGTATTATTATATCTTCATAATAAATTGACGTTATTGGCTATTATACTATGCGAATAAATATTGATCGTTATACAGGAAAGAATCGAAAGGATATGTTCTCAGAATTCAAGGGAGCTTGACAACTATTTGAATCAGTCAAAGACACTATTCGACGGCATTGCGCTCTCAGAGAAGCAAGTCGAGGAACTAAAACGATTATCGAAAGAGAATGACGTACGAGTTGCGACTTGAATACTGCTTCGTCCTGCTTCCGTTGACTAACGCTGACGCAGAATGCCGACGAAACCATCTACAGCCTGATCGACGAATGCGACACTCTAACATTATCCTACAGTCGTAATCAGAGCTATGTCGAAGCGCTTAATCAGATTTGGCTTATTAAGGCTACATTAATTGAGCTGC
This sequence comes from Lipomyces starkeyi, assembly GCA_018804115.1. Taxonomy (NCBI): domain Eukaryota; kingdom Fungi; phylum Ascomycota; class Lipomycetes; order Lipomycetales; family Lipomycetaceae; genus Lipomyces; species Lipomyces starkeyi. The sequence continues at coordinate 358,653 of JAGJTG010000015.1, forward strand.
GATCTTGTTTCCAGTCTGGCCGCCTCGTGCAGTGCGTGCCGCTGTTGAAGTCTGCCGAGGCCAAAATTACCGGCTTTCCAGAGTGGGAGCGGATTACTCTACTGAGCACAATAAAAGAAGAAGTCAACAGTCTAAATTCGAGAGTGTTCCACAGTCTAGACTCTTTGTGGACCGAATTTATTCAATTTCAAATGGACGGAACAGAATTGTTAGTTCGTAAGACATTGGAAGGTATGATCGAAGGTGTCTTGACAATAGAGTTTTACTAATTTCTACGAAAGCTGAGGGATCTAGAGTATCTCTAGCGGATATATCTGAGGCTTTGAAACGATTTGATTTTGTGGGAAAAGTAAAGGCATTGAACAGCAAAGTCAAGGAGCTTATCGTTGTTCGCATCCTCAATATGGAAGACCCAGTAATCGTCAAGGTCGCGTACGAAGACAGTAGGAGCTCACTGAAAATTGTACCATACTTGGACGCCGATTCATACACATTTGACAAGCTCATTGACAATCTCTCGAAATTTATCCGATTTATTAACACGACACTTCCCCAGTCAATATCTCATTCTCTCGCTGTTGATTTGTCTGCAATGATAACTGGACAATTAATCGACGTTACTTTGCAGCAATCTGTTCCGCTTTCGCTATCCGATTTTCCTAAGTTCGAGACGGTCCTGCGACAGGTCAAGGAATTTGATCAGTTCTTGCAGAAAGAGAACTGGACAAAGTCAGAGGAGCTTACAGACTGGGTTAGCCGAGTGCCTAGCGTGTGGTACAAGAAGAAATGCGACTCGATACTTATTCTCACGCGACAGATTGTATCTGAGGCAATAAACAGCGAACACAAAATTGTGGAGAAAAGAGGTGCCATTGTGTCTGCAGCTGCTTTAGCTGATGCCTCAAGTAAAAGAGATACAAGGAGAAGTTTTGAATATGAAGAGAAGCAAAGAAGTAGCGATGAATATGACTGGAATGAGGAGTGGGGTGATGACGATAACGATGCCAATGGCGCACTTGCACTAGAATCCAGCCGGCCAGCCACTACAGCTGTGACTGGGGATGTAGCTGCTGATGAGGATGACGGTTGGGGATTTGATGAATCTTTAGATCTAGGAGGAGATGATGGTGACGACGTGTCAGGCGGAGCCGGAAGCGATCCAGATGATTGGAACTGGGGCGATGAAGATGAAGTTGACCAACCGAAGCGTGTGCAGCCGGCGCGGGCATTTACCCAAGTCAAAGTTGCGAAGAATCCGAAGACCTTGATTGCCCGAAGTGCCCCAACAAGAGAAGCTACTCTGCGAAAGGCTTCTACTAAGGGTCCGAGTCTGACTGTATCAGGCCTTAATGAGACCTACGTGGTTACGGCAATTCCACAGAAGATCCTAGATTTAATACAGACGCTTTTGAATGACGCGAATGATTTGGCTACGAAGTACGTATTGAGCTTGCGTTTTTTTGCACAGTATGTCATGTTAATTGACTAATAGGTACAAAACGTCGGCTATTGCACCAGCTAGCAAGAATTTGCGGTCTCTAGTTAGTTACTTGCTCGGAGCATATCGCGCACTCGCCCCTCTGCATTATGGCGATTCATTTGATTCGAACTTATTTTTATCGAACGATTGTCTATATTTGTCGGAACAAGTCAGTGCCATGAAAGATCTCGGAGCAGATGCATATTTGCTGATGGAAATGGCTAATCAGTACGGCTCCCAGCAAGATACATTCTTTTGAGCAGGCTTAGGAGAATGGTCTTCTATAGGATCATTGACGGTAAGTAGTGTATCTTCGAGACTTTATATGTAATTTATGAGATACGAATCGACGTAAGGCTATGAACAATGGACTGTATTATACACGGCAGCAAGGTTGGACTCGAAATCAATGGACAATTTAATCATTCTATGTACACAACAACTCCTTAGATTTCCACCATCGACGGCAGATAACTACTCCCTAATGCGACAAGTACCAGCGCCCTTTCTCCTTTCTTCTCATTAAAATCCTACGTCCGTTCTTCGTTTTTAGTCGTGCACGGAAACCGTAATGGCGTTTTCTCTTAACTGTACTAGGTTGATACGTGTTCCCTCGTGCCTTCCATCGCCGCTGGCCGAATTGTGGGAATACTGCGGAGCCCATTGGCGGTAAAATACTAGATGGTAACGATAATAGAGATGACGACGCTGTGCTTGGGACAGAAGTCGAGGGCATGGATTCTCGAGAACTGGCCAAGAGCATGCGACTATAGCTGGGGAGTAACGAGGATCGCGAATGTTGTAAAGTGTTTGAGGTAAATAGCAACGACATGCATCTGAAGAATGTTTATGATTAGCAACTGCAACACTCGAATATATCGTACAAAAACACAATTACCTTCGCGATGATGGACCTTGAGAAACGGACCCTGAGTATGACCCGTAGAATAACCGGGAAACCCGTGTTACTGACTGCATACTAAAAAATTAAATAGACTCTCCTCTCTCCGATTAATCAAACAAGGAATATCCCCAATGCTAAAATATATCCGGTGTGACTAAATGAGCGCCGACATATAGAAGACGAAAAATCTCGGGACCAAACGCAAAAGTGGAAACTCAATTTCCGATCATTACCCTACTTGACACCAGACACTTTACTCTGAGTAAACTTATTCCCAACGTATGCGACACTTGCGACAGCACTCAGAAATTTTTGACGGGGGATATGTTGCAACTTGTTTGCTATTGTTCCAAGATCTCTACCTATCAGTCCTGATATAGTACCATTGGCCAAACAGTTTGGTATTCATTTTAGTTAGTTCAGACTGCTCATCCTCGTCGCTGTTCAGGCACTCGTTGATCTTTGGTATCAATTTGATTAGCGTCGCTTTCTGACGATTCACGACACTTTTGACCCACTGGCAAGATGTCCACAATAACACGTCGTGAGACCTCGGGTGTCACGCTTATTCACGTCACTTCGCTACACAAGATTTCCAATACAGAGGCCGAGGAGCTCCTTTCCTCATTCCTCGACGATCTCGAGCAGCAGAAGGCTGCCCCAGATGCAAGCGCATCTGCTACGTCTGTATATTCCCCGGCAAATGGTGCTATCAGTAGTGTTGCGTCCCTCAGTAATGCGGTTGCTCAGCAGCTAAACCGGATACGTCGAGACTTGCTTGGATTACCGCCGTTGTTGAGGAAACGAAAGGCGGATGCGTTGGAGCAGGACACGTCCGCAGTTGACGTCGAGATGCCTGATGCTGATGTTGCACCTACACAACCTGAAGCTGGCGATTCTACTGTATCGGAGTCTATAGATAAGAAGGAGCGGAAACGCTTGAAGAAAGAACGGAGAAAGGAGGAGAGGAGACAGAAGGAGATGGCTAATGGCAATCGCGAGCTCTAGCCAATGAACTAATGTAGATTATTGCATAGGGACAGGTAAATCTCTGTTTGTCATATGTATTGTGTATATGGTGAGTTCATTCATGGGCGTATGTGCATTCTATTTGTGTTTGTAATATGATTTGTGGGTTTAGAAAAGTTGGGATTGTCTTGTGAACATTACGTGCTGTGCACTGTATATTTATTGTTCCATGTATTTAACATAATGGATACTATGAGTTCTATTTATATACATAGTGCCATTGGCGTAACACAAACTATACAATCATGGCATATGACATTAGGCTGATCTCTTCAAAAGTAGTAGCTTATCTTCATAATCGCGATCAACTACAAGCATGACCATCCTCTCTATTATTCCTTCTTTTCGTTCTTCCATCTCATAGCTCGTAATCTCTCCGGCAAGATTGGGTGAGAGTAGTGGTAGCTACTGTAGAGCCAGTCAGCATCCATGGTGCTCAAGTTCTGAATATGCAGCTTAATAAGCGCTTGCGAAAGTTCCCTTGCGTAGTTAAGCTTAACAGCAAAGGCATCTATTGTTTGTTAGGCTTTACATTACGACAACCTTAGTAACTAATTTAAGACATACCAGCTTCATATTCATGTTTGCGACTCAGCAAGCTCAATGCAAACGCGAGAACGCTATTAAGTGGTTCTGGATATAAGTTAATAAATAATGCGCATGCTTTCTAATCAGGAAAAGCATACCAAGTATATCACTGAAGAGAATAAATCCAATCATAACTGGTTTCTGACGTCCGAATCCGAATGACTGGTACAGGGACATGTTGTTGATGAAAACCGAGAACAAAACGAAAATAGTGAACAAGTGAATTTGCTGGATAATAAGCATTTTTGTGGTGTGAGACAGAGCCCAGTGTCCCAATTCGTGAGCCAGGACAGCAACGACTTCGTCGGCTTCAAACTTGGCAATTAATGTATCGTAAATAACAATATGCTTCTTCCATGGTAATCCATAGAAGTAGGCATTGCTGTGAGCACTGCGCTTAGATCCGTCGATGACGAAGAGATCCTTCAAGGGAAATTTCAGCTGAACAGCAAGCGTCTCGACCTCGGTTTTGATCTTGCCTTCCTCCATGGGCGTGACTTTGTTAAACAACGGCTGGATCAAGATCGGATAAACGACGATCGCGACTATTTGGAATACAAGAGTAAAGAGCCATAGGTAGTAGAAAAATTGACCACCAAAGTAGATAATGATCTTCAAGAACGCAGAAAGAAGGGGTCCACCAATGACGACGGTCAATAGTTGGGTCTTGATGAAGTCCGTAATAAACAAAGAAGGCGTCTGCTTGTTAAAACCAAATTTCTCTTCCAAAACGAAGGTAGAATAGATCGAGAGTGGAAGAGTTAGAAGGGTCGATACAAAATTATAACCCAGGAAGAAAACAACAGATTGACTGATCTAAACAAAAGGGTGTCAGTCGCACCGGTCTGGTCCACACATGAGATCATTCGACCTTCTTACCTCTCCAGTAAATCTAGCGGGAGCCCATAGCTTCAGAACAGTTCCCGCAATTCCCCAGAATTTTGGTAAAGCATCAAAGAAAATAAAAGAGCTGTCTAAAAGAAAGCTATAAAGGCTGCTAACAAAACCGAGTTTTGACTTCGCGCGCGAATATGTCTGTGATTTGATGAAGGTTTCCTGATCGATCGCACCATCTAGAGCTTTAGGCGGCGACTCCCTCTGAAGAACACGATACTGTCGAAGACTCAAATATGTTTCAAAGAGATAATGAGCTGCTGAGAAGCCGATGATCAGTGACTTCCAGTTGAATCCCGGCTTGTCCAGAGCCTGCGCGAGTGCCTATTCAACAACCAGTTAGAGATCGACGGTATTTAACGACTTATGTAACTTGGTATGTATACCGGTAGAAATCCTAAGATGCCGACCATTCTAGATAAGAATAATGGTTTGATTAACAGACACGTATTTAATCACGTAGGATCCGAAACCAAATTTTGCTAATGCTTGGACCCTTTAACGTGGGACTTCGAATTAAGTTTGCTCCTGAGAGATGTTGGCGCGAGCCACACTTCCAAGTTGCACAAGGGCGAAACAACCCACTTATCATTGTTATTAGTTACATGGACAGCAGAATAGAGAAAATAGCAAGCTTAAGACCACGCCTAGCAGCTAGACTGTAACTATAAGTGGTATTTCTAGAACAATAATTACATCCGCATCTTAACGATTTTACATTGGAGCTATGTATTACCTATTTTGCCGATAATAAAATGTAGCGTCTGAAGTAACAGTGCATAAAATGCCTAACCTTAGTATCTTCCCTCGCCTAGACGTCAAAAATGACAACACGGCCATCGACACCAGTCGAGGAAACGCTATTGACTCTTCCTCCGCTTACAGCATATGGGCGCAATTTACTTAATTCCGTTAGCAATCAACGATCAGGTAAAATAATATTCAATACAGTAATAGACGTACGTGATGGTGTTCTGGTGAATAGTGGGCAAAGAAGCATCATCCACGGAGGTCTGTGGGGTGCCCTTCAAGTCCATCTGTCTGAACATGTTCAATGCAGTGTTCTCCCGACTTGTAGCGTTCTTTTTCGCCTCATTTGGGTCATCAACGGAGTGATCAAGTACCCATCCGGACTGATCCGAGCCTGTGAAGATCACTGGGTGGCAGTCATGACCGGCAGCAATGATCTCATTTTCGGAGAGCCAGACCAGTGACTTGAATGGAAGCAATGTCGTACTGACATTGACGACGGCAGCAGGTGGCTGCTCTGGTCCAGAAGGATAAACGATTGTGATCGAAGAGTCGTGGGTGACTAACGCAAGCGCATTACCCGAAGGAGAGAATGCTGCGTCATGCACCCAGCCGCCGGCCGGGCTCACGAAGTCACCGCAGAGCGTCTGGAAAGGGACACGGTCGCCCCAGATTGTAGGCTCTGGTCGGGCGTCAACGCCTTTGATAAAAGTTGAAAACACGCGGGCATGTGAGTCAGTACTGCCAGCGGCAAGGAGGACCGAATTCGGGTGCCAACTGACAGAGAGAACGGTCGAACGGAGCGGTTTCTTGATATGCTTGGAAACCCACCAATCATTCTCCTCTTCAAAGTAGCAGACCGCAATCGCCCTGGCACCTGATCCAACTGCAAACTTCTTCTCGTCAGGAGACCAGCGCGCGTAAGTGGCGGCACGATTGATACGAAGCAGCACGAGTGTGGGCTTGTATGTACCATCTGGGGATGGCTCCCAAACGAGCGCATTTCGATCTTGCGAACAAGTGACGATTCGGCCAGAGTGAGGCGCAATGTCCACCGAAGTAACGGTTTTGTCATGTCCGGAAAGTGTCGTCTTCAAATTGTACTTCGATCCGGTGTCGTAAATCTCAATGGATATGTCGCGAGCCAGTGCCAGCTGGGAGCGGTCGGCAGAGAAGGAGTGGTCCGAGATTGGCACATGGCCGAGACTGTGAACTTGGTGAGGCATCTTACTACACAGGAGCGCAACTCTACTGTCTGTAGTCGAATGACGATGCAAGAGAGCAATGAGGATGATGGAGTGAGGTCGTGGTGGTTTATCGATCGCGGGTTGTCGAGGCACAATAGCCTCGAATGCCGCATGTCCCACTTCCCTAATCCCACCGTGCAATGCCGGGTATAACACAGATAATTCGACCACCTTTCTCCTCATCTAACGAAATTGAACACCATCAGCAGGCCAATGATTCACATAATAAATGACAGTACTGAGTGTCTCTAACGGGATCACAGCGAAGTATGCTAGCAATTTTCCGTATTTGACGTCTGCAGAGTTCTCAGAAGCGTGTGTTTGCTTTCTACCGCGACTTCATGATTCTGGCATTACCAGTCGACCACTTCCGTCTACAGAAAAGGTGACAATAAATTGAGACTGCAAATGTTCGTATCATAAACTAATTAACTACTAAGGACTTATATGATGGCATCGAGATTACCACAGTTCGAGAGTATGGTGACTTCAGAGTGACTTCGAAGGCTTTCATCCTGTTATCGCCCATATATTCTCTCCCAGTTCTGTATTTCTCGTCGGAGTATACCAGTCTGCATACAGGAGAGAGTATACCAATTACTCTAGTAGAGGATGTCTACAAATATGTAATAGCCAATCCATCGCAAATATCACTACTCAGTGAGCCGACGATGCCATCAGTATCTGGCAGCGGAGCAATTTCACAATGTGAACATCCACTTTATCATGGTCTACTCTGCTTCTACATCCATCCATGTCATACTGGTGAAGTCATGAATACTTTGAATCAAGACCCCGATATACCCGATATCACGCTCCAGTCGTACCTACCGTTTTGGATTGGATTTGTTGGCGCAACAGTTGGTATAGCAATTAGGGGATAGCAAGCCCATATTTTGTTAGAATGCATATTTGGAGCTTCATTAATCTATCTATTTTACATATTCCTCACCAGATCAACCGGGCCACGACCTTTAATAAACTTCAAAAATGCTTCAATCTCCATTATTGTATACAAATTTTTGCTTTCTCTTCATTCAATCGTACACACTATTTACACGGACAACCTACTCGTCATCATCGCTCTCCTCGTTTCGGAGACGTTTCACACCCTTTGGGAAGTCCGTATATTCGGGTAATGTAGTTGGATGGACAGCAGGTGGCGGGGGAAGTCGATAAGTCCCGTCCAATTTGGCAATAGAATTTGATTTTGACTTGGCAAATTCAATATGCTAAACCGAACTCGTTAGCAAAATCAAAATGTCTGAGCGGTCAATTGGTCAGGCTCAAATACACCAAGCTCCTGGATATACCAAATAGATTGGTGTCATGTGAGCCCGGTGTGTGACCACGGGAAGAACACTTGATAAACAGTCTTATCCAAACTTACCATCTCCTTCCCCAAAAAGGTAACACCTTGCAGAGATCTTAAAGCTTGAGTTGCGCTAGGGACATCACTAAACACGATGTGTGCTTGCCCTCGCATTTTCTTCGTTTTGACGGCCACAACATCGATTACCCGTCCGTATGTAGCAAAGAATGTATATAAGCACAATCTTAATTCTATTTACCGCAATCGTTAGTTCATGTTCATGCGCTTATAGGACTTTCAGATTCCACTGTCTTGTACCTTGTTTTCTTATTTTATCATTCAAATTATTCACATATAGAGTCTGCGATGGATTTCCATACGCACCGAGCCCACTTTCCAGCGTCTTCGATACTTGCGATGGCGGAAGTCCTGGCGGTGGAGGAGGCGGTGGAACTGGTCGGTTTGTTCGAGAGCTGATTCCTCCAGGAGTTGCAAATGGGTTTAGACTTTGCTGCTCGACACCTCTGATCCGGACTTGTATTTTCTCTTCTAGAGATATATCTGCTCTTACTGTCTGTTCCTGGTTCTCCGGAGCTATCGCATCTCCAGGCTCGGGTGAAGGCGACTCTGATGCCGGAGCATACTGCATTTCCGTGTCGGACATGACTTTTGATCGTAAAGACGTTATAACAAACCCGTGATCGTCTCGATTCCAGTTGGATGTTCAGTACGATGAAACTCTATCTATCTGCTTTATGTATATGGTAGAGAGAAAACCTAACGAGACTTGAATTGTCAATAACAATGCGAGCGAAATCAACGATCAGAACCGAGCTGAACTGGTCGAGTATTAGGTTGATGACTTACGGTAATATGACAACTATATGCTCAAACAAATAAGGCTTTATCTCTAATCCAAATAAATCATAAACATTTAAGAGATATATAGATCAATTCTGCCAAATGTGACTTTCCTATGGTAGCCAATTTTTTGTACCCCAATCCAAGAATCCTATCAAATTGTTTCGCGGGCACACATAACTTTTCGTTTATGGCATACTCGAGCAAAAAAACAGCATAAGGGCTTACTTAGTCTGGTTACCTTAGGACAAAACAACACGTCGAATGCCCTAACCTCAATTGTCCCTGGCTTCGTCCGTACGAAATATAACAGACCTCCAATTGGTAGCCAGCAGAAACCTGGTAGATCAGCATGTATCATGTGCGCTTCTTGAAGGTGCCATACTCCAAATGCTTGCAGTATTCTCCGAAATGTGATTTATCCAAAAAGTCGAGTACAAAGCTCTATAGCGGCAAATCAGTGCGCAAAACTGTCGATCGGTTACAGGCTTCCTCTGCCTCTACATTGACAGTTAGTTCTGTCGTCACGCTAACGACTGACCTTGGAGACTGCTTCTTTTATGGGAATGCGACATTGTCAGTGAGTCTAGTCGCAAGTGGTCGGTCGTCTTCCAAAGTGACAAATGTCGCACATACCAAAGTTCAATGGACAACTGGTATGAGAGCGTTACCCATTGAACTAGACGTTTCTATTAAGCAGTTAGATCGGATAATGAAGAATGGAGGAGTGGACATCCGTTTTCATATGCGAGTTTCAATGTCCACTGATAGTGAATATAAAGATGAGAATGAGATGTATGTGGACTCTAATGGCGATTCCTTAACAGCGTTTCTTCCTGTCACAAGTCTGGGTTTTTGGTTTTCTGGCGCGGAAGATCCGAGTGCTAGAAAGAACGCCATTCAGCGGAATATTCAGTACGATAATGATAATCACAGATACGTCAGTCGGGATATACCTATTGGACCCACCAGTTTGAAATTGTTAGAAGAAACTGGCGAGAGCGTCGCACGGCATTTATGGTATGCGGGTCATCGATCAAAAAAAACATTTATCTAACACTGGCAGACTAGGGACTCTGCAATTTTACTGGGTAAATTTCTTACTTTGTCCAACCAGAACAGCGACATTTTTCTGGAACACCTGAAAGGGTCGTCGAAATCAATGAATATCCTGGAACTAGGCTGTGGGTGTGGTATAGTTGGTCTTACTCTGAGCCGCGTATTTCCGCAGAGTCGCGTTGTCCTTACCGATCTAGATTCAGCCCGCAATGTCTGCGAGCGCAATATCGCTCTCAATTGTACTAGGAGCAGCAGCAGAACAAGTGGGAAAATCGAATTCTCTTCGTTCGACTGGGAAAGCTGTAATAACACGATGGAAGAGAACGCAAAGGTGTATGACGCAGAGTGGGACGTGGTCGTATCATGTGACTGCACTTACAACGCGGACAGCTTCGACATTTTGACAGATGTACTTCTCAAGGTGGTTTCACGACGGACGAAGCTCTTATTGGTACACAAAGAGCGCCATGGGAGTGAAGCCCGTGTTTTCGAGTTATTAAAGGAGAAGAATAATTTGCAATTTCGGTGGAGACAACAGTTAGAACCTGCAGCTGCTAGGTCAAGGGCAGATATTCTGGTTCAGGCTGGATTATGAATTAGTAGACAGGTATTGGCGAATTTCTAGGCATTTCTGGGCTTTTTTTATTGTATCGCACGTCTATTTAGAGGTTACTGAAAATAATTGTACACTAACTAATACTTGAACCATACATGCATAAAATAAAATTATTAATCATTCTTCTAGATACTGGCCAAGCCTCAAATCTTAGGTCCCTAGACAATCTCATCTCCAATACATATTCTACGATTATATACAGATACCTCCACTTTAATATATATAACATCTTTTTACACTGAACGATTCCCTCAACAATACGTGGGCACCGGATAGTAATTGACCCTCTAAGCACTCGTACTGAAAAACCTCTTAAGCATGCCCACGTCTTCGACGGCCCGTAAGAGGTCGATCGCCTGAACAGCGGCTGAAATCCGTCTGCTGTCACCATTGGAGCTCTTGCCCCCCGACGAACAGTTACGTCCTTCAGCAGAAAGATTAATGACTCCACAAACTTCGAGCGCACTAATGACTTCTCTGAATTCGCTAGCTTTGAGACTGTCTAGCAGCTTGTCTTTGGCACATAACGCTCCATAGTGCTCATACAACTCTCGAATGGTGAGACTAGATGCTTTCCGCTTTTCACCCACAACCAACGCGCAGAGTACGGCTTTTTGCTGCAGATTCAGACTGTGAACTCGCTGTACCGTGGAGCCTCCAAATGCCGTCGAACAAATTTTCGCTATATGTGAAATGGTAACAATTGGTGGTACAGCGTCACGAGGAATGATGAATGCTGTCGAATTCCGGCTCAGGCTAGTACTAGGAGTCAGTATGGGCGATCGATTCTCTTGACAAGCTATATCAGATTGTGGAGCAAATTTCCGACGGGCATCTTCTTCGGCCAAATCCAATCCCCTCTTGCAAATGTCAAATGCCTTTCTGAGGTCTCCGGTGTTTGCTGCGGTTTTGCGAGCACACAGCTGTATCGCGGCTGGATGGATAAGTGAACATGCACGATCTTTGCAGTCTACATCATCGTCTACTGTGCTCGAGTATGCTTCGAGACGAGCACAAATAACTTTCGCGATTTGTTCTGCAGTGTAAGGAGTAAAGCGTAGAATCTCAGGAACGACTACCAATCAGTTAGAATCTGGATGTCAGAGAAGGACGCCAAGTTAACTCACAGTTCCTAGCTTTGAGCTTTGGAAGAAATCGACTTGTCAGATTCAGTGCGTTGGCGATGCCTACTAAGAGCAAGTTGGAATTCTTGAGACGAGTCCATTCAAACACTTGATACAGAATTTCTTGGTCCTTTGTAATAAGATAGTCCATTTCATCGAGAATAACAATGCTTTAGCGATGGTAATTAGTAAGCTTCTCGTCTAGCACCAGTAACAAAGCTCGCAACTTGCATACCATGATTGCTTCGTTCTCGATTTCGTGAAGTATTGCTCCAGCACCTCTGTGACAGATTTCTCGCCAGCACTAGACTCTAGTAACTCCTCACCAACCAATTCCTGGAAAATGCTGCAGAATACCAGTGAAGGCTTGCGGACTGTCATGCAATTAATATTCGCGACCTTGACTGCATTTCCAAACTTCTCTTTCACATCATTCAAGACCTCCGCCATCAATGCCGACTTCCCAGTTCCCGGTGGACCACTAACGTACAGACTCCCAGCCGCGGGCGTGGAGACATGCGAACAGAAAAACAATTTCAGAGCCTCTCGTTCTGCATCTCTGCACAGCAACATTCCTGGAGACCCAGAACCGCGCTGAAAAAGCGCCTTTGCTCCAGTGTAGATTGACGGAGTTGAAGGAGTGATTGGGGTCCGTGGAGTTGTCTCGGATGATGGCGTGGAATGTGTGCTCAAGATATCATTGGTAACGTCGCATAACTTATCAGCCCGGTTGGGCCTACAATCATATTCTGACCGCAATTTCCGCTTACTGGGAGTCGCCGGCGGAGTTGGTACTCTTTCAGGCTTTTCCTTCATGTCCTTTTCCGCAAATGCAACCTTAGCAGGCAAGTCCTTCGACGCACTTCGAAGTGTTCTGACTTTTGCAGGTGACTGCGGCGGAGTAGGAATGTTTAGCGCGTTTAGCGTTCGCTTTCCGAGAACCGTCGGTGTCGACTGTTTCTGTGGTGTTCGCGGCATTGTTACTGTAGGCAATGAACGAAGTGGTCGTCAAATCTGTCGCAGTCGCTGCCGGGCAGCAATAACGTGTCAAATGTGTCTCCGCCGAAAGAATGAATAATAGTTGGTAGGCGGCGCGGCAGCAATATATATAAAATATTTCTTATGTTGGAACGACGAGGACCCGTTTGATCTGCAGGAAAGTGAAAGCAGAAAGTTGGAAGCAACTGTAACTACGCTCCAGGGCAAGAGGCGCAGGTCCCAAAGACTGCGACGCGTTACGCGTCGCGTCAATTTAATTTCAGTGCAAACCAAGCATAGTCCAAACCTTATTTTGACGCGTAATTTGTTTAGGAGCTACTACAAATTATCGTCTCCCCGTATATTTGATTCGCAGAAGCTGCAAAATATTTCGCATAGAATAATATTTGCGTAAAGTTCACCTACTAGAGCGTATTATTCCTATTCTACATAGTCTCATTACCAGATCCTAGTCATACAATTCTTTGCGTCTATAACTCAACCAAAAATCAAAATTATAGCATCAATAAGTCACTATATAACTGTCGCACGCCGTTCTGCAGCATCCGCAACCACTTGCCTGCGATACTCCATAGCGACGGAATCAATTTCGCTGCCATCCCGATTTGCAAGAGCAATATCCAATAACTTAACACCGTTATTCGTTTCCGTAGCCGCAGATTCTCCAAAGAAAAGATCCCAAAGTTCATCTTGTGGAACAATTTCTCCTTCACCTCTCCTACCAATCATTTTTCCGGATGCCTTTTGAAGTTCGATGGAATTGCTAATATCTAACTTGGCTTCAGTAATTGGACGACGTTGCTCAGAGGTACCGTCCGTGCTTGGAGCATTTGACTGGTGGAGTAATGCAAGACGCCGCTTAGTGGTGAGCGCAAGAACGGATTCTTCCACGGTATCGCTAATTGCATACATCCAAACAGTTGTAGGCCGCGCTTGGCCGATGCGGTGCACGCGAGATATAGCTTGTAATTCAAGAGCAGTATTGAACAGCGGCTCGCACAAAATGACATGAGTTGCGTTGATCAATGTCAAACCCGACCTGTAAACAGCGAATACGATTAGTAATATCCGTGGAATCACGCAGAATAAACTGTTCATGCACCTACGATTGAGATTTCGCGTGAAGTAAAAAGCACATAACTTCTGGATTACTCTTAAACTCCTCCATATTTCGTTCTAAGGTCGCATATTTGATACTATGACGGAACAGCGCCATTCCAAGAAGATACAGAAAGTCTGCCCATTGTGAAAATAGAACCACTTGAACATTTGGCTCTTGTTCTCGCAACCAGATCATATGCCGCAGAATCATGTCAATCTTCGATCCATACGAACCGACCAAATCAATAGACTTGATCTTATTGAGTACCTCTTCGTTCATGTCGGAATATATCTGTCTAGCCGCCGATAAGCCGTGATGTTGTATGTGCGCCTTCTCCTCCTTGACGCGTATCTCTGAAGGCTTGTAAGAAATGTTATATACGTCTCTATCTTTCAGGTGGCGTTTGCAAATTGGACAAGAGCGATGGAATTTCCACCATCTGGGTAAACGTTAGCTAAGTTCTCACGACACTTTAAACCTTCCACATACTCCAGCATGCACTCTCGGCAATATTGATGTCCACAAACTGTGAGAGACCCGATCTCAAACGGACTTTGGCAGATCACACATATTCGCTCAGATTCCGGGACCGAGCCAGTATTACCAAGAATCGAATTCCTAAGATGCTCTAGATATCTCAGACGAGCATAGCCCTTATCAATCCTCGATAATATCTTCGCTTCGTTCGCGACAGCAGTTTTCGGCAACTTCTCCGGTTCCTTGGGTACGAATTCGGCCACTCCGTCAGATACTTGCTGAAGTTGTTTATAATATTCAATACGAGCGTTGTAAATTGATCTAAAAAAGAGAACCTCTTTATCCAATTGCTCAATGCACTTCTTTTGTGACGTGATAACCTGACGCAAATTTTCTAGCTCTTTATTGGCAATGCTGTACTCAATCTCCAACCGCTGTTGGCGCCCACCAGTTGCATCTTGAGCATCATATGCCACTTGGCTGGCTAGCCGCCTAAGTTCATCATATACAAGTTTCAAAGAACCCAGATGAGTTGGCGGTTTAACCTTCTTTCGCTCCTCGAGCAGCTTCTTTGCTAGTTCTGTCCGTTTGTCCAATTGATCCGCTCGCCCAACATCGTACTCTACCAGATTGTTGCGTATACCATTCACGGCCTCGTTACGATCTGCCACTGCTTGCCTAATTGCCTCCTGATACGAAAATCCTTCCTCCTGAGCATCCAAAGATTCGCTATACTCTTCGCCATCAGGCTCAGCATCACGATCAACTAATTTCTGGCATAACAAAGATATAACTTTTTCTCGCCATTCGTCAAGCAAATTTGCTTGCTCGTTCAAAATAGCAGACATAGTACGAGCTTTGTTTACTGTTGAGCGACATTCAAGTGCACCTTGAAGTTCGTCTACGCTCTCGATTTCTGGTATTTCAACAAAGTCGTGATTCTTCGCAATGGAGATCACAGTGTTCATGAGTTTCTGTGCCTTCGATTCGGATTCTTGTAAAAGCTATGGCTGACGTAAATATCATCGGTAGAACCCAAACCCAACACGACAATGTAGCACATACCTCTCGACGAGCTTTCTCAGCCAGACCATAATATTCGTCTTCGAGCTCCTTGTTTTCCTAAAGAAGACCATTACTAACTACATTGACATAATAAATAAAGCGAGATATTGCATACCTTCTGGAAATGAATACTAGCAATAAAGAACAAACATCGATGTTCCAATTCCAAGAACGTACGAACTCTCAGTCTAGCAGCTAGAGCCCGGCCCTTGAGACTTTCCTCTTCTTCTTTCTCGAGCTGATCTAGCAAGGAACGCTCCTCTTTTTTCGTCACGTCTTCCTCTTCCCCCTTGGAAGCAATCATCGCAAGCTCCGCTCGTCGATCGGCCTTCTTTCTAAACTCCTTCTGCCTTTCGCCTTCCTCCGCCAACTGATTCCGACATGCAGCCAGAACCTTTCGCACGCCTTCCAACGCCTCGTACCATAATTGCAGGGCTGGTTCTTGCTCCTTGGCCTGTTCCAATAGTTGTCCCCGCTGAATTTTTGATGTCCAGTATGACCGCTCATCTGTCAAAACCACAGACTGTGCATTTTCGAACATCGCCTCCAATACATCGTTGACGGTTCTCAATGGTCCACCACCAAGAGCGCGACGGTTGCCGGCTCCAATTTGCGCATGGCAACATGTCTGGCGTAATCGCCCAAGCCATCTGCTCATTTTGGGCAACTCTTCCGTCGGATCCCAATCACTTCGAGCTGGAGCGCCATCCGGAGTAAAACCACAATCGTCCAGAAATTCCTGGAAGAGATGTCGATAATTGTTCTCTTCCACAGTGGTGAATGGAATGGTCAGAACGATGCGACGTTGCGGAGGAAGTGCAATACTGTCCTTCACCATATCCTTTGTATGCCGCATACTAAATCGAGAGAAGAGATCACAAAATGACACAGAGTCTGTACAGATTCGATCCCATATACTAGCCTGATGACCCCGGATGAATGGGAAAAGCCATAGAAACTGGAGTAGTCCTGCCAAATCTGACAAATCGTTTCGTACAGGAGTTCCCGAGACACCCCATGCATGAAATCTGGGAACCGTGCGAGCAACCTGAGCTGCGTTCCCCACACCGTTCTCAACTAGCTGCACCTCATCCAGAACAACTCTCCAAAACTCCAGCTGAATCAAAGGACTCCGAAACAATTCATATTTTCGCTCTCGTCTCATATTTCTCTCCGGAAGTTTCTGAGTATAATGTAATTCTCTAGAGATAGTAGAGTAGGTTGTTAAAACGACGTCATACTTGGCGAGAACATCGGCAGTTATGCGATTTTTCACGTTGGTTCCACCATAATAAACATAAACTGAGAGTGACGGTGCATGCCGTTGGAGTTCCTCAATCCATTGGCGATGGATACTCCAAGGTGTCACAATTAGAGTAGATTTTGCCTTTTTGACAACGTCCCCGGAATATAAATCGACTACGGGATCTCCTATCTCATTTTCAGGCCTTTTGTTCAATAGAATTAATGCAATTGTTTCTAATGATTTCCCAAGACCCATCTCCTCAGCCAATAATCCTTTGGCGCCTGATTTCGCCAACGCAAGCGTTTCTTGTCTTAACAGCTTCTCATCCCTGCAAACTTGACCCAACTCGGGCGCAATCCAATATTTTTGATCTGACTCAACAACTTCTTCCCAGCCCCAAGGCGGGAATTCAATAGATTCTTCATCGATGTCCACAATAGCGTTAACTTCGCGGGAGATAACTTTTCCTTCCATGCGAAGACACCATCGAACCGCTCGTCGTTGAAAGTCCAGAAGTGATGTACGAAGGTCAGCATGCTGTATGAACGGCGGTGTATCTGGTAGCTTATGATCACATATCGCTTGATAAAACTCAATCGGAGTCACCCTCGGTCGAGGAACAGCAGTAGATCGCCCGTCGTTATAGAGCTTCGCAAGCTCCTTATTCGGCAGCAAGTAATCTATTCGCTCTTGTGCCAACGATGGAAATGCTCTCTTTAACAATTTACCGAATATTGGATAAATTGTTAATTCCGCGGCAATTACCGACGGCGACGCTGCGGAAGGTAAAGCAGCACCAAAATTTATGACGAGTTCGTGCTCGTCCGGAATACCGCTAGCTGAGGCCCGCCCATTAGTCTTTCGTATGCATACTACAGGATGAGGTACAATGAGAGGACTACCGTCAAACACGACTTTCCTGCTTGACTTCGTGTCGTTGAATAACTGTACATCATCGATGAGAGATTGACTTCCGGAAATGCTGACCGAGAATAGCAGCGGTGACTTGGCCACAAGACCAATAATGTCTAGCCGCCCAGTATTCACATCTAGTTGAAACTTGACTGGCACTCGAAATGATTGGCTATTCGAATTATGGTCCTCGAGCGCCAGAAATATTTCTGACAAAAGCGTTTGGTAACGATAGCGGTCTTCCTTGCAAATTTGATCAGAAGGTAATGGCACACGAATCATATTCCGAAAGAGCACGATCTGATTTTCGTACTCCTCTATTCCTGTATTAATAGTGACCGGTCGCGTACTGGTCCCAGAAATGTCTCTGGCGATATCTATCTCCGCTATCCCATCATTGTTTAATCGGCGTTTCTTCCACGCAGGTCCGGCCACATTCGCGAACGCAACTTGCTGGATAGTTTTGGTGAGTATCTTTAAGTCAAACAGAGATACATTCTCTGGACTGATGATGTATTCTGCTGTATTCATTGAGAGGCAAGTGGCAGATAGGCAATATCACTATGTGTCATGGCGCCGCATTGTGAGACGAGCTCATCTACCCCGGGTCGTAGAGACTAGAGTAGCGCCACAACGTCACAGCGGATAAGTGGCTAGTGACTATGTGTCATAAGTCCTATCAGCATGCTGTAACAAGAAAGTTGTAAAACTGGGTTGTCATTTAGAACTATCGCTCAGTCCGTCTAGTGATCCTGATTATGAATTAAGGATTCGAATTAGATGCATTCGATTATTCTCGGATTAAACATTTGGCCGGAGATATACCATAATAACTAGTTCAGGAAGGTCTTTTCGCGTGGCATTAGAGTTTCAAGTCTTCCGGTGAGACAGCTCCTGATGCGCTCAGCAGTCTAATCTGCGCATTCACTTATGCGATGCGATCCATCCCATAATACATTCATCTCAATTGATCTATTATCGGTTAGGCTCTGGCTAAAGTTATACTTATTTCCAACATGGTTACTGTTAATCTCAGAACTAAGTCGCCCAAAGCTAAGATTAGCAAGCTTCCGCCGACCTTGGATGTCGACACAACAGGCACAGTCAAAGACCTTGCCGCCGCCATCAGCAAGGCGACACAGTTGGGACTTGAGCGAATTCGACTGACACTCATCGACAACACGGTTCTAGTTCCGGATACGCCCTTGGACAAGTATGATCTGCAGGATAATTCGATAATATACGTCAAGGATCTCGGTACGTGGTGACAAAACTCGTGATGTGATTTCCAAATGACTACAGACTTGGCTTACCATTCAATGCAGGTTATCAAATTGACTGGCAAACAGTATTCTACGTTGAATATGGTGGACCACTATTCATACATCTGCTCTTCTACTTCCTACAAAAGCCTATTTACGGCAAAACCTTCGAGCACTCGGCTACCCAGAAGGCCGTCTTCTATATGGTCATCCTGCACTTCTTGAAGCGTGAGCTGGAGACCATGTTTGTCCACAGATTTTCGAATGCTACGATGCCTTTGATTAATATTTTCAAAAACTCGGGTCACTATTGGGTCCTGTCAGGATTCAGCCTAGCCTACTTCTGCTACGGTCCCTCTCCCCGACGAGATTTGCCGGGATATTTGTTTTATGGTCTCATTGCATTCTGGGCCTATTCGGAAGTTTCAAACTTCATTACACATCTTATTCTATCGTCACTGAGACCTAAGGGCACCAGAGTCAGAAAGATTCCGTACGGTTATGGATTCAACTTCGTGGCTTGCCCGAACTACTTCTTCGAGGCTTGTTCATGGCTGGCGGTTACGCTGTTAACACGCAGTTGGGCGGCGACGTTGTTCTTGATTGTTTCATCCGTTACTATGTTCCTGTGGTCGTTGAAGAAACAAGCCGCGTACAAGAAAGAGTTTGGTGCGAAGTATCCAAAGAACCGAAAGGCGATGTTTCCTTTTATTGCATAGGTGAGTTGCAAGAGTGTCAACCTCTTATGTGACATATCGTAAACAAGAGATGTGAGCATCTAGAACGCTTTTTACTAGCACTTGAGTTAGGAGTATGTGATTTTGAATGTTGACATATATATTATCGGTGTTTACTGCATAGCATACGATTCTCTTCCAAACATAAGTCGTTTTCGAGCAAATACGTAGAAGTCTATAAATGTCATGTCGGATATCGATTTGTAATGAGTAGTTTACCGGAATCGCATACCCGGCACTCTTGGTCTTAGGGATAGGGTTTCATACCTAATTTTCACCGTGTGCCGCAGCGGCAAGCAAGGGACACTAATTTGGACAGCAGCCGTTCTACTAAATATTTAGAGGAGCAATACGGGTAATTGTCATTTCTACTCGTGCCCGCTATTGTATTGCTTGAAATTTGCGTACCGGCGGCTAGTTTTGCATGCGGCCTCGTTAAACATGGCTGCCGCTGCGGTTGCGACGTCGGAGGATCTGTCGCAAGACCCTGCGTTCATTGATGAGCTCAACGCCACTGCTTCGACGACACCTTTTAACAATCGCCATGAGACTATATTGCACACTTCTCTAGGGACTGATAAGCCGTTTTCCTCTCAGTCTCCCGGGCCGAAAAAAGTTAACGGCCATAAGAAGTTGAATGCTAGCGAGGTAGCTGCCTGACCTTACTTCTGTTCAGTCACATATTAACTCGAATTCGATTTAGGTTAACGACCTTATTCAATCCAAAATTTGGCAACTAGAGTCTGATGTCTTCCAAGAAGAGGATGAAGAGAAAGCCACGGGTTAGTTTAAATTTCCTCGTGATCCTGCAATCAATCGATGCTTAGCATTTTCATAGCACGTGCTGCCCGTAAGGCTAACAAGGAGCTTACGGAGCTTGTCGACAGCCATGAGGACTATCTTGGCAAAATTACTGCAATTCAGCAGAAGTATAGCGAGCTTTTTCAAGAGATGAAGCGTCATGAGAGAGAGCATATGAGGGCCAAGAAACGGGCTGAGCAGCTTCAGAAGGAAAAGGATCAGGCTCGCAGCGACGTGAAGAAGGCTCTGTCTGTCAAGGAGAAATTGGAAAATCTTTGCCGTGAGCTGCAGAAGGAGAACAAGCGTGTTAAGGTTGGTGATGTGCTTCGGTATTACGTTGTGCAGGTTCTAATATAAGTGCAGGAGGAGAGTAAGAAGCTTGCTCAGAGCGAACAAGAGAAACGGGACGAACTTTCATCCAAGTTCGAATCCAAGATTTGGGAAATCAAATCTAGAATGGAAGAACATCACGGTGAGAAGTTAATACAACAAGCCGACGAAAATGATGTTGTCAAGGATCGGTTGAAGACATTTTTTGAGCAATATGAATTGCGCGATGCTCATTTACACAAGCTTCTTCGCTCTAAGGACCTTGAAGTTCAAGTCTACATGGCGAGATATGACAGACAGCGGAAGCTTGCCGAGGCAGAGACAGCACGTGCGAAGATGCTTCTTAATCAAGTTTCAACATTCACTCAGACTGAAACTGAATTGAGATCCCAGCTCAATGTCTATGTTGAAAAGTTCAAGCAAGTCGAAGATACGTTGAACAATTCTAACGATCTGTTTCTGACGTTCAGGAAAGAAATGGAACAGATGACCAAGAAGACTAAAAAACTCGAGAAGGAGAACAAACAGCTCACTAAGAAGGCTGAGACCATGAATAAGAACATTTTGGAAATGGCGGAGGAGCGCACAAAGCAGCAAAAGGAGGCTGAGACTACGAAGAAGCGCATGACTAAGCTCGAAAGCCTCTGTCGCGCATTTCAAGCGGAGCGTATTGCGCTGGAAAGCAAGATAGCTGAACTTGAAGGTGGTCTTCACGAGTCATATGATGACGACGATGATGCGGATTACGACGACGAAGAATACGATGAAGATGAAGAAGGGCTTGATGATTTGGATGAGGAAGACGTAAAGATTGAAGAATCGCCTGATCTCGTTGACAAAGACAACTTCCTTTTCGATATCAAGACCATTGAGCAGGCATTGAAACAATATGAACCCGCGCATGTCAGTGGCAATGAGTCGTGCCCTATTCATAACGAGTCTGGGCCCCGAAGACAGGAGCGGCTCAAAATGCTATTGGAGGAGCATAAGCATCAACTGAAGGTTGACAGTGTTGATTACATGCATATGCAAGGGTGAAATTGCTTTTTAAGTTGGTATTGTAGTCGAGAAAATTTCGATAGAAGGGGAAACTGTTTTGGAATTTGTACATACTCAACATAATAAATAACAATGCAATGCATTATTTGGACCGTGTTGTTTGTCAAAGATAAGCTTAACATATATTTCGTCAAGAATAAACTTAAACGTTATACATTTCGAACATTTGTTAAGTTCAGACACAAGACGCCTCGTGGCTGTGTTCATCTGACCAGCGTCGAGGTCTCGAGATCTGCGTTTGCGAGCCGCACGCTAAAATGGCAGAGTCAAAGCCGCACGCTAAAAGTGTAGACCCAAACCACACAATTTATGGCCTGATATATTGCTTTGTGTCGTAGTTACAACGCTATATGCGTATAATTTGGACTGATATGTTAAAAGACCCAACTTGCGTGCACGGAACCCATTCAGACGCCACATTTTAAAAACTAGGCTCGACGGCACCTTGTCGGGCCTGTTTCCCTTCAGGATTTTCGCCTTCCTTGGAACCCTTCCTTCCATATTATTGCCTGCAACGATATACGCACCAAGTCGACAACAACATTTAAATTACACTTGAGAATTTGATTACGGTATTTTGACGACAATGACGAAAGAAACTCGTGCACATTACCGTCCCTTAGAAGTTGCCATCTCATCGAAAGTGGCTCTCGAATATGAGGAGGAATACAGCGCGCACAACTATCATCCACTTCCTGTCGTGTTTTCAAGCGCAAAGGGCGCACATGTATATGATCCAGAGGTAACTTGCGTCAACTGCATTTGACTAAGACCATTGCAAGGCCTCCGCGTTGTGGCATTTGGAATGATCTGCAATTTAAGACATGCTACTTACTTTACACAGGGAAATGATTATTTGGACTTTCTCTCTGCCTACTCAGCGGTGAATCAGGGCCATTGCCATCCGAAAATCATTAAAGCTCTGATCGATCAGGCTCAGAAGCTTACGCTCAGCAGCCGTGCATTCTCGAATGATGTATTCCCCAAATTTGCCAAGTACATCACGGAGGTAATAAATGTTTGATATTTCTCTTATATTAAATATTAATTCGTTGCAACAGTATTTTGGTTACGACATGGTGTTACCAATGAACACTGGTGCAGAGGCAGTTGAAACAGGACTGAAGCTTGCCAGAAAGTGGGGTTACTTGAAGAAAGGCATTCCAGAGAGTCAGGCAATTATTCTTACCGCGGCAGACAACTTCCATGGTAGAACTCTTGGTGTAATTTCTATGTCTACTGATCCCGAGGCTCGAGACAATTACGGTCCCTACTTGCAGAACGTCGGACCCATCGTACCAGGCACGAACAAGTTGATTCGATTCAACCATATCGAGGATATTGAAGACGCTTTGAATGCCGTTGGAGACAGGGTAGCTGCTTTTTTGGTTGAGCCTATTCAGGGCGAGGCTGGAGTTGTCGTGCCCGACGACGATTATCTTCCAAAGGTAGCTGAGCTTTGCAAAAAGCACAATGTGCTCTTGATCTGTGATGAGATTCAGACTGGCGTCGCCAGAACTGGAAAGATGCTCTGCAGCGAGCATTATGGCGTGAAGCCGGATATTGTTCTCCTAGGAAAAGCTATTTCTGGAGGCGTTCTTCCTGCTAGCGCCGTGTTGTCTTCGAAGGAGATCATGCTCTGCATTGAGCCTGGAACTCACGGATCTACTTATGGCGGCAATCCTTTAGCAAGTGCTGTATCGATTGCTGCCCTGGAGGTGATTAGAGATGAGAATCTAGTCGAGAGAGCAGTAGTTCTTGGTGAAAGATTCGTCACTGCCTTAAAACGCCTGGAAGGTGGTATTGTCAAGGAGGTCCGTGGAAAGGGACTGCTGACCGCCATCGTCATCGACAATGAAAAGGCCAATGGAAGGTCTGCGTGGGATCTATGCCTCTTGTTAAAGTCCAGAGGTTTACTGGTATGCTTTATCTTGGTTCGTCTGTTTGCAGAGCTAGAATCGTGCTAATGATTTGTTAGACTAAACCTACTCATAAAAATATTATCAGACTCGCTCCTCCATTAGTGATCTCTGAACAAGATCTAGATAAGGGCATTGATATTATAAAAAATGCCGTCCTGGACCTTGGAACTGCTGAAATCAAGGAGTGAAAGGCCACTTTGCGTTTGGAGGGGTAAGTAACAGCGTCACACGCTGGGAAGGTGCCTCAGCACGAATGTATATATCAAAACTTGTCAGATTGTTTGCGAATATGATTTTGAAAGTCCTATAGGCGTTTGTTGCAAAGTTTTCTACGGTAGTGGATTGGTATTGACAGCACACAATGGTGGATATGCATTATGCGGATTGTAGCCATTGTGAACGTGCCAATCTCAAATGTATAATAATTACCTACAGACGCTGGAATAGATCATAAACTGTTTGTCTTATCAACCGTATTTAACCGGCATGAGCGCCGATCTTGATCGGGAATGGCTGCTAGACGATAGCGTACCGGCGCTACAAGCCCATGTAGACCCGGCAAGTAAAACCCCTCTCGAAGTAGACGAGAGCAGCGGCAACTGCTCTTTGGAATTCAATATGCAGTTGGGGGAAGGATGAGATGCCGTGTATAAGCCGCTAATCGAGCCCCATTATAATGTGGGGAAGCAGGGGCTTCAGGAACTCGAGCGTAACTTGTTTTAGAGTACGCGCGGCTCTGCAAACGAGAAGACAGAATTCGAGTCGATTCTGCATTATTAAAGTTCCAAAAACCGTTCTCGTCCTCCAGCAACACGGAATAAGGCGTTTGCTCTATCTGCATTGTTGCCGAATCGCATCCTACCTTCGATTGGGTTGACCGGATCCGGGTCTTGTGCGCGAGCGGACGCGTGAAACATATTTCACCTTCGATCCTGAAGCAACTGGATAGGCGAGATTGTGGATCACAATGGGAGACAAATCTATCAGCCAAAGCTTTGGAGGAACCTTCTGGTCAAATGACTATTATTCTGGTGAGCTTAATAGCTGTCGAGTTAATTGGACCGAAAGAGCTACTAATAGTGTTCCTCATAGGACTTAACGTACTGCACGGCAAACAAGTTCAGGGGTTCTATGAAAACAGTCAGATTCTCCAATTGATGGATCATTTACGCAATGCCGAAGAAGCTTATGGTAGGCAACTGGAAGATGCGGCAAGGGAACTTGCTCCTTCGGCAAATGGATTCGGTCGCGATGAAGGCGCGAGTCTTCGAAAGGCTTATGAGGCGATAGTTATACAGGTCGTCAAGAAAGGGTCTGCACATATAGATATTGCAAGAGGCATTCAGGCAATGGCTATTAACCCATTCGCGGAGTTCGCCATTCAGCATGAGCGTAGGGTTCGCGAATCCGTCAAGCACGCGACTGGTATGGTCGACACGGTGAAAAAATTGCAAAGGGAGGTTCAAAATTCAGCGAGGACAGTTGAGACCAAACGTAGTAATTTAGAGCGGCATAAGAGCGAGGAATCCATCAGTTCACAAGTAGAAAATCCAAAGAAGGATGAAATTACTTCTCAAAAACCTATGCGCACTGGGCCGGGATATACAGATGAGAACAAGCCGCCTGCTCAGTCTACACCGCTAGATCGTGCTGCCACTAATGGCTCCTTGGGGTCAAAGGATGACGATGATATTGATGAGGAAACCTTTTTCACAATCGCAGGAATTGAGTATAGTAGAGACCAACTGGGAAACCTATTGTCAATGATGCTGGATAAGATACCTCAGTCCGATCATAAGGTTGCAATATTGGGCACATATCACGACACCTCTTTAGGAGCCGATATTGTCGAATGGATTACAAGCAATACGAGAGCCACGACGACCGCTTTGGCAGAAGAGTTTGGTCAAGATCTTTTAGAATACGGCTTCGTCAGACTGGTCGGAAATATTGGCAACACGTTCGTCAATAGCTCACGTATGCGCTATCAATGGCGCAAAAAGGCCTTTCTGCTAGCTGGAAAGGTGTCGCCCAAGGCAGCGAAAGAAGGCGTACTGGGCGAGAGTTTATTAGGTCTCTACAATGCAGCAACTGGCGTGAATAATGACGAGAGTCCCATTGAACGACTCGAAAGGGAATTGCAAACGGCAGACGAAAAGTACAAGGCCGCAATAAAGCAACTTGATGCAACTCGATGCTATCTTGAGGAGACCTTGATCTCGCATTTCAAGAATATGGAACGATATGATTTTGAACGGATCGAATCTGTCAAGCGTTATTTGAATGTCTTCTCGGCGTGCATGGCGAATAGTATTCCAAGAATGCAGGCGATCGTTGATGAAATCGAGTTATATCAGGAAACCATCATGCCTTGGAATGACGTTAAGTTCATGATTGCTAGCTACCAAACAGGCTATTTCGTGCCGCAGACGGATGTCTATCGAGCAGAATTTATGAGAAACAATTTACAGCAGATGTTCGGAGTCAATTTCATCACACGTTTGGAGGAAGAACAGCGCGAAATCCCGTATATCGTTCCCACCATCCTGAGGCATCTCGAGGACGTTTACCCCACGCTCGAGAACGATAACATCCGGGGAGACGTGTGGTTACGTCATGTGGCCTTGTCAGAATTGCACAAACTGCGCAGTGAAATAAATACAGGAAAGACTTTCGCACCGGAAATCCTCACGCGCTACCAGCCCCATGTTGTCGCCAGTGTTTTGAAGCTATATTTCTTAGAGCTCCCGGATTCCTTGGTTGAAGGTAGATTATACGACGCCATTAAAGACTACTACGCTCATCGGAGTGGAGATATTGATCTGGCTACTTATCAGAATAATCGCGAATTCTTGTTGCCTTTAACGAATATTTTGGAGAAGTTGAATGAGAAGAAGTTAAAGACTTTAATCACGTTAACTCTCCACTTCCAGCGTTTGGTGCATGTCCTTCGTTTGGGTCCACAATACGAGGTTGAGTTGGCCCAAGAGATGTCTAGACGTAAGAGTGTGCTTGACCTACGTTTTGATGGTCGTGTACTAACGCATGTAGTTCTACTTCGCCCAAGAGTCCAGTCACCTGTTACAATGGGCGACTTACATGGTCAAAGATTTGTTCTTGATTTGATTCGGAATGGCGTTATCATTTTCAGAACCTTAAAGGCCAATCTTAAAATCAAGAGGGGTGATTCATTGAACGAGCAGGAGCAGCGCCCTAAGGTGGTTGATATAACAGGTTCTCTTGGCGAGCGTGGTGGATCTCCAACGCTTCAAGGTGACGGTCGACTCGATTCACCTAACATTAACCATGGGCAACCAACGTTGAATATAGTGCTAACTCCTGCTTCTCGCCGACGGCACTCATCAGCATCGATGAATCCTGCTCAGGCGGATGACGCGCAGGCATTAGGTGATAATCCGGGCTCAATCGCTGCAGGCTCCCCACTTCGTCGGAATGAATCGCCGCACTCATTGGGCTCTATTCCAAAGATAGTTGTCCCTAACGTGCCCACCTTGTATATTAACCATGATTCAGAGGAAACTGGTAGCCATGGGATCACTGCGAGCAAAGACTACCCGGATTTGCCTGAACGAACAACGAGTCTAGGGCATATTCGTGGAAGAAGTTTGGTCGGCGAAGTAGACGCGAATGCTGATAACGAAAATATCGTTACAGATGGTGCTGGTGACACGGCTACCCGATTTCAAGGAATACAACTCATCGACCCGCCGATGGCAGATGAGTTTTAATCGACATAACTGAATGACAGTTATGAATTGCCCTTTTGCTTATTATGGTTTGGTTTACGCGTCCGGAATATCAACACTGATATTTATTTGTTAGTCGGTTTTAGTCTGCCTTTACTTGTCGATGAACTTGGTTTGTGACAAAATAGAATAACACTTGTTGTGCCGCCATATTAAGCAAGTTCATGACAACGATGGTTACCGCCTTAAAGTTGGTTCATTAGCCATCATTAATACGACAGTCTCGTGATACCTTACGACGACATGCTGAATCATATAAATTGTCTTCAGAGTTCAGTAAGTAGCAAATAGCGACTCAGAACTGGCACATCTCCATATAGATGAACAACAGTAATCGAGATATAAAAGCATCTGCCAATGTTCGAGTGTTTGATTGGCCAGGGTGAATTTGCGAACGAAGATGCATTCAAGGCATATATTACTTAGCTCGTCGCAAATACACCTTATAAATGCATGCGCCTGTTACTACACACCTTGCTGCACATTCGCCCGAGGGAGACTGCTGGCTTCGGAATCCATATCTGCTCTAATTTTGGCCGAATATGGATTAGTGCCAAACTTAATTTCTGCCAGCAGCTCGACTGCTATTCCGACGTGATACGGTATAGCTTGAAACTTTAAAATTCGGAAGCGAGCACATATTGGTTTGTCTTGCTTTAATAAATAAAAGAAGCCCAGTCCCACCTCCGCTTCGCGATTACCGTTCCAACAGGATTTCCATATTGTGATATGGTAACAGCCGTTCATTTTCAGATTTAGAATCAATATCATGCAGACTGTTACGGAGACTGTTACGTCGGGGCCGGCCGACGTTTCCGACGACGAGTCGCGACCGCTGCTGAACAAGGCGGACTCGTTCTCGACCGCCCGGTCCGCGTCGCGACGACATTCGTTCCATTCTCATTCGAAAACATCGTCGACTGACTTAGAATTTTTGGAGGAGGTTGTATTGCTGAAAGTATAAGTTCCTTTGGGTTCAGATTTTCTGCTGCGTACTAATGGTTAATTACAGCTTGATTTGTTTTTGAGCCACCTCGAACAACGCCTCCTATCCCTGGAATCATACAGTGCAGAGAAACTTAATAGACTTGATGAAAGTCTAGTGAACGCATACCAGACCTTGGTTGCAGTGAAGGACTCATGTGGCAAACTAGGAGGAGAAGTTATTGGAGAAGGATGGCGACGAGGCGAGGCCATTGTTGGCATTCTCGAACGGCGATACAACGAGTCGCTAATTACCAAAGACTCTTTGCCCTCAAAGGTCGCTGCTGGAATGCACTTCCTTGAACAAAAGCTGTCAGATTTGGAGGGACAGTGCTATACGACAGTCAACGAAACTATACAGACTGTCGATACGAAACTCAGCGATTCTGCAGATGCGTTCAACCGAAGTATCGAAGCTGCTCTGAAGGCTGCAAAAGAACGGCTCATTACTTACGAGGAACTCCCCTTACAGTGGCGGGAAAATCCATATATCTACCGCGGATACCGATTTTGCGCGAATTACACCGAATGTCTTATCAGTATGGTGAAGATTCACAACGAAACTTGCAATATCTGGACTCATGGTTTCGGGTTCTTTATGATGCTTAGTGTCGCCTTATATTATTACCCATCGTCACCGAATTTCAAAAACTTCACTACATGGGACAAATTTGTTTTTGGAATATTTTTGGTTGCGGCTTTGAAATGCTTGCTCACGTCCACAATTTGGCACACGTTTAACAGTATCGGTATTTTGTCCCATAAGCGGTGTTTTGCCTGTGTCGACTATACAGGCATTTCAGTTCTTATTGCATGTTCTATTTTAACGACACAGTATACGTCGTTCTACTGCCAACCTATGTGGCAAGTAATTTACATGACGGCGACTGCCGTATTTGGTATTGCTGGTGTCGTTATGGCATGGCACCCGGCTTTTGACGAGCCTGAAAACAGATGGCTGCGAATTACGCTTTTTGTCAGCCTGGCGATGTCAGGAGCTTTGGGTCTTGTTCATCTCTCTTTCACCAGAGGCATTATCAGCACGCTGATGTTCTATTTCCCAATTGCGAAGAGCTTGCTGTGCTACATTGCCGGTGTTGTTGTTTATGGATGCTTATTCCCGGAAAAATACTTTCCAGGCACCATTTTCGACTGGATTGGAATGTAAGTTTCTTGGTTCATGTTTTTTGGGAAGTATTAGTAACATAACTTTTGAATAGGTCCCACAACATTTGGCACTTGGCCGTTGTCGGTGGTATCTACTATCATTATACTGCCACTCTGAAGCTTCTAGGAGAGGCTAGAGGATTCAGCTGTGCTGCTCATTAATGGATTAAACTCCGAATTCGACGATTGACTTACTTTAAAGTTGAAGTGATCATTTTATATTCCTAATTTTTGTTCTTGTTCGGTTTCTATCTCATTTTGGCGTTCAATAGAGTTTTATGTGCGGGGATACATGCTTTTTGGCAACGACGAACTAATGGCATATTCAACATGGCGGATTGTAAAATCAAGGCTACGATCGTAATGAGTTGAACATATCGCTGCGATTATTCAGTGGGGTTTGTATCTGCCAGCCGCGAGGGAGGGTTCGCATGTACAATTTTTCCATAATATTGTTGGCTTATTACGATATCAGCATAAATATATGACTCTCTCTTCGAGTAAGGATTTAAAATCAAAATTTAGAGAGATTCGTGAAGCTGCTAACAATTTCCCATCCCTTACCCAACTCAATTACTTCTCAAGTTCTAAACCTGATTGTTGATCACGATGGCTTACCACCTGACCACAAAAGGCTTATATTGGCCTGGTAGCCACGCGGACAAAGAATTCATTTCTGTCGATTGTGCCCGAATTTTTAAGTATATGGCTTCCGTCACTCCAAGGCTTCAACAAAGATGAAACCGTCCTCAACGCCGTAAAATTCGAGGGCAACGATCTGCCACTCATCCCATCAAATCCCAAGACTTCACAGCCGCTCTTTTCGCCATGGCCGCCGTCATAGGAGAAGAGATCTTGTCCTTGCGCGGAGACCCTACCGGTGGATACTACTCAACAGCGTATGTATGTTACAGTAGATGGTCAAGATGTCTTCAAACTCTTCAAACTCTTCAAAACCAATCCCATCGAGACACGGATTTGACCATGGTGCTTGTCCGGGTGACACCCACGTCAAGTACCGTGCACCGACATCTACCACACGTCGTATGGTATCAAGTTCATAGCTCCACCTTCCCGCATGCCATTCTGCAAGTGCTCGAAATTCCCCTCAATACACCGTGCATGGGTGTCAAGGAAGCATATGAGGTTATCAAGTCTGTCACTAGTCTGTCACTACAACATACGAAGCACGCGAGCTGGAGATGCTGTTGCAGGGGCGTGGTTTGTGCGGTTCCATTTGCATGAGTCGTACATGGGGAAGAGCCTAACGCGGTGGCCGTTGCTGAACTATACTAAGTTGCCGGAAACACCAGAGCTACCACCAGCACTATTGTCAAAGACGGCAGATCAGAGGCCGCTTGCCAGCATCAAGATCATAGAGATGGCCCGGATTATAGCAGCGCCTGCGTGGGGGTGTCAACTGCCTGCATTTGGCGCTGACCAGGATCTATGCTAAAGATATCGTAAATCTCGGTGTAAGCTCCTCTCATTCTACTCGAACATTCCCGCACATAATCAGAGATAACTAGTCCGACAACCCTTTCTGGTCAGATTCTAACTTTTGGGAAATTCAGCCCTTCCAACTCACCTTAACGGCGGGCAAACGAACCTGCGAGCTTGACCTACAGACAGAAGCTACTTTGTACTCCTTCATCAAAGACGCCGACGTCATCATATAAATGGCCACTGCCGCGAAGCCCTCGAGCGTGCACAAAGGTCTACAAACTCGCTATATCCAACAGGCGCGGCAAAGGGGCTTGTATCCAGACGAGCACTGCTGCGACCCTGACGGGTATTGGTCAGGAAGCCTGGCTGGCAGAAATTGCAGATGCCGCTGCCGGAAGTTCATACGTGTTTGGAAAAGCGTACGGGTTTGAAGAAGGCAAGGCACAGGCGTCTTGTCTAGTGTCCTAATTTCGGACCTAGGCACCAGCGTCATAGGATTGGTGACAACGCTCATGGCACTGCGAGACCGAGGTAAGAACGGCGGTAGCTATCATGGTACCTTAGCATTGACAACCTACAATATGGCAACTTTGCTGCCTGAAGTTGGACTCTAGCGCAACCAAGATTGTAAAGAAGATCCAGGACTGTTAAACAGTATAATACGTATTCCTTGAAGAACTAACTAGATGGGAGAAGGTCCCTCTACATATACTAATAGAGAGGCTGGGATTGACTTGTCACTTAATATCTCCTCACGTGACGTATATTTCAACAATGACAAGTTCGCTTTTGCGCCGATGAAACCGGATCTATATGTTGAGGATTTCTTCCTTTTGATCTTGGATGTGTGGCATAAACAACCAAGGCTTACTGCAGATAAGAGTTTCTGAACCGTCTTAGAGAATCCGTACAGCAAGGAATTGAAGATTCTATCCCCCCGTGGTGCGATATGCCGCGAAGGAATCTTCGCCGCATTAGAAAAGTGTCCTAGTACCTTTTTGCCACTTTGAGGAATTGAAATATGGTATCTGATGAGAAGTAAAAGACACGATCTGTTTATCTTTTAGGGTAGTTAGAATGACAATTGTTCGGCATCACGATAGTTTAACTGCGTTGATGGAGCTTTTATGTGTGCCTGATGGCGGCTAGGAGTTCAAACATAGGTATTCATTCCAACTAGTTACTGTAAATCTTTCCATATAATAAAAGAAACGATCTCGACTCCATCAATAAATCCTATTGTTGCATTGTGCGTTAAGATACAGACACTTGGGCCTTGTAGCCATTAATCCGTTGTCTTGAAAGATTTGTGTGAAAGGCGGCTTGGCCGCAAGGAATACTTGATTGGCTTCCCAATTCGATCGAGAATCAAATTACTCTGCAGAATTAGGACCAATGAACGGTAATTGGCACAGCCGTAGCTGCACGTTGGGTTCATAAGTCAAAGCTACTCTTCTCGGAACCAGCATCAGATCATGGCCTGTCAGGCGATGGTGCTTCACGATGAAAGGGCGAATTACCTGATCGATGCGCTGGACAACCCTTACACGGCGCTCGACGAAGTTCGGTGCGCTAGCAGCTGGAAATAAAGGCGCGACAGCAATCGATACCGCTTCGAAGTGAGCCATGACTAGTAGCACGCGTGGGTCGTGATAGGACATTCGCAGGAAGTTTGTTGGCATCCAGTGGAGCCAGGTACGCATTGGGTGCAGGGCTTTTAGTTGCGAGGTGGCGGATGGTCCGGGGGGCGCGATACGTTGATTTTGGATAAAGTTATAGAGCTCTTGCACGGAGACGCGGAGCTCTGGTGCGTCAGCGACTAAGGGGCGCAGGCGGTCTAGGGATGAACAGATGGACGTGTCGATGAGGAGATTTGATGGAGCCTCGGGAGCATCGTCAGAGAGATCATCTCCGATAAGGCTAGGGATGATGGCCACGTCATCGAAATAGTCCCTCATCTCCGAGATGTGGTTCCAGCTTTCCATTGCTTTCAGAACCTAGAGAAGACTTCAACATACTACTCTTCAGGGTGTGAAACGAGGCGACTGACCGATCGGATGCCGCGCTTTAAACACATATATGTTTGTCTAGTAATTTTTAGCTCCTGTTCAGACGCACTGATCGTGATCTTACGGATCTGGTGCCTGCCAAGATAGCACAACGGACGCGGCGAGTACCGCGTCGACATTTTTAATAGAAATTTTGTTTATAGCATCCTGAAGGCTGTGGAATGCTCGACCCCTATGCAAATATCCAAGCTCACTTATTTCGGCGTTTTTGGTAGCTAAGGCCAGATGAGTTGCCCCGAGGCCCATTACTGCTTCGCGAACACACTCGTGGGAGACTGCCAGTCTCATAATCCTACAATAAATGGTATTAATCCAACAGGAGCGAGAAATATGAGAACATCAAGCTTACAAGGGAAGTTCTGTAGTCCCAAACGATAACCTGTAGCCTCCACCACGTTGCAGTTCATCTGTAACACGGCATACATGGTGGATAAATTGACTATCTGCAGCTGAATCCACACCGTGCAACTCCTGGAATGCGACTGGAAATTGGACAGGCAGTTGCGGGTATTCCTTGATCACTTCTTGTGACTTTGCGGACCAGTCTAGGATTGCTTGGGTCCAGCTATTACATTCTGAAGATGCTACCAAGTCCAAGAAGTCACAACGGCAGCCGTGCCGGGAGCAATTGCCACTGTCATATGTCCATCAGCCCCCTTGAATGAAGCAAACATCATTCATTCGTACCCACCATTGCGGCATCAGCTCATCACAGCGAACTCTTCTGCGTTTACATGTCTTGCAGCCAGCTCTTGATTTGGTGTGGCTTCGTCGAACACTGGTGCCTTGCATGATCGCCCTGTATGGCGTTCTCTATCTTGAAAAGTGGCGAGAAGATAAGATCTCCTATACTTGAGGGGCGTCGTCGAAGACTGAATGAATGAAGTCTATTAATTCCACCCGGCTAAAGCCTTGAACACAGGACGCTATGTGTATGGTGCACTTAGTCTGGTTGCAACAACCCTAACCTCAGAAATTTAATCTTAAATAACCCTAACCCGTCCCAGTTTTGTGTAATATTTGTACCACTGGCTTATATTTGAGCATGAACTATATTTATTAACGTGATCGGTAAGCTAACCGATCGCCCGCGCGAGCCGATCGCCAAACTCAACATCAGCTTTATTTGTACTTATAGCAACCATATCAACGTATATAACAATATAATAAATAAGAATTTATTCTGCATCGCCTTTGCATGTACGTGAGGTATGTCCGCTTTGGTTGCAAGGGCTACACCGTCTGATAGTACGTGTTTCTTTACTGCTGTGTTCCCGTTGGACCACTTCTTCATGATGTGGTGTGCGACGTTGCCTATCAGTTAAAATCGCGGCCTGATATAGTGCTAATTCCGCACTTCTTTATCTGATCAATTGCAACATGCGTTCGACCTGGCGGGCTTACTCTGCCTAATATATTTTAATTTTCTCTGTTTGACGTTGTAGTTGCATTACAGTCTTCGGCGTGTCAGGTACCTATGTCTCTTGAGATAAATGTGGCTGACTGCTCTCCGGACTAGGTGTGTGAAGCGAAGGTGAAAGGTTACTCAACACCCTACTTGGATCATACGGAACCAGCCCTGTAGCTCTAAATCCACTCTGAATATTTGAAGCAGATAATGCCTCTTGTCGGGCGATTTGATATAGACGTAGAAAATCCAACTTGTCGATGTGATATGTACCAGCCCTCGTACTCTCTTCAACTTGGCGACTGTAAGCTCGCTTTAGAGGCGCGAAACAGCCCACATCGAGCAGTTGAAGTAGATGTGACGAATGAGCTGGCATACATAGCGTAATAATAAGGTTCAATACTGATCAAATTCTGATGTAATATGACTTCCATGCCCGTCCAAAATTAGTAACCGATATTTTCCCTTTGTGCGAGCCCGTGTGCACTTGTCGAAGACTTCTCGAAGCCATTGAAGGCCAAGCTCGTTCGTGATCCAACCGTTACTACTCACCGCTATTGACCAATCGTGTGGAATATCACTAAACCAAGGTGTTTGGAACACCTTGCCTTGAAAGATAACCATAGGTGGTACATTCCATCCAGTGGAATTGACCGCTTCAACAACAGTGACTCACTCACGATTCCCTGGCTGCTTCAGAAACGCCCTCCCTTCGCTTTCGGCAGAAGTGACAATCTTTGCAGTTCCCATAACACCCATTTGGAAGCCGGTTTCGTCAAAGTTGTAGATATCGTCGCCAGTAATCCCATACAGACTCCGCACGCTTAGTAAGAAGTAGGTCGGCCATTCTTCGCACGTCTGCCACTCTAGGAGGAAGTCCTCGCTTGTCCATTGAAAGGATCCATTCTAGAAGCACTTCTTCTTCTCTTTGAGTGAGTTTTCGCGTCGGTGTGATAGAATCGCGTCGTGATATGCGACCTCTCAGACGATCGTGAAGGGTAGAGTAGGGGACGTCGTACGACCGCGCCGCGCCTTTAATACTTGAAATTTTGCCGTTTTTGTATGCTTGAATTGCTAAGAGAATTCTTCCCTCCTTACTTTGATCATGTTCGCCATGGTTGCTACGTTATAAATAACTGAAGTACGTGTCGCGTGACAAAATGAAGAGGCGATCGGTTAGCTTGCCGATCACGTTACTCTATAAAACAAGTTGCAGTAACATAAAAAAATCACTATCGTTAATTTGTGCACGATTCTAAGTCGAGACTGAGGAAGCATTCGGTGGGATTTGTACCTCCGCCGCGAAAATTGCAGTTTTCCCATCTAAATTGTGTGCGCAGGCGTCTTTATGCCGCCATGCATGTCTCGAAAACTTGGGCACGCGTCCGATTGGCATCTCATCTAGAATCTTGGGAACACGGACTTTGAGCTCTGCGTATGAATAATCACACTCAGCCTTCGCTTCTCGCTTCGCATTCCAAACACGTTCGATGAAGTTACATTTGCAGTGGAATTTGGGATACATTTCGAACAAGTGCCCTGATGCACGGACTGAAGGCGAAATCCGGCTGCCGAGCGAGGATATGCGTTGCACAGCACAACACAGGCTGCGAGAGGTCAACAGTGCCTGCCTTCCCTGTGCTTCTGAGGGTCAACCCCTCTCTCCAAAGACCTCGTTCTTGCAATATGGCCTCATACCCTTCTGGTGCCCAGCTTTCACATGATCGTGAGGATAAGTAATTGCTTGACAGACAATCTGGCCATCGCGCTCGTAATAACCATCAACAATAGCTGAGATACTTGGCTTATCATTCAATGTCAGCTTGGATGTCAGCAGGGCATCAGATGGAAGAGCTTGATGGTTCGACGACTGATCGAAGCAAAAGAGGCTGACACATCTTGGATGCAAATTCTGAAAATGGGTATGGCAGCTGTGAGTTGGCTAACCATATCAGCAGATGTCCAATATCCATCACGATTCTGGCCAGGTTCAATGATCTGTCTGGCGAATTCTTCTTCGAAGCGCAATGGTCCATGGCAAACGCTAATAGAAATCAGAGACCATTAATCCAAGGCCTTGTCCCTTTTTCTTGTTGTTGACTCGCCCTTTTCTGTCCAAGTCACGGCTTTGTCATCGTTACTGTTGAAGTAACACTCATCATGGGTGCAGGCACAATCTCTCTGCTGCCAAGAGCCAGAGTAGGCTGGATCACAACCTCGCATTCTTCGCCGTCGTATTCCCTCATCTGAGATCCGGATGCCATCATTCTTTGAGCCCAACGCTGCCGATAGTGGACAACATCCTCTCTCTCATGGCCGTCAAAGTAAACGTCTTTACTGTGACGACCTAGAGGGAATCCCCAAAAGTGGAGATGACGAGATCGTTGCTAAAGATATTGTTACTTTTGCACAATCACCGCTGATTTCCGGCTATATTGTCCCTTCATAGAAAGATTTCAACGCTGTAGCTGTTCGCTGGTTCATCTGCATGCTTCGGAAGTCAAGAGCACTTTGCCGCTTCTTGTGCTTGCCTCGCTCGCCAGGTGGTGGCAATGATCCTGTTTGGGCAAACAGTTTTGCCCATACATGAATGACCCTGGCCATATAAGGACCTCTGTTCTGAAAGGTATATCTAGCAATTCTTAAAGACGTTTCCACCTCCGTTTGCAATTCAGTAAATCAATATAGCAAAGTCTGAGTGCATTGAGTTGGTTCTCTTCTGTCGCTGATATATTTTCTTTCCAGCGAGACTCAACTTTAGCCAGTAAATCACCTAGGGACGGTTTGTCGCTCGCGGTGTTACCTTCTGTAATGTTAGGTTCTATAGTTGTTAGTCGCGTGATTGTCCAGAGTCTGCTATTGTAGACTAACCGTTACTCGCATTTTGATCACTGCAATTCGAACCACTTGAAACTGTAAATTTATAATCCAACAATGAGCCCATACGAATATGTGTTTTCAACTTCGACTTCCACCGCCGTAAAGTCCTTTCGGAGTCTCCAGGACGCGTAGTATACTTGAGATTTTTGTCGCCTTCCGAGTAATACGAAATTTTGCTCAGCGTTTTCAGCTTAGCAATCTCTCCGTTGTCCCTACGGACTTCTTCCACATACATCTCTTCCTCAATAAATTTATTGTCAATCAAATGTTCGTCACCATCCTCATTGACGACGACTTCATCCATGGTGTCATGGGTATCCAAGAACGTGTAGTTAGTCCCATTCTCAGACAGCTGGTAATCAATTCGACTAATCTGAAGTCTTTTTCTCGCATTATTTTGGTTTGTTCTAGACCGCTTTGATCGAGGTGGCAACTAGTTGAATTGAGATGGGTACAGCCCTAATATACACCAAAAAGCCCCCTAAACACTCTAAATATAACGCTCACTAAAGCATACGAATCCCAAGGGATTCAGGGTTAGAGGGGTTAGTTATTAGTATATTCCCTTCAGAGCGCTTTGGTGCCTCAGGCAAAATAAATACCTAGGTGTCGAGTGTCGAGCATTACAAGCGAAAGCGACGGAACTCAATACGGCTTCATCAGTTGAAAATCACAAACAACTTTAATCAGCACATTTTGATAGTATCGACATATAAGTACACCTGTTCTAAACAGTGCAGTACATGGTCTTTACTACCTCTGAGCCATGACTCTTTTGTTGGCTGTCAACTTTGCTCTGCATGCATTGCCTGTTTCGGTGCTGTGGCAATCATGTATCAAGAGAAAAGAGAGGCATTCCTAGCACAAATATCGCGATAAGTAGCTTTCCCTTCAAGATTGCTGCGCCACAATATTTAGGGGCGACGTTTGCTATAGATGGAGGGTAATATGTCACAGCTCAATGTTGTTAACGACTCCAAGCGTCGCCGTAATACTGTCCGTCTTTTGACAGCTTTCAATCGGCGATAGTCTAAGACTAGGCACAGTTCTTTATCAATGCGCCGACGGGGCCATTTTTAGGGCTTGATAGACCCGGAGCTGAAACAAGCCAGGGTCTAATTTGGAGCTGGTGGAGTTAGGGGATAATGTGTGGATTTACACTTGTATTAGACGGCCGACCAGACCCCGGACAAATGCTTTAACAAAGCAAGAAAACCAACAAAAAGGTCTGGTGGTTTTTACGCCCTGCCATGGGTGACAAGTCTTACACCAGGCAAGGTGTTGGTACTGTGCACGTCCGGCCGTCCGGCTGACAGGATGGCTTAATTCGACGTCAGAGTTAGGGCACGACCTTCTACTCTCTGCACAAAACTTTGGTGCCTTATTTGGACGCCGTGCTCGTGCTATGGGTGTTGCTGCACGGCTCGGATGGTAGTCCCAGTTGGAACTAGTGCAGAGGCTAGTGTCAAGTTGCTTAAGAAGGCGACGGCGAAAGTATATCGTCTACACCAGTTAGATAGATCTTGCAGACGGTCCATGAACAGCTCGGCGACGGGCTTCGAGTACTCGGCCGAGAAAACTTGTCCGATGCCCGTTCCGTTGGATCCGTCATCAGCCTGGGGAACGGCCAACTTCACGGTCATACCAAAACTCAATCGACAGCGAAACTATTATGCGAGCGGATGATATAACAGCGTGAATGTCTGCGGATGATGCAGGACGTAGAGGGTCCATAACCCAACTTTGTCCTTCAGAGAGGAGTCCTAATTTGGGCAAATGAAGATCTTGTTAGTGTACGGCAATTCAGGCAGAGTATGGCAATGCTTGCAGATACGAAATGATACTGTGGCAGAGTGACGATGTTTGGCTAGAAACAGCGAATGGAATACTCCGTCTCACTTCAAGAAGTAAAACGGGATGCTCTCGTATCTGCAGCTGTGGTCCGTGGCGTTGCTCGAATTTTGCGGGGACAGGGACTTTACGAGTGTCGAATGTGGCGCCGCTTTTTTGAGCTTGCTGTTGAACATCGTCCTCAACCTGATTTGGATGATTTCATTCCAATGTCACGCCGATATCGTGTTCTGATTTCGGTGCTAAGTCACTTATAGTATACGTGCCAAGCATAAAGTAGAAATAGAGCCCGGCAACATTTTATCTGTCTCTACACAGCCTTTATTTTTGACCAGGGAGCGAAAACAAATTTCGGAACTGCTGTGACTTCTCTGCAGCAATTTTCATTCACCCACCATGACATCCACAAAATTGTTCTTCCTAGATCTTGGTCTATCAAAGATGAAAGGCTCGACACCTCAGGGCAGCATCCTCAGCTGCTACTCGGACGGCTCTCAGCTTCAGACCGTAACTGAGGGTATCACGACCGCTCCAGACGGCCTCGCTGTTGATATAGATAACAAACACATTTATTTCACCAACATGGCCGTACCATCCACTAACACTGGCTTCATCTCCCGCATCGACACGACAGGTCATAATCTGGTCACTATTATCCCTCCTGGAATCACATGGACACCTAAACAAATGACCCTCGAGAGGTCCACATCGAAACTATACTGGTCGGACCGAGAGGGAATGCGTGTTTTTAGGAGCAATTTGGATGGCTCGAATATCGAGATATTAGTGTGCACTGGTACCACCAACGCTGACCGCGCTGATCAGCGGAATTGGTGTGTCGGTATTGCCGTTGACCCTGAGCGGAAACTCATCTTCTGGACACAGAAAGGGCCGTCTAAGGGTAACCAAGGACGATTATTTTGCGCTGGAATGGACATACCAGAGGGGGAAACGGCAGAAAATCGGAGCGACAAGAGAGTCTTGCTTGACCATCTCCCGGAGCCTATTGATTTAGACTTTGACGCTGAGGCCAAACAGTTGTACATGACGGACCGTGGAGATCCGCCTTTTGGCAACACTGTGAACAAAATAGATGTGAGAGATTTAAATAGGGTGGTCAAGACTATCTTGGTGAGGAAGATGCATGAGGCGATTGGATTGGCGATTGATTCCAAGAACCGCAAGATGTACATGACAGATCTTGGTGGTTCCTTGT
This sequence comes from Lipomyces starkeyi, assembly GCA_018804115.1. Lineage (NCBI taxonomy): Eukaryota > Fungi > Ascomycota > Lipomycetes > Lipomycetales > Lipomycetaceae > Lipomyces > Lipomyces starkeyi. The sequence continues at coordinate 399,217 of JAGJTG010000015.1, forward strand.
ACACCGCAAACCTGGATGGCAGCGACGAACAGGTCCTATTCCCCAACTTAGGTGACTTGACTGGAGTAGCAAGTGTCGAGTATGAGGTCTAATTTGACTACGCGGCAAATTTCAAGTACATTTAATTCTGTCGTAAGCTCAACTCTGTCAGAATGCCAACATTTATTCCTCATGTTTATGACATACACACATACTCTTTGAGACCTAAGTTCTAAATTTTAAAGTTCCGGATGGAAGGCCATTCAAGACCTCATCATTGGAAAGGTTGCTAATGTCCTGGACCACGAGTGTCAGAGGCACGGGATCGGGTCGAAGTGGTCCAAATTACGCACGGAACATAGGAATTCCGGAAGTCTGCATGTATTGCTTACCAAACCAGCGAGATCCCCTATGAATCTAAGAAGAATGCCTTTATACATAGTTCAACACCAATATTACCAGCCTACTTAGACATATGGAATCATGATAAACTCGTTCGCGCTACGAACTCAATCGCATAACAACGGTAGCTATGTGAAATTCCTTCAAAGCACAAGTTCTGCCTTTTCATACATACAGAGTATATACACCTTCTAAACCAGCGTTGAACTCTGCCCCTTAAGTCGAATCACTTCGACTAAAACCGAATCTCTCTGCTCCTCTACTGCGTTCGGATCCACAGTATTTAGCCATTCTTGAACACTGGCATCTAATTTGCCTATGCTCTCACTATCCCACTTGAAAGCGTGTGCATCCATGTCTTTCTTCCATACTTGACTGCCAGGACCTAGATGTTCAAGTAGATGTTTGAACCCAGTCTTCCCACCACCTCCGCCAAGGATGTTAGTCATGAATGGTCCGGTAAGAGCCCAGCGTAGACCAAGCCCAGCAGTCACAGTGATATCTTGTAACCTAAGTTAGTAAAGTACTTGAAAGAACTAGCAGCACGGAATATAATCAAACTGACCAAGTTCTTCTGCAGAGACGATGCCTTGATTGACCAAACTATACGCTTCATTGCAGATAGCGGCCTGAAGCCGGTTAGCTATAAATCCCGGACACTCCTGTCGGACGAGTACGGGGCTCTTGTGTAAAGACCGATAGAATTCCATAGCTTGGGTAGAATATTTCGCGTCAGTTCCTGGATGTGGTACAACTTCGACAAGAGGAACCAAATGTGGAGGGTTGAAGGGATGACCGATGAGAACTCGACCTGGATTCTTCTTGCACTCGGTGACAAACTGGGAAGAGGGAATTCCAGATGAGGAGGAGGCAATAATGACATCTTCTCTGGTCCGCGAATCGATATTGGCGAAAAGTGCGCGTTTGAACTCCAACTTCTCCGGTGCATTCTACGTAACCGATTGGTGTCAGAATCGTTGTATTGAAAGAGTCAATCCCTTACCTCTTGTACAAAGTCTACATTTGGAAGATGATCATCCATGTTGTCAACGAACACATAATTAGAGAGCGAAGCACCCTCTGAAAGTCCTATCCCCTCGAGCGTTGGCCACTCTTTGCTTAGGTATGCTTTAAGCTTGTTCTTGGCTTCCGGCCCAGGGTCGGAGACAACGACATGTAGTCCACGAGCGAGAAAGAGAGCCGTCCAGCTGGCACCAATAACGCCTGTTCCGATTACAGCGACTGTCTTGATAGAGGAAGGCATGTCGACGATGGGTTCTGTGTGAATTGCTGGAAAATTATATCGATTCCGTGACTCTCAACAATCGTAGTCTGGTTTTAATCAGGTCAGGTATCGAGTGTAATGCAATCGAGAGTATTTTATAAACATGGTCTCATTAAAGTCAAGTTGCCGGAATGGCCGCTACGGAATCACTAGATGCCGGCATTCCAAATCAAAATGACACAGCGTTCAATCTGTCTCAGCACCTGAAGCGAGTACGAATGTAATATATTTAGAAGGCTCAGAACTGCTGAATTACTCCTTAGCCCCTTAGAGCCCTGTCAATATTCGCTGATCAGGAATTATCACGCTTAGGGGTTTTCGTACTCGTTAAGTGAGGGGGTGAGTAAGCTGCCGGCATGCTAGTTAGCGTCTTTGTGGGATGTTAACCTACAAAGGAGCTAGTTAGTGAAATATATAAGGAGATTCGTGGGGCAACTACCAACCATTCCTCTTTGGGACTAGCGTTTGGTAGAAAGCAGAGACCGACTGATAAGTTAAGATAGCAGGGATTCAGGTCCACTCAACCGCCTTGGCAGGGAGGCTTGCAGACACGAAGAAGGTGCGCACAGACATGCGGGCGCACAGATACGAGGATGGTGGCGCATACGCACTTGGGCATAGATCGTACCATGATTAGTCTCGGCCATCAGCTAACAAAGCCTTACTGCAATCGGGGTCGTCCTTCGATTTTGGAACCCCTTTGCAATGACATAGCTTTCTCTGCCACTCGTTTCTGCCACTAGATTGTCGCACACAGTATCCAGACATTCGGAATCCCAGGTGTCGCAGAGCACGGGCCATTTGTCCGCAATGTCGCTGAGGCAACAGCGGTGCAGCACAAGTTGCACCGCATCTCTTCCTACAATGGCAGACCGACAGCAACTGGATATATTGCACATTATCGTCGTTGGAGGCGGTCCTACAGGCGTTGAAATCATGGCAGAGCTGTACGATCTATTCGTCAGTTGTTGACTGGGCTTTGAATTTTGGGTTTGGAAAGGATATTGTGACGCGATAAAGGCAAGCCGGGCAAATAACGAAGCAACATGAGTTATAAAGTGACTATGGTATTGATGTGGATCCTACGGATCCATCTCTCTCCCCTCTGTCTCACAATACCAGGCAACCCTCTATCTCCTTGCCCAACCTCCTTCTTAATAGTCGCATCTACCCTGCTTTGATGACGGAACTGATCGTCTATACCGCACAAAAGGTTTGCCTAAAGAGCTAGGTGATCAGTGATAAGAGTTATAGTTGCAATCATTTAATTTGTTTAAAGTTCGAATATATTCTCCACATGGTATCTAATCACTTAAGAACGTCGCCAAACTGCTAACCGCCGCACTGAAAGAAAGAATCTGTTTGCATCCCCACGTACGATGTGTTAATATGCAAGGGCAATGGGAGTCACAAAGCAGTCACTTTTAAGTTCGCTTAGCGAGCTACTAACACGTATAAGAAAGCCATTCAGGTTTCGAGGAACCTATAGGGGAGATGATCGGATCCGCCCAGTATTCTGGTGTTTTAGACATCTCAACCTGAGAGCCAAGACGGGTGAATTCCCCGAAGGCCGTCTGCCCTGTCTGTAGATTGGGCTTGACCGGCTGGTGTTCGGGTCCTAACTTATCCAAGTCGAGAAGCTGGTTATTTTCGACGAACCCGAGTGCTTGCTCAAACATGATGGTTTGCGACAAGGTAACTGTCACCAAGTAACTACCACCTTCGGTGGCGCGTCGCAGCAATGCTGCTTGGACCCCAATCGATCCTAAGTAGCCAGTCAAGAAATCGCATACCACGTTCACGCCGTGCGGTAGCTGAGGTTGATCTGGCGACCCTATATCGCACAACATTCCGCTCATGCCGGCTGCCGTAAAGTCATATCCCATCCAGTCAGCCCATGGGCCAGATGACGTATTTAGTTTCACCTTCACATAGATGATTCCCGGCCGATACTGTGCCAGCGTTTCGGCGGAAAAGCCTTGCTGATCTGCCAAATGTGGGCGCAGATTCTCGACGAACACGTCCGCGTCCTTGACAAGGTTGTAAACTGCCTTCCGATTCCCATCATGACGTGCGTCCAGATAAGCTTCGCGGATTCCCGCTTGACACTGCCAATACATTGTAGGTTCTTCGACCCAGTCCAAGGTATTGAGGTTTAGGCAATCTGCACCTTGCGCTGCCAGCTGTCGCAAAACTGCCGGTCCTGCGACCACATGCACCATGCCGAGAGCTCGGATGCCCGAGAGCGGACGAGAGCCGGGGGGGAATGGCTCGGGTTTGCTGTCACCGATCTTTTCGATGTGGATGAGCGGCGCTGCAGCGTGGCGCTGATACTGTTCGCTGGATTGAAATTCCTCTCGAGTCCGGCAGATAACTAACGGCACGGATGCGTCTTGCGCTGCATTCTCCAAGTCGACCGCATCCCACTTTCGCGTTGCTCGCTCCAGCTGTTTTGGCAACGTGCCACTGTCAAGCAATCGCATGATCCTTTCCGTGTTGGAGCTGTAAAGTGACGTCAAAATAACGAAACGCCCGTCCCTCGTCGGCAAGATGTGGCTACCCAACTCCCCAACGTTTCCGCCCAACATTTGCGGCGTGCCGTTGACTAACGTGCAGTCCATGAGAGTATCTTGCCACGGACTCTGAATAGCATAGGCCTTTCTAAGATCGATGTGGATATCCTGGCTTTGGCCTGATCGCTTCCTCCAAATGATTGCAGAGGCAATCGCGTTTGCACCGCCTACAGCCGCAGAAGCGCAGGCGACCTTGATGTGGGTTGGGCGAATAGGATCCATCCCCGCGAACGTTATTTGCCCGCCGAAATCATCGCGCGATAGACCAGCCTCTTGTAGCAGGCCATCCACCACGGCTAGCAGGTCTGCGTGGTTATGCACAGGTTGATAAGGGAACATTGCAATACCACTTTCTCGTATCTTGAAGTTATCAAAACTGATCACCTTCCTGAAGGCGAAGGACGAAAGCCAAGAAAGGTCTCCTTCTCGGGCTGTGGGGTTGCTGAGGGAGGCCAAGAATTCGAGACTGGGGGACGCGTTAACTTATAGACCGACTCCTTGGTACTTGTCTCGTGTCCAGTATGCTGTATGACTGCACCAGCTAACTAAGCCTTGCTGCAGTCAGGGTTCTCCCTTTTCGCTACTGCAGCTGGAAATTTCAAGCGACGCCACAACCTCCCTTGCAGGTACGAGAACGTCCCGTTTTACTTCTTGCGGAGTGAAATAGAGTAACATATTCTTTCGCCGCTTCGAATCCAATAATTGTGACTCGGCTACGATGTCATTTTCGTATCTGTATGCTGAAAAGCACTGCCGTTGTATCCACTCTATCAGCATTAGTATCCGCAAAGCTTCTGCAATGTATCTTAGAAGGTCCTGTTAGACTCAGCTCTCGCCCCAGAAGGTATGTTTCTCTTGTTGAGGTTCGAAGTTAGTTATTATGTTTCGATACCAAGCTGCAGAGATAATGCTCTCCAATTGCAAGTGTCTTTCGTATCTGCAAGCCCAGGGTGGTCGTGGCATTCGATTGTCCCCGCTTCGGACTCTTCTGCGAAGGACATTGTTGGGTCGTGTACCCCCCCAATAGTAACGTCAAGGTTACAATCGTTATGGGTCGAGACCTGTCCATGGTTATTTCAAATAGCACAGCGAGCATATCGCTGCGATTATTTCACTGTTCAACTCGTATCTGCGAGCTGTTAGAGGAGGTCGAATATTGTTAGCTTGCAACAAGATAAAGTTCGTAAACTTTTAATAAGAGGAAGTAAGTTTTTATATTTTTTATCATCAAATAAAATAGGACCTGGCCCATATTGGAGTTGAAAAAATAAAGAAGAAAATTAATAAAGAAGTGTTAAAAGCTATAATTAACAAATAGAGGTAATGGCTCAACTAGCCGATGATCCTTAGCTGAAGATAAAAGTTTGAACTGCCACGTTGGCTATGAAAGAAAAGCCAATTTCTATTTAGGGACAGCGGGTAACAAACCAGGGTTTCAACCCATGATGTCAGCCGCAAGCTGAATAAGCATCAACTGCCCGTAGTAAACAATCTCCAAATCTCAGGGCGACGCCGACAAGTTAGATAAGCAGTAAATCCTGTAGCACTAATTTTATTCTGTCTATTTCCTATTTCTATCGTTTATCTGGTGGTATGTCTCTAGGATGATATATTTAATAATCATGCTATAACGTAAAACTAGCATGAGTCAGGGTGCCTAGTAGTGTGCAAGCATGTCAAGGGATCTGTCTCTGCAATTTTACAATGCTGTATATAAAGATGTGTCAGACAGATTTGTTAATAAAATAAGAAATTTTTAAGCTTATATACCGAATTCGGCATCATGCTTTCCACTATTATCTTCATGGTTATAGGCCACTACATCATCTTCCCCCTTTACCTCTTCCCGAAGGGGTCAATTCGTCATATGTTGATACAACAACTACCTGCGGACTTGTCTTTCACGTCCTCTCGTCAGGATACGACCCCACTCATCAAAAACCCCTGCTTCTTCTCCTCCACGGCGCGCCGGAGCTAGCTTTCACCTGGCGTTACATAATGGCACCGTTGGCTGCCGAGGACTATCACGTCGTAGCTCCTGATCAGAGAGGCTACGGGCGGACGACGGGATGGGATAATCGTCCGTATGAGCTTGTCGACTTGACGGAATATCACTTCTCCAACCTCGCCCAGAGATCTGATATGTCTTGTCAACGCACTTGGCTACACAGAAGTTCTCAGCATCATCAGCAACGACTTCGGCACGCTTCCAGGAACATATGCGCTGCTGCTACGTCCCGACATTTTCAAGTCGCCTGTACAGGTGTCTATTCCATTTGTCGCGCCAGCTACTCCTGCTGTATTCGTAAGTCTCATTCTAAATCTTCTATTTGGCAAGCAGCGTGGCGTCGACCAGCCTGGCAAATGGACTTCTATCAGCGTCTAATATCAATCTCGATATCACGTTAGCGGGTTTGTACTCGTTAAGTGAGGGGTTGGTAAGCTACCGGTGTGCTAGTTAACCTCTATGTAGGGATACGATAGTAGGGATTCAGGTACATGTAGCACACTCAACCCCGAATCAAATTTTGGGGTAACGGCCTCATCAGGGAGGCTCGCAGATACGAAGAAGCAGCGCACAGACGTGGGGCGCACAGACACACAGATACGACGATGGTGGCGCATAAGCGCTTGGCCACAGACCCTGACTAGGCCATACTCGTTAGTACTATTGGATCCTTGAGGATGTAATTCGACTGGATATCACTTCTCTTCTAGTTTTAGCTCCCTTAGACTCGGCTAAATCGTAGCGGCCCCGCTAATAACAAGACTTCATCATTAAGAACAGATCAGAGCATATATAGACCTCTCGGCCCCACGATTCCTCCTTCAGAACGTAACTTTCTTAACTCTTGGACCTCTCGAGACTACCTCCCGTCGATGCTATCGACGACAAAGTCTACCTCATCCTCAACTTTATTCGTAACTACATCTGTTACACTCAGTCGGCCCGCACTTCCAGGTAAAGAATCGCAACACTTCTCCACGCACATGACATCCCAACTAACATCGTAACAACTGCCAGATTTAGGGCTATTTCTCTGCATCCGAAACAAGACTCCTTGAATCCAACATTCAGACGTGATAATACACGTTTGATCAGCCATCAAGATGATCAAAGCCAGAGGTTATGGGGTCGTCAGCGGCGACAAAACTGTCAAGCCTATGGCAATCGAACGCTCGCCACCTAAACCCAACGAGCTTCTCATTGACGTCCTCTACTGCGGGATATGCCACTCTGATGTGCACATCATTGACGATGCCTGGGGCTTCACCCTCTATCCTTTAATCCCCGGCCACGAAGCCGTAGGACGCGTCCTGTCTGTCGGCTCATCTGTCACCAGTTTCAAAACCGGAGATATAGTTGGCGTCGGCTGTATGATCGATTCTTGCCTCAAATGCCCCGCTTGTAAAGAAGGCTGGGAAAATCACTGCGAGGCCTCTACCGGACCAACTATGACATATGGAGGGTACTTGGTCCCTGATGGGAGCGGGTTTAACACGTTTGGTGCTTGGAGCGACAAGCTAGTTGTGAGGGAGGAGTTTGTGCTGAGGATTCCGGAGGGCATGGACTTGGCAAAGGCAGCGCCGCTGATGTGTCCAGGTGTTGCTACTTATGGTCCTCTAAAACGGTTTGATATCAAGAAAGGTGACAAGATTGGGATTGTGGGTGTGGGAGGCCCGGGACATTTGGCAATCATGATGGCGAAGGCGATGGGTGCAGAGGTGACAGCTTTCACGACGCATGAGTGGAAGTGCGATGCTGCGCTGAAGTTAGGCGCTCATAACGTCGTGTTGTCCACTGATGATGAAGCAATGAAGAAGTACAACAACTATTTCCATCACATCTTATCTACGATTCCGAATGCTTTTGATCCGATGCCATACCTGGCTCTGTTGCATCGCAGAGGGACAATGACGGTTATGGGCCTGCTAGGTCCGTATAAGAATATTATAAATAATATTGCGCTGGCGGCCAAGGGACTGAGCTTGACGGGGTCAATGATTGGTAGTATTGGAGACACGCAAGAAGTGCTGGAGTTTTGTGCAAAGCATGAGATTGTGCCTATTATTGAGATGATTAAGTTGGAACAGATTAATGGGGCGATCGCGAGGTTGAAGAAGGCTGATGTGCAGTTTCGATTTGTGATCGACTTAAAGGCTTAAGCGGAAGAAAAGGGTTAGCAGCAAGTTCCGGAATGCGGCGCTGTTTATCCTGTTTCGTCGTCAAGGTTTTTTAATAAAGCTGTTGTAATTGCAGGATACCTAGCTTGTCGATTACCTTTATCATATAAGTAGTTAAAATTGAGAGTTAGTTATATAGCCCTTCAAAGAAAGTTTTCTTTATATTATAAACCAAAAATTTAAGTTTATAAAATATAAGTCTTTTACTAAGTTTGATTTAAAAGGTTTAAAAGTAAAAGTAGCTTTTATCTACTTAATACTTCTTTTTACCTGGCCTCATAGTCCGTCTCTGTGCGCGCAAAAGTATTTGATTGGAATGCATGTACAATGAGCTTATTAAAAAAATATGTCCGCCTAATTAACACAAAGGTGTAAGCAGTCACGGCTATCCTCATTGTTCACAAGTATTTTATGTAGCTTTGCCCTCAGGAATTACTTCCGCCTCGGTGGCTGTAGAATGGTGCGTTAGACATCCTCCCAATAGCATCTCCTTGGATCACGATCTACAATGACGCAGTCCAAGTTCGAATTTCATCAACTTATAGATCCAGCCAAGAAACTAGATAATCTTGTCGTCCTCACAGTAATGCTCCGTCAAGGACACATCTAAGCGTGGCTCTTCTTTTCCTTCCCCTTGCTTTTATGCGTCTTATTCCCCTTCGAGTTTTGTTCTTCCTCATTTGCCTCATCAACCTCTTGATCTTCGTCTAGAACTGCTTTATCAAACGGCGCAGCAATCGTAGGCAATTTCCCAAATAAGGTAACAAACGAAAACGCCGCAATAACAATCCCTGTGAACGATAAAAGCATCAAATTCGAATGCGACGAAATCGCACGATCAATTGGTGTGGCTCTCATATTGGGAGTAGACCTTTCAGTCTGGTGAGTTCGGTCGTCGTCGTTGCAGGTCTGAACTGGTTTGGAGACGTATAGTCGCATAGATATTGCTTCTAAAACGACTGGTATGGATACAAGGTGGGATATCCAAGTCCGGTACACGTGAAGACGGTGCAGTTAGTTAGTTTTAGCGATAGAAGTACGCGTGGCCCCGGGCTGGGGTGATCTGTCATATTGCGTGCGGCTCAGTAGTTGGGAGGTTAAACTGCTGTCAGGCTCACAGCGTTTCGTACCTTCTGCTGTAAGCGTCAAGTTCATATAAAAGGAAGGCGGCCCATAATAACTTATAACACTTAGGCCTATTTGCAAGAAATTATTATGGGCGCGTTTGTACTGCGCTTACTTTGATGGCGTCGCTAAAGAAGGGTCGCGATCTCGAGAATCGTTCTGCATCTCATATCAGCTTCAACCGCACAACTCATGAATATCATGGCGCCAGTAGCGTCGTCTTCGACTCTAGATTCAGATTACTTGCTTTCCGATCCAAAGTAGGTCTCGGTTATTTCTCAAGCATGTCAAAAAATCCAACTAATGTACTGTGTGGTCAGAGAGGATGAGGCTTTTCCAACGTTCGAGCGACGGGCGTCATCACGTGAATTAATATCGAAATACAACAATGAATTTGTGTTGAAGAATACGGAAAAGACTTATGAGCAGCAATACGCGAGTTTGTATTTCCTCAGGCTTACTGTTCTGAAGCCACGGGTGTCGAAAGTCGCCTCTGAAGCTTGGAATGGCATGAGTGTGAGTAGTCCATGTCTGCGGGGAATAAGAGCTAATGTAGGGCCGTAGATTTTGAATCAGGAAGTTAAGGCTGTGGATCGGGTCTTAGACGTTCGGCAAGGCGAGTTCTGTTGGATTGTCGGGACGGTGTACATTGAAATGGCGTTGAAGCCGAACATCTTGGATGAGATTACTAAGGAGGTGAGTATATGTCCCTGAAATTCGTTTTCCATTATTTGGTAATAACTATGGACTTAGTTTTGGACTACAGCACCAATCTCCAAAGACAAGTTCGCAAACCCGGAAAACGATGCAATTATGCTCGAAGACGAATCAGGGCGTGTAAATCTCGTGGGATCGACAATTAAGAGCGAGTTACTCGTCACCGGTTGCGTTGTCGCTGTTCTGGGCAGCGAGACCACTAGCGGGGATTTCGACGTCGTTGATATCAGGTTTCCTCAGCTTGCGCCTCAACTGCCACGGAAGATGTCGACAGGACAGGAGCGGCAATACGTGGCGCTGGTGTCCGGGTTGGAAGTTAGCGGCGATGTTCATGAGAGCTATGAGACGTCTATGCTGTTTGAGTATCTCATGGGTGAACTCAGTGGCTCTGATGTAAGTGTCAGTCACAGCCTTAGATGATTCTCACGAGTTTGCTAAGAATTGTAGGATTCAAAACACGCGTCGGAGATCATACACGTCATAGTCGCCGGGAATTCGTTCTCTAATCGCCGTAGTCCACTCTCAAGAGACGAAGAGAGCCCAGACAACGCCCAGAAAAAGAAGAAAAAATACGGCTACGACTCGTCATCGTATAACTCAAAACCCACGGAAGCGCTAGATAGTTTGTTAGCTGATTTGAGTGCTTCTGTTTCAGTCGATATCATGCCGGGAGATCAGGATCCGACGAATTACTCGTATCCCCAACAACCGATTAATGCGGCTCTGGTCCCCAGGACGCGAAGATTCTTGGGGTCGAGTTTTAGATCTGTATCGAATCCATGCTGGTGGGATATTGAAGGATTACGGTGAGACCCTGGATACTGCTTTGCACGAGCTTGTATTAACAATTGATAGGATTCTTGGAACTGGTGGACAGCCGATCGACGACATATTTAAGTATATCGAAGGCGATGACAGATTACAAATGATGGAAACTTGCCTACGATGGCAACACTGTGCGCCGACTGCTCCCGATACGTTGTGTAAGTTCAATCAGTGTTCGCATATTCTTGCTGAGGACTAAGATTGTGGTAGGGAGTTATCCTTTTCGCGACTGCGACCCGTTCATTTTAAACGAAACACCACATTTATTCTTCGCGGGAAACCAGCCAGAGTTTAAGACGAAGGTCATAGTGGGTGAAGACGGACAACGGGTACGCTTGGTCGCGGTGCCAAAGTTCTCTGAGACTGGCAAGGTAGTACTGGTAGACGTGGACTCATTAGCTTCTGAGGTCCTGACATTTGCGCTAAACGGAACTGGGCGTGATTAATTAATATTTGAATGGCGATAAGGGTCGAGGTTCAGATCAGTGTAAATTAGGCATAAAAAGGACTGTATTGTATACCGAAATTCTATGGAGCGTTTGTCCAGCATAGTTAGGGATCGGCACGGATACACGGATATGGATATATCCATGGATATCCGTCGTGGATATGGATATGGATAGAGATATGTGGATATGGATACGGATATGGATAAGCCAATTCTGATTAGTCATATCCATGGATATATCCATGGATATCCATGGATATCCACGGATACTAGTCACTAATAGCAATCACCGGCTCCTGAGGGCCTCGTACCAGGATTAATGCTCCACCGGTGTCTTCGCCGCGTCGGCTACGTAAGAATAATAATCCGTAATGCCATCCGTCCAGATTGAGTGGATTATCGTCTCGTAAGACGAATAGTCTGTAGGACGGTACAATATCGAGCAGACTATCTCCACATGAGATGTGACAAGTGAAGAATAATTCTTATTGAAGATTGGCCACAATCCTGACGACTATCTATAGTATCCATTAATTCATGAGCTTTTGTAATGGACCCTGACTGGGCACCGAGGTGGTAACTTTCGTTTTATCCGAGGCGACTCAGATCTTTCCTGTTCGGAGTATAGGACTAGTGGGGATTTTCACTTTTGCGCTTTTGCTCAACCAAATCCGGTCATATTGTAATGGACACACGGGAGGCACTGAGGTGGCCTGGCTTTCGCACCATGCCCGAGCGGCCCGTCCTACTCCGGAGAATATGCCTAATCTGTTCTGCTCAACCAAATCCGGTCATTTTGTAACGCCAGCTGGGCATCAGGTGGTGGCTTTCGCATCGTACCCGAGGTGCTGTAGCCATCCTACCCCTGAGAAAATGCCTGGTCTGGTTTTGCTCAACCAAATCCGGTCATGCTCATTTCATTTCATTTCGTTTCATTTCCTTTTGTTCGGGTTCTTCTCGGGTTTTGCATTTGCCCGTAATTGTCGTATTTTTGTTGCACGTCTTGCTTTCGTATTCGTGTAGCTGATCTGGCCGGCAGGACATAAATTGAGGGGTCTATCCTCAACTTAGCTGGTCTCTCTGGTTAAGTAGCTAGGAGATCTTTTCTTACAATAACAATTGTTGCTTCCTTCCAGCTGTCCAGTCTAGTTTTGTGTTATCCTCGTGCCGAATCCGTCCGTCAATCCGTCATCGTTACACTATTAAGGTATGAATACGATGGATTCCAATTCTGATTTGCAACATACTCAAGGGCGCTCTTCCAGAGCGCCACGTCTAGACTATTATACCATGAATTTGGGTACTGATAGTGAAGGAGACTCTGACGAAGGTTTACCTTCTCGTTCTCGTCGTCGCCTTGATGAGAGTCAGAGGAGCGCAGTTTCACAGGATATTATAACTCCTGGTGAATCTGCATCGCAAGTCTTTGAAAATGACGTCATTACGGATGCCGCTGTTGCAGATGACGGTGAGAGTTTTCTTTCCCGCTCCCCTATTACCCGAAATAAGCCTATTCCGCCAAAGGCATGGATGTGGGAACATTTCCATACGACAGAGCTCGAAACTACATATATACACAGAGCAACCAAAAAGAGTCGTCCAGATAGACTCGTAATGTGTACTCACTGTTCTTGGTCTACTACAGATGCAGTACTTCAAGGGTCATCAGGAAATCTGAGCACACACCTTAGATCACAGCACAAGATAGTCAAGCCTGGTACTCCAATTGCTGCGCCTGCCACTAGAGCTACCAGTGATATCACGTCGTTCCTGAGCACTCCTGTTCGCTCAGTTGAAGAGCAACTAGAGGAAAATATCTTGAGTTGGATTGTCCAGCAATCGGAACCATTCACAGCTGTTGAGTCTCCCTCATTTCAACGAATGTTCAGAGACCTACCTGGCTTCGAGTTACCTCTCAAATCCGCAAGCACAGTGAAGCGCCGCCTCCTTTCAAAATTTAAAGAGAGTCGAGAGAATCTTAAGCAAGAGCTAAATGCAACCTGTACCACAATTGGCCTATCGCTTGACGTTTGGACCAGCAAGAATCATCTCTCGATCCTAGGTATCGTTGGCCATTGGCTGACGCCTGAATTTATCTATAAGGAACGTGTTCTTGAATTCAAAGAGCTCGAAGGTGCTCACAGTGGGGAGAACATGGCGACAGTGGTGTCTGACCTCCTTGAGGAGCTAAATCTCGGTCCAAAGCTTCTCACGGTCACGGCAGATAATGCTTCTAATAATGAAGTGTTGATATCCGAGTTGCATGCAATTCTCGTGGAGAAGCATGAATCCTTAGAGCAGCTTTCGAGCAATGAGGGTCCTGTTATACGATTCGAGGGACATTCAAGTTATATTAGATGCATTGCCCATGTGATAAACCTGATCGTTGGCGATATACTCATAGCGCTGAAGTCAGGAGACATTCAAAGCGCGAATCTGGCCTGCGACGCTCTCAGAGCACATAAGAGCCTCGAGCCCGGGTTGTCTCCTTTGGCTAGATTACGAATCGTTGTCCTTTGGATAGATCGGAGCCCTCAGCGGCGAAATCGCTGGAAAAGGCTATGTCGTTTAGAGGAACTGCCCGAAAAAATAATACCATATGACGTCAGTACGCGATGGAATTCGACGTATCTGATGTTGAAAGAAAGTTTGGATTCATACAGGCAGATTACGCGTTTTATGGAAGTTGAGGCAATGAGCCTACCGTCTTTCACGAGCCAGGATTGGCTCCAACTTCGTCAATTACGAGACATACTGGGCAAATTTGAGGAGTTTACACGGCTGGTCTCGCACACTAGGCTTCAGCTCAGCCTCTCTATTGCATTATACTACGAGTTAGAAGAGCTTTTTCAAGATGCCCGTAATAGAGAAGGACTATTCAAGGACACGGACCAAGTATTGGTGAGCGCTGTTCAAGCTGGCCTAGGGAAATACGAAAAGTATTTCGCTTTCGTGGACGAGGTCAACACTTACTATATTGCAATGATTTTGGATCCTCGATTCAAATGCGAGCTCTTGAAGCAGGAGCTTCAGCACGAAGAGGCAGCGTATGTTCTTATTGGGCAATTGAGAGCCTTTCTGCATCGCCACTACCCCCCTGAAGAAGAGCCGCAGGCACCCTCACATTTGACGCCGTCCCGAGACAATAATCCTTCAACGGAATTGCGACTTTTGCAAAAGCTCCAAGGGCAGTCGAGACACGTTTCCGATATCGACCGCTATTTTGATGATGGTATCATTAGCCTCGTAAATATAAACGCTGACGGAAACTGGCTCTCTGAGTGGTGGAACGCCCATAAAGGCGAATACCCGCAAATGGCCAGAGCTGCTCGTGATTTCCTGGCGCTGCCAGCAGCTGAAGTTGCTTGCGAGCGACTCTTCAGCAGTGGTAGGGATTTGTTAGGATTGCGGAGGCATCGAATGAACGGAGAAACGATGAGGGTCTTAACATTGTTAAAGAATTCGTTAGAAACGTCGGAGGAGTTGTATTGATGATATGTCAGGAACCCCCGCGCCGACCCGAGGTTAAAAAAAAAGAAAGGCTCGAGTCTTTATTGCTTGCTTATTGGTAGTTGCATTGTTGATGCATTCGTGCTTCGAGGTTGGGGCTGCGTATTTGTTTTTCTAATTACATTCTGTCTCCATCCGGTATTCTTTTGTTGTTGGTCTTAGTTATTGCCCTGCTACGTCGTTCATCTGAAATATTTACGCAATTTATTATGATCTGAAAGGATTTTCTAAACAAAGACCTCGAGAGTAGTCAATATAGTCGATGGTATTGTACGATCCTATTCTCTCGCTGAAAAAGTTCTCATACGCAAAGGCGACCAGCAAAAGCTTACAATCACGTGGTCTTCAGAACACGTGATCGATATCCATGGATAAAACGGATATCCATGGATATTACGGATATGGATTTGGATAAGCCAAAATATCTGGATACGGATATGGATATGGATATAGATATTTTACCTGGATATGGATACGGATATGGATATGGAAAAATTGGCCTGGATATTATCCATGCCGATCCCTAAGCATAGTCCTCCGAGCTTTAGCACGGCATTCATGAATATCACTCCAACATTGACCACTTTTTGCGGGGTTCAAGAAAAGCCCAAGAAAAGATTTATTATCAGTGCTCACTGTTGTAAGAAACGTGCGGCTCTTTTATCTCTTCCACTTCCTGTGGCCTCGTCGCCAAGGCTCTCGAAATCGCTATTTTTGTGATATGCAGTTGATTTGCTAGGATTTAGAAACAAAAAATTCTACTTAAGTCATTATTGTATATTTATTTATAAATTTGACAGCAATATGAGCTGCGCGTATTTTGGGGTCTTGCGGTAGTGAGCAAGAGCGGGAGTTAGAATATACTCATAAAGCGACAAATTGGAAGCCAAAATGCGACATCCAATTTCTAGGGTCGAAAAATGTTTCTCTGCTACAGCTGACGTGACGCTGATCCGACTTAGGTGGATGGTTCGGGCAGACCCGGCTATCTGTTTTGTGTAGGTTCACGGTATCCGCAGCGTTCCGGTGGAATTTAGATACTCCCGGCAGTGGTAGTGTGGAGTTGTTGAAATCTGATGCCGGTTTAGTGCACGTGACAAGGTTCCAGCTATTTTGGCGGCATATGTTGATAAATTGTGCCATTGCAAGACAATTATATAACATAAGTATTTATTATCACAGGAAAGACGTGGGAAAACTAGGATGCAAAGAAATACCACTGCGAGGTCTTCGCACTTTTTGCAATCAGACCAGCTGCAAGAAGGCCGGGTAAAATGAGCTGATAGTACTGGCCAATCGCAGGCGGGCAACTTCTCTTAAGGCGCGAACGACACGACAGATACGCCACAAAAGCATCAGCCTAGTGCAATGTACAGCCAATCGGAGTCCAGGAGTTTATAACACGGGACAGTGTCGGAGGTTCCCCGCGCAGTGGTGAGCCGACTTAGAACTTGAGTGTTCTTCTTTTTTCACACTTACTCTTCTGCTGCCATTTGTTGTCACGGCTTTTGTCGCATCACCGTTATTGACAATCGAATCTCGAATAAACAATGAACGCCTGCCGAACTTCTCTTGCCGTGATGAGCAGCGTAATTGCGGGATCCGTCCCCCGCATGATGTCGTCGTCCATGCGCGCTGGCACGATCTCTACTGTGCGTGGCATGGCGACTGCAACTTCGGAACCTGCGCGCCCGGCAAATTCGCCACGGATGAAGAAGTTCAAGATCTATAGATGGAACCCTGACGAGCCGACGTCGAAGCCCAGCATGCAGGACTTTGAGGTTGATTTGAACGAATGTGGCCCCATGATGCTGGACGCGATTATAAAGATCAAGAACGAGCAGGACGCGACGCTCACGTTCCGCAGGTCGTGCCGTGAGGGCATTTGCGGATCGTGCGCGATGAACATCAACGGCACCAACACGCTCGCGTGTCTTTGCCGCATTGACACGGACTTGACGCAGACGACGAAGGTGTACCCACTCCCGCACATGTTTGTCGTGAAGGACCTAGTCCCGGACCTGACGCAGTTCTACAAGCAATACAAGTCCATCAAGCCGTATTTGCAGCGCAAGGACTACCCTGAGGATGGCAAAGAGAACCTGCAGTCTATTGAGGATCGCAAGAAGTTGGATGGATTGTACGAGTGCATTTTGTGCGCGTGCTGCTCGACAAGTTGCCCGTCGTACTGGTGGAACCAGTCGGAGTATCTGGGTCCGGCGATCTTGCTGCAGACTTACAGATGGTTGGCGGACAGCCGTGATCAGGCGACCGAGGAGCGCAAGCTTGCGCTCGAGAACTCGATGTCGCTTTATCGATGCCATGTGAGTGTATATTACGGATTGGTTTTAAATGTCACGATACTAATTGTGTAGACGATCATGAATTGCTCGAGGACCTGCCCCAAGGGCTTGAATCCTGGCCTTGCCATTGCTCAGATCAAGAAGAGCATGGCGTTGTAAGCATTACATGATCGTGATGCGAATCCAGTTCTCAGCTAGAGTGCTTACATCAATGTCGACGAAATGCATATAATTATCATTACTTCGTTCAACCTGGCGTTTAGTTTGTATTTAGTTCGTTTGTTTGTTATTGTAATGCTCTTGGGTAGGAATGAAATGGAGGCTAGGGAGGATGGCTGACGGCTGACGGCGATACTGTATGACTGTGTATAATATATTCGTTTGCCGGTATTCACTTTGTGTTATTTACTACCATCATCGTAGATCTTTGCTATTAGCAGTGCGCGAGGTGCGGAGCAGACTCCGGAAGAGAATTATATGTGGAAGACAGCCGACAGCATTCGGGAAGCTGTATCTGTGCTCTCAATAACACACATACGAGACTTTGCACGCGTAGGAATGCACAGTCTGTACTCTGCAATCGACTCCGGCACGCGTCGACTGACACAGGTCGCTCCTCGTCAGTCTAATCCTCTTGCCTACTAACCGATATCGGAAGGCAGTGATCAGCCCTGGGACAACTCCGCACCGATCAATCGCGTTCCGGCATCTGCCCACCTTAGAGCCGGTTGGTTTACGTGTCGTTGAAGATGTGATCCTGGCCTTGTCCACAAGGTGACCTGAATATTGCTCGCCTTTGCGTCCCATACAGGACAGCCTAGCCACAATTCGGTCCTGACGCCAACGTACCGCCGTAGGTGTCATCCGAACGGAGAATGCCAGAAAGTGTATATCCTCCGTTTACATCTAATTCGAAGTACTTTATTTGTCGTAGTGTGTCACTAGATACGGAGGGGTACGCTTATTGCCAGGTTAAGGAGGACCATTAGCTTGGGGGGTGGGAGGGGAACCCGATATATGGGAGACGAATACTTGCTACAATAGTGTTCGCGCCGCCCTACTGGCACTCTCACAACGACGACCCGGGTGCACTTTTTTCCCCACGCTGCGCCGTTCCACTATCTGATCCTACACATCCTGCCCCATTCCCGCCCCATTTTTCGCCACAGATATAAGAATGGCCTCGCTCGCCCTCGCGCGCTCTGTCCGAGCTGCTCGCGTCACCGCAAGACCCCACCTCGCCATCTCTGCTGCCAGCCTTGTCCCTCGTCAGTCGCCTGGTTCGGTCCGCCCTACTATCACACGCCCGCCTTCCGCTAGTCTCTCTCAGTTCTACATCATGGTTGCCGGACGTAAGTCAATCTACATGAGTTCGACTATTATGCTAATCCAAAATACTCCGACAGTGCGTCTTTGTTCGCGCAATTGGCGTATTGTTGCAGAGCAATTGTGATTTGGCAAAAACTTTTTTTGTTTAATTGGGTTCTCAATCAGTGACTAACTCCCACTCAGTGTCCACTAAGGTTCAGGTCAAGAATCCAATTGTCGAGCTCGACGGCGACGAGATGACCAGAATTATCTGGCAATTGATCAAAGACAAGGTATTTTAATTTTCTGAGCCCTGACTTCTGTGATAAGGGTGAAACGAAGTAGTTGTTAACGGGCTGGTTTAGCTCATCCTGCCATACGTCGACGTCGACCTCAAATACTACGATCTCGGAATCCAATACAGAGACAAAACCGACGACAAGGTCACCGTCGACGCCGCTGAGGCCATTCTCAAATACCAGGTCGGCGTCAAGTGCGCGACCATCACACCTGACGAGGCCCGCGTGAAGGAGTTCGGCCTCAAGAAGATGTGGCTCTCGCCCAACGGCACCATCCGCAATATTCTCGGCGGCACCGTCTTCCGCGAACCCATTGTAATTCCCGCCATCCCGCGTCTCATCCCCGGATGGACAGAGCCCATCATCATCGGCCGCCATGCCCACGGCGACCAGTACAAGGCCACAGACGTCGTCTACCAGTCCGCCGGCAAACTCGAGCTGGTCTTCTCGCCCGCGGACGGCAGCGAGCCGGTCCGAAACACTGTGTACGACTTCAAGAGTCCTGGCATCGGTCTTGCCATGTACAACACTGACGAGTCCATCCGGGGCTTCGCGTACGCTTCGTTCGCGCTCGCGCTCCAAAAGGGATACCCGCTGTACATGTCGACCAAGAACACCATCCTCAAGCGCTACGACGGTCGCTTCAAGGACATTTTCCAGGAAATCTATGACAGCGAGTTCAAGACCAAATTTGAGGAGAAGGGTATCTGGTACGAGCACCGTCTGATCGACGACATGGTCGCCCAGATGATCAAGTCTAAGGGCGGCTTCATCATTGCCATGAAGAACTACGACGGCGACGTGCAGTCCGATATCGTCGCTCAGGGCTTCGGATCGCTCGGACTCATGACCTCGGTCTTGATTTCGCCGGACGGCAAGACGTTCGAGTCCGAGGCCGCGCATGGAACCGTCACCCGTCATTACCGTGAGTACCAGAAGGGCCGTGAAACATCGACGAACTCGATCGCGTCTATCTTCGCGTGGACCCGTGGTCTCGAGCAGCGTGGCAAGCTCGACGGCACGCCCGCGGTCGTCAAGTTCGCGCGCGCTCTCGAGAGAGCTACCATCGACACCGTCAACGTTGATGGCATTATGACCAAGGACCTCGCGCTGGCGCAGGGCAAGAAGGAACGGTCCGCTTACGTCACTACTGAGGAGTATATCGACGCAGTCGCAAGCCGTCTCCAGGCAGCGTTAGATGAAAAGGCCAAGATCTAATCGTCCATGCATGGCATGTCAATCATCATCGTAATCTCTCAGCAACAGGCCGAATGCGATCACCATTGTCCACAGAATTTCTGTGCTTAATTGTATTTATTTATGATGACATTTTGTAATTATCAAGTTTCTGTGGTGACATTTTGTAACTATCAGGTTGGACTTCGTTGCTGAAATTTTGTAATTATCGGGTTGGATTTCTTTTGGGGGTCTTAATTTCACATATTGGCCCGTTTTGTATGTCGCTAGACAATCATCGTGGATTTGCTCCGCGTGATACAGTAAATAGATCTTCTTTTCCGCAATCCCGCATTCGTATCAATCTGTAAACCTTGGAAATACTGACTAGTTAACTCTTGGTGTCATGTGAGAGTTGAATCCATATACCCTAACCTCGTTCTTGAGCCGCACCTTGAAGGTTTTAATCAGGGCTGATTGACGTCATGCTCATCTGCCAATCGACACGTGTGGCGGAGTTTGATCGAGGCCAGATTGACGAGGCGATGTGTCCGGTTATTCGTTCTTGTAACTTGTGTCTCTGTATCGGTCTTTCTTGGTAGTTTGCAGATTATTCCTGAGGAGGAAAATATTGATTAAGAACAAGTAGAAGAAGAAGAACAAGAAGAAGAGGAAGGAATATTGCAAGTGGCAAAAGATGGTATTACCGGATCATTATAAAGTCCTAAATTGCCAACCGAATGCTTCGCAGGCGCAGATTCGAGATGCGTATAAACGGTACATATATTTTCCTCATTTCCCATGCAATATTTTCACTATCTCTGTTTATATCGCTTAGTTTTGGATTCGTATGGAATTCGTGGATTCTAACTAGTTACCCAGAGCAGCACTAGCAACGCACCCAGACCGCTTCCCACCGTCCTCCACTGCCGCAGACACGGCGACCAGAAACTTCCAACGAGTGTCGGACGCGTATTTCGTGCTCGGCGACCCTGCCCGTCGCGCCGAATATGATCGGCAACGAGCGACGCAGGCCGGCGCGGGCCAGGAGTATTTCACAAACGACGACGAGCGGCAGAGCACGTATCAGAATGAATTCAAGGCCGCGTTTGAAGAAATGTTCCGTGAATCCGAGTTCGACGCGTCGTCGTTCGCACCCGACGATACCCATGCCGACACGGAAGCCGACCGGCGCCACGAGGAGCGGGCCCACAGCAAATTCTATACGATCCTGACGGGTCTGGCCGGCGGGGTTATCGGGTTCACCATCGCGAACGTGCCGGGCGCGCTAGCAGGATTGGCGGTTGGCGCGAAATTGGGAAATATCCGGGATAACAAGGGAAAGAGTGTGTATGAGGTATTTCAGGAATTGCCGCGAGAGGACAGGGCGAGAGTATTGGCACAGTTGGCGCAGAAGGTGTTTAGCAGTGTGCCGTTGACGTGATTTGTAGAATAATGGTACTGTAGGTTCTAATAAATAAATATATACATTACATCGTCGGATGATGAGGTTAATGGCCACGGAATGTGGGGCGGCGCGAGGGCTCGTAGTTCATGTCGTCATCTTGGAAACGTTCGAGGCAGTATATCTTTGCACCACTTTTGTTTGCACGATCGGGTTTAGGAGCGAGAGGATCCGGTAATAAGCCTTCATGTGCACCTCCGCGTGTCATGACCATCCTCTGGCCATTCTTCTTTGGCGAAAACATCGTAGTCCTGTCCTTGGTCAGTCCCCTTCAAAGTTACTGATCGACTATTCCAACTCACCCCTTGTTGACTTCGGCCCTCCGGTTAGACGTCCGTCGCACAGCCAACTCAACATGAAACTCACAATACTCTGTCTTCCGTAAGTCAACCCAATTCCGACAAGGCGTCTCCTTCCTCGTCATCGCCTTGCACATGCCAAAATCGCGCGCCCGGCCAACCTCAACGACTTCGTCGTCACGCTCCGTAATATTCAGATTGAAACCGGTCCCGCCGGACTTGGCGGGCCAGACGCCCGGATTTACAACAGCAACGACGTCGCCCAGCCTCAACTTCCAGAACTTGTCGAGCGGCGGACCCATTATGAAGACGTCGATATCTTGTTTGAGATCTGTGAGCTTGAGAATGAAGTACTTCCGCGCCTGCATGTTCTCCTCCTCGTTCACATCCGTTTTCTTCTTCTGTTCTTCTTTTCGTTTGGGGCGGCGCGCGGTGTAGGCATCAGGCTCAACCGTCGCGCTAGCAATAATCTTCTTCCAATCCTTCGCATTCTTTCCCGCGTCCTCCACAACACCTTCCTCTTCTTCCTTCTTTTTCTTCAGAGTAGCCTGCCGCTTGGTGTACATTATAGACGATTTCCTCGCAACAACGCCAAATACCGCCCAATCAGGGTACGCAGGCGGGTCGTATTCCGGCGGCGCGACGGCAGCGTAGAGGCTCGACACTGTGAATATCATTTTGTCGCGCATGGACACGGCCATGTCTGGTACCGAGATGTACCTGGTCAAGAGCGCGAGTTTGGTGTAGGAGTCGTACAAGTCTGTTTGTGTGCCCGATAACTTTGATGCGAATGTGTTCACAGACGGTTCAGGTGGCGTGCCTGGTGGCGTGCTGGGCGTGGTTGTTACGGCGCTGGTAGTGACAGACGATAAATCCGACGAACGCACAGGCGGCTCTATTTCCAAGTCGTCGTCACTATCGTCAAGGACACGAGCTGTCGAGTCAGAAAAATCAGCAGGCGTAGCTCGTTTCCACAGTGGGTTGCGGACCTCCACATTCTTCTCCGCCTTTCGTGCCTCCGCGTCCTCGTTCTGCAACAACTTCTCGGCTGCATTATCGCTCGCGTCCTTTTTCACGTTCCCACGTCGCGCAGCCATCAAGCGCTCTCCAAATGGCATGCCGGTGTGAACCGCTGTGCCAACCGGTTTCGCAATCCTCGCATACGCCGTCCCTCGTCGTTTCTCAATCGCATCCTGACGAGTCCGTTCAACCTGCGCCATCTGCGTCGATTTCAACCCCATTGTCGGCGCGACACGTATGCCACTCCGTGCCAACTCTGCATGTCCGACGACGACGCTACTTTTCGGCACCGTGTCTGAAAATTTCGGTTTCTTGTGCCGAGTCAGAGAAATGTCATGTGCGGAGAGCCCTTTGTCAACGCCTAACATCTGACGCAAGGGAACGGCGTCGTGCCTTTTTGGTTTTATCGGAGAGGGAGATTTCGGGACCAGCACTTGCGGTTTTGGTGCAGACTTAGTCTTGGTCGCATGTGTGTCGGGTGGCGGGGCACGGAGGACGGCTGGAAGGAGCGAATTCTTGATTGAGGGGGAGCAATCCAGGCGGCGGCGTTTTATGATTTCGTCATCGTGAACTTTTTGCTGTTCCGGCGAGAAAAGCTTATGCCCCCGCGAGGATCGTGGCGATGAGCGGCCGATCACAACCTCCGTCGGGGTCGGCGGGATGCAGTCTGGCGATGATTGATCTGAAGACATGAGGTCCGGCGTGAACGCCGATGATGACTGCTTCGTCGGCGTAGTCAGTGCCGATATGGATGCTCTTCTTGCCTCTGTATTTGCGGGGTTCGAATCGGGTTGCGCGCGCTGCTGCTGGCGAAGAGTCTTTCTCCGCTTGAGCTCGCGGAGTGCGAGTTTGGCCTTTAACGCTTCCTGTTCGGCTCGTATTCTTGCTTGCTCGGCTTCCGAATGTTTTAGTTTCAAGATGAGCATTTCTGTAGTTATTGTTATTATATTGTAATATAAGAAAAAAATGTAATAGAGATGACCGGTTGGTTACCTTCGTCGTCGGAGTCTGACTCCCCGTCACCGAGATCCGGGCCGAGGTCCGGCACGGTGGGTCGCCAGGATCGCGCTGGAGAAGAGGGGATATTTGGAGACCCTGTTACAGGAGATTCCATGTCGCAGGTTTTGAAATCGGTGAGAAATGATTATTCTGGCAATGGACGGACGCGCGGCGGAAGAAGCGATGGGTCGTAGCGGCGCCGTAGGACTGCAACGCGTCTCGAATATTTGGACGCGTCGCTGGGAACGCGACGACGGCGGACCCGGAGCCGCACATGGCCGGCACCTCGACTTTGGCGATACGGGGACATAGCTTGCATAATTCAACCGCTGCTGAAGACCACAATGTCGCGACTGTTTATAATACCAGCCGGAAATGGTAGCGACAACTCAGTGAGCAGCATAATTACGCTTCCGCATCCATCAACGGCCGTGCAGACGCGGTATCTCCTCACGCGTTCACCCCTGGCCATTCACGAGCTGACGATCATCGACCACCCGACACCCCATTCCACTCTTATATCTGATGCTTCATCGTTAGATTGTGACGCAGCTCCGACGCCATTGAGTCCGGCCTCCGAGACGTCATCGACAGAACAAGATACAGGGTGCGTAATATCGTCGGCGAAGGTGCACATCGCGACGCGGGTTGCGCCGTTTTTTTTTCCTTCTCCGCGTGTTACTGCAACATGAGGCGCAATACCGCGCATGGGAAGATATTTTCGATTGTTTGCACCTTGAGACGCCGGTATACCGACATATCTCGGCTCTTCTTGAACCTGAACTCGAAAAAATCGCAGACGCGGTTGAGCCGGCGCCTGGACTGCGGTGCTACAGACTCTCGAGAGACAAGCTATTCCGGTTGCTGTCCTCGCGGATTACACGCATGACGGACAAATTGCCGGCAATTTTAACAAAGACTCACGTCACCAGCAAGCTCGCGCCGGTGAGGTTTGACGAGAGTACTCCGGACGAGATGTACGTCCGCGCGAGAAGGCAAGTTGCGATCACGATATTGGCGGGGTATCTGCCATCGTCGCTTGCGAAGGCGTTCGTGGCCGGGTTTGAGAGTGAGAAGAGGGTATTGGATGAGTTTGTGAGCCGGTTGAAGGAGGCTAGGGCACAGGAGATGATGAGGCAGATGATGATTGCTGGGGCAGGGAATGGGAAGCGCAAGTTTGAGGATGAGGACAAGGATGAGGCATTGACTAATAAAAAGACGGGAAAGAATGGGCATGCCAGCAATGGGGTCAGGAAGTTGAAAAAGGCGGATACGACTGGTATGTCTAAATTAAGCATGTTCTTCAACAAGAAATAAAAGTTCGTTCTTGGAATTAATGGCGTTGGGAATCGGTGCTTACTTGTACGCTACTATTGTAATACAACATCTCATGCTGAAGTATCTGTCTTGTCGGAAAATAGCCAGTTGTCGTAGTAGTACTTTAGTTCACCTATGCTTTCAAGGATATCGCTCTTCGCGGTGTGACTGTACTTCTTTGCCGGCGCACCTCTCTTCAGTGTCGGATTACGTCGTCTGGCAAGTTCTTTGAGAGTCGAGACGTCGATAATACGATAATGCAGGAAATTAGTCAACTAGAGCAGTTAGCACGGGCGGGGGCCCAAAAAAAAGGCAGTAGCAACAAAGCCAGACCTCCGGCATCTCCCGCCTTAGAAATTCCTTGTCCATATGTACCGAGTTACCACTCAGCATCCCGGTCCGCTCGTCAGTAACGCCGCATTCGTCTCTCAAGTACTTCAACAGTTTAATTTCAACGTCTCTTGTCGAGCTCGTAGACGCACGCACTTTGGCGGTTAACCCGGATTCACCGTGGTGACTGACACACCATTCGTCCATGCCGTCGAGTATCTTATCCGGACAGGAAATGACTTCTTCGAATCCGTTCTGCGCTTGTCGTGTTAGTGGGAGATCAATTGTGACCGACAAAGCCAGAGGCGTACTGGTTCGACGACGTTCAGATCGCCGTCTGTGACGAAGCATGCGATTTCGATAATCCTGTCATTATAAACGTCAAGGCCTGTCATCTTCGTCGTAAGAAATCAGTATTTGTGCTCACGATGACCTAACGCGAGATGATGGACTGACATACTTCGCAATCGATCCACACCATAGGTCCAGGAACTCCGCTCGTATCCATTGCCATAGCGTCGGTAATAGCGGTATCCAACAGATTTCTAGTAGCGCTGAATTGTCGCGTGGATGCACTCGCGGGGTATTTCACGGAAGCGTGGGGTCGGAGTAGCAAATATACACTGGTGCGAGGTGCGAATTGACGGCAGGCTGGAAGAAGTGATTCAGCTCTCAAGTACGTTGTACGAGGCAACCAGCGCGGCATAAAAAGGTTGCTTGCAAATAATAGACCTGAATTGTATTCGCGATTGCCGATAAGATCTATGCCATCTAATGTCACAGCCTCACACCCAGGCGGCCCAGGCATTCTGGTGGAAGTAATACCTAAATGGTGCAAAGCAGGGTAACAGTCTTGCTGCTTCGAGACTTTTATATGTAGTCGGGCTGTTGTTTTCTAAGCAAAACGCTTTTTGCTACAAATTATACAAAACTGTGAGACAAACAATTATAAGTTGATCAGACAGCGTATATTTGCATATAGGTACGAACTATGACAGACATTGAAGACAATTACACAAAGAACTCTGGTTTTAACTTGATTGAAAGGCCACCCATAATTGTCTGGCGGTAACGACTGCCAAATGTCACCGACCCGGGAAAACCGTGATTCAGTTGCGGCCATACCAAGAAGAACACACAGTTCCCCGTCCGATCAACCCCAGTTAAGCTTCTTTGGGCCTACTCAGTACTGCGGTGGGAGACCACGCTGGAATCGTAGGTGCTGCAATTGTTTTTTTACTTTTTATCTGTACTTTTGAGGGTAGTTGAGGTGCGTTACGTGTTGAAATGAGTGGGAGATGGAATCCGCCGACGCCAGGGCACGATACCCCCTGAATGTGTGACACTCCTACGCCTTACGCTGTTCGATAGGGGAATTCAAAACGCCAGAGTTCTCGGGTTTCGGCAATAGGCGTTTTGTTGAGTCCAGCGACGAAGGGGACGTTGGAAAGGGTTATCCAGCTGACATCCGTAACATACACGTCTAGGTGCGGTTAGAAGAATGTGCATATAACGAATATTGTTAAGTAAAAGCCTCCTTGCTTTGCCGGTGGATTAGGAGGCGTGTGGCGACGATACGCTGCAAGGTACGAGTTACTAAGGCAGGACTAACGCAGGAACGCGCCAGATGGCGGTTGGCCTTATTGTGCTGTACAAGACATAAGAAGCAGTCGCATCTAGCTCCTACGCAAATTTACAACAGTGGAATTAAGCACCGGGGTTAATTGGAGTTCGTTGGACTAGCCAAAATAGGAAAACATATGAGGTTTTTTTGTTTTTTTTTTAAATTCATTTCTCCATTTTCGTATCAAGAACTGACTGAGTAATTTGAAACGCCAAAAACTAGCCGTGTTCTTGTGTAAGAGTTTGTCGGGTTGGGATGCTCATTTCCGGCGAGCCGCATGGATAACGGACCCCACCAAGAATAAAAAGTTCGACAATGTGTCCGGTCGGTGATCTGATCGCCACTATTAACCGCTCAAATGAACTGTCAAATAATAATACTATGAACGAATGACGACAATGTCGCCAGCAGACCTCGAATGCGAGCAATTAGTAAATTGTGGGAATTTCAGCATTCTTTGCACGTGAGGGTCAGGGTACAACTGTCTCGCGTGCCGTTTCATTTGGTGTCACGACTGGCACCAGCCACATTCCCCTGCGCCCCCTGTACTGGCGCCACGCTATTCAGCCCCTGCAGGACCAGTATGATACCAATTCAACGGCGTTCAGCCACGCGAACACTAGTAGGTGACAGGTCGTTTATGTGGCTGGTCTCCGTGCCTATTGTGGCCGTTCATACGCGTGGCTGGGCGGGGGCAAACTACCCACACGTTTCCAGGCACTTACTTCGCCGACAACTAGCATTCCCAGGGCCTTCTTGCAGGCACGAACTTCCCTGCTCCCTCGTGGCCGGCCCCTGCCATGGCAGCCGCCTCCCGGTCAACTTAATCGCTCATGTGCGTGGCACAAACTAACTCCTCAAACGCCGTCTCCGAAGGGCCGACAGGATGGGCCCCCTCTTCGTCGCATATATTTATATCCCCTCCGTCTCCCTCCGTTTTGTCCGGCGTCCCATCAATCCACTCATTAGACAACAGCAATGAAGTTCTTCACCATCATCTCCGCTACTCTCATCCTCCTGCTACGGCAAGTCATTGCTGACCATGGCCATGACCATGACCAAACGATCCGTGGTGTCAATGTCGGCGGTTGGCTCATCCTCGAACAGTGGCTCGGCGGTGACATCTGGAATACCGCTCCTGACGCGTCAGATGAATACAGCTTCTGTAATTCGCTTGGCCACGACGCTGCACTTTCTGCTCTCCAGCAACACTGGTCCACGTGGTTCACTCAAGACACTGTCAACGAGCTCGCATCGTACGGTATCAACTCTCTGCGCATTCCTATTGGCTACTGGTCCGTCGTAGAGGACCAGTCCCAGCCATACGTCATGGGCGCTATGGACTACCTCGACCAGGCTCTCGGCTGGGCCGAGGACGCTGGCCTCAAGGTCTGGATCGATCTCCACGGCGTTCCTGGGTCCCAAAACGGTTTTGACAATTCGGGCCATTCCGGCTCCGTCGACTGGCAAGCTGACTCTAGCAACATCCCTTCAACCATAACGGTTCTGCAAAACCTGACCGAGAAGTACTCGGCCTCAAACTACTCCGACGTTGTTGTCGCCATCGAACTCGTCAATGAACCAATCTCGTGGTCCCCCAACAACGTCTCTGTCACTCGCCAGTTCTACATTGACGCCTACGCCGCCGTCCGCAGCTCGCTGACCGATAATCAGGATCTGCAAATCATCATGCATGACTCCTTCGTCAACCTGTCCGACTGGTCCGACATGCCCTCCACTGTCAACGCCTCCTACGGCCAGCTCGGTCTCGATACTCACATCTACCAAGTCTTCACGCCCGACGTCAAGACGCTCGACGGACCCGGACATGTTCAAAAGGCCTGCGATTACCAATACTCTCTGCAGACATCCAACGACGTCTTGCCCACTTATGCTGGCGAATGGTCTGCTGCTGAGGAAATTTGCTTGTACTCGGATGGCACCACTTCGGCCGGCACGTCGTGCTCCGAAGACGGATGTCAATGCACGAGCGACGATTCATCAAATTGGAGCCAACAGCTTGTCGACGTCGTGAGATCATTCGTCGAAGCGCAAATGGACGTATTCGAGGGTAACAGTACCGGCTACTTCTTCTGGTCGCACACTGGCCCTGGCGCGTGGAACTTCATCAACGGAGTTCAGCAGGGCTGGATCCCTCAACCTCTTAGCGACCGGCAGTTCCCGGGCCAATGCGGCTTCCAGTTGAACAACGAAACAACCGGCGGTCATCATGGTCATGGTGACCATCGCCGTGTCAGACGTGGCCTGTTGGGAAGCATATAATGCGATCCACGAATTTGGTTAAAAAGAGATTGGGCCGGTGTATGATTAACGAGAATATTAGATATTAGATTCTTTGGATTATTTTGGGACTTTTTTGATTGGATTTTTTTTGGACATATACTTTTACTTCTTTGTGTAAATATTATAGAACAGTTAATGATGTCGTTAGATGTCTTGTTAATATAAGTTATAGATTTATTATATATACTTGGCAACATCTCGGTCTTCTTTCCAACTTACTGATACATGATAGTAGAAGCACTACCACCGCCACAACCAAGTCTCAGTCTTTTGCAAAGTTTGATTAGGTCTTCCGTTCTTGGAACGCGTGTCAAATTTATACGCGTTTTAGAGTTTCGGATCCAAACACGTCGCGCACGCGCGTGGCCGAGTCGTGGTATGTTTAATTTAACGCGACTCACGCAAAGTGGCAAGCACGTGGAAAGAAGTTTTGGTATTCCGAGCAAGCAAATTAAATGGCGATTGTAACATACTACTGGATGCTTGCCTACCGCCGGAATAATTTCAAAAGGTATTGACAGGGGACTTTTCAATGCTTTTGCCTAGATGGACTGCGAATAGATGTAATCTGTGATACTACCCGTATTCGACAGACTTGGCTATGCACTGTCCAGGTGTAGGTGATGGCGTCCTGGCCGTAGCGCTGCGAGCTGCATGGAAGCGAGCAAATGACAGCTCCTCGAGAATGCGATGCGGCCAGCGCGTTGAAGCCGCACAATCGCCACCGCGGTGACAATGAAATGGCTTCTTAGTTACAGTTCTATGGCACATCCGGAATATGTCCGAATGCCGTATAGGAAAACCTAATACGGAGCTACTTCGGGAAGTGCTGCACAGCCCAGACCGAAATTTTCGCATATGGTGCTGCCGGACAGGAAGATCCCCAGTTCCATCAACATCAATTCCACCGCACCCTCTGCATGTCAGGATCCTCTTAAATATTATCAGACGATAGCGATTGTTGCATCATTTAAAAAAATATAAAGTTGCCAATTTTTTAATCTTATGAAACGAAATACTGGCCGAGATTTGAGAATGCTACTTTCACTACGTAGATAAAGTCTGCTGAGCCCCTGTCGTGAATTTGACTAACAACCGGGTTTGTAAATAGCAATGGCACAAACGACAAACGTGTAGCATTTATGTCAGGATTAGGGTGTTCTAGTGGTCGGCAGTTCCTGTCCCGTCCCAGCAAGTTATGTAGCCCTAACCTCAGGTCACCTGATCGCGTAACACGTGCCTCTCACCTGACCTATCCGCCAACCAATCGCTGGCCAGCCTCACGGCTTCAAACATAACCGTCAAATGTCTCGCCATTTAAGCGATCCCCCACACATTTCCTACACAATAAAAACAAGACGCAACACCTGACCGCCGCCAGCAACGCTCCCCGTGATCGCGCGTTCGACAAAAACAATTCTGCTCCACAAAGTCCTTTTTCCGGCAAAAAAGTTCGTCTCTACTTTTGGCTCGTACTTGTTATCTTCTTTGATTTGAGAATATAAGGTAACTATCTATATCTTTTTTATAATATGCGCGGTGGCGGACGCACAGATTGCATATTCCTCTTCATGTTGTGGCTAAGGGTTCTGTCCAGTTCGGACAACAACCCCTGGCACATGACTTGAGCCCATCCAACTGTCGATAATCTGTTCACGAGCCACCAGGAGCTGACAAGTAATTATAGTCTCGATAAAAAATGTCGTCGGCAATGGCACAGCCAGTTCAACTCCAGCAGCAACAGCAACAGCAGCAGCCGCCGTCGTCGTCACCCACGAATAAGCGCAAGCGGTCAAATAGCATTGTTGACAACATCGTCAAGGGAATATCAGACGAGCACGCACCCAAGCGCGCTATCCAGGTGCCCGACTCTGCCATCGACCACAATCTCATAAGTCAGAGCGTCCAGCCAACATCCCAGTCCTCGGGCTCGTCCGTGCAGGCAGCAGTGGGCAGTGCTACGAGTGGACAACCGCAGCCTCACCTGCCCCACCATCATATTGATCAGATGCCGATCTCGCTTCCACATTCAACTGCCACGTCTTCGGCCCAGGATGGTCTGGAAGGTTTGTCAGGCGCGCAAAAACCGCCGGTCGGTAGCGAGGAATGGCATCGCATGCGTCGCGACAATCACAAAGAGGTAGAGCGTCGACGGCGCGAGACAATCAACGAAGGCATCACCGAACTTGCAAAGATCGTACCGGGTTGTGAGAAAAATAAAGGCTCGATCTTACAACGCGCCGTCCAGTATATCCAGCAATTGAAGGAAAACGAAGCAGCCAATATAGAAAAGTGGACGTTGGAGAAGTTACTAACGGAGCAGGCTATTGCAGAATTGTCTGCCTCGAATGAAAAGCTCAAGGCCGAGATCGACCGTGCTTGGCGAGAAGCTGATGCCTGGAAGAAGACGTGTGCCAGTGCGGGAATTAAGAAGAAGCAGGACGAGTGATTTCATGTATTTTTATCAATACTTCGTTTGTACTTTATATCTCGTCCGTTTTGTCAATACTTGGAATAGTGGAATATGGTATGGTATGGTCTATAGGAGTTAGTTTATGCGTGGGAAAGTTGACAAATAAGCAGTAGGATTGTATGGATCTGTATATTACTATTTGTTTCTAATCTATTCGAATATTATCTGAGACAGGCTATCGGCGGCAACTCGTCCCAATACTATATGTTAACATCAGTTATTAATACTCCTTCTGACTTCTTTGGAAGGGTTGCTATCAACTGGACCGACGCGTCATTGCAAAACTGCAGTACACAAGACGAGCCAGCGTAAGTTATCTTACCGTCCTCGATTCCACATCTGTTGCTGGCAACAAAAACTGTGTTTGAGGTTTTCCGCTGTTCACCTTGTGCGTATTGGGAAACCACTGGCGTGAGCCTCCTTGCCCAGTAATGCACTGTTCTCCAGTCTGGTTCATCTTCGATGTCTTGTACGTCAGCCGCATCTTTCGCGTTGTTCGACTCAGCTTGGCCAAAAGCGAGCCACGCCATGGGCATTATAATCACATCAGCCTTGTTCGTCACTGCGAAATTGCCAAACTCGAACTTTGTAAATGGCGCTTCAAATTTTTCTGGATTCAAGTCCATGCATAGTCCCAGTACCACCCGTATTCGCATTTCATTCTCGTTTTCTGATACCAACTTTGCCGAATTCTTAATCTTCAAGTCCAAGCTGCCGAATCCGCCCTGGCCGGACGACGCGCCCCATTTCTCATCCGCCTCGTACAGGAAATGCTTGCGATAATTGTAGAGTACTGTCCCCGACGGTCCTACCACGACTGCAGAGTTATATATAGGTCCTTCGTCCTTCGCTACGCTGCTCCCATCCGGACGCTCGGGGTATCCAACAATAACATGACATCCAATCCTCTGCGCCGTTCGCTGCGCCCACTGCGTCGATATTCCACGGCCCGTTGGCTCAAGATACGGCGCAATAGCGTTTCGCGATGGAAATCCGTATCCCGTAAATGCCAGTTCCGGAAGAACCAAAATGTCAGGCTTCTTGTCACTCCGAACTCGATTCGTACTACTACATGGTGCGGTCGGAGCTTGCAAAAGAGGCGCTAGCAACGCGTCGGCGTGTCGGATCGATGATAAAACGTCAGTGCCCCAGTGCGCGTTGATTTGAAGGCAGGCAATCGTCAGCTTCCGCGTTCTCAATGACATCAATTATACTCTGGTTGCGTCGGCGACTTGATTCATACCAACGCTGTCTGAGATTGCGAGATTCCGCTATCCTCGTCGTAAGAATTAAGCTGCACAGAACCCTAACCTGTTCCATATGAGCCGCACGTCATTTATGTTTGGCACCTCTCTCGCCTCATTTAATCTACATAACAGTTTATTATACATAAGCTGTGCATTGATTCTCGATTACAACACTGCATTTGACACAGTTGTTGCAAGGACTTTGCGGCCTATATACAATGTCGTCAAGAACAGAGCGGGCTTGTCTTGTCTGTGGCATCGTTCGAACTTTCAACGTGCGTAATTTCATGTGCATCCACTGACCTTTTCTTGCAAATGATTGGATAGGTTATGTATTGAAGTGGTTGAGCTGACATATATATTGGTATTTACAGGCGTTCTGCGAGCAGGGATGTCCTAACTGCGATTCGCTACTAAGCCTACAAAATTCGGAAGAAAATGTGCATGCGTGCACAAGTCCATGTATGTATACTGCGATCCAAATATATCACATATATATTGACTTGTGCGTTAGCGTTCGAAGGACTTGTCGCGCTGTCGGAGCCCGAGAAATCATGGGTACGTTCATCATTTGACCCGGAGGCGCGAACAGGGCGTGACGCTAAAACTTATCATAGGTTGCTCGATGGTTACGAATTGATGGATTTCAACCTGGTACTTATGCGGTGAAAGTTAATGGACGGTTACCGGAGGAGATCATCCAGTCGTTGGACGCGCAGGGTGTGAAATATCGACCTAGGGATGGCAGTGTACAGGATTAGTGACCGTGTGGGTGGAGATAGTATGCATGTGACTGAGTGTAGCGACAGATTTATTGTATATTAGAGCCAAGGATGAATGGATTTGGGATATAATGTATAATATTTACACCAACGACACATTGCATCTCGACTGGATTGGCGGTTGGAGTTAAAGGAGCGTCCCGCCACAAAGTATCACGTCTGCGATTTCTCGCAAAATATTCTAGTCTACTGTATACGACGATGATTTATCCCTCCTGCCTGCGCTTACCAATGAAATAATACACTCTCATTGATTTCCCAGATATTTACTTCTCATTCCTTGGAGCTGGAATAATGCTGCTCTTACCGGGCCACTCGATTAATTTATGATTAAATGACGTAATTTGATTCGCGGATCAGATGTCGCTGCAAATCGTAATGGGCTGCAGTTACATGTCATTCAAAGAATAGCGTGAATTTCCGCAGTTACATGTCATTCAAAGAATAACGTGAATTGTTAGCAATAGGATTATTCACACGGCACAAGGTAGCGGGTGCTGCGACCTGCGGTTCGATTCCATTATCCATCGCAGTACAAGCTCCAAATCAACCGCAAATGCAGTTCCACCAATTTATGCAACATAATTTTTAAATACCTTCTGCTACACTTCGCTTGTCGCAAAACTTGATCACAATCAGTAACGTGTGAAGGGGTTGGACGGTTCTTGTACATATTCCCCTCCAGTCCTGTTCAGTCCCATTAGCGTGCCCTAACCCGATGCTCCAGCCACTTTGCAAGTGCATCGGAAAGCTGAGCATGCTTCGCCGAAACTTTTATTGAGGCGTAATAAACCACTGAATCACAAATTTCAATATCTTGCAGAGAGTATTATGATAGGCTTATTGTCCATCCCATAGTCGGTTATGAATACTAATGACGATCCCACCACTCTATGACAATAAGTTATTCCTCCTTCTCCACCATCTCAGCTTTGTCCCGCAGAGAGTTATAATGCTCTCCTAAACCATAACTGTGCTTGTAATAGGCGAGCCATAGCTCTGGTCGATTGCCAGCGTCGTTCATTTGCAGTCTCGCTCTTCCACTCATAACCACGGACACCGGACAGTCATATTCCTTCGAAAGAGCGAGTATTTCCATATCGCCTCCCCATATAGCCGTGTTCTCCAATTCGGCACAGTAAGCGTTGAGGTCTCGCAGGCCAAGAGTTGCCTCGTCGAAGAGAAATGGTGCAAATGTACCAGGATCACCGCGAATATGCGCAGCAGCTTTGCGTCGAAGTTCTGTGACAGAAGTCGTGATATTATGGCGTAGACGAAGCTGATCTGACAGCGCAGCGAAAAGACAATGGCCATCGGGAACAATCTACTCCTGCGTTAGCTCGGACTACCAATTTTCAATACTAAATTATATAAACATACATCGTACTGGATTAATCCAAGTTTGTCTGTTAAAGCCTTTATATTTTCAAGCTCTATCTTGCGCAGATCAGGGATTTTTTCTGCCTCGAGTGCCGCCTCAGCGGTCATTTGATCTATGGCAGCCTTCTTCCTTGCAAGTCTATCTTTCTGCCGATTCTTCTTAGGCCCTTTCTTTTGCGGTTGTTGCTGCTCCCGTGGAGCTGGCTCCGGATCAGCCGGTGTGCTGACATCGAGTGCCAGCTGTTCTAACAGCTTATCGGGCGATATTTCATCTTCAAGTTCCTCCTCAGTAACGTGTCCATCCTTTGTATTAGGAATATCATGGCTTCCAGTGTTATTTGCCACTGCCAACTCAGATTCGTGGCGAGCCTTAAGGTCTCGCTCCATTTGTTCACATTTGGCATGCACTTCCTTCTTCTTTCGCTTTTCGCCTTTTGTTGCCGATTTTTTTAGGCTCGTGACAGTAGCTACTAAATCTCTAGATTCTTTGCGATGACGGGCAAGAATCTCGTCTAGTGTCTCCGACGCCGCCGGAATTGTTATTGCTAGTTCTGGAGCGGACATTATGGCGCTTCCGGGTATCGCGTTGCAGTAGTATATTTCTGGCATATAAAATCTTGCGAGAGCGGTCCGAACTACACAATTGAGTATACATCCCCATTTTAGTATCAAGTATGACATTTGCCATTACTATACTTATTTTGGGTCAAATCTACCCTAACCCACCATCCCAGATGATATCACTAGACTTTGAAATAATTCTGAATCAACTATTTAACTTCCGTTTCTATAAAACACCTAAGACGAAAACTTTTTATAGTTCAAATACAATTATGCGAAAATATAAGGATGTCTTTTTACGTCATAGCCTAATAATATTTTACAAATCTCTATATCAGCCGTAGCCCTGTCCAGTTACCTTAATATATTACAAACTATCCAAGACTCCGTCAGTATATATATCAGAAATAGACACAACGTTCTACACTTACATAAACACTCGTCCATATCATTTACTGCTGCTAATTTCTTTTCCTAAGGTTCAAGGTCGTCCTCTGCTCTATAAACCAATCGATAACCGCAGGATCCGACTCGAAATTTGCCATCAGGTTGGGGCCTTAGAATAAACGTTTCTGAAAATCCGCATAGTCCTTTTCCCCTGTCACTTCCAATTCTGACTTTTCCTGATGTCGTGAGGGCGATTGATAGTTGTCCATTTGCTCCGGCCACGGCCAGTGGATGGCAATCGTAACCCGTGACATCGTGCACAGTAGGTGGCATTCTTGAGTATAATTCGGCATATGCCTCGCCTCCCATTAGTGGATTACCATTATATACTATTGGAGCATTCGGTTCGAATAGGAGAGGTATGTTTTCTCGGTGTCCGTCTAGTGCGCGGTAGTAGACGGAGATGAAGTTCTCCGTTCCTGACAATTTATTGAGTCAGCTCTGACGCTACTGGAGGAATACGCAATAGTAAGCATACCTCTGCTTATTAACTCAATAATTTTGCCGATATCCTATGTAAAGTAATCAGTCTGCATCTCGCCATGATTGGTGATTGGTGTGTGAAGTTCACGTACACTCATGACTTCCTAATCTGATCCGAAAGTATGAACGAAAATCGGGTCTATCGCTAATATATATATATGAAATCAGCAGTGCTCCGTTTTGCCCCACTTAGATATATATGTTTTGTGTGTCCTGGACAAGTAAATGATAATTGTTGAATGTCTCGAAGTTGAATGACGAATTCTTTAATAAACTCGCTTCGTGCGGCGAGCCTTTCTTACGCGAAGTTTGTTCGAGACTCTTATCCCCTGACAACACCAAGCATCAAAGGCTGTCTTCAAGGCAACATCTATTTTCTCTACAGCGAAGATAGCGCAACATATCCAGAATGTTGGATATAGACCTACAGAATGATACTCTTCCCGATGCTCTGTCGTTAATTCAGACCATGCGAGACCTCACAGATCGCGCATTTGAGCTATTGCTACAACTTAGCGAAGCTTCAGCTGCAGCTGCGGCAGCAATGCCCTCGCCCGAACCTGAGGTAGAACCCGAATCAGCTTCAAAGATCCATCAAAGCGACATCGTAAAAGATGAAGGAGAGTTGATTGAAGCCGAGCCGGAAGTACGGAATGGGAGAGCAGCAGATCACATGGATGTCGACGGGGAACCTGCCGTCGTAATTTCCAACGATCCTGCAGTTGTGAATGCAGAATCGGAGTTCGCAGGCGTTGCTAAGGCATTAATAGCGCATTCATTCCACCTGCGGAAAATGAATCGGTTGTATCAGGTCTCTAGCAAAGACACTAAGGAATATATAGCTGAGAAGAGAATTGAGGTTGATAGACTCCAGCTTGAACTTCAGAATATGTACTATCGACAACGATATTTACGGAAAGAAATTGAACTGTGCAATGATTTCCCGTAAGTTGATATTTGATTTCCGTCAGGGTTTAGATCATGGTTTACTGATTTTGAAGATCATCTCACACCCTAATCGACTTCGTCCCCCTTGAACAATTTTACGAGGACAATCCGGAGTTTGGGCCACATGGTGGCACTTCGAAGCCAAATGGTAGTGGCAGTCCTAAAGAGCCGGCTGCTGCGGACGAAGATACTGACATGGCGGAAGACAGAAATGACGGAAGACTTAATCAGCACAAGCTCATGATGGCTCGCCTTGAAGACGAAAGGACGAGGCGGTTGAAGATGGAGGAGAATAGGAAGGAGCTGTCTCAGATTCGATCTAGTCTGGTAGCTGAGAATAAGAAGCGCAAGGAAGATTTAGAAAGTTTGGATGCCCAGCTGCAACGATTCATCGAGGTAAGTCGATCAGGTTCATTGGGTGGACAGATGCTAACATGCATATGTCATCCAGAGTGCGACGCCAATTCAGAATGTTTTCCAGAAATACTGAACAACTCTTATCGTGTTGCTTCAAAGTTATAGCATATCCCACGGTACTATTATTATGACGCTCTATTTCTAGCAGTTGTTGGTTCAAGTGTTAACCTAATTGCTTCGGTTTTACACAATGACTATGATCCGAATTTGTATTATATGTAATATATCAGGGTTAATAGGCACAAAGAGCACGGTAGTTGGTTGGTTTAGGCTGCATTGCTCTGAGTAAATTGTAAGGCTCCAGCGAGACCCTTACTGTTCAGGCTTAGGTGGCCATTACAGCCCTACCCCGCTGCGTAATAGCGTGGCATCAACCCTCTGATCCACACCTCGCTACTAACCATATTCGCCACACTACAACTCCAAGTGTACGACTTACTTTGGTCACAATTCCAATAATCTGGACTCTTGACGACTTGCAGCAGTCATAATGGTATCTCTGTTTGGGCTCAATGGTCTTCTATGCGTGACACTAACAGGAATCAAGGCTCAAACTCCTACGCAGCGACTAGCTAATCAGAAATATGCCAAGCGAGAAGAGAAGAAGCATGGAAAGCCGGAATCTCTCGCAGGCAAGAAGAATGCCGAAAAGCCGCCAATTTCCAAGGGCTGGATTTGTAAGTTCAACTACTTGCCACTTGCTGTGAGGGATTGTACACATCAGCTAACATTATCGCCTCAGACGTATTTGCATTCATGATCGCCGGCGGCTTACTATTGGAGATTTTGAACTTGATATTGGGACGCTAAGGGATGAATTTAGGAGTTTGGATAAGTCATTTTGGCTTAAAGCAAAATGGGGTAGTGATATTGGCTGTGCTGTTATGTGTCTATGTATATAGAGAGCGTTAAGTGTGTAGTAAAATGGTATGATACTTAGGAGTTCAATGAAATAAACTGGTTTTCACAATTGCTTCGTAGTAGATGAGAGGTTGCCTAAGATGTGGACTACTTGAACAGTGACAACATATTTCACGCTCTTCCTCACAGTCGCACTCAGATTCTACAACTAGCTCTCCTTGTCTTATAACAGTGCAATCCACTGTTAATTTACCTTCCCAAACTTTGTTTTACGTAAGGTACATTAGAACTGGTCAAGACAATTCAGACTCCTGTGGCCGAATCGGTGCCAGAGTGATCACTCACGCCTAGTCCTTAGTGACTGGTGCAACTGAAGAAGGTCGGTGCACAAATATCCGAGCTAGCGAGCCAGTTAAACCCAACTCTCATTGCTTAATTACGCGAGCAAATTTGCGGTTGCAATATAACAAAAGGATCCAAAGATGATAATACGACAACTAATACGCCGCCCATTAGCCCTGCAATTACTGCCACATCAACAATTTCGTATGAGAGTGCGAAGATGGGAATCCTCAATACCTACTGCTCCCAAGCCATTTGTGAGTCTCCATAAGTTACAATTAACACATCATAGATGTGCTAATGGCTACTATGCAATAGGGATCATCTCAGTTATGGCCGGTCGCTAAAGTGTTTTTATATGGGTCCTTTGTATATATGCTACTACATTGGGCGTGGTGGAAACTAGAATCTGACGAATTATATGATCGACTCTCAGGTTGGTGTCCTTGGATGCTGGTGTATCGGCTAAATGAGTAAGGCATGCTAATTTATGGTGTAGGTCGAGTGAAAGAGCTAGAAACGGAATTAGAGCGCACTATCGACGAACGGAATAGGAGCCTGGTGGCGCGACCGGATGAATCGCCCACGGAGGAAAACAAGACCAGTTTGAAATCGAAATTGAGGAAAATATGGCCGTGGAAAAAATGAGTGGTATAATGCGTGATATTACTTAACAGTCATATTTTTGTAAATACGAAGAATGTTGGGAAAGTACAGCTTTGAGAAGGCGAAGAACGAGATGCCATTTATATCGCGTAGTCCAGAAGATGACTGAGACGAGCAGCGAGCTGAATACGACGTGTTGCGTGCTTGGTTGCTCAGCAGACTGTAATGTGTAAATCTGAATTTCAAGCAGAACCAAAGCTGGCACTGTAATTGGAAGTACATGAGACTATAATTCACTAAGTCCAATAAATTAGAGCCCCTCGGAATCATGGAGCGGAAACATCCCGAGCCGCACGGGCGATCCCGTGTAATCTTCTGGACTTCCCGGCGTCCTTTCTACACTCATACGCACGCAATGATACAGTGCATTGCACCGCGAAATCTACGAGGATCTCGGCGGTATTTTTTCACATTATTGTCGAAAGACAGCGCGCCGTCAGCACAGACTTATTCCCTCTCGCGCAATCTCCCATATCCTCCGTCGCTGGTATACAGCGTCATATCAGATGTGGATTCATACTGCAAATTCGTTCCCTACTGCGTTGAGTCCACTGTGATTCACAGAGACTCAAGGACGAATCAGCCGATAAAGGCTACATTACGAGTCGGGTGGAAAGCGTTTGAGGAAAGTTTTGAAAGTCAGCTAAAGTGCGAAGAACCACACAGTGTTATAGTATGTGATCTATAATGACGAGTCGAGTGGTAGAGACGGTAACTGATTATAAGCTTATAGGCACAGTCTTGCAAGCATTCTCTATTCAAGTTGTTGTATACTCGGTGGAGAATTATTCCGCATGCGGATCAGAGCCTAACTCGGGTGGTGATGGATCTAAAGTTTGCGTTTGCCAACCCATTATATAACACTGTCTCAGCTACTTTTGCGCCTACAGTTACGAAGATTATGATTGAGGCGTTTGAACAGCGAATAGCCGAAATGCATAAATATGTTCAGAGTGAGGAGAAAGCCGAAATGGAAACTAGTAGTTAACGTCTTGGATTCCGACATGCGATTATTGAGTGCATTTGGGTGCATTGCAAAGGAAGATTAAATATCTTAGATCGTAATGTATACATATTTGTAGAAATAGAAATTTTCTGGCCCAACATATCGTACAACCAAAATCTACTAATACCTTCACAACTCATCGATTTTCGTCATTAACACTTCGTCCATTTGGCGAAGCGTATAATCCACAATGTAGCTCTCTTCCAATAGCTCGCTAGCTCTAGTATAGTGGCGCTCGCTGTATGGAACAAGTGCGTCCAATGTTCTCTTGATGTCTCCAACTTCGAGAAATTTCTCCGGAGGAAACGACAGTAGAAGCACGTTCAAGACTCGTTGAGCAACAGTGGCGGTCCGTGCATTTGTATTCCAATCTCGGATTCGTCGCAGCAACAGTTGCAATTGTGCAGGTGCTAATGATGACAAAACTGCGTCGACTTCCTTGAGACCCATAATGGAGCCCTTCTCAGCCTTCTCGGCAATAACTATGCGGAAGAGATTTAGCAACCGCGACGGATGATCCAACGACAGCGCTAGAAGAATAGCGTTCTTCCATTCCTTCCGGAACACGTAATTGGACAACTCCTGCTCCTTCTCCACCAATTCAGCATCAGCCTCCGCTTGCCGCACGAGCTCTTCTTCAGTGACATCTTCCCAAAATGTGATAACAGAGTCTCCACCGCCAGAGACAACAACCTTGTCGTCAGATCTCTGAGCCAATGACCAGACCTTATCCTCGTGATTATCAAGTGTCGCATTACATTCACCAGACTTGACATCCCACACCTTAACCAGTCCATCACCACCGGCGCTAACAATTTGAGCACCACTGCTAATGAACAAAGCTTTCAATACAGAGTTCGTGTGGCCCTCAAAGGTCTTCAAGCAGGTGTAATCCCTGATATTCCAGACCTTGACAGTCTTATCGCCGCTTCCAGTCACAACAAACTGATCGTATGCTGAGAACTTGACACTCCACACGCCGCGCTTGTGGCCACGGAGAATACCGACTGTCTCGCCATCCTCTACCGACCATATCTTAACTGTACGATCCTGCGACGCTGTAGCGAAGAACTCATCGTTTGGCGCAATATCTACCGAATTAATATCTTTCTCATGGGCCTTCCTGGTGAATACCGGCTTTGCGACTTCCACGGGCCCATCTGCGGGTAACGGCACCGCCCATTTCTTCACCGTAAAATCCTGAGAACCTGTGATCATAAACTTAGGATAGACTGTCTGTGTGACCAGTCTCGCAATCGCAACACCACCAATAGAGCCCAGATGTCCCTTAAACGTTGCATAGAGTTGAAATCCACTGTGTTCCTTTCCGTCAGTATCTTCCATACCAGATGCAGTCCACCGCCATATTCTGGCAGCATTATCTTTTCCGGCACTGGCTAGCCATAGACCGTCGATAGAAACGTCGACGCAGATTACAATATCGGTGTGAGCTGCGAGCACAACAGATGACTGGGTCTCAGTAGAGATCACTCTTATCTCTGGAGAATTTGTTGCTAATGCGAGATACTTCTGAACGCCTTCTCCGTCGACGGGACCAGCGTACGCTAGATCGATGATTTCCCCGTTGTTACCGGCCAGCCGTCTCACAATTGGTAGGTCCGTAGAAGTTAGGGTATGTTCGACAAGAGTCTGATCGGACAGTACGGCAATAAGGTCATTCCAAGAAGGATAGTAACTATAATAGTTAGCAAACAGTCTGCATTTTATCTCTGCGGTAATTACACACTTACATAATATCGGAAACGCCGACCTCCTCAGAAGTTTGAACTGTTGCTTGTTCAGGTGTGATCTCCTCCCCTGATTCTATAGACCACAGCTTTACGACTCCTTTCTCGCCTCCCGTGTATATGAGCTGGTCAGATATCTTGCTAGTCAATATACCAGACGATAAATATCCTGCAGTCTCCAGAGCCTGCCCGTATATTAGAGATACGCCTCGTGAGCATTCGTTTATAAACATACCTCGAACACTAAGATTGTTTTCACTAAACCGTAAGTTTTCATACTCCACACGTTGACAACTTTATCTCTACCACCGCTTATCAATAACGATCCGTCACTGCTGAAATCGAGTCCTCGCACAACGCTGACATGTCCCTCTTCCAATACCGCTATGCACTTCCGCTTCACCAAATCCCAGATTCTGATTTTCGTGTCGTCTGATCCGGACGCGACTTGCCACCTCGCACCGCCTTTCTGTCCAAATATTCGTACTGCGCTGATGACACCGGTGTGACCTCTGAACGTATGAGTGTTGAATGCACCCGCCAAATCCCAGACTTTCACGACCCCGTCCGCGGCGCCGGTAGCAACGAGAGTTGAGGTGCTGTCGATGTGCATCACAATAACAGGTCCATCGTGCGCTTTAAATGATCGCACTAATTTGCATTCTGGAAGCTGGAATATCCGCATTTGTAATGACCTCGAGCAAATAACGACATATTTCCCATCCGGAGCAAGAGCAAGCG
Organism: Lipomyces starkeyi; assembly: GCA_018804115.1. NCBI lineage: Eukaryota > Fungi > Ascomycota > Lipomycetes > Lipomycetales > Lipomycetaceae > Lipomyces > Lipomyces starkeyi. Next base: position 442,812 of record JAGJTG010000015.1, read on the forward strand.
TGGTGACTTGTTCCGCGTCCTAAATTATATATCAGTCCGACGAACCTCTCAATTATGACAGTGGATTGACGGAACACATACGCCTTTAATCATGTGTTTCCGTTGGCCGGTGCTGAGGTCAGTTATAACGACATCTTCGCCATAAGCAGTTGCGAGCAAAGTCTGATCTTCGGAAACCGAAGCAGATCCGCCAGTAAAAAATGGCTCGATAGCACTATGCGCGAAAGCTGTTTTCAACGTAGCTGATGATGCAACTGGAACCATATTTCACTTGTTTGCAGACGGTCGAGCCTTAAGAGCCAGAACTGGTCCACAATAATTAAGCTGCTGCTATAGTCAAGTTCGTAGTTCCGTCCAAAAAATTTCGTCGGTTGGGACTTTTGTAGACGGTTAGCGCTAGTGACGACTGAGTTTAAATGTTCTGAGGCTGCGCCGCGCGTAAATCAGCCGTTGTTGGCTAATACAGCGAACACTGGTATAAGGCAATTGGGGAATCCCATTGGCGTATTTACATAGAGAGGACCTGTGAAATACAGTGGTACATGCTTACACCACGAATACATCGGCTCGCCCTCGGGCGTGAATACGCGCATCCGAGTACACCGAGCATCGACTCAGCTGATCAGAATGAACTAGCGATTCAAGGACGGAAGCGTCATCGTCGAGCTAAGCAAGCGCAGCGGGACGTGTTTGTCAAGGCTAGAGAGCGATTACTAGTAGACGTTGTAGTTGCTGAGCAGGAAGATTTGGTGGAGTTGATGGCGTGGTTGATATCGTGCGGGAGCTTAGTAACATGCGCGGTACTGTTGTGGCCGCTGCAAAGCATCAAGGGCATAATGGGTACTTACAAGATGGCTGACGATATGACATATATTGATTTTGCGAAACTATTTTGGAGGGACTCTCCAACTGTGATGCAGCTGTTTGCTGGATTGCCGGGAAATTTGTTGTATAGATCGGTTGATTTAGCTGGGGATGGCGTCAGAATTTTGATTCTGAAAGCTCTACAGGTATTTCGGTCTGAAGGAGCAGGTGATGGTCGCCTCCTGTTTGCAGTTGACTTAGCGTATGTACACATTTAATGCTTCTATCGGATACAGCTAACATGAGACTAAAGCTTAAGAGGAGTGACATGGCTCTGCTCCTATCCCATTCTCGAATACCACAATCTTCAGCGCCTTCGAATTGCGCCTTCAAATCGCATACTGCCGAGCGGCAGCGCATTTCGCAGAATGTGCTCGCATTCATTCCTACGAGAGAATTCCCGTCAACTCATTGGCACGGCATCATTGATGGCGTTGGGTAGTATGCTCGCAGACTCTTTGTACAACATTTTAGACTCGATTTGTTTCTCTAGCGGCGCCAATGGCCAGATTGTTAAGGGCCTTACGCAGGATTTGAGCAGAAGTTTACTTTCACCGATACTTAGCATTGTAATTACGCCTATAGACATTATGCTCTACAGGTCTTTGGCTGGACGAGCATTACCTGATCATCGAAATATATATCAGATTGGGGAGATAGGGAATTGGCGTCTGATCGCTGAAGCATTAGCTGTTGAGACATTTACAGGGTGGTCAATGGCGGGCCTCTCCTTTTGGATGTTTGTGACGTCCTGTAGATGGATATATCACAAGCCATCCAACCGAAGCAAATGAATCCAGTTGATTATTTGACGATGTTGTATAATATAATGTGTAGTAAAAGGATGTATGATATAATTAAGCGATAGGTACTTCCAAAGCATTATGTAAATTTAATTAACACAACGACCAATTCTATCACGCGAACAAAACATGAGTGAGACATAAACAATATACATAAATATACAAACGGTGGATGAAATCGCAAATAAAAGCACAGTACACATGATCTAAAATTACTGATAAATGATACCAACCATCCCGAGCAACGTAGCACAAAACCAAACTATCAAATACAGATTAAATACGTGAAGTGTCACTTTACCCATTGGACGACGATGGAAGAAGAAATTGGGGTAAGAAAAAAGAAAACAAAATTCTAAACCAAAACGGAAGCTTTCGATACTAATCGCATACTTGAACTAAGGCTTTTTCTCACTGATCTTTCGTCTTGTCCAGATGATGTTGCTGGGTTCGCTAGGGAGAGTGACCATAGACTATAACAGCTTAGCATGTCGAATAAAACATATATATAAATATAAATATTACTAACAGTATAATCCGGCTTAGGTACACCACGACCTTCAGGAAGAGTCCACGTAAACTCACGGATAAACATGGACAAAATCGTACCAAGCTGAACATACGCAAATTGCTCGCCAATGCATCGATGTCGGCCAGCACCGAATGGAAGATAAGGGGACTTTGCTCCCTTTGATATTGTGACTCCTTCGGCACTGTCGTCCAAGTTAATCTCGTTCTTGGTTTCAGCCCATCGAGAGGGCTGGAAAGTCGTCGGGTTTTTGAAATAGGTGCTGTCCATCATAGGAACACCAGGAGAGGCCAGAACATAGTAGCCCTTGGGGACAACGTAGTGGGTGCCTTCAATGGCAAGATCACTTCGAACTTTACGCATGAGGGAGTGAAGAGGTGGATGCATACGGAGAGTCTCCCGAATGGTATAATTCAACAAGGGCATGCTTTGCAAATTCTCGTACGTAAGATCAGGAAGACTTTCACCGCAAACTTCAATCTGCTCGCGGTAGAGAGCTTCCCGAAGCTCAGGGTCGGCGCCAAGATGGAGGAGAGCCCATGCGCTGGTAGCGGAGGAAGTGTGCTGCCCACCCATCAGAATACCAATCTGCATATTCGCAATCTCACGATCAGTCATGCGAACACCATCCTTGTAAATAGCATCCTTCAAATAAGCATTGATGACGTCGAAGTCCGAGAAGTCGCCACGCTGACGGCGGTCACGAATGACGTCCATGTATGTGTCAGAAACCTTTTTCTGTGCCGCATTGCGACGGAACGTGGCCGGTATAGGAATATGAGGGAAGACGAAATGAATAGGAGTGAATCCTCTGTCGAGGTCGTGGTAAAGGTCAGCAAAAGACTCGTCGAACTTGGCGCGAATTGCTTTTCCCTGGAGTGTACGAGACGCCGTGAAGATAGTGAGCTCAGGCATGGCAGTCATAAGATGAGCGCTGGCAGAGACGCGGTTGGGGTCTTGACTAAAGAATTGAGGAGACTTGAGCCAATACTTGCGAACCTCCTCGACAATAATTGGCACATATGAACGGAAAGCGGGCACTGTAAATGAGCTCTTCGCGAATTTCTTCTGCTCCATCAATCGATGGTTGGGGCAATCGTAGATGACACCGTTCCCGAAGACAGGGGTCGTGAGATGTGTGTACGCGTCCTCGGCAGACACGTCGCTAAGCTTCGCGTTGAGGACGAAGTCGTTGCCCTTGGGACCAAGCGCGACAGTCACTTTCCGACCAAGAAGGACGAAAGTGTAGACGTCGCCAAACTTCTTGCGGTTGTCGTCAAAGAACTTGTAGGGGTCCATACCGTACGAGATGGCGGAACCGAAGAAGGGAATCCAGTGGAATACAACCGGCGGTCGGTTGGGGTCGCGGAAGAGAATCTGGGAGAGGACGTTAACAACAATGGCCACGACGACGAACGTGGCCATGCCCGCGAGAACGAGGTGCCCCAGTGGAATTTGGACGAGGCCAGCGAGCGAATCACAAGATAGAATGCTCATAGTGACGCAAAGAAGAACAGCGGACGCGAACAACAGAGACAACTGGTGGTGTTTGTGTATAGAGGGCAGTGGAATGGCGTTTGTTAAATAATTTCGCGATTGCGGCGGCCATTTTGGTATCGAGACTGCCTTAGCCATAGTTGTCACTCAGGGCCCCGGTGCCAGTTTGTCGTATGACTTGCGGCTTTGCAATAAATGGCCCCCGCACTGTCTCGGCTTGCTCAGCCCATATCAATTCGAGACGGCGGCCATATTTCTTCGAGTAGTCTCTGCATTCTCTACGCCAATAATCGGTCCTGTTACGCAATTGCTGGCAGATTTAACTGATACTCGGCACGAGACACGGATCCGAACTGACCCGAGGAAGGCATCCCTATTGCCGGATACGAGCCCCTCGCTCCGAAATGTTACGCCATCTTCTTTTGTAGAAATTCGCGTCCTCGCGTAAATTTTTTTCGCACCTTCGGCTAGTAGCATTTGACGCTTACAAAGTAGAAGTATGGCTTCAAAATACGGTTGGCATTATTTACGGTTTCGTCGCTGAGACTCAATGTTAGGGGGCACGTCTCTAAATTCCTGTGCTTCGTGTTCGCTCGTATTAGTGCCGAAATACGAGCGTGTGATCGCGTGCAACTCGGATCACGATCGTGTCACCTTTTTATGCGGGTAATTTACTACTTACTGGTCTCCCTCCAGCTCTGTCCATCTAAGGGCCCCCGTAGAATACACAAATGCCTGGCATCCCAAAATACTTCTACTGAACAATAAATACTTTATAACAGTCATACAAATACACCGCACAAGATCTATTTACATTGGTTAATGACCACGTCGTAAACGTAGTTAGTTCTGTCGCTCAACGACATGGCCACGGTTAGGAAGATTAGCATCCTTTCCATATGCCATGTCAGCTTCGAATTTAGCATATTCGATTGAACGGCGTTCCGGTGAGACACTCAACCTGTCGAGAGCTTTGCTGGCGTACGTAGGTAAGAATGGTTGCAAGACAATGGAGATAATTCTGCACATCTCCGCCATTACAAAAATGGTCGGACTAATGTTGCTCGACTCTGTGTTCCACGGTGTTGCATAGTCCACGTATTGATTTGCCTAGCCAGTGTTACTACCGTCGAGTCCTGTTCACTACGAAATCAAATTCTTATTACCTTTTTCAGCACATCCCAGATCTCGCCCAGAGCGCCGGTGGGATTAAAATTATTCATGTGCTTGGCGACATTGTCCACAAGACTATTTGCTTCTGTTATCATTTCTGACTGAAAGGCCAAAAATTTGTCCGACCTTGTCGCGGGTATTGGATAACCTTTCAAATGGTGTGACAGTGCCAGTTCAATTGAAAATGATTTCGAGCACGTCCTGCTCACCAAGTTGCTATACTTGAACACCAAATCAGCCTGCCTCCGTTCTAATACTCTTTCCGTATCAAAATCACCATCGCCTTCTAGAATATTGTGTCGTAAAAGGTAATAGCGAACACTATCGACGCCGGCAATTACCATAACCGCATGTGGATCCACGATGTTTCCACTTGACTTGGACATCTTCTCGCCATTCATGAGCCAGTGTGAGTGTACCACGATATGTTTCGGTAGAGGAAGCTCTGCCGCTAATAAAAAAGCGGGCCAATAAATGCAATGGAATCTTGTAATATCTTTCCCAACAACATGAATATCCACTGGCCACATTGACTTCTCAAATTCACTTCCAGTTAGTTTGGCATATCCAGCAGAAGTCAAATAGTTGGTGAGAGCATCCACCCAGACATAAATCGTCTGACTTTCATCCCCAGGCACAGGAATACCCCACGTAAACCGACTCGATGGCCGCGAAATACTTAGATCCGACAGTCCTTTTTCTACTGAATCGATTATGGTCTTAAAGTGAGAGTAGGGGTACACGAACTTATCCTCTAGCCGGCTATTGTAGAGTTCGAGTAACGGTTCCCTCATCCTAGACAACGCAAAAAAGTAATTCTCCTCCGAAGCCCATTCAACTTCTTTTCCCGTCTCATTCGAGTAGACTTTAGTAACTCCGCTGGATTGGTCGAAAACTCTCTTTAGTTGACTCTCCGGGTAAAACGTCTCGTCGCTGACAGAATACCATCCTTCGTGCTTGCCCTTGTAAATATATCCTTTTTCTACTAATGTATTCCATAATTTGTGAACCGCCTCACGGTGGTCCTCGTCAGTTGTCCGGATAAATCTGTCATTGGATATATGTGCCTCAGCCGCAAGATTCTGGGCGCCATTTATCAGTCCCTAGGTCACCGCTGTCATGTATAGTTCTCGTACCTTAAATAATTGTGACGTCTCATCGCAGAATTGCTTGACTGGTTTCTCGATTTTATTCGCAGCCTGCTGGACCTACACCATGTATAATTGTTAGACAGTGTCTGCTCTCGTGATGAACAGTCACAAACCTTCATGCCATGCTCGTCCGTACCGGTTAGTAAAAAGGTATCTCTTCCCATAAACTGCTTCCATCGTCTAAAAGTATCGGCTAAGACCATAGAATATAGATGTCCCACGTGAGGAGCTATCAGAAGGGATCGAATGAGCGACTGATCCACCGCTGACAATATTCATTGCCACTCACCAGCATTGACATAAAATATTGGAGTAGTAACATAAAACGGCTTTTCATCCTTCTCGGCAGTTCTATTATTCTCTGTCTTCGCGTCGTTGGTCGTGTTAGACTTGTATCGTCTCGACTCGCATGCTTGCCATCGTTTTCGTCGCAGAAGTAACGCAGCAGTTACCTCACTAGTTCGAACTGGTCCAATTATTCTTCTGCTGCAATGCGACCAGACGAGCATACTGGATATTGCTGGCAGCACGTATAACTCGCGTTGTCCTGGAGCAATTGTTGTGTGCACAGAATTTAAGTAAGGCACGTTAAATTTTCGTGATAATATCTCGAACATGACATCACCACCGATATTATCCGAGCCAATCTACGATTGCTATGTAGCAAGAAGTATGTGTATCTTCTTTAGAATTACCTATATTTACCCCTGGCTATTCCAGATATGGCTGATTTACTGAATAGTGATGGTTGAATAGTTTAAAGTGTTGATAACCAAGCTTTTCGAATTACAGTCAAGAGGTGCGAGGTATAATTCTCATTTCTATCAACAATTTGTTCAAGCTCATTTTGATGCAAACAAGCTTTATAGCAGCCGTGGTGAATAGGTAGGATTAATTCATCATGATTCATTACCAGAGCTCTCTATTTGTGTCTGACCAAGAATTTGTAATTGCCGTAACTTGTAACTATGTATTTGAAATTGACTCGAAATGTAATCATTGTGGTCCCCAAAGCAGAGAGGGCTAGGGTGTTTGATTGTACAAAGTCACCAAAGCGTGCTGTCCACGTTAAATATTGCGCTGAGTCTAATTTGGGTCGATCTTGGAAAGGACGAGTCGGGGTTTAACATGTCCGTCGTCAGAGTTCGCGCTGTTCTTATCCAACCACGAAATTGAGCAGAAGCGCACGACATTTCCGATCAAGATATAGGTCTGGAGGAATATTATCTCACCATGGCGTCCCAGCTACTGCGGTCGCGTTTCTGTGGAGTGGCCAGATCAAAGCAGTTACTCACTCAGGCTCGGTTACATCGATCTTTCGCCACGCTCTCGAGTATCGAGAACCAATACGCATCGGGTACAAAACTGCATGGGTACACCGTTAAGCGGACGAAGCAAATTCCTGAGCTGGAGTTGCTGGCCGTGCATTTGCAGCATGACAAGACGGGCGCGGAGCATTTGCATGTGGCGAGAGATGACAACAATAACGTGTTTTCGATTGCATTTAAGACCAATCCTCCAGATGCGACGGGAGTGCCTCACATTTTGGAGGTATGCATTCTGAGCAAGCTCGAATATATGGTATTAGCTAATTTGCATGGGTATAGCATACGACATTGTGTGGATCGGAAAAATATCCTGTTCGCGATCCGTTTTTCAAGATGCTAAATAGATCATTGTCTAATTTCATGAACGCGATGACGGGTACGTACGCCGTTGCGCTGTACTAATACCAGCGGACAGACTAATCATTATATAGCGAGTGATTACACGTTCTACCCATTTGCTACAACAAACCAAGTCGATTTTGCAAATCTGCGGGATGTGTATTTGGACGCAACTCTGCATCCTTTGTTACGCCAACTCGACTTCACGCAGGAAGGATGGCGACTGGAACACGCTGATCCCAAAGGTATACTACATTCTGGATATATGTGGAGCGCAGTTGTTAATGGCTGTTTAGATCCCAATTCACCGCTTACTTTCAAGGGCGTAGTTTACAATGAAATGAAAGGACAGATGGTAAGAGCTTGGCTACTGTACTTACGTGCATATAAGCTGACCTAAAACTAGTCTGATTCCTCATATCTCTACTATATTCGATTCCAGGAATCAATCTACCCGAGCCTCAATAACAGTGGTGGTGACCCCGCAAAGATCACTAATCTGACGTATAGTCAATTACGCGCATTCCACGCCAAAAACTATCACCCATCTAATTCGAAAGTATTCACATACGGCAACTTCCCCCTAGAAGAGCATCTTCAACACATCGACACCACGTTCTCAAAGTTCGACCCAACAACCACGCAGTTAGATGTTAAGTATCCTATTGACCTGAACGAAACAAAGAGAGTTGTCATGGAGGGCCCTATTGATCCCCTGGCGGATCCGGCTCGGCAATACAAGACGTCATTAACATGGTTTATGGGTCCGGCAGATGATGTGTACGAAGGACTCTGTCTTCGGGTTGTTACATCACTATTGACAGATGGTCATGCTTCGCCTTTATACCAAGCTCTTATCGAGTCTGATCTAGGAACGGAGTACTCTCCTAATACAGGTCTTGACACTAGTTCGCCGGTAAATATATTTTCTGTCGGACTCCAGGGCGTGACGAAAGAGAATCTGTTGGTTGTAGAGGAAACAATTCACTCCGTGATCCAGAAGACGTATGACGAGGGTCTGGATCTAAACCGGGTCGAGGCGATTCTGCACCAGACTGAGCTCTCACGGAAACACAAGGTTGCCAATTTCGGAATGAATCTGCTTTATAGCGTGACCCCTGGCTGGTTCAATAAGGTCGATCCTCTCGAGATGCTGGAGTGGAATGCGGTGATTACGCGATTCCGAGATGATTTAAAGAAGCCGAGGTTTCTGGAGTCGTTCCTGGAGAAGTACTTGCTTGGTGACAAGCCTGCCTTCGCGTTCTCCATGGTCCCATCAGAGACTTATGGCGAGGCGTTAAGTGCGGAGGAAGAGCAAAGATTGAATACTAAGATTGCGAATTTGACGGAGAAAGACAAGAAAGAGGCGTACGATCTCGGCCTAAGTCTTCTTGCAAAGCAGGAGGAAAAGGAGGACCTCTCATGTCTCCCTACACTACACGTGAAAGATATTCCACTAGAGTTTGCTAGAGATGATTTGCAACATACCACATCGTCGGCGAAAGTTCCGGTTCAATGGCGCGTTACACCAACGAACGGATTAACGTATTTCCGAGCATTGGCCTCACTACAAGACCTACCACAAGATCTTCACCCTTATCTTCCATTATTCGCAGAGTCGTTAACAAATCTTGGCACGAAGACGCGATCGATGGCGTCTTTGGAGGACGAGATCAAGCTCAAGACTGGGGGCATCAGCGCCAATGTTCAGGTCAGCACTTTACCTACTGACATGGACACCTGGAATTTGGGGTTGATTATGACTGGACACAGTTTGGACAAGGACGTGTCTGATCTGTTGAGACTCATGACGATCTTACTCTTGGAAACGAACTTCGACAATTATGAGAAGTTGCGGACTTTGATCCGAGGCATGGCTAGCGGTGCGGCTGACGCGATTGCTGGTAGCGGGCATTCGTACGCTAGGGGTGTTGCAGCTTCTGCCACCACAGCTGCTTCCAGACTGAGCGAGTGTCTAGGTGGAATTGAGCAAGTCAAGTTTATTGCGCATTTAGATTCATATGATGACGCGTCTTTACCACTGATATCAGCTAAGTTAAAGGAAATTGCTGTCTATGCAATTTCGAGCGGTGCACTGAAGATCGCGGTGACCTGCGGCGAGGACGCTGTCGCGGCCAATGATCAGGCCGTCGCAGAGTTCGTCAATGGTTTACCAATTGCGTCTACTCTACGTTTGCTTGCACCAGGCACTGCTTCAAGCTTAAAAGCATTTATCCCGGGCGCGCTACCGCAGAAGACGTTCTACTCAATGCCGTTCCAGGTCAACTACGCTGGTGTTTGTCTTCGTGGTGTGCCATATACGCATCCTGATGGTGCAGCACTCCAGATTTTGGCGAACTTGCTAACACACAAGCACTTGCATGGCGAAATTCGCGAGAAGGGCGGCGCGTATGGCGGCGGCGCGACATATAGTGGCACTGGCGGTGTTTTCAGCTATTACTCCTATCGTGACCCGAACCCATTGAATACCTTGATGACCGTATCTCGTGCTGGCGAATGGGCTGTGCAGAACGCGTGGTCTGAACGAGACTTGGAGGAGGCGAAGTTGAGCGTGTTCCAAGGCATCGACGCGCCACAGAGTGTGGCTTCAGAAGGCATGATCTACTTCTTCCATGGAATTGATGATGATATGCGGCAGACCAGACGATCACGGTTGCTAGACATAGGTATCGCTGATATCAAAGATGCTGCAGAACGGTACCTGGTTGGCAAGGACAGTGAGACGAGTGTTGCATTGTTGGGCACCACGCAAGAGTGGATTAGTAATGAGAATAAGTGGCGTATTGCGGATGCCGGCGCTTTAAGCTCATGGGCAGTTGCTGCGGCCGCGAATGCGGAACTCGGTGCTGGAGAAGACTCTGAGGTGTCGCTCGGATTTGAGGAGGTTGCCGAAGATAGCGAAGAGGAGTCTTTGGGTAATTAAGATGTTGTATAATATTGTACTCCGTTCTTCATAGGTCCTGAGTTGGATGATATAACTATATTTGTAAATAATTTTGTCTTCTTTGGTTAGTGTGAATATAGAGAATTGGTAAGAATTCATGGCATTATATTCAAGGTCTAATTATGTCACATGCGAAAAAGTGTAAATTCCCACTAAAGATCCGTGTTGGTGTGGCAAATCGTCACAATGGCGTCGCGCAGCTACTTTCGAGAATGTCGCAGAATGTCGCGTCGCACCGTGATCGTCGCGGGACGCGTGAGCCTAAATAGGCATTCTGATTAGGGTCACCGAGTGGGACCCGTCACCGTGGCTCCTCTCCTCTCCGAAGAACTCACTCCATTCATCATCCCGACATCAATTAATTTGCCTGCTATTGGTTACAAGAAATGCCAGGACGGAATTACGTACCGCCAAAACAAGTCTCTTCGTTATCATCCTCGCCACAGTCAGGGAGTACCACACGCTCATGGTCAGTTGGAAGGCGTAGAAGTGCGCGGATAGCAGCTGCACCATCTGCGGCCTATGTTTCGCAGGTTTATAAAGATGAGAGTGGGAATGTGGTTGAGGTTGGAGATAGCGAGGGAAGTTCTGATGAAATTACTGATTCTGGTAAGCTCCTTATTAAAGTGCCAGCGAGGACATGTTGCCAACTGACTTAGGTTATGACTCCAACAAGCCGAATGGAAAGCGGAACGGTATGATTGCGCTGACTTCACAGGAAATAAAAATGACGATTAATTATGGTTAATCAGCTTCGGACACAAATAAGACAACCCCGTCGAATGTCGATAAAGGCAAGCAAAAGGCGATTGAAATTCCAGACAGTGAGGAATTATCTGAGCTATCGGACGCTGATTTTCAGGAGGAGGATTTTGAAGGTGAATTGACAATATTGTAAACATTTGATATAAATCTTCTAACTTCAGGTAAGGTGGGTTTGTGAAGAGCGATTCTGATGAGTCTGCAGTCTTGGGTAGGGCCTCTGCATCGAAACGTCGAAGAGTCACGTACGCGACTGTCAGGACGCAATCGAGGAGCAGGGCAACAAATTCAAAAGCAAAGGCGAAGGGCAAGCTGCACAGCAATGACTTGGACTCTGATAGTGAAGTTGTGGCGGAGTCGTCGTCTTCTACTTCGAGGCGAAAATCGAGCTCGTCGGTGACCAAAAAGTCTCGATTGTCGATCGATCTACATGATGACGAGGATGATGATGAGGTTTTCGAAGACGAGGAGGACGAAAGTGAATTATCTGAGCTCGAAGATAGTAGTGAGGAAGAGACCGCAGTAATTGCTGCGCCCACGCGAAGACAGCAACGACGGCGTGGTCGCACTGCATTGTCGCATAACGAGAGCACAAGACAAGCGCTTTATGAGAATCATCCTCAGTTGAAGTCTGTGTTCCAGGCACTTCAGGAGACTCCTAAGCGGGAAGTCAAGCAGGCCCCTCAGCCTGAGGAACTTACTATTAAGATGCTGCCTTTCCAGAGGGAAGGTCTACATTGGTTGGTTGCACAAGAACAGTCGCAGTATAAGGGCGGAATTTTGGCCGACGAGATGGGTATGGGAAAAACTATTCAGACTATTGCTTTACTACTCTCTGAACCCCGTGGGAAGCCGAATTTGGTCGTTGTTCCTACTGTCGCGATCATGCAGTGGAAGAGTGAAATCGCGAGCAACACCGCTGGCAAGCTTACAACGAGCATCTACCATGGCGCAACTCGAGTTGAAGATCCTAAGAAGTTAAAGTCGTTTGATGTCATTATTACGTCCTATTCAGTTTTAGAATCTGTCTATCGTAAGGAACACGCCGGCTTCCGACGCAGTGACGGCGTGTACAAAGCTCGCAGTGCCCTCCATGCGATCAAATACTATCGCGTGATCCTCGATGAAGCGCATAATATCAAGGACCGGCAATGTAACACTGCCAAGGCGGCGTTCGCACTGAACACTGAGCGACGACTTTGTTTGTCTGGCACGCCGCTGCAGAATCGAATCGGAGAGTTGTACTCGCTGATTAGGTTTCTGAGAATCGAGCCGTACTGCAATTATTTCTGCAAGAAGTGTGACTGTTCATGTGAGTGCTGTGTGTGGAAGTCCTTAGAATAATGCTAACGACAATAAGCGTTGGATTGGATGTTTAGTGATAAACGGACATGCGATATGTGTGGTCACAAACCAATGCAGCACGCCAATTGGTTCAACGCCGAGCTATTAAAGCCTATCCAAGTAAGTTTATTATGTGAATTTGATAGTCTGCTATCAGTGTTGACAGAACTAGTCCGCACACAGCCGGGCAGAACGCGAGCAAGCGATGGTGAAGCTCCATAGTATCCTCAAGCACATTCTTCTCCGCCGAACCAAGGTCGAGCGTGCAGACGATTTAGGTCTTCCTCCCCGTATTGTCGACATTCGAAGGGACCGGTTTAATGAGGAGGAGGAAGACTTGTACCAGAGCATCTTTTCAGACAGCAGGCGACGATTCAATTCATACGTCGCTCAGGGAGTTGTGTTGAATAATTATGCGAATATTTTCACGTTAATTACTCGGATGCGGCAGATGGCGGATCATCCAGATCTCGTATTGCGCCGACATGGGTCCACTGAAGCAGATACTACATTGGTGTGTAAGCTGTGTGATGACGAAGCGCAAGAAGCCATACGGGCGAAATGTCACCACGTATTCTGTCGTCTATGCATTAAGGAATATGTAGAAGGATTTGATGTGGAAGATGCGAACGAGACGCTGGAGTGTCCTGTGTGTCATGTTGCCTTGATGATTGATCTTACGGCGCCGGCATTGGAAGTCGACGAGGAGACGTTGAAGAAAGGGAGTATCGTTAACCGGATCAATATGGCGAACTGGCGTAGCTCGACCAAAATAGAAGCGTTGGTAGAGGAACTTTACAAATTGCGAAGCGACAGACAGACGATTAAGTCGATTGTGTTTTCGCAGTTCACGAGTATGCTGGATTTGGTGGAATGGCGATTGCGACGGGCCGGATTCCAGACTGTGAAGCTGCAGGGGAACATGACGCCGACACAACGGGATAATTCAATAAAGTACTTTATGAATACGCCGTCTGTCGAGGTATTTCTTGTGTCACTGAAGGCGGGTGGTGTGGCACTTAATTTGTGCGAAGCGTCGCAGGTATTTTTACTCGACCCATGGTGGAATCCTAGGTATGTCTATTTTCTACGGATGTATTCTAAGACCGAACGCATACTAATAGCTGAAGCGTGGAATGGCAATCTGGAGACCGAGTACATCGAATTGGGCAGTATAGACCGGTTAGAATCACGCGGTTGATTATTGAGGATAGTATTGAGTCGCGTATTATCGAGCTACAGGAGAAGAAGGCGAATATGATTAAAGCAACGATCGAGCAGGATGACGGCGCGATGAACAGATTGACACCTGCCGATCTGGAGTTTTTGTTTTTGAATTAGTGTGATAGGATCGAAGTATGAAGTAGCGTGGGTACAGCATTAGTCAGTAATATTGATGTGCATCACATTTGTAGTCGATCCAGACACTGGAAGTCGTGGAAAGATCTGTTGCGTGAGGCTCGCGCATTCAGTCTTATCCAGTCATAGTCGCGAGTAAACAGACCGAGAAATGGCTGAACCTCAAGAAAATCCTGGGTTCGCGCGCTTCCTCGAGCACGAATACACTCTCGTAAGACGATAGATGGATAGATGAGGAATGCGTGTTCTGTCTTGCGCCAGATGTGAGTAGTGACTTCCAATCGTGGAACTTGGACTGGAAGCGTATCTGATATTGGCGCGAGTAAATAAGATCGAGCTCTCGATATGAATATTACAAAAACAATAATCTATATTTTCGAGCACTATTAATACGCGCGTCCTATTAGTAATAAATTAAAAAAAGCAGACTCTAAGATATAAATAGATCGCTAGTATCGGTTTCTCGAGAACCACGAACACGTTTACTCGCATGCTGCATTCCACATTCCATTCTGATGTGATTTTCTGATGTGGTTGATCGACAGCATGACTGCTGAAACTTGCACGAAAACAATTTGTAGGCGCGATGAGTTCAAGATTGGTGACTCGGTAAGAATGAGCGATGACTTTTTCGAGGCGGTGCACGGAGTTTGCAGGACCAGCCGCACTGCCACATACTCGATCTACAGCACCGCCACACCTTTGGCGATGTCACGACCGGGTAGGAAAAATTCGCCTCATTTTTCTTCACCTCATCACGTTCCTTGTTCGCTATCACTATCACTATCACTATCACCACCACCAACACTACTTAATACTTCACACAGCTCTTACGCTCGCCCGCCGTCGCCCGTCTGCAGTTCGCTTAAGCACCGCGCAACCTTACGTCGATGACCGAAGTCGAGACCAATGCTGTGTGTCCCCCGTCCTTGATTCCCCGCGGTGTCCAAGCCGATCACGCCTGTCCGTCGCCCTACGCCGTCGCTCCTCTGCCTATGACTGTCGATACAAACGCTCGCGTCAAGGCATCTGCCGTCGGCGGCTGCCTGCACGGCCAGGCGTTGATCTCCAGAGCTCTCCGCAACAGAGTCAACCGGGTTGACAACGACTCTTGCTCTCCTGGTGGCGAAGATCCGTTTTTCGTGGCCGACATAGGGGAGGTTTACCGCCAGCATGTTCGCTGGAAGGTCAATCTCCCGCGTGTCGAGCCTTTTTATGGTATGCCCACTTCTTTATGTCGATGTTAATACTCTGCTGACAAACACATTAGCCGTCAAATGCAATCCAGACTTGACCGTGCTCAAGCTGCTGGCGCGTCTTGGAACTGGCTTTGACTGTGCGTCCAAGAAAGAGATGGACCTCATCATGTCTCTTGGCGTCCCTCCTTCGCGTATCATCTACGCTCACCCTTGCAAGGCTTCCTCCTTTATCCGCTATGCGTCTCAGCGCGATGTCCGCAAGATGACCTTTGACAACGCCGAAGAGCTTTATAAGATCAAGCGCTACTTCCCCGAGGCCGAGCTCTTCCTGCGCATCGTTACCGATGATTCTGAGTCTCTTTGCCAGTTCAGCATGAAATATGGCGCGTCGCTCAACCATACTGCCGATCTCCTCCAACTCGCCAAAGACCTCGAGCTGAACGTCGTAGGCGTCAGTTTCCATGTTGGCTCTGGTGCTGTTGGTGCCAAGCCCTTTGTTCATGCCGTCCACAGTGCTCGAACGGTTTTTGACCAGGCTGAGGCCGTCGGTATGAACGTCACTACCCTCGATATAGGTGGTGGTTTCGGAGTGGACAATTTCGAGTCCATTGCTGAGGTTCTCGGCCCCGCGATCGACGAGTGCTTTCCGTCTACTGTCCGGGTCGTTGCCGAGCCTGGCCGTTACTACGTTGCGTCCGCATTCACGCTCGCGTGTCACGTCATTGCCCGTCGTGAACTTCCTCATCACGCAAGTTACATGCTCTACCTCAACGATGGTGTCTATGGCAACATGAACTGCATCCTGTTCGATCACCAGCAACCCATCGTACGCGCCTTGACCCACGGCAATCGCTACATGTATGGCTTACTTGACAACTGCGAGGGCCCTGTCACTGCTTCAGTGTGGGGTCCTACCTGCGATGGCATTGACTGCATCACTCGCGAGTGTCAGCTTCCATACGCGCTCGACGTCGGCGACTGGGTCTACTTTGACAATTTTGGCGCGTACACAATGAGTGCTGCGACCGGATTCAATGGTTTTAACGATAACTGTGAAGTCCTTTATGTCTGCTCCGAGAACGCTGCCAACAAGTTGTTGTCGGAGTAAAGCATGTTTATATCGGATCCTATATCTTTAAACAGGGCTTCGTCATCGATTTACATATTTGCGATGAAAAACTTCGAAAACAATTGGATAGAGTAGAGATTGATAGTATCTCGGAGGGGGGTCGAAACTAGTTAAATTGGTTTTACCTCTTTCTTTTAATATTAGCTAGAAGCGAACAATTTTGGACTTCGGGGATTCTTTTAATTATGGTAAAAGATTTATTGGGTGGACGTTATGGACCATTATATAAATATGTCATTTTTGTTTTAATATGGCAATAAAAATGAAATTGCAAATGGCTATGATTAAGTGAATGCTTGGGTACTTTTGACGAATAGTTGGGTTGCGTCTCTTGTTCCGTACTATTTTGTCAATTTGTAGTTGGTATCTAAAAGTGGGTTTTCTGTTAGGTTCAAAAGTGAGATTCATTTTTTAATATTTTCGCCTATATAGACAGCGATTTCTGTCTTTGTGTTTAATATGGTATACTCTCGTGACAGCGACCAATTACTACAGGCTTATTAGGTAACTCGCTAGATCGCCACGAATCTAATAGAGATCAATCGGATTGAAACCTTATTTGCCGATTCAAATATTATTTGCAACAAAAAGTAACATGGAACATATTGCATTACGAACTCAAAACAGTATGCTACAATATATGAACAGATAAAATCCCAATTTCCATAACTTTTATTCGTAACACCACCATTAATCACTTGTGCTTTATGTTTGAATTATATGCCTTATTATGTCCCGTTTATTGATACACACGTCGTTTACTTCTTCTTGGAAACCTCAGTTACCGTGAGCCCTGTATCCTTCGTATTAGCGACAATTCCAGAAAACAATGACCCGTATCCCGAACACCCATTCCAAATCTCAGATACCAAATAAAGATAACGAACATACCAGGGGGCAAAGATTGCGTAAGCTTCTGCGCCTTCTCAGCGTCGTTGAGGACGAGGGTGTACAAGTATCGCGAACTGCGGAGCTTAAACTTGATCAACTTGCTGCCATTCTTCTTGATACGGGCCGTCTTGGCGTCTTTTCTTCTATATTCACTTCTGTGTTAGTTACTTGTTGCTTCGTCGGCTTTATAATCGAAATGAACGTTAAGAGAGTGGGCAAATAGGGACGAACCTGGCGAGCTCAAGGAAGAGCTTAATGTCCTTAACTTCTTTCTATACGTCTATTAGTAACACATCCCTGACAACAGAATTCCATAGTCGTCTCGTAAAAACATACCGGCATTGTGATTATATGGCGATGCAAACGGATCTAACGCAGTCGTGGTGATAATCAATATCAGCGTTTCCCCTAAGACCTGTGATCTACTCCGAGCAGGAACTGTCATTGATTCGGTATGCTAACGATCAAGGAAAGCAGTCACACCGAATAAGGGTTAATACCCTAATAAGTCTAAGAAGTAGGGTTCACTTGTAAGAAATAAGGTTTCGGTTACAGAACTGTCTTGAGCCGCACGGATCTTGTGACAAATTCGTCAGAATTTCATTCAGCCTTCACCTCATATAACCGCAGGATATCTTTGTTATGGCTTGAAATAATTACTTGCTAGAAATGCCGGCATTCAGTCTAGCAATTCAGTCTATAATTTATGGGTAACATGACGAGACCGACATTATTATCGATGACATCTCACTATAATATATTAAACAACAAAGCAAATATCTTCCAAATGCGCCAGTTGAATGAAATCGCGGATCTTAACGAAACAACATTGTGAACATATCCCAACTTTTTAACAAATTAATCCAATCATAAAACTTCTGCTTATTTAATGTCTAATTTATACAAAAACACAGGTATGCAGTGACCACAGTTGAATGGGCCCTGCGACCTTACCACTGCCAAATAGTTACTAGATCATTAGGAATGACTGGACTCAGAACAATCCCTCGATCTCGCCGTCCTCGGAAACCTCGACGTCCATGAACCCGCTGTGTGTCGGCAGACCCGGGATGGTCATGATTTCAGCCGCAAGAGCGTACAAATATCCCGCGCCGACGGACGCGAGCACATCGCGGATCGGCACTGTGAAGCCGGTGGGCACGCCTTTGAGCGCGGGGTCATGCGACAAAGAGTACTGCGTCTTCGCAACACAGATGGGTAAATTGCCGAATCCCTGGCGTGTATATGTCTCGACTTTCTCGCGCGCGAGGTCGCTCAGCTCAACACTGTCCGCGCCGTACATCTCCCGCGCGATTATGTTGAGCTTCTCCTCCACCGTTTTGTCAACGTCGTACAGCAGCTTAAACTCTTTGCCCTCGGTCTTGTTCGCGGCCCTGATCACGCCTTCGGCAAGCTTGACAGCGCCCTTACCGCCTTCGGCCCAGTGGTTAGATAGAATAGCATCGTCCGCGCCAGCCTTCAGCGCTTCCTCGCGGATGACGGCAATCTCGGGCTCGGTGTCGGTCTCGAACTGGTTGATAGCGACAACGACAGGCAAACCATACTGCTTCGCGTTCGCAATGTGTTTCGCGAGATTAGCGCAGCCCTTGCGCAGAAGCTCGACGTCTTCCTTGCGGTACACTTCCGGGAGCGCGACGCCGGGTGTGACATCAGGACCACCGCCGTGCAGCTTCAATGCGCGGACTGTGGCGACGATGACAACTACGTCGGGAACGAGGCCACTTGAGCGGCACTTGATGTTGAAAAATCGCTCGCCACCCATGGTGAAATCGAAGCCGGCCTCGGTGACAACGTATCCTGATTTTTCGGCCTCGTCCTCGCCGGGTTCAGTGCCAGCAAGCTTGAGTGCCATTTTGTCGGCCAAGACGGAGTTCGCGCCGATAGAGATGTTGGCAAACGGACCAGCGTGCACGAACACGGGCGTTCCTTCGAGGGTTTGCATGATGTTAGGCTTGATTGCGTCTTTCATGAGAGCGGTTAGCGCGCCGCCGCAACCGATGTCATCGCATGTGATGGGTTCGCCGGACTTGGACGACGCGACGACCATTCGTCCGAGACGTTCTCTCATGTCCGAAAGCGAATTCGAGAGTGCGAGAACGGCCATGCACTCGCTCGCGACAGTGATGTCGAATCCAGTCACACGGCTGTGACCTTTCTCGGCTGCACCCTGACCGATTGTAATCGTGCGCAGGTGACGGTCGTTGCAGTCCACAACGCGGCGCCAGGTGATTGTATCGGGGTCGATGTCGAGACGGGCGAACTTGCTGATCTCCGCGGGCGTGAGCTCGTTAGGATTGGTCTTGTCAATTCCGAGCTTCTTCAGACGACGGAGCATGACGGGCGAGAACGTACGGACTCCCCGCTTGGCAGGCACGAGACGCTTGTACAACGGACCGTCTTTCTGGGCGCTTTCGTGAAACATGCGAGTGTCGATGGCCGCAGCGAGAAGATTAGTTGCTGCGCTAATGGCGTGGATGTCACCGGTCAAATGCATGTTAAACTCGTCCATAGGGATGACCTGGGAGTACCCACCACCGGCGGCACCACCTTTGATACCGAAGGTAGGGCCCATACTTGGCTGACGCACGTTGGCGAACGCTATCTTCCCTAGGTGCGCACCGAGCGCCTGGACAAGACCAACTGTGGTGGTTGACTTGCCTTCGCCTAGAGGAGTCGGGGTGATACCGGTCACGAGGACGTACTTTCCATTCTTGCGATGGGCAAGGCGTTCCAGTAGCGACAACTGGACCTTTGCCTTGTGTGGGCCGTAGAGCTCGAGCTCAGAATCAGTGATACCGATCTCGTGCGCCATGTCACGGATATGTTTTGGCTTCTGAGCACGCGAGATTTCGAAATCGCTGGGGACCTTCTCGAGGACGTTGAGCGGGAGGGGAGTGATGTGTCGCTTCGCTTGGGCAATGTAGTAGCGCTTCGCGGCATCGACCACGTTCTGGAGAAGCATTGCGACAGTCATGGGGCCGACACCGCCTGGAACAGGGGTGATCTTGGAAGCGACGGCGGACGCAGACTCGAAGTCGACGTCGCCGACGAGGCGCTGCCCGGACTTTTTGGTCGCGTCCGGGATGTAGTTTGTGCCGACATCAATGACCACAACGCCGGGCTTGAGCCACTCACCCTTGACAAACTGGGCTTTCCCTATGGCTGAGACAACTACATCGGCTTCTTTGAGATACTCCTGAACAGCCTTTGTTCGGGAGTGGCAGACAGTGACGGTAGCGTCGGCGTTGCGGAGGAGGTAGGAAACTGGCGAGCCCACAATATCGCTGCGCCCTAGTACGACGACGTTCTTGCCACTTAGCTCAACGCCAGCACTTTCAAGGAGGACCATAACACCCTTAGGCGTGCAGGGAACAAAGAGAGGAGACCCGCCACGCTTGGCAAGCTCGCCAACATTGAGAGGCCCGAAGCCATCGACATCCTTCTCCGGAGCGACCGCATTTGTGACCTTGATCTCAGAGATATGGTCTGGTACAGGAAGCTGGACTAGAATACCATGGACGGAGGGGTCATCATTGAGAGCACTAATCTCAGAAAGGAGCTATAACTGACAGTTAGCCTGGCCCAGTAGTTGCAAGGATATTCCTCGTACATCGCTCTCGGTAATGCTGTCAGAGAAGTTCTTCAGGGTACAAATAATCTTGGCCTACGATAGTCAGCAAAGCACTAATTTTCAAGCTCTTAATAAATTGATACTGCGCACCTCCTGAGCGGCTTTCAACTTCATGCGAACATATGTGCTGGAGTCGGGTCTGTTGCCGACCTGAATGATGGTGAGTGATGGCTTGAAAAGCGCGTTGACCGTCTGAGCCTCGCTGATCTCGACGTTCAGGGACTGCCGAATAGATCTAGAAATAAACAATTAGCCACTGTGCGATAATTATTCAGTCGGAGAATGTAGCCCGAATGTATGCGCCATTGCGAGTCACGGGTGGCAGGGAATCAACACGGACGTACTTTGCAACGGCAGTGCCGTCAATTACTTCGGCGACCATTGTAGAAGGAGACTCTGCGGGTGCGATGGCGGAGGATGCAGAGTTGGAGAGAACTGCGGAGGATGAGTAGCAACGCAGTGCTTTGCGGTGCTGGTGGCCGAAAAAGACAATATCGTTGCCGGAGCGCGAGTGGAGAACGGACGACCGTGCGAAAAATTTTGGCTGCGAATTGTTCTTGAATGAGTCGCGCTTGCCCGCAGAAGTCGCACAGCCACGAACCGCCTCGAGTGGCTTGTGCTCCAAAGAGATGCGTGGCGCTGCCATGCCGGGCACATCCCACACTAACATGTTTCTGCTCGCATTCGGCGACAGCAGAGGCTTGCGGATTTGCATGTTGAGTCGTCGTATAAGTCTTGGTCGTGATGTAAATATTAAAAATCACTAGGTGCACCGTAGCAGTAAATAAAAATAACTGGCTGCGTGGCCCACACTGATATTCTCCGGTTGTATTTCACTGATTGATCTAAGAGCACAAACAACCGCCGTATCGAAAGATAAATACTATGCAGGATATATACTGCTGCAAATTCCAGCTTCTATTTCTATCTGAACCGCACTATGGTCGCCGAATCACTGTGCTGACTATGCGATGAAATTTGGGACACAAGCTCGGCCATTAATGATCAGATAGATCCGGTCCCTCCTGTAGTTGCAAATGCACCGGCACCTATACCCGATCGAACGTCAGTCAAACAAAATAATCTCCTTCGTGCTGAATCCAGACGATCTGGAGGCCACCAGCTGGTTGTCGATCGGCTTCTACGGCAACTGTGTATGGCAAATTAGAAAATGTTTTTGGCTGCGGACAGTTTAACGACGGTGGCTGGATCGATGTGGCGCTGCTGACATTCGCATGTGTTTGGTGTCATCACGTGCTAATGCGGATGACACTCTCCGCGACACCCATGTAGCAAAATTTTACTACACGCACTCCAGAGAATCAGACAGGACCACATTCGTCGACAACGATTTACGCCTCATATTCTCTTTATCGCTGTTCTGTATATAAGAGGCTAGAATGCGTCCTATTCTGCTGTATGTATCATACTCGTTTATTGCGTGCATGACCATCGACGGACTAACAATTCGTGCAGAAAGGGACACGAGCGTCCGCTGACGCAGGTGAGCAGTCTTGGAAGTATTCAATTAAAGACGCGAAGTTAATAGTTTGACAGCTTAAATATAACAAGGAGGGAGATCTTTTGTTTTCGACTGCCAGAGATAAGATGTATGTCGGCGCGTGCTTAAGTTAAAACTGGGAGCTAACGAATGGTAGCGTGAACGTATATTATTCGCACAATGGCGAGCGGCTAGGAACATATACCGGCCATCAGGGCGCACTATGGAGTGTAGATGTCGATCCTGTATGTTGTGTTTGCGTAATATGCAGGTTGTGTTGCTTGATATTGACTAATGCGAACCAAAGACCTCGACTATCGCTGCAACCGGTGCAGCAGATAACACCATCAAGCTCTGGGAAGTTCGATCTGGCCGCTGCATACACACTTGGAATTTCCCGACAGCCGTTAAAGTCGTCCAATTCAACGAAGACGGCAACATGTTGCTCGCCATCACGGAACAGCGTATGGGCTACCAAGGCACGGTGTACGTTTTCCCTGTGATCATCGACGTCGAGGCCAAGCAGGCTGAAGAACCTATCATCAAATTCTCCTCACCAGAAAACAAATTTACAAAGGCCGGATGGTCGTATCTAAATAAGTGGATCATCACTGGCCATCTCGACGGCACGGTGTCCAAGTATGACGCCAAGACCGGTGAACTCCTTCAGAAAGTGGTGGTTCACGAGAAGGAGGTGACCGATTTACAATTCGCGCCGGACATGACTTACTTCATCACCACATCGAAGGACAAGACCGCCCGGATTCTCGACACCAAGAACCTCAAGATCATGAAGACCTTTGTCGCGGACGCGCCGCTGAACACGGGAGCCATCACACCACTGAAAGACTACGTAATTCTGGGTGGAGGGCAAGACGCCAAAGACGTGACAACAACCGGAAGCCGACAAGGCAAATTTGAAGCGCGGTTCTACCACAAGATTTTCGAGGACGAAATCGGTAGGCTGAAAGGCCACTTTGGGCCCCTCAACCACATCGCCGTCCACCCCGCCGGCACGGGTTTCGCGTCCGGCGGCGAGGACGGATATGTTAGAGTGCACCATTTCGATAAGTCGTATTTCGACTTTTTGTATGATGTTGAGCGCATGCGTCCGGAGTAGATGGTATGATGTGAAAAATATGTCTTATGTTGTATTTGGGATTTGTTTTATGTTGTGCGTTTTAGTGGTCAATGATGCATAATATTCATCAACATATGATGTCATATCCGGATTTTATTCCCATAGTCTATAGTACAACTGCCCCGTATCACAAAACAAATACCCATAATAACCAAAAGGCCAGATGCAAATCCGACAAATACCAACAACAGAGCATAAGTCGATGAACCATTACGATTTCCGTTCGATCAAATTTGGTTTTGCCCTTATAGCCGTCATCATTGCAGGAGAGACAACGACGGTGGATCGATACGCCGATGTCGCGACAGACTCTCGTAACCCGACCGAATCCCGTATGCTTTGGTCTTCTTGGCTGTCGTACGTAGCCGCTGAATATATTGACATTCCGCGGGTCGGATCGTTCGCGTTGTCCGATGTTGTGGTCCCCGTCGGTGAATGTACGCCACCTCCGTCGTAGTATGGCTGATGCAACTGTATATGCTGCTGCTGCTGCTGCGGCAGCACGTAAACCGACCTCGTCGACGGCGTTGACGGTATCGGCGCCTGCTGCCCGACATGTTCGAGTGGCATCTCAGGTATTGGTGGCACGTACGACGGCGAGTTCGGATTCGACCGGTTGATTACTCCAGGGATATATGCGATAGGAATGATATTAGAGGCGCGCGTGATCGCCGACGAGGCAATCGAGGCAACGGTGTGCGTGGATTGTCGCACATCAGACATTTCGCCGTACTGATATGGTCCACTTGTCGCGACGGAGCGCGGTCTGGTATCGCTGTCGGGGCCATGCGATGTCTTCTCGTCACCGTCAAGTGATTCTTCCGGCGTCCTGCCTGCAGCACCAAGCAACCGCGCCCGCCGCCTTCGGAAGAAGAAGAATAGTAAGGCGACAATTGCACACATGAACACAAAACCGCCGACGGTACCACCGACGATGCCGCCTAGCGGAGAGTACGAATTTTGGCTGGACATGCTGGTGTCCGTCGTGGATGTTGGGCTGGTGGACGACCCAGCCGAGTAATTCTTACAAAACGTTGTCGGACAAGACGAGCATGTCTGCAACGTGAGCTGGCACTGCTCGTCCGCGGCGCATGTCGGACAGCTCGGGAGCGACGAAGGGCAGCTGATACAGTTTGCTCTGGCGATTAGCGATGGCTCCCATTGGCTCAGGTCGCGAGAGTCTATGAAGGCGTGGGCGATGGCGGACATGCCGGGCCGGAACGCAGGACGAGGATGCAGCCGGGATGGAGTTCGTGATTATTGTTGGATCGCGGTGCGAGTGCGATATGTCCTCAGGAGCGCAGCCAGTAGCAGCATCTAGGAGGGAAGTAGCCTCAAGCACAGGAGGAGGACTTCGTTCTGGGTTCCTGTAATAGCCCTAACCTTGGAGTTACGGTTCCTGCGGCGACGGCGGCGGTTATGGCACAACTGCCATGTGTCGATAACTTGAGACCGCCACGCGAGCCTCACGCGATGCAACAAAGGTACGGCCTGATTCCACGCCGATTCGAGAAGCAAGTTGGTGATATTCCGGATGCTGGACGAACTATCTAATTCGACATGCCAAATTATAGTATACTGCCTCGTTTTCATGAAATTAGGGCTGTTGCGAATACGAATGTCGGCAATTTTTGCCGTATTCGTATCCGCTATTCGACCCTTGAAAAGCCTTCGAATAATATTCGATATTCGTATTCGAAAAATAGGGATGGGGTTGAATAATATCGGCACTAACAGAGCCGATATTCGTATCTGTGCATAGTAGACTTCCAAAATAGAAGCCTAGCCTCTGAGATCCCAAAAAATGTATCAATCATCTGGAAACCAAAAACTAGTAAACTACTCTCCTGGCCCCGCAGTCTTCTAATAACTCTCAATTCTGTGCAAACCCTTGTGTAGCTTTATATACTGATTATCCAGCGCTTATTGGTTATCATTAGTCAAATGGAAACCCGAGGGAACCGCCAAAACTATCTCGCTCTCAACGAAACCTACGCATTCTATGAAGGCAGAAACAATGAGGATGCTGATGTTGATGGATGACATATACAGTAATTAACTCTTTGTCGTGGACAGGGCAGAAAATCTAGCAGAGCCTTAGAATAATCGAAAAATATGAGGGAAACTTTGCGAATTGTATATAGGCAGTAAAGGCATATCAGCGCTGTGTAGCTACTAATTATATATATAAGTGATACATAGCGCTAAGGTTCCTGCGACAAGAAGGCATTCTACTGTGTAAAATCCTGTATCACTGATCTCAGCCTGGCTGGGAGATGGCGGTGGTGACAAGGCCGCTCAAATCTGACCATTATTAGTATATCTCGGCATAGGCCTGTTCTGTATATGAAGGTTTATCTCATTTCTGACTGCTTCAGATCCCAATTTTTCATTTCTATAAAGATGATTACGTAATAGTGTGTCGAATATCGAATATCGAATATCGGCACGATATGACGAATATTCGACTTGACGGTCGGAGATGATTCGACTAATATTCTCTATTCGTAAGTATTCGAAGCTGGGGGAATTGCCGATATCGGCGGTCGAATAATATTCTACAAGTCGAATATCGTCAACAGCCCTACATGAAATATACGTGTAAATATACCCAATAATTTTTGTAATAAATTTATCATCTTTGCAGTTTGCAACAATCATAGACACATGCTAGGTACTATGTAAATTGTGATCACGTGAAGCCATAATATTGTAATTTGTTACGATCCTGTCGTCAATTCGGCAGCCAACCCAGAGGTTATAGTATATGTGCACTGAAAGAGGCCGACACAGCAAACGAATAATAAGATTTGGAATTTTTATTGCTGAAACACGACTACAGATTCTTAAGAGATCAGCGTTTCGTGTATTCAGATAATGTCACGGTAGGCTATAGCCACCTGCACGCCTTGATCCAGGTACCACTCTAGCTACGAAAGTCTCATAGCAATCCTCATCAGTGCAATGTTCGCGTTAGATCGCCATGCCTCGTTTTTCCAGCACTCCCTCCGTCTGCTGCCGTACCACTACACACAAACAGACACTACTAGACTCGCGCTCATATTCTTCTGCGTGTCCGCTCTGGATCTATTAGGCTACCTCCCGCTCGGCAACCAACAATGCTCGTCGAAATCGAAAATTACAAAAGATGAAGTAGAGCATTGGAAAGAATGGGTGTATGCTACATGTCTGCTACCCACTCGTGATGCATTCAGATGTTCCCCAGCCACAGCTGTCCCTCATTATGACTATTCGTTACCAACCTCACACGGTGACAAATTGGATTACGACGTCGGACATATCGCGGGAACTTATTTCGCATTATGTATACTCATAATCCTACGCGACGATTTCTCACGGCTCGATCGAGTCGGCATGATGCGCTGGCTCCGCAAATGTCAGCGGGCCGACGGCAGTTTCGCCGCCGGTGTGCTACGTTCAAAAAGCAACGCTCTTTCCGACAACCTCGAAGAAAAATTTGGCGAGCGGGATTTACGCTTTGGATACTGTGCCGCTGCTGCACGGTGGTTGATCGGCGGGGATATCCTTGCGCGCAAAAACGTTGTGGAGGACATCGACATTGACCGCGTGTTGGGGTACATCGCATCGTGTGTCTCGTACGAAGGCGGGATAGCCATGGGCCCGTACGCGGAGGGACATGCCGGAGGGGGTTATTGTGGTGTCGGAACGGTATCTTTGTTATCGCAAGGCAAGGTTAGGAATGTACTGGGGGATGTGGTTGTCGATGCCCTGGTCAGATGGTCGTTGATGCACCAAGTGTATGCAGAAGTTGATCTCGAGTCAGACTCCGAAGACGAGAGCGATTCAGAAGTGACCAGCGTGAGTTCGGCAGACATGTCCTTGCGACGTCCAATGACGGATATACCAGCAGGGTTCACCGGCCGCGTCAACAAGCCGGCGGATACATGCTACTGCTTCTGGTCCGGCGCGACTCTCGAAATGTTAGACGTCCCAGGCACTTCCTTGCCATCATCAATCACCGGATCACTAAGATTATCCGATATTAGGTCAAACGTTATGTTTCTCCTCACACAGACGCAAAACACAATGATAGGCGGCTTTTCTAAAGTCGCCGGCGCTCACCCGGATCTCATGCACGCGTACCTCGGCGTCGCGGCCCTCGCAATGTGCGCAGATGTCATTCGAGAACAAGGCGGTCCTGAAAAATTCGTCAAGGATGATGCAGAAGGAGATGTTATTGCATCTATTTTACCGCTCAAGTCCGTTGACGGCGCGTTATGCTTATCAACGTCAGCAAAGCAGTACGCGGAGGTGTTACGCGCGAAATGGGAGAAAGAGTAATTTGTACAGTAAAATATCATATTTTGGGTCACCTTCGCGTTCCAGGATATGCAATTAACGAACTCTGATGTTATGATAAAATCTGAAATTTTATAACTGCCAAAAGACACACATAGAACAAAGGTCATTATTATAGCTATATGTATCATACGTTTTACAACAATCCCTGTCTACCAGCTCATGTACGTCGTTAGACTTAAATCTAGCATTTAAGGGTTCTCTGCAACGAACTTGACACCCTTGGCGATGTTCTTCTTCAAATCAACCTTGGCGGCCTCGATGAGCTTCTCCTCGTACTCGTTGAGCTTGCCCAGCGGGTGGATCACCTCAGCACCAGACGGGCCAAGGGTGACCTGCGATGAGAAGAACTCGATGCCCTCGTCCTTGAAGAGCGGGGAGTCGACGAAAGTGGGCTCAGTGACGGTCGTGCCGGAGAACGAGGACAGGAGCGAATTGGCGAAGCGGGCGGCGGCCTGAGCCATGGAGAGAGTAGCCGAGCCAGCTCCGTCCTTGGCCTTAACGACCTCATCACCGCCGAACTGGATCCGGTGGACGAGTGCGTCACGGGTTTCACCCTCGATGTCGGGGTGATTAGACTGCGAAAGAAGAGGGACGATGGTCACGCCTGAGTGGCCGCCAACGACGGTAACGGGCTCATCATTCGGGTCCGTACCTTTGACCTCGGAGATAAAGCGGGACGCACGGAGGACGTCGAGGGTGGTGACGCCGAAAAGGCGCTTGGGGTCGTAGACGCCCTTGGACTTATAGACCTCGGCAACGATGGGGACCGTCGAGTTGACGGGGTTGGCAATGACGAGGATGAATGCCTTTGGAGCATATTCAGCAGCGGCCTTGGCGAGATCACGGACAATGGAAGCGTTGGTGTTAAAGAGATCGTCGCGGGTCATACCGGGCTTACGGGGCACACCGGCGGGGATCAAGATAACCTCGGCACCAGTGAGGGCCTTCTCAAGACCACTGTTGTCGGGAAGGTAACCGGTGACGGTCGAGTTGGTGGGAACGTGGGAAACGTCAGCCGCAACACCGGGAGCTCCACGGAGATCGTAGAGAGAGAGGTCAGTGACTTTATTGTTGAGCTTCAAAAGAAGCGAGAGAGGCTGGCCAATACCACCTGTGATGCGTCAGCGGTCTCGTTGTGCCAATAGTGGCAATTGAGCGCACATCCGTCAGATACACATTCTCAATTGCAAATTGGTGCAGATATAGACCGAACTTACCAGCAGCACCGAGAACAGCAACCTTGTAAGCCTACGATCGATATTTTGATTAGTCCACGTTCACCACAAATACCAGAGCAGAAATAACCAAACCACCACGGTCCAATGCAGCAGAAACATAAACAAATTACAGAACTTATATTGTCCACCACATAGAATCATCGACTTTTCTCCGTAACCAGCAGTCGCCCGAATTTCGCCATACTACTCCGATCTCAATATATGGAAAGCAGACTTACATTAGCAGCAGTTGACGAGAACGCACGGCGCTGCACCTGAGCGAAAACGTTACGAGAAAGGAAGACCATAGGGAAGGATTGTATGCTTAGCAAAAGAAACCAGGATGAATCTACTCTATGAGCGAGTCTGGAAGACAAAAAGAAAACGATCGATTGGGGAGAGAATCGAGCAAGAACTAACTGAGCGGCCGTGCGGTCCGGCGACTTGCACCGCCGCGTTTGCACCGCCGTGAGTGGCCAGCTCCCCAATGAGATTTGAGAGTACTAGCCACTTTGCACCGCCAAAAGTGGCGCGGATGGCAGTGCAAAGAAGAACATTGGTCCGGCGCATTTTCGGAGTTGAGCCGATGTTGAGCCAATGTTAATTGAATAGCGAATACAACTCAGGTTTGCCGTAAATTGCCGCCTGTGCCATGTACTACTTATATATGTATGATATATTGATTTTAGTGGACACCACGGCTGCTTCGAAGCGTAAGGACGTTATGCAACCAAAATCTGCAATGCGCTAGTTCGCAGTAAGCTGCCAGCGAGGTCCATTAGAGGAGAGCCTCACGCGTTCGCGGCGAGTTTACGAGAGGTGGCATCCACTACCGAATAAATTGCTTATCCAACTATAATATACATATATATACACTCTATATAATATAGCTCAGTATTTACAATTTACTTCTCCGTCAGATGTACATGTCAAATTCATTTCAATATTCCAGCTGTTTCCGCCATAACCCGAATCAAAATTTCTATATCCTTGGATTTCCTAATTGCACAGACTGGAATTGTCCTCCACGACCTCTGCTTTGTGAACTCCACGAGCGGGTCATACTTCACTTTCGTATGCGGCAAGTCCGCTTTGGTCGCAACCACTAAAATACGCTTACCGTCCATACGCTCAGGACCCAGCTCAGCCATCAGGACTCGTAAATCTGCAGTAGGATCCTCGCTATCCAGACCGATTACAAAAACAAGACCGCCCGCGCGTTCGATGTGTCGCAGAAAGTCGGTACCCATACCTCTGTTCAAATTCGCACCAGCTATAATGCCAGGAATGTCGGCGACAGTGAAAGTATTATCGGTCGTTGCGACATCAAGTGATATTGTGCCGACACTCGGCGTTAGCGTTGTGAACTGCCAATGCCCGATTCGCGGTCGTGCATTCGAAATTGCGCGTAACAGGGTGCTCTTGCCGGCATTAGGCAGTCCAACTAATCCAAGGTTTGCGAGAAGCTTCAACTCGAGTCTGAATACACCACTAAGTCCAGCTCTTCCTTTTGTCGCAAACCTCGGATTTCGGATATCAGGCGTATGAAAGTGCTGGTTTCCAAGGCCACCACGGCCACCTTTGAGCAAAAGCACAGGAGGTCCAGGTCGTGCAAGATCTATTCCGTCAGGCGGAAAACTATCTTGTATCCGTTCAATTCTTTCTTGCGCTCTGTCATCCAAAACTTTTCGCTTCTTCAAGTCTTTGAAAAACTGTCTCTCGATGTTGAATTCCTTGAACCCGCTCAGATGAATCCAGCCTTCTCCTGGTGGAGGGTTCTCTCGCTCCAAAACGTAGTCGGGCGAAAGAGTGATGTGAGTCCCAACAGGTACTTTTATAATAACGTCATTGCCATTTCGTCCATTCATTTGAGAGCTAGATCCACCTCTCCCCGACTCTGCGACAACGCGTTTCCGAATTTTATGAAGCGAAGTCTCGCCTTCTACAGGTTGCACATACACGCTGCCTCCATCTCCACCATCGCCTCCGTCAGGCGGCCCTTTGGCTCTTCCACTCTCCCGCAAAAATGACACGTTTCCATCGCCACCGGCGCCAGAACTTAGTTTGACGACCATGATGTCGGTGAAATTTGAGTCGGCTTTCTTCCGGCGCTTGTATGGAGTGGAATTCCGACCCGGTAGCTTCTCAAGTGTAATGTTGTGAGTGTAGAACGATTCATCTTGAATAAATCGCGTCTGTTGGTATATAGTAAGTGGCAGTGATGAATTGCTTATGAGAGTCGGCGCTAGTGGAGTATGGTTCGATCTATGACGGGTTGCATGCAATGAAGTCGTCTGTAAATGTCGAGAGAGATAGACGTTGATATTTGGCTGCTGAAAAAGCAGAAACCTACAAATCTTTGGCCTTACCATTGTGTCGTGGAATACCGAATATACTATCGATAAGCGATCATCGAGAATTTATTGCAAATCGAATATTATTTTAGGAATCGTTCTTGTTCGAGTTTGCCCGACAACACTTGGGAGTTGACAAAAGTTTCGCTGCGGCGGTAGTCGGCTCCGAAGATTTCCCAATCTATTTCGGGGCAGCTTACCCTTAAATTCATCGTGCGTAGCCGTCTTGATCTCAACCACAACAGCCGGATCAATACCTACTCTGGGCGCAGGCGCAAATGGTTCGGCAACTGGAATGGCGGTTCCTCGGCATTACTGTGCCGATGGCCTTAATAGCCAGCATTGGCTGGGGATCCGACATCTTGATCTTTCGCAGGCACCTTCCAAGGGACTTATTGATTCGGCATCGAATGTACGTCCTCGTGATATGGCTTACATACCTACTAGCTATCCTTGTCCCCCCGGGATCGCCGCCACGACCATTTAATCCGGATCCGCAACTCGTAAAAATCAGTACATTCTGTCGGAAGTGCAACGCGGTGAAGCCACCCCGCGCCCATCACTGCCGTATCTGCAATACATGCATACTGCGTATGGACCACCACTGTCCATGGACGAACAATTGCGTCGGTCACAGGAACTTGCTCCACTTTATCAGGTTTTTGCTAAGTGTTGTCTTTGGCACGTCGTCTGTGTTTTGGAACTTATGTGGACGAATCAGAGTTCTGTGGGAGGCGCGACACCAACCTGTGTACGACGACGATGTCAGTTTATCGGAGATCATTGCAACGATTGTGTTCACCCCGGCATCATTTTTTGTTATATTCACCGTCAGCCTGCTGACGATTCGCACATTATGGAATTTATGCGAAAACGTGACGTTAATAGAGACATGGGAGCGTGAGCGCGTAGAAGGGCAGATTCGGAGAGGCAGGTTAGCCCCAATTGAATTTCCGTACGATCTAGGCGGGCCATATGATAATTTAGTCGCATCTTTGGGTCCGATCTGGAGATGGTTCTTGCCCTGGACGGAGCCGCACGGTGATGGCATGCATTTTGAAGCCAATGAAGATGCGACCCCGAACACGCCTTGGCCGCCAACTGATCCGGATGAGATTCCTGCGTATCAGTACGTGGAGAGGCATATGCCGCCTATGGTTGTGGGAATCCGACGTAGTAGTACCGGGAGTATTTCGGCGTTTCCGGCACCGTATTTTAACGAGAGAGCGGGTCATGCAACACAACAACTGTACGGGTTTGATGCTACAGAATTTGAGTCAGATGATGGTGATGCAGATCCAAATACATACTGGCGACGAGATAAGTGGCAGTCATGGGAGGGAGAAAGATTAGAGGATTTTGGAGTCGATGTAGAAGCAGAGACGTATCATCGTGCACAAAGAAGCGATGAAATTGACGCAGATGAGGAGAATGTACCACTAGGAATAGTTAAACGGAAACTGGTAGGTAATGGCATGCGGTGCGCAGAAGAAAGCATTGAAGTTAGAAGCAACAATTTGTGAATAGTAATTATTCCGTCTTTATATTGTTTAGCATTTGCATTGACCAGTTAGCTTGAATGTCGCTGAATTGGTATCCATTGAAGAGATATCCAACATTGTGTACATAAAACAAACCACTTTTATTACAACCTAAGAAGCAACTATCTTACAAACATATCCTGTAACTCGCGTACCGTCCACTGGTCTCACTTCGCCGTATAATCTTCACAACCATTCCTCGTTTGAGTCCCAAGTATCGTGCGACTGGATCTTCTCGCTGAATACGGGGAAGTTGGCTCTCCTTCAATCTATACTTTTCTAATAGCATCTTCTTCTCGTCGTTCGACAATCGAATGTGTTTTGGTACTAATTCGTGGTGGGTAATATTGACCAACAGATCCGCTTCCTGAAAGGTCTCGATCGTAGCCGGCGCAACGGTAGGAATCATTTTGTTGGCAGAGGGCGTGATAGAAGTCTGGTAAATGAAGATACCACCGGTGAAGGACTTGTCCATAATGTGAATGCAGAATGCTCGCATCGTTTTGATACCAACTGACGCTTCGTCGCAAAATTCAACCCACAGACTCCCTAGATCGGGGAACTTCTCTTGCGCTTCTATCGTTGGACTTGCCTGAAAACACATGAGTTTACGTCTATGCATTAGTTAGCGATATCGTATTTTGTTAAGCAATACACGAAATGCAACAAGGAAAGCGTACTGTGGCTGGCCCATTGAATCACACATTCTTGATCGGAAATCATCCAATGTCATATTTATATCCTCTTCGCTTACATCATATCCCTATTCCAAATATTAACATTATAGGGCTTGTGGTCATCAGATCAACCTACCCGGTCTTTCACCAGTTCTTTGACAGTTCGAAACGTCCGCCATAATCGCGACGCTTGTCGCTCAGCTTCATCCATACCGACGTTACCTCAACAATTTTGGCTATCGTGTAAGAATAGTGATTGAAAAGGCCAGTGCGATTGACTGTAGAGAAATAGTTGTCGAGCAGTTTGGGAGAAAAGATTTAGTTCTCTGCCGTGCGGCAGTGGCATGCTGCGATCTACCGCGGATAGTGACGCAGCGTACGCGCAGAAATTATAATGCCGAGGCGGTTCCAGGCACCACCGAAGGTTTCTACGAAAAAATCTGCCCTTGGTTCGAGGTATATCGTACAATTCAGTATACTCTGTCCACAGAAGTCATCTTCACCACGACTACTGCTCGGTGACTTTTGTTCTATTACTTTATTGTATTTGTGTTTTGCAGACGAGCAGGCGCTTTTAGCAAGAACTCAGGAGAAGTCGTTCTTAGTCGAATATAATGGCTGCTGTCGAGTCTACAGAAGCGCCCGCCGCGACCGGCACGAAGCAGCGTCCAGTCAAGCCCGATCAGGCGACCTTTGAGGCTGGCCTTGAGGCTCTCGAGAAAGAATTGAAGGCCAAGAGTGACAAGCAGGTGTGTACTGAATTTTAATTCTGTAGTCAAGAGTGGAGGCTAGCATTTACCTTGTCCCTTGTTAGGACAGGACACGTGTGAAGTCCGCACCGACAATTTACTCTTTTCAACTGTGAAATACATATGCCCAGAATTCTAATTTGAGATTGGTCGAATCATAGGATTACTATGTCAATCAATTGAAGCTTCTTTCTCCGGACTCTGCCCAGTCTGAGAAGCAGCAGGAACTTCGCGGGCAGCTCACTGCCATTCGACAGCGTCAGACCGAAATCCGTGCTGCAAATCAGAAGGTTTTCGAGGAGATCAGAGCACTCGATGATGGTATTAAGCGAAAGGTATATACTTGATATCATGGACAGGAATGGTTCGAATGTTAATGAATTGATATAGATCAAAGAAGTTCAGTCTGCCAAATCTAAGCTTAGCTTCAAGTCCATTGACGAGCTTGATGCTCACATCAAGTATGTGATAATTTCGCAAACATTGTTTGACTGCTTACTGACATTTATAGGAAACTTGAGGCTACTGTTGATTCTGGCACGATGAAGCTGGTCGACGAGAAACGCACTCTCAGCGATATCACCGGGCTCAAGAAGGCTCGCAAGAGCTTCTCCAACATCCGCGAGATCGAACAGTCTATTGCCGAGAGCAAGGAGAAAGTTGCCGCACTCCGCAGCAAGACCGAGGACAGCGAGTCCAAGGAATTGTCCTCCAAGCACCAGAAGATCCAGACCGAGCTAGATGTAATTCGTGCCGAAGTCGATAAGGTCCAGAAGAATAGGTCGACTCTTGTCGAGCAGCGGAACGAGGCGCGTAAGGCGCGAGAAGAGGCGTACAACGCGCTTCGAAAGTTCAAAAACGACTTTTACCAGCAGAAGAAGGAGTACGGCAAATACGAGCAAGAGGAGCGACAGCGACGATGGGAGCGTAAGAAAGCTGAGCGTGAGGCTTTTGAGCGCGAGAGACGGAAGAAGCGCGCTGCGCAGAAGCTCGAGGCTGCTAGCGAGCCCGCTTTCGAGGCTGATATCGCGCAGGCCGAATCTCTGTTGCAGTACTTTGACCCGACGTTCAAGCCTACCAGCGGCGTGGTCCGCTCGTCAAGCAGCCTTGCTGCGCAGGCGACCCGTACCGTTGACGCTGCGCCACCTGCTGGTACCCAGATTCTGACGAAGAAAACCAATGACGAGACATACTTTGTTGGCAAAAAGGGCAAGAAGAGCAAAAACACCAACGGCATTTCTGCCGCCGAGAAGGAGAAGTTCACGCTCAACTTTGAGATTGTCAGTCAGCTTAGCAAGCTTTCCATTGGCGTTCCTATGAACAAGGAAGAAGTTCCTGCGACCGTTGAGGCTCTCAAGACGAAGGTCCAGTGGTTCAAGGACAACCAAGAGCGCGTTACCACCGAGAACATCAAGAAGGCCGAGGCCGAGATTGAGCGTCTTGAGAAGGACGCGGAGGTAGAGGCTTCGAAGGATCAAGAGCCCAGAAAGCGACCTGGCAAGCGAAACGGCAGGGGTGCCGAGAACGGCGAGAAGGTCGATGATGAGGCGGATGCTACACCTGAGCCTGAATCTGAGACTGCCGCTGACGAGACGGAGGACACTCCCGTTGAGGAATCCGCCGAGACCGAAGAGAAGGCGGAGGAGTAAGAAGCTGCGCATGTACGTGGGTGTATTCAAAATATATGGCGCGTTGGGAGTAGAGAAAACCGGCGAGTAGAAGAAAAACAAAAACTTTATAGTGACTATCTTGGGATGCGAATGAGAATTGGACGATACTATAGCTGGGTGGTGAGGAGCATATTTAAAATTTCGACGCCTTTCTTTGATGTCACGTCATGTTATCCATCATACTACTCCAATCTCCACTTGTCTTTAATGATCTTTCATTCATTTTGTATTTACTATATTTTGCGATTTTTTGTGCGTGTGTTTTAATGCTAGTTCCATGATTACTTGGTTTAATGAGTACGACCTTCGTATAGATTGTTGTATATTGTGTCTTAATATGTATGCAATGCATTACAGTTTTAGTATTGAGCTGTGGTATGATTGAACGACTTTAAATGCACACTTGGTTCGGGGTACACAGTGCGGCTCAACTTTCGTGTATCCTACGCGTTGCCCCTTCCGACCGGAAATCTTTCACCCCACCGCATCAGCGTAGATACAACAGAACCGCAACGACGAGATCGACAACCAAATTCGCCGGGAAGGAAGACGATGCATGTATCGCCGTCGTCGTACGCGCGCGCCTTCTCCTCTCTCCGCGCATCGACGCTCTCGCACACGACATGTCGTCTAGTGTTGTTCGTGGCTTGTCTCGACGTAGACGCGTTGTGCGCGGCGAAGATCTTCTCCGGTATTTTGAAGCACGAGTTAATTCCGCACCGCACATGCCCGGTTGCAGGGTATTCGGAGTTGAAGGCGCAGTATTCGGAGTTGGACGACGAGGTTACGACAGTGGTGTTATTGGGTTGTGGGGCATTGGTTGATTTGACAGCTTACCTGCGTGAGGAGGAGAATGAAGACGAGGAAGACCAAGAAGACGAGGAAAGTTTCGTGAAGAGAAGAAGGGAGAAGAGGAAGATATATGTGTTTGATAGCCATCGACCGTGGAATTTGCAGAACGTGTTTGGACCGGACGATGTGGTTTGTTTTGACGATGGAGACGTAGAAGATGGCCTGTTGGATAAAGAACGTGAGGCTTATGAGGAGTTATCGAAATTAAGTGACGCGGAAGACGGCGAGAGTGACGAAGACGGTGAGGACGATGAAGAGCATGCAAATGATTCGGACGCCGAGACAGATCAAGAGAGGGAAGTAGTCGACGACTTATCAGAAAACGACTCAGCCTCCGAAGCTGACGATGTCCAAAAGACACCAACTTCGCGACGCTCAGGATCACCAGATTCTACACCGTCATCGAAACGCAAATCACCATCATCGCCACGCTCACCGTTACCGTCTCCCCGTCGCCAAAAATCCACCAGAAAGATCCGTCGCGAATACGAGGATATCATCGCCAAGTACTACACAAGAGGGACAGCATACTCCACACCCGTGGCCTCACAACTATATTCGCTCCTCTCGTTCCTAGGCGACGCATCCACACATGATCTCTGGCTCTCCATAGTCGGCACAACGGCTCTCGACACCCTCGCCCCAGAACTCTACCGTCGCCTATTCCCTCTCTTCCGTGACGAAGTCAGACGGTTAAATCCCAGCGCGACTAGCGTGAAATTATCAGCAGACGACACCACGTTGGTGATTCAGCCGGATTTTAGAATGTTTCTCCTGCGGCACTGGACACTATATGACTCGCTCCTGCATTCGCCCTATGTCGCATCGAGACTCCAACTCTGGACCGACGACGGCAGAAAAAAACTCCACAAGATGCTCGCAAAGATGGGAGTATCGCTCTCTGTAGCAAGAGAACGGTGGACGCACACAGATGTCTCGCTCAAACGCGAACTTAAAGACAGAATATCCTCCGTTGCGGAGGTTTTCGGTATCGGAAACGTTGTACGGACAGGCGTTGTTCGGAAGTTCGGGTTCCGTGGCACTGTGACTGCCGGTGATGCTGTTGAGAGCGTGGCGGCGCTGCTGGAGTGTGGACGTGGGAAGAGCATTGTTGACAAGGAGAATGTGAATCCCGATGCCAAAGACGTGGACGAGGCGAAGGAGACTTATAAAGCTGCTTGGATTGATAATTTTTGGACCGGGTGGGATGCACTTGATAAGTATGTTGGCCCACATCTGTCGAAGTTTAGTTTTCTTGTTATGTTCTTCACTAACGTGGTATTGACAGCGTCGAGTTACTACTTCACGGTCTTCAACGAGCACAAGCCCTCCAACAAGCAATTGTCCGCACAGGAACGGCCCTCCTCGAAAAGAACCAAGTCCTAATCCTCCGCACGTTCCGTCTTGCCGTCCTCAAGGACGGTCCGGATCTCGAACTGTTTAATAACCCGATCACGTTAATCCGTCTCGCGAGTTGGGTGAATGAGTGCAAAGCCGAGCAAGATGATCGACAGATTCCGATGGTGATGGCTGCGTTGGATAAGACGAGGGACACATATACGGTCGTGGGATTACCCGCGCGTGTACTTAAACAGCCTGGTAACGAAGGCGCCGACGACGACGATTTGGTCGGCGACGAGGAAGAGGAGACAATGCGGAATTCGTTCGGAATTACATTTCAGGAAGTCGCGAAACAGACACACGCACGTGTTCGTATCGATTCATTCGAGAGTTCGGTTGTGGAGGTTAGGAAGGAAGACCTTACGGGATTTCTGGAGGGAATGACAATTGTTGGGGTGAGATGAATGGTATAGAAGCGTGAACGTGAGTGGTGTATTATAGGTTTCTTCATTTCATTCATTGTGTTTTTAAATTTTTTTTGTTTGGCATGTGTTATTAGCAATGTTGTACATTACCATGATCTATAATTCATCTATTTCTCTATAGCCAATGTGAAGCACAAAAAAAGGGGAAAATACGCCGAACACAGTCACATCCCTATCTTACAAATATACACAATTAATCCACATGGGGCCGTAACAATCACAATTACTTCGGACATAACTCAAGACAGTCGAGTAACTGGCCGGCATTGACGTGAATAAACGCGCTCTCCTTGTCATTCAGACCCAAGCTAATCAATAGCGTATCGTCCAGCCAGCCGTGATAATAATCGTTGACAAGTTTATTCGTGTCCGGCGTCAACTTTGCCGCGGTACGTTCTTCTCGCTTTTCGACGGCGTTCCGCGGATTATCGCGCGATTCCCTGCGCCGTCTATAGTGCGAGTGATCCCACTCCATAGCGACAGAGTATACCATCTGCTGCTCGTCCGTGCCTGCGTATATCAAGTTCGACGAGCGGGCGAGGATGTGGAAGGGCGCGGTGGCATTCATGACGACAAGATATCGTCGGTAATAGACGTCCAGAAAACGCTCGTACTTGACATGCATGATCGAGATCAGCACAGTATTGTCGAGGCTTGGTTCGCAAGGGTACTCGCACAATGTAACGCGCAGGGAGTTAGTGGCCTGGTGAATCGTCATCTTTTGACTGTCTGGGTGCGCGAACGTCTTGCGGAGAGATAAGATGCACTCTGGTGTCGGCGCGTACACTCCCAGATTGCGCATGCCAACATCTGACATGGCGGTGAACGAACGGTCACCAATCTCATGGTGCACGAAAATGTCATCCTTCTCGTCGAACAGGAGCTGGTAGTTCTTTTCAATCTCGGCGAGTGGGGATTCGCGTGGTAATGCAGTCAGATTTGCGAACCGAATCGGAACATTC
This sequence comes from Lipomyces starkeyi, assembly GCA_018804115.1. Lineage (NCBI taxonomy): Eukaryota > Fungi > Ascomycota > Lipomycetes > Lipomycetales > Lipomycetaceae > Lipomyces > Lipomyces starkeyi. The sequence continues at coordinate 482,631 of JAGJTG010000015.1, forward strand.
TCGACCTCGAGTTTCGATTCGAGGTCAGGAATGATAGTCCGGAGATCAACAACGAATTGGTGCACGCAGTTGGCGATGCCGTTGGTGCCGACGATCATTAATGGCTCGCCCTGGGGCGACATGAAGATCCGCGAGTCAATGTGTCCGACACCAGATTCGGACATGGACCAAAGTCCACACGAGCCTTCTGGGGAACGCCAGCTGGGAAGATCAAGAGTCTTCGGCTGGTTGACGCATCTAAGCATCTGCTGGTCAAAAGTGTCCGACTTGGTCCAGTCCATGTCGCAGTAAATAACGGTATGCTGTCGGACGGACACTGCGTCTTTTATCGGCTTGAGCGATTCTCTTGCGAAGCCGATGTACGGGTACTGCGAACCAGGGGGAGACGGAATCAAGTTCGGGTTAAATCTGTAGACATCGGACGGCATGAAACCCAGTGGTGCGAAGGAAACTCTGGATATTGTGCCCTCTGGATTCACAACATTAGTAAGAACATTCGCACCGCCGGGCTTGTGGAAAGCCTGGGAGCAGGATTGCAGCTGCTTGGCGACAGTCTTGCGATGCCGCACGAGCGGACTGCCGTTGAGATACTCTTCGCGAATGTCGTCGTCGACGGTCCGAGTCTCCGGCGATCCGTTCCACTTTGGCTCCTCGAGGACCGACTGGCGGTGATGCCTGCCATTGTCAACAATCGAGACAGCAAGAATGCGGACATGGCTCTTGGAGGTGTAGCTGCCGACGACGAGGAGGAAGACCAAGCAGATGGCAAGCACAACGGCGGTCCAGCTGTTCTTGCGCTTCCGGAGGCTGTAGGTCATTGTCGGTCCTATTAGGTCTCACTTCTATACTGCAGATGCTGTGAATTGCTAGCAGAGCTACGAGAAGACGACAAAGACAGGTTAAGTCTGTATAAAGAGAGGGGAGAGAGATCAGCCGTTCACAATTACTTGAGATAACATGGAACCAGAGAAGTACAATAATGAATTTATTGACTTTGGCTGCACACACGCAGTCCCGGTGGGCCGTATCTGGAGCTTAGCCCTAGCCTTGAACTGGAGGAGTATTTGCTTGCTGGCACGGCGCGACACTGGCACAAAATACGAGATATAAACATCTGACAAATAATAGAAAGCAGATACAATCCAGTGGGCCACACTTTTCGTTTTATACTGAGAAGGAGAGTGGGATACAAATGTATTTCCTTACAGTCTAGTTGAGAGCCGTAATGCTTGGGCGGACGGAGGACCCCAGAAGAGGCCACAGCATTAATGCTGATCTTGTGTGGATGGCGGTATCGCACCCCTGCTGCCGTACCTGAGCTAAGCCATATGCGTTAACTGAGTTACCGTATGCGGCTAGAGGATCGCAGAGCATGACCCTGAGAAGACATTCTTATTCTGGGGTTGTTTGACCAAATTTGTAATTGTATTTTGGGGCAAGCTATTGGACAGACTGCTCCAGAATAGGGCTACGAGTTGAAACCAAACTGAAATTATCTTAATAAGACCGAACTAAAAAGTATCTAGCCCTAACCCACAGTTGTTGTCGCCATCCAGGGCAAATTAAGGCAGCTTCGTAGCAGCACCGAGGAACTTATTGTCACTGCTAAACAACATGCTGCAATAGTTTTATTGGTTCAATGTACTAAAACCGCCATCGTAACTCACTGTATAACAGCTATTTGCCGGCGAAGACGTAATGACGTTACCTGATTGCCCTAACCCTTATGATTTTTGCTGCATCAGGGGCAACTTTGCACCCCCTGCTTGGGATTGCAACGGGCCAACCGAACGGGACCACAGGATCCTGCCTATAGGACACAAAAGACACTCGTAGATTTATCCCAAATTGTGGCTAAAGGGCAATTCGCACCCGGCTTCCAGCGCTTCAGCGCGCGAACGAGGAAGTTTATTACTGTAATATTACGATAAGTTACTGACAGTGTTCGGGTTCGATGGTCTAGTTGGTCATGGCATCTGCTTAACACGCAGAACGTCCCCAGTTCGATCCTGGGTCGAATCAAACATGTGTTGTTTTTGAATTTTTTTGTTATTTGACAGTTTCTTTGTTCGGTTAGATGGAATCTTTGGTAAGTGGAACTACGCTGCACTCCAAGTCCCATAATAAATCCGTAACTTCAAGGTACTTTTTACGGTTTTACCTTTCTCTTGCACTTGATGCCGTCCCAAAAATCACAATAAGAAAAAAATAATTACAGCACCTACGATTCCAGCGTGGTCTCCCACCGCAGTACTAAGTAGGCCCAAAGAAGCTTAACTGGTGTTGATCGGACGGGGAACTGTGTGTTCTTCTTGGTATGGCCGTAACTGGTAATACGAGTGCAAACGGTCAGTGACATACAATAAAATGTGCAGAGTAATTGTGTGCTCTGCGGGGAAGGGGGCCAGAACCTCCCGGACCACCTGTTCTTCGATTGCTCGCCCGCCAAATTTGGGGGCTGGTGGCAGATCACCTCCACGTTTTGCGGCCTCCGCCGCTCTCGGCTCTAACTCTTGCTCTAGGTCGTCCGCTGGCGGTGTTTGCGCACGTCATGCTCTACATCCACCTGGTATGGATGTCGTACCGGCGTCGGGTGCGTGGCGCTGGTCCGCCGCTGCGATGGGTCTGGCATAATGGAACCGCCTCATCAGCCGGTCCTTAAGGTACCAGCGGTATGAGGAGCCATGGGAGTGAGGGGCTTTCTGGTGTCCTCGGCCATTCTTTTTCTTTTCTTTTTCTTTGTGTCTTTCGTTTCTCTGTACATAGGAATCGGCTCGGGGGTGGGGGCCCGTAGGATTCTCTGTACATAACATCGTTTAGACGGGCCGGTGAGTGGCCTTTGTCGGTCGTTAGTCCTTTGGTTTCGGGTTTGTTGTAAATATTACAATAAAGAGCCTTTTCCAAAAAAAAAAAAGAGTAAAAACTGACTAAGAGCGCCTGATGTGCAGTTTAGTGATTCGGTTTATTGGTGTGCGATGAATTACTTATCGGAAGAGTAGTATTCAGTCCAATGTCCAAACAAACTGAGACTATACTAAGCAATAAAATAGTCAAATAGATCATCTATTGGCTATAGTTTAGTTTATTATTCAAATCCCATACGTAATCCAAATTGACAAGCGACCTAGGAATGCAGCCAGTGTTGGACAGTGCCATCGGAACATGACTGCACTGAGTCGGTCAGTCCCGTCGGCTATCGTCGGCTATGGCTCACTCCAAGGATCTCGGATCAAATTTAAGATTCAATCGCGCGTGTCCAAATTTAATACATTCTCGGTTCCTGTGTATTTCACGATTGCTATCACCCCACTACTTGACGTGTCGCCTCGTCCTGACTTCCTCCATACCGTCTGTGTTGCATACAGGCGATATGGCGCCAGGTTCCATGAGATCGGTTTCAATATCACACGTCGAAGGTGTTCCTGGGAAAGTGTACTATCCGCTTTCCCACGATGTCTCACCGATCCCGCAGCCCACTGGAAGTCAGGTTCTTGTGAAAGTCCATGCTGTATCAGTACGTCTTTTATTACGAAATTCTGGTCTTATAGATTGTGACATACTGATATCATTCCAGCTGAATCATCGCGACCATTTCATCCGCCAGCATCTCTACCCCGGCACGGCGTTCCACATCCCACTAGGCTCTGACTGTGTCGGCAGGGTCGTCGTCCTCGGCCCCGCGGTCTCCGACTCGTCCCTCCTCAATAAACGCGTCCTAATATACCCAGCCCGCGGCTGGGCTTCGTCACCCGCGGCTCCGGAATCCCCTTCCTTCGCGGTACTAGGCGGCACAAAGTTATACCCCAACGGCACATTTGCCGAATATATTCTCGTGGACTCGCCGGACCTTCTGGCAGAATGCCCGGCACATTTAGACGACGTGCACGCGGCTGCGGTACCGTTGGCCGCGTTGACAGCGTACAGAGCCGTTGTCACGAAAGGTGAAATCGGCGCGGGAAAGACTCTGGTCGTGACGGGTGCCGGCGGCGGTGTTGCTATTTACGCTATCCAGATTGCGAAGGCGTTGGGTGCGAACGTGTTTGTTACAGCTGGAAATGAATGGAAGCTGTCTTTCGCAATCAACACATTGGGCGCAGATGGCGGAGTATTGTATCAAGATGATGGCTGGGGGAAAAAGTTACGTGGGATAATTAAGGACAAAGTTGGTGCCGAGATCGATGCTGTTGTGGACGGGGCAGGTGGAGATGTCGTTGTGCAATTGGTTGGTGGGATAAAGGCCGGCGGTAAGATTGTCTGTTATGGCATGACTACGGGGCCGAAGGTGGATGTTGGAATGGCGGCAGTTTTGAAGAATATCGATGTAAGTTTGCTTCGAGTTTCACATCTTTGTCATATAAGGCTAACAACGATCATAGTTCCGTGGCTCTACGATGGGATCCAGGCGGGAATTCGACGAAGTGCTTACCTTGATTGCCAACGCAAAACTTCAGCCAGTAGTCGCACAAGTGATTAATGGCCTGAATAATATGGAAGGCGCTTTTAAGACATTGATGGCTACCGATAGAGCTGGAAAGATCGTTGTTACTATCAGCGAGGAATCGAAGGCCAACATGTAAGACTTACAGTGTTAGTACCTGAAATAATAACACAGTGTTCTGAGAAAAATCATATATCAATGACATTCACAGGACATCAGTACTACTAAGAAAAAATCACCAAAACCGAACAGACTTAAAGACAGTCAAGAACAGTTAGGTCGTCTGGTTTTCACTTTGTCATACTTGCTATCTCCAGTTTCCCGGCAGTATGTCAAACAATAGCGCACCCCACAGTCATTCACGACTGATATTTCAAACCATCGCGTTTTCCACCATCTGACTAGCTTCCCACCGCATCACACCGCCAAGTCTATTCCGCCCTCAACGTCGCGCACCTTGAAGTATCCTAATATCAGTCATAACCCCAAGATATAATATGGCATGCAGCTCGGTAGTGTCAGCATCAGTGGATCTTAGTTTAGGAAGCACATTGTAGTTCCAAACGTCGTCATACCAACCCCCTTCAACGACAGTGAACGACGTCCCCTCCGTATACAGTGGCATGCATATTGATCTTCTTCTTGTCGACACCCGCTCCATGTGTCTTTCTACAGCATCATCGACGCTTAACGTCAGTAAAGATTCGCTTGATTACCAGAGGCTGTGGACCGCGATCCAGCAAACCCCATCCGGTTCCAGAAGTGTAGATATTTGTCCATACCCGCGATATCGGTTGTTAATGTAATACTTCCAACACGGTGCCGCGACACTAAGAAAAACGTGGGAGTGGCCCCGGTTGAGGTCTTCCAAACTTTTTTGTGCATAACATATCCAAACCAGCATGCGGCTCCTTCAGCAACTGAACCAAATTAGAAGCTTCTGAGTCTGCATTAGGATACTCTCAATCCAAATCGAGCCCGTCCAGTCCCAAACTGCGACCCAATGCCACTGCGGTGATCACGAAGAACGTACACAAGCTGGGACTGGCGTCGACACTGGGCAAGTTCTCCGAACACGTGAATCCGCGATTGGATAACATCACTTTTAGCATTGTTCGAGGAGAAAGAGTTGCTTGAACTTGTCGTATAGATTATAGCTGACATCGTTTCACGAATCGCCGGAAATATGAATGCCCGTGTGCGCGTCCGTGTCGATGAGTTATTCGTCGCCAATTAATGGGTGTACGTTTGTGAAAGCGAAGAGGATGTGAATGAATGGAAGATGTCAGACGAAGAATTGGCGGGCGTAGATTGACCAACTAGTATTCTTGATCAGCGAGAGATGACGAGTACGTGGAGAAGGGAGGACTTACTTTTTGAAATGAACGGCGAATTTCATCTTGAATGTTTTGAGTAGTCGGCAGTGTGATTTTGATAGTGTTAACTCTTCTAGAAGAAAGAGAAACCATAGAGTACCTTTTTTTAAATAAATTAAAACACATGGCAGCTAGCCAAATTTTGGATGTGGGTCAATGACATCTCGATACCACGAGATTTGCGCGGTGTCGCTGAGAATGGATAGGCAGTACATGAATTATATTTCTGACCAGGTCACAGTCGCACAAACATTAGATATTTTGACATAGGCAATAAACTTAAACTTAATAGAAAAAGTAAAAACAATGAGAGGATCCCTCTGAAGCTGAATATTTCTTCAAAGAATGATAAAAATTGCATTCTAGGTGCAGCTCTTATGGCAATGTCACGTCGTACTCCGCCGCGAACTGCCCCTTATCGGCCCGCTTGGCAGCACTTGGTCGATTGGTTCGAACTCCTCACCAAAGACGGTGTTTTCTCGATATCTGTCCCTTGGTTTAACACTTTAACTGATCAACTGTGCAACAACATCAACCAATACGGTTGATCAGATCGACTCTTGACAACCACTTGTCTTCTGTGACTGTTGTGACTTCGTTCGGGCGGCTGTAGCTGGCCTGGGATGATGACAAGGCAGGCGAACACGTGAAGCTCCGCGGTGACGAATTTGGTCCCGCGACGAAAATGACGGAAGGCGTGTGAGGATCAATTGTTCGCGAAGGCATATAAATTTGCTAATATTGTGGAGAGGGGATTAATGGCGCAAATGCGTTTTTATTTATATCTGCGGCAGTAGATTGCTGGCGCAAGAGAACATGCCACCTTTGAAACGCGGAAATTTGATATCGGAAAGATGAATTATGCCATGGGAGCTGGAACAAGCCATGGATCCGGGGCGAAGTCCGCGCCGGCGTTCCTGTGTCGTAACCCTGAGTGCGGAACCTTCTAATGTCTCGTCAAGTTAAGAAAACAGGCTTTTGCTTCGCATCACACAGCTCCTGCGACGTTAGATTATTTTGAGCTTGTTTACAAAGGTCCTGCCTCGGATCTGGCCCGAGTGGGCAGCAGAAGTTGGTGCATTGCCTCCGCGATAGTTGCAATCGCACACTATGTGTGCCCTAACCCGCAGATTCGCTTTCAGACAACGATCCCAGTGACTTCCGCATCCTAAGGTTGCAAGTATTAAATATAGATTACTAAAAATTGTTAATCGACCGAATTGCTCTGATACTCCTAATTGGCAGTCGAAATATGAAATGGTTGCACTTTCACTATTATATTTAATAAATTAGATTATAAGTTACACTTATTCAGTCGACCTTATCACACGTTTCTTCTCTTTCGGATTTGAATGTTTCAGACAACGCGATGGAACCTAATAAATTAATTTGATGTCTAGCAAACCAAGACGGGATTCACGTTAAGTGTACAAGTTCCCTGTCAATACTGGTACATAGGTACACCGGCAACTTGGTCATCGAATAGATCTCGTTGCCTTGGCTAAACTCTGCGCGAAGAGCACGCAGTCAAGAATACCGTTTCCAACCACCAGCACCATATATTCAACAAGATACTAGTATATTCCTTAAACTTTCCGTAAGGAACAATACAAATTCACATTTGAACCAATCCATTAATCTCGTCAATACTAGCAAACACTTCGCGCTGATCCGGTAGCGCCTCACATTCCGTAGTCGCAGAGGCCAGATCATCCAATGACTTCTTGATACCCGAAAAGAGCTCATCAATTTCTCGCTCCTGCGCAGCAGCTTCATGCAACAACTTCTTATTCGAAGTTTGGGACTAATTAAGAGTGAATATCCCGCTCAACCTTCAACGTATTTCGAGAAACTTACCTCCTGAATCCTTATTTCCAGTCGTTCCGCCTCAGCGAGATTAATGGGTGTAAGATGGGCGCGAACATGATCTTCAGGCGTCAAACTTTCCACAAAAACCTGCTTCTCTGGCCCTTGAATCTCACCCCGCTCGCTCCTCGCCTTCCGCTCCCTAGCTTCTTCAATTAATACGTCGAGCTCTGTCAGTTTGCCAGCAACGTCGCGCTCTTCTAGAATGGCGTGGAATTCCCTCTATTCATTGTCAGCTTCCCTAAGCTAGTATTCCCATTAATAGCACACACAGTTGAACTTGTCTCCCAGAATCGCATAGCTTGATTCATTGCCTCTCGTAGGCCCGCAGCGCCGTGTTCGGCGACATATGGGTAGCATTGTGAAAGCTTGTCGAATGTGAGTGTTTGTGTGGATGCTTGTAGCGAGCGTTGGAATATTTCTAGAAGACGCTGGTTTCTGATCGACGTCGTCTGCTGCTGAATATCAAGCGCCGGTTGTGAGTCCACCATATCTGTCGCGAATAGGGAAATCTGGTAAATTATTAGATCTGAGTGATATTGAGGCGAAGTCTACGCGTCACCAACTGTTTTTGTTTTGTTTACACATGCTGCAATCATAAACTTAAATAATAGCCCTAACCCTAGTCCACACAGTATTTAAAATCTGTGAGCTCCACAACCACAGAGAGAAGTGCATGATTTCAAATATTTTATATGCAATATATTCAATATTATTATTCAGAGAGTGAAACGCCGTGGCACTTTCTAGGACTGGACACGATATCGCCAGAGGAAAATTCCTGGCGATACATTAATACGGTATGATGTCGCCTCAAAGCGCACGTGACTCTCTTCATCATCACCTGAATTCAATTACTAAAGCTGGTGCAGTTGATTATCAGAGTGAGTGTACAAAAAGGCGAATAATAGAAAACGGCAATTTAGAAGACAGTCCGACTTCTGATTCGGAGTGTAAAGTAAGGACGGATAAACGGAGGCGGAGGCGGAAGTTAGATAACGAAATTGCGACCGCCACTTTCTGAGTTCTAGTGCTTGAACAGCCTGTACTTATATTCAGAATCCAATGCCATTACATGACTATCTCGATCGAGCCAACAAGTCACAATTGTTATAATCAATGTCGATGAGCACTCGAGGGTTGTGCTGTAGCGCACTGGCAGTTATAACGCCTATTGACTATCGACATCTACTCGACAAATATGCAACTTTAGCGTTCCTACAGATTGTTGTCGTTTCCATATCCCAATCATCAATAGCTCTGCGCCCTAGCAACCAAAAATCGGATCAATATAAAATGTAACAGAATTGAACCTTCGGAGACTCACCCTGAACCGTCCACGTGCGAGAACCATTTAGTCGCCAATCCAACTAAAAAGTGATTCCCAGTTCACAAGTGTATACTACAATGTTCAAACAAGTGTTATTCACCAACTTCATTGTCTATATTACCCTGGAACGGGAAAACTTGGTGGATACGTGATGCAGTGACTGTGTCCTACATAGACAGTCGATAGGAATTGGGAAAGAATGTCTATATACTTCTATTTAGCATTTATTCATTATTAGGTAGTGTCCACTATACTGGCGCCTTCGACTTTCTTTATTCATATAACCAGAGTAGCACCATCTGAATACTGATTTGCGTATTACTCATGCGCTGATGGCATGTCGCTGGTTTATAGAAATTATCCACGTACATCTCGATCTTCGGATCCGAAAATCGTTCAGGATACTTCGTCACATTGCACACTAGATGAAGCTCTTGGGGGGCAGTTAACGACGAAGTCATTAGCTGCAACGTAATAACAGTGATAAGTTCAAGCCAATGGATGCGACTGGTAATTTGCTGTGTAAGTTACAGTCAAGACCCTAACCCGATGCAATATAGGGCCCAATTCAGGCCCAAGTAGAGAACATTGGACGATCAGAATGGATGGCCAGATACGGCCATATACAATGGTACGTTACTGGAGCAGTACAAGGCTGGTATCAATACAACCATTAATATAGGTTAAAATTACTCGTAGTTTGCAGAAGGAGGCCGAATAGATTACATAAGCGCTTTTGGCGACAGCCGCATGCTTTCCTGAAGTTATTAATATTACCGTGCCTTATTCTTATCCTGTATAAGTTAAATCTCTATTTTGCCTTTGTACGACCTAATCGTGTCGGGCGCAACTAACGCGCGATGCACCTTATTTCGTTCGCGCAGGGCGTGTGCTGAGTGGCACTAACGCTATATACATTTTATTTGTTAACTATTCGACGCCAACGACAGCGGCAATACAGTATCTCGTTGTCTAAATCTATTCGATTTGACTATTACGATCGGGATTGCCATCGGGTGGCAGACTCGTGACAGGGAATTCCTTGTTGCAAATTGGAACTGTAATCAGCGTGCCAAATTTCCATCAGCTGTGTCCTTGTTCGGGAGCCGTCATATACAACGCAGCGCGATTCCTCTTCGACCGTTTTCATTTCCCAAGTCGATCACTTCTATTAAACATCGTTTACTTTTGAGAAAGTCACGATTTCTTGCTTGACTTTACCATGACAGCTGATGACGATAGCAGTACGCAAGTTCATTGCGAGAAGACAGTCGCCGACAAAGACGACAGCTTTGACGAGGATGTTGACGCTCTTCTGAACGACCTTGAGTCAGATGAGGAGTTTGATGACACGCTCTCCGATGTCGTCACCACTATGCGCTCGGAAATCGCTGATGAACTGCTGCAGACAGATCCAAAAGTTGGGTTGACTAAGGATCAAGTATTGCTTCGTCGCAAGAAGTACGGTTTGAACCAGATGCAGGAAGACAAGGGAAATCTGGTCAAAACGTTCCTGATGTACTTTGTTGGACCGATTCAGTTTGTCATGGAGGCCGCGGCTATACTCGCGGCCGCACTTCAAGATTGGGTTGATTTTGGCGTAATCTGCGCGTTATTACTACTCAATGCGGCCGTTGGATTTATCCAGGAGTTTCAGGCTGGGTCCATTGTCGATGAACTTAAGAAGACATTGGCACAAAAAGCTACTGCATTGCGGGATGGTGTTCTTGTTGAGATTGATACCAACGAGATTGTTCCTGGTGATATCGTTCAGCTAGAGGAGGTAGTTCCCTTGGTCATAATTGTCCGGTTTGTGAGGCAGACTAACATTGTGCTTAGGGTTCCATTCTCCCGGCCGATGGTCGCCTCATCACCGAAGGGACATTCATTCAAGTGGACCAGTCATCTATTACTGGCGAATCTCTAGCCGTCGACAAATACCATGGCGACAGTTGTTATGGCTCGTCAACAGTCAAACACGGCGAGACTTTTATGGTTGTGACAAGCACTGGCGATAGAACCTTTGTCGGCCATGCGGCAAAACTCGCAACATCCTCCCCTGAGAGTGGTCACTTCACCCAGGTCCTGAATGGCATTGGAGGAACACTTTTGGCTCTCGTTATTGCTACGCTTCTCGTTGTGTGGATATCTTGCTTTTATCGCTCAAGTCCCATCGTCGAGATCCTCCAACACACACTGGCTATAACTATAATAGGTGTCCCTGTCGGCCTCCCAGCCGTTGTGACGACTACTATGGCCGTTGGCGCTGCTTATCTGGCTCAGAAGAAGGCCATTGTTCAGAAGCTTTCAGCGATTGAGTCTCTCGCCGGCGTTGAGATTCTTTGTTCCGATAAGACCGGCACCCTTACCAAGAACAAGCTGTCCTTGTCTGAACCATACACAGCTGCTGGCGTTGACTCCGATGACTTGATTTTGGCGGCCTGCCTCGCTTCTTCTCGCAAAAAGAAAGGCGTGGACGCTATTGACAGGACATTTTTAAAGGCGTTGAGAGCTTATCCGGTGGCAAGGGCCTCCTTGTTGAAGTACAAAATCAGGGAGTTCTCTCCATTCGATCCGGTTTCGAAGAAGATAACGGCAGTCGTTGAGTCTCGTGAAGGAGAACGAATGATTTGTGTCAAGGGAGCTCCATTGGTTATTCTCAGGACAGTTGAAGAGGGACAGGGGCTTTCAGAAGAAGTCTCAAGCGAGTATAAGAATAAAGTTGCGGAGTTCGCGACTCGCGGATTTCGGTCTTTGGGTGTTGCTCGCCGCGTCGGTGATGGAAACTGGGAAATTCTAGGAATAATGCCATTATCCGACCCTCCTCGCCACGATACCGCCAAGACAATCAACGAGGCAAAGAGTCTGGGTCTGTCTATCAAGATGTTGACCGGTGATGCCGTCGGCATAGCGCGAGAAACTGCTCGTCGACTCGGATTGGGAACAAATATATATAACGCTGAAAGGCTTGGACTTGGTGGCGGCGGAGATATGCCTGGCTCAGAAGTTTACGATTTTGTTGAAGCAGCAGATGGATTCGCGGAAGTTTTTCCACAGCATAAGTACAATGTTGTCGAAATCCTTCAGGAGCGAGGCTATTTAGTGGCAATGACTGGTGACGGAGTCAACGATGCACCATCACTAAAACGTGCAGACACTGGAATTGCCGTTGAGGGCGCGTCAGATGCGGCCCGCTCTGCAGCCGATATCGTTTTCCTAGCACCCGGCTTATCCGCTATCATTGATGCTCTGAAGACTTCGCGACAGATATTCCATCGAATGTATTCTTATGTGGTCTATCGCATTGCACTGTCTCTACACTTGGAGCTTTTCTTAGGATTGTCGATCGCAATATTGAATCGGTCAATAAATATTGAGCTTGTGGTTTTCATAGCTATCTTTGCTGACATCGCTACGCTTGCTATTGCTTACGATAATGCGCCATACTCGATTACTCCGGTTAAATGGAATTTGCCAAAACTATGGGGAATGTCAGTTTTCCTCGGTATCATTCTCGCTTCTGGGACTTGGATCACCCTCACGACCATGTTTGTAGATGGTGGAGGAATTATCCAGAATTTTGGTAATTTGGATGAGATTCTTTTCCTTCAAATTGCCCTCTCTGAGAACTGGCTGATTTTTATCACACGTGCGTCTGGTCCATTCTGGTCGTCAATACCATCCTGGCAATTAGCAGGCGCAGTCTTTGTTGTCGACGTTGTCGCCACGCTCTTTGCCATCTTTGGTGTTTTTGAAAGCGGACAGCAGACTTCTATTGTGACGATTGTTCGAGTGTGGATACTATCGTTCGCCGTTTTCTGTGTGCTTGGTGGAGTTTACTACTTGATGCAGGGTAGCGTGAAATTTGACCGCGTTATGAATGGGAAGGGCTGGCGCGAGAAACCCAAACGCAAGCTTGAGGATTTCCTTGTGGATCTAAGGCGCGTTGCGACCCAGCATACGGAAATGGAGTAATACTGTCACTAGGTTTGGTTTTCGCATTGGTTTTCACCGGCGTTATCTGATTCCTTTTTTTTTGTGAATATTCAATATTCTTTACTGCTTGTTATGAAATGACACCCAATGACGTTATAGCCTCACTTTCCATCCGTTTCCTGAGTCTGTTGTTTATTCTTCGAATTCTGTTTATTACTCAATATTTGTAATTATTAGTCTACTATAGCAGCTAGCATCGAACGATATGAAAATGGCCACAGAGACTGCCTGCCGAAAGATTAAGCCGACAGCCCCACCAATGAGTTGAAGGACTGTCGCCACGTAGCAACATCATAACGTCTCACAAGTGAAAGGTGTGACCTATTCCGCGCTAACCGCCAGTATCAAATAAGCAATTTTTGATGGGGCATGTTGAACAGGGCCGCCGGCGGGGGCGCCCGTGAGCCTTTGCGCGGGCAGCGGTCAGTGCACTGAGATAGATGCTTACGTAGAATGCGAGATAGAATCCAGGCGAAAGACAAGAGCATATCATTCACATTTAGTATATGATTCATAAGACCAAAAAAGCGTAGACGTGTAGAAGATCGGGCGTTGTCAGTTTGAGAACTTCCTACGCCATTGACGCAGATGTGGTGAGTTGGAAGTTAATGATTTGGGATGGCAGTAAACATGCGCCGCCTTTCAATGTTCAGAATAGGATATCCTGTAAGTTATCCTCCGGGGCTATGCCGACCTGATTCGTGAGTTACCTCTTGCGCCAATTCGTGGCCAAGCAGTTCGCTCGCGAAGACGTCATCGTACCGTGGTGGCATTAATTAATGACTCAGGATAGCACAAACTAAGAAAGCTAATTCCCAAGCCATTCCTGAATAGTACAAGTTCAGGGACGACGAAAACCGAGACGTAGAAAACGGAAATTGCAACTGGTTTCGTTATCTTGGTACTTGTGGAAGGACTTTTGCAGATTGGGCGTCGGCAATCATGCTGGGGGCACTTCTGCCTTGCTGAGTCACGATATAGGGTTTGTCGCCCCTGAATATATGCACCGCGGGTGGGAATCTGCGCCCTAAATACGTTCGAGGTAGCGTACTGAGGCACAAACTCAGGAACCACCGGTATCAGAGTTTAGAGTGGCAAGAGCTATCTTATCAGAGGGCAAATTTGCTTGCTCAACCCACAAACCGCTGCACAAGTTACTGTTTACGTGCAAGTTATGCACCCGTGCACCGCACTATCTTGCTGGCTATCGCTGAACTAAGTAAGTCGGTGCATTGGTCTCTATTGGTTCCCTACAGTCTCTATCTCAACAGTAGTGGTCGATCGAGGAGGAAATAACTCTGAACGGTGGGTTCCAAGATCTTACAGAAGCATTGGCGTTGTGGCGCGGAGCGTTGAGGTAATGTAATGGGGTAGTGACCGTTGGCGTCATTATCGTATTCATAGCGACGAAGGTTTGTTATCGCTCTTCTGCAAGTGCACTAAAGCGTCCTCGAGTTTGCAAGAGTTCGCCGACAGGCAGCCTGTTGATGCCCGCGGCGCCGCAGGCCCGAACCGTTTCCTTACTTGGTTTACTGTCTCGTACTCGCGAGGCCGTTGCGTTGTTGTGGTAGTCAATCTGTCTTCTTGACTTTTCTCTCCTTCTCCTTTTCCTTTCTTTCTCTCCTTCTCTTTGATTCAGCAATCACTGATTAATCTCCGCGCGCTCGCAATAAAGTAGCAGCATGTCAACTGAGAAGCGCGCTGTTGACTCAGCAGAGGCCCCGCTGCTGGGTTCTCGCGAGGGTTCGACTTCTCTCATTCCTCCGACAGATCGTACTGACCAATTCTCTGGCCTGCCACTGCCAGAAGCCGTCATCCTACGTGAACAGGTGCAGACCCCTGAAGTAAAGACATCTTTCTTCTCAGCCTACAGATATGCAACCACGAAGGATAGATTCCTTGTCGTTCTCGCGGTCTTCCTAGCTGCAACGGAGGGCTCGATCAAGGCTATTATGCCAATTATGTTTGGCGTGTTTGCCCAGAACTTTACAGCGTATATTAGCTCGAGAGACTTCTACGAGTACTACGGCGGAATCAGCAATTTCATTAAGTACAACGAGACATTCTACAACACCACCACATACAACACTACAGACTACGATTCCAAGCTATACTTCGAGTCGCCTTACCACGACAGCACCTATAACTATACTATGGTTCCAGAATACGTCAGTCCCGAGGACTTTCAGCGCCAGGCCAGCTACGATGCCATTTATTTCATTTACTTCGCTATCGCTGAGTTCGTGACAGCGTACCTGTTCACGTTTATTTTCATTGATCGTGGTGAGATTCTTGCCGCTCGCATCCGCCAGAACTACCTTGCGTCAATCATGAAGCAGAATATGGCTTATTTCGACAAGCTCGGCACTGGTGAAATTACGACCCGTATTTCGTCCGACACAATGATGATTCAGGACGGCATATCGGAGAAGTTGGGATATTTGATTTCGTTCAGCTCGACATTCGTGTGTTCATTCATCGTTAGCTACTCTCTCTCGCCTCGTTTGGCTGGATTGCTGTCGTGCGTCGCGGTGTTCATCGTAGGATCGTTCTTTTTTGCGTCCAATCGCATGACGTCTTTGTACAGACAAGCCCTGAACGGATCCTCTGCTGGTGGTTCTGTAATCGAGGAGGTGCTCTCATCGATCCGCAACGTTCAGGCATTCGGTATTCAGGACCGACTTTCCAGCAGATACGACTTCTATTTGGGTGTCAGTCAGAAGTTTGCTCTACGTGCTGGTTTCTATGCTGGTTCTATTACCGGTATCGCTTGGCTTGGCTTGTACCTCGACGACGCCATGGCGTTCTGGCAAGGCCCTATGTTCCTCATCCGCGGCGAATTGTCTATTCTTGCGCTCGTCACGATTCTCGCATCTATGATCCAAGGACTATTCGCGATTACGTCAATTACCCCTCACGTTCGCGCTGTCGCCGCTGCTACTTCAGCCGTCAACAAGATTTACACCACGATTGACCGCGCTTCTGCCATTGATCCATCTTCGAAGGGCGGCCGCTCTCTTTCCAAGGTAGAAGGACACATCGAGCTACAGGATGTCAAATTTGTATATCCGTCCCGTCCCGATGTCATTGTCATGCAGGACTTCAATCTCCAGATCAAGGCAGGAACAACTGTGGCTTTGGTTGGCGCCTCTGGTTCCGGAAAGTCCACAATTGTCGGTCTGATCGAGCGTTTCTATAAGCCTGTTCGTGGAAAGGTCTTTTTCGATGGCGTCGATATCGAGGATTTAAACGTTAAGTGGCTGCGTCAACAGATCGCTCTTGTGTCTCAGGAGCCGATTTTGTTCGCCGGTACTGTCTTCGACAATGTTGCTTATGGTCTTATCGGCACCCCCTACGAGAACGCATCCGATATTGAGAAGCGCGCTTTGGTCGAGGAAGCTTGCAGACAAGCGAACGCGATGGTATTCATTGATACCCTTCCTAAGGGATTGGACACTCATGTCGGCGAGAGAGGATTCTTGCTGTCTGGTGGTCAGAAGCAAAGAGTTGCTATCGCCCGCGCTGTCGTCTCGAACCCAAAAATTCTCTTACTCGACGAGGCCACTTCCGCATTGGATACTAAGAGTGAAGGTATCGTTCAGGATGCCCTCGACAAGGCTTCCAAAAACAGGACCACCATTGTCATTGCGCACCGGCTTTCAACTGTTAAGGACGCGGATATGATTGTTGTCATGAAGAGCGGTGTCGTTCTGGAAAAGGGCAGCCATGAAGAGTTAATTGCTAAGCGCGGAGAATACTACTCACTTGTCATGGCCCAGAATGTCGAGCAGGAAGTAGAAGAGCGGTTGGAGGACGCTCAGGTCGTCGAAGGAGTTGAAGCTGATAGTGTCGAGGAAATGTTAGACGAGAAAGCAGCGTTAGACGCTTACGAACGTGAACGTCAGTTTGAGGAGGAAGGTGGTTCATCTTCAGATGATGAAAAGGAGACGACGAGACTGCTTTTATCTCGTACCAAGACTGCCAGATCAATTTCGAGTGTTATCGCCTCGAACATCGTCGACCCTGAAGAGAAGAAGTACTCTGTCGTCGATATTGCGAAGTTCCTCTACGACCTCAGTTTACCGGAGAGAAACATCAACCTTGTTGCCCTCATGTTTACGATCATCATGGCAGCTGGATATCCATATCTCAGCACCGTGTACTCTGGCTCTGTCGACGCTCTTGGCGAACTACCAGACGAGGACCGTATGAATAGCCGTCTGCTGAAGTATAATATTACCTATTTGATTATGGGTGCTATTGGTATGTCTTTTATACATAGAATGTAAGTACAATACTAACATTAGCAGAACTTATCTGCCCGATCATGGCCGTTGGATTGTTCTCGTACTCTGGCCAACGTTTGGTTCGTCGTATTCGTATGCGCACCCTGCGCCAGATTGTTCGTCAAGACATTAGCTTCTTCGACAGACCAGAGAATACTGCAGGGTCGCTCACCTCTGCAATTTCTAAGGATTCAGGTGCAATTGAGGGTCTGTCAGGCGCCACTCTTGGTCAGATTATCAGCTCCTTGATCATGATTTTCGGTGGTATAGGTGTCGCGCTCGGGGTTGCCCTCAAACTTGCAGCCGTCACCAGTCCTTGCGTGCCGCTTTTGCTTAGTGCTGGTTTCTATAGGTTTTACCTGCTTGCGAAGCACCAGGAGCGCGTTAAGCTGGCTTATGGTCGATCATCGTCTTATGCATGCGAGGCTGCATCGTCTATCAAGACTGTGGCTTCTCTCACAAGAGAGGACAATGTCATCGCTACCTACGCATCTTCGCTCGACAGCCTTTACCACGCTGGTCGTCGTCAGAACAGCAGCAGCGCGGCCCTCTATGGTACTGCTCAAGCGCTAGTCTATCTGATCCAGTCTCTTATGTTTTGGTATGGCAGCACTCTGGTCCGCACCAACGGCTATTCAGTGTTCATGTTCTTCGTCTCCGTCATCAGTATCGTCAATGGTTCTCAGAACGGTTCCATCGTTTTCTCCTACGCGCTCGATATGGCGAGGGCATACGACGCAGCTGGCAACATCAAACGTCTTTTTGAGAAAGAGCCACTTATCGACTCGTGGAGCGACGAGGGCATTGTGCCAGAGGACGTCCAGGGAAATATCGAGTTCAAGAATGTCCACTTCCGGTACCCTACGCGTCTCCAGGTTCCTGTTTTGCGTGGTCTCGATTTGTCGGTCAAGAAGGGCCAGTATGTTGCATTGGTGGGTGCGTCGGGTTGTGGAAAGAGTACGACTATTGGTCTCATCGAGCGATTCTACAATCCATTGTCCGGACAAGTCCTTCTCGACGGTGAAGATATCTCCTCCCTCAATATCAATGCTTACAGAAGTCACATCGCACTTGTGCAGCAAGAGCCAACGTTGTACTCTGGTACTGTCCGGGAGAATGTCAAATACGGTAGTTTAGACCCGAATATTTCAGATGAGAAGATGATCGAAGTGTGCAAGCAGGCCAACATTCACGATTTCATCATGTCTTTGCCAGATGGGTACGAGACCATGTGCGGTGCCAAGGGCTCCCTCTTCTCTGGTGGTCAGAAGCAACGTATTGCCATTGCTCGTGCGCTTATTCGAGATCCAAAGATTTTACTTCTCGACGAGGCTACTTCGGCGCTTGATAACGAGTCCGAAAAGGTCGTCCAGACAGCACTCGATAATGCCGCCAAGGGCAGGACAACTATCGCAATCGCGCACCGTCTCAGCACAATTCAGAAGGCCGACATCATCTACGTGTTCGAGAATGGCCGAATTTTGGAGAGCGGAACACACCAGGAATTGCTGGCCAACAAGATGAAATACTATGAGCTGGTCAAATTGCAAGCATTGGAGAAAAATTAAAATTTGGTGAAGGAATATAGATATTGTGTTACTTTGGGAATAGGAGACTCACACTCATTTAAGGTTTTCATTGTAATATTTTTATGAGCTTCTTGAGATATTTTCGTTTTTTTTCATATTCTCCTTTGATATTTTGGAGTTGTTCCATCTCTGGGTTATTTTCATTTTACGTTAGGAATTATAGAAGGGCTTATATAGTGGGGCGGCCGTAGTGATATATGTTATAATTATAGAAACAAAAATGAAACTTGAACAATAAAACCGACCATAAGTGCTGAATGGCTGATATACCTGTGACAAACTGAAGGAACTACAGTTAGAAGAAGCAGATCGTGCGGTTGCCGATATTGCACGAACCTCGGCCATCGCGGTATATAGTCAATGGATTATCCGGATCCTCCTGTTTCCCGAATTCCTCTAATGACTCAACCTCGAAATGCGTGTTGGTCGGATTAAGGTAGTAGGAAGGATTCGGAGGGGGCCGTACCTGCGTTAAGAGTGACGGTAGTGCATACGAGACAGATGCTGCCAGAGTGGATGCGGTTGACTTGACAATTGGAGTAGCCAGTGCTCCACTGATGGAGAAGGCTAAAGGTACTGTGCTCTTGAGGTTAACCATGGCTGGGATAGTGACACTATCATCGGCTCAACAGCCTGCCTGCGCTAGGCGATTAGGAGAACTGTGGCATCCGGCGGTCGAATAGCCGACAATATATTTGTATTATTTCTCATTGTCTTAGTCTGGATAAAAAAAACTAGTAAGATGTTCCGCAAATCCTTCGCTTGGGCATGGACCATCAAACTGTGTGAAATGTGGGTCCACAAATAATGACACCAATGGATGCCATGACTGATGCCCCGGTGAGGGCATTGAGAAAGCAATGTCCGTACCATACCTAGTATCATGCATGACATGTGCCATGGAGACGGGCGACCACAGTTTGCCAGATGCAGGGACCAACCGTGAAATATTCCGAATTCGGAGATTTATCTTAGTGACGCCACATCCGTCACTACATTCATTTACTTTCAAATCATTCGACTGTTCTAGATCCGAGTGGCAAATTTTGTTACGGTTTGAGAGACCTGTTGCTGTGATCAATCCTAACCGAAGTCGACTCCACTTGCTGCAATCACTTTTCCACGCCGCTCGCAAATGTGCCACCGTGGAATCCAAGTGGTTGTTGGATAACCATGAGTCTAATGGTGGATCCAGCTGTGTAGAATAACTGAATAAGCCGGTTCTGCATTTAGGAGTGAATATGGCGTCGTGGGGGACCGGTACTGCCAGGGCCCGTGATTGTTGCGAGTCCAAGGAGCTGAAACCAGATTGGGTTCGTCCAGGTGGGGGTCAGATGCGTCATCGCAGTAAGTATTTGCATGTGGCGGAATCTTGACGAATAAATAATGGCTTGAGATGGATAGATAGCTTACACGGATTTTGTCGTGGCGTGTTAGATTCATTTGGAATAGCCTGATAAGTTACAAGATATAAGTTACATTGATAATTTATCACCTTTATTATACTAATGTATAGCTATAAAACGTAACGGTTACTTGTAAGATCGGTATCAAATGCCCAATCCAATCAATGGGCCGTCATAATACAAGCATGAGTCGACTCGCTATGCACTTGAAGCTGCTTAGGTACGCACTTATTGAGACTTGGGACCATCTTCATTGGCACCTAGGAAGTGATATTGCCCTAAGTGGAATACGCGAACTCTGTTTTCGCGTGTTGATAAGACCAGGGCCAGGGTCGACAACCTCCCTGTCACGTGAGATGCCAAGTGAAGTACACTATTTTGACGTGAGTTTGACATGGTTATGCTTATCTGCCAGGAGTGGGTTGTAAGTTCTATTCAACCTTGGAATGTACACTATTCCGCTAAAGAGGTGACGTGAGTGAACACTACCGTCCCCGCACAGCATAACCACGGAACATACACACATCGGGGAGAAGTGGATTTCTCATCCTGCGTGGTTCCTCGTCCACGGCAAGCTAAGATGAAGATCTCGATACGATTTCGACGCGTGCCGTGGATAATGGTGGTGCTCGCGTTCATCACATTCACAATCATGGGCCTGTCGTACTCGAATCTGATTCGCAACGAATACGTCCCTTTTGGACGGCCCACCCCAGTCTCCTCATCGACATCGTCATCAGACAGCGGGTTAACGGACGAGCAGATCCAGGTGTCGGTTATCCAGCAATACGAACTTAACAGGAAACTCGTCGCGTCGGGATCTCCTCTCGACCAGTTGGCAGTGTGCGGCAACCCACTACACACAAACGAGTCTGCTGTTGTACTTGTTTCCGAAAACGGCCCAGAGGGCACGCTTGCTCGCATCGAGTTCGCGTGGTTCGGATTCAACACGCCGGGGCGGTATAATCCGAATATTCTGCCATACCCACCGGGCGCGGCACATCCGTATTTCGGACTCGCACGGCAGTCATTAGATAACGGCGGGATCAGACATCACGAATTGGTGTACTGTGATATGAATTGGGGCCTGTCGAAAGGTATTGGCCGACGGATACTGAAATGCATGACAGGGACACGGAATATCGAGTTTCCGGAATGGCGGTCGCCGAATGGGACATGTCGTTGGCTGCCGTACCTCGAAGGGACCAACGGACCGAGTGATCCGCGCGTGTTCTTTTCACCGATGGGAGAACCCTTGATGGTTGTTGGTACGAACGGGATCACGAATTGTTTGAGTCAGTATATTATTGACTTACGAGTGATGATCCCGGACTTGGGTGAGAAGATGAAGGTCGGGCATGTGCCGATCCGGTTTAGACAACTGACGGAGCTACCACGGGATTATTACGATGAGGTGGAGAAAAACTGGTTTGTGTTGTATGATGAGAAGGGAATGGGATTCGTGCAGCATAATATTGAGAACCGTTCGATGTCGGCGTTAGCTGAGGTCGACAGTGTCATTGGCCATGTGAAGAATTTGGTGCACGGCGAAACGGCGCCGAATTGCATCGCAACGTTGAAGAAAGAATACGAAGAAAATAACGACCAGATCCGCAATGACATTCATCAGGGAACAAACACCCTCCGTGTGACATTATGCGAATTCCCTTGTATTCCGACGATCCACAATACGGTCTTAATCGAGCTGTTTCAAATCAAGTATCATAGCTACCTAGAAATCTTTTATAGGCGGTATGTGATGGTGATGAATGTGACGGCGCCATTTGAAATTATCGGACGGACGAATAATTTGATTTATGCTGGGTCTGATGAGAAGATGATGATCTTTACGGTGTCGATGGCCTGGGACCATGCAAATTTTAGACGTCATGAGCCGTGGAATGAAGCGAAGTACGGCGGACGTGCCATTTGGGACGCGATGGAAGACCAGGAAGCGGAGGAGTATGAGAATTCAATAAAGGATTTTACTGGAGACGCGCTTGAGCGCCGCGACAAATCGGAATTGTCGGACTCGAGAAGCTCTGCGCCACTTGATATTACTGAGTTAAAAAACAAGCCAGTGACAACCGCAGAGGAAGCAGCCGCAAGGTATCCATTCCTCTACAATATCCCCATCCGCCTCAACTCGACATACAACAATCCGCTTGCGAACGAGTATTACCACGGCTGGATAGATGACACGATCATTCTCAACATCGGAATCAATGATTTGGATTCCGGGATCGTGCATGTTAAGGCGAGAGATTTGTTAGAGTGCATGACCATGTGCAAGTAGAATTACTTCGTGATTTCTTCCTTCATGTATATGATCTATGTAGTGCGGCGTTATTTGGGTTTTTATGATTAATTTGTTGGACAAGTTAATGAATTTGAGAATTATTCGGGCTTGTCCGACCAGCAATTCTCAGAGATCTTGGACGATGACTTTTCCTCGATGACCGGCGTCCGAGTACTCTACTTGAGACGGCGCCGCGTAGGTGGATGCAGGAGTTTCGAGGGATTAGGCGTTGCTGTAGAAAAGCACCATGATTGATGAAATTGGCGACAGGGAGCCCGTGGTTTCACCAGGCGCCCGGATTGCTGGTGGCTGCAAAAATAATTGGTATATGCCCAAGCGTCCCTGGACCTGATTTTGTGTGTCGACTTGGGACCAGGTCGTCAACGGTCGCAAAAGCAAACCATGACCCCGACTACTCACGCTTGCATGAACTCAGGTTCTACATGCAGCGAAAAAATACATCATCGGGCTGTTCCGGGACTTTTTCGGGGACGCCCGTTCATATGTCGCATTGCTGCGCTCCTGCGAGAATGCCGGACGAACATGGGCCCTACAATATTATTGATAACTGGAATCTATATCATGCGGTGTTTATGAACGATCCAAAAGTAATTGTATAGTGCTGTGTACTAGATTTGACTGGTTTCGTAGATTAGGTTTTAGGTTACAAGTCTTGTAAATAGATCATTTGGATGTACGAGAATTATTAATGAAAGCAGTAAGAGGTCATGCGCTTCCATAGTGATTAGAATATTATACTACAATATCCATGACTGCGAAAACATGCGATTGAGTCTAAAACTTTTCAGGCCAAACCTGCTTGACAAGAGTCTTCTTATTCACTAAATACCAGTCAGTCATCGTTCCACAATTGTACAAAACAACTTACCCTTTCCCATCTGATTCCGCGGAATCTGTTCGACGATTTTCAGCTCTTTTGGAATCTTATACCCAGTCAAGCGCTTCTTCAACTCGGCCTTCAAACTATCATATGTGATCGGCTCGACATTAGCCTGCATAACAATAACAGTCGCGACAGCCTGTCCCCACTCCGGACTCGGCAACCCAACGACCGCACACTCGGCAATCCCAACCAATGACAAAATCTCCCTCTCGATTTCCAACGCCGACAGCTTCTCGCCACCAGATTTGATAATATCCATCGACTCGCGGCCCTTGATCCACCAACGACCGGCGCTATCGACACCAGCGATGTCGCCGGTTCGGAACCAGTTACGCCCGCTCGCATCAGTCACAAATGACCCGACTGTCGCATCCGGTTTCCGCCAATACTCTTTGAAAATGGTGGGTCCAGACAGCTCAATCTCGCCCAATACCTGCCCATCACCCTCCGGCTTCTTCGTAATCCACTGCTCAGACTGCCACCCGACAGACTGGTACAATACTTCCAAAGTATCCTTATCCACCAACCGTGCATACACACCCGGTAATGGTTTACCTACACTCCCACTCGCCCGCTCGCTCTCTTTCAAAGGCTGACTGAGCGCCATGCCTACTTCAGTCATCCCGTAGCGCTCGAGTAACTGCGGGTGACCACCGGACAACTGAGCCCAACCGTCACGAAGCGGGTCAGGCAATGCCGCGGAGCCGCACATGGCGAGATGCAACGATTTCGGAATGGCATCTGTAATCGAGGCCTGTTTGTCCGGTGGCATGGATCGGTACAGAGTCGACAAACGGGCATATACTGTCGGCACGGCGGTGTATATTGAAATTTCCGGCGCGCTTGCGTCCTCATGCGCAAGTAAACTCAGGACTGGGCCAGCAGCAAAGGGGAACTGGAAGACGATAGTCGCGCCTACAAAGAGCGGGACGAGCAGAGCGTTAAGAATGCCATGAATGTGGTGCAAAGGGAGTGTATGGAGGATCGTGTCTCTTGGAGCGATTTCCCAGGCTTTGATGAGGGATGATGCTTGTGCGTGGAGCGTCGCATTGGGAATGACGACGCCTTTGGGGTTACCTGACGTGCCAGAAGTGTAGAGAATAATACCGCTTGTGTCGATTGCGTCAGACGGGTCCTTCGCGATCGTGACGTTTTCGGAAGGGGGTAATTCGACGTCCTCGTATATGACAAAATCCCGTCCATTGACCAGCGGGGCGAGCTTCTCTTTGAATCGCTCGGTAGTGACAATAGCACAGCAATCTGCGTCGTTGAGCTGGTACGTGATCTCAGGTGTAGTATGAGACGGGCACAGCGGCACGGCAATTGTTCGCGGCAACGACGTCGCCGCAAGCAAACACACGACGAACTGGTAGCTATTCTCACCCATAATCGCTATTCGCTTGTCCCGTGCGTCGGATCCTAGCTTGCTGAGAACGGAACGCCATCGGAAGATGTCACGAAGCAGCGAGCTGTAGTTGAAAGCTTTGCGCGAGGAATTGTGAATAATTGCTACCTTGGCCGGAGGATGCGACGAGAGCGCGGAGAGCAACGGGAGGTTGGGCAGTGTTGCCATTGTGCGGGCTAGCCTGTTCAATTGTTTATATCCTCGTAATTGTCGCGACGAGAGTCGCGTGAACAGACAGCACTGGCGAGATAGCAGCAAGGTGTCAGAAAAGCGAATGCGGGGAGCCATGATTCTTTCAGTTGTAATTCGACGGTGACTAGCGTGGGGCTTGAGCTTTGTTGCGCTTGCTCCGATTCGACCAGGGCCTTTATCTGCTATCGCAAATAAATTGGCCAGCTTTGCGCAGCCTTATGGGTCGGGGTCGCACGCCGGTGTTCGGCATCGGGTAACCCTAAACCTTTCCTCCTGAGTTACCCGGTTCCTGTTAATTAATACCCGTCTACCAGAGACGGGCCTTCTAGCGTATAAGTCTAGTTGTACTTATAAAATAATATTGCTTATTATGCCTTGGCGAGAAGTGTGTACTATGGATCACAAAGTATTGTTGGATGCGCTTAGGGCTCTTTGCATACCTATGCCAGATGATACGGATGGTCGCTTTCACGTTTGCTCTAGCACTTCTCTATGAAGGTCGATCCCCCATTTCCATAGCAGATGATTTATGGCATCACCTGCTATTCTTCCGCTCTCGAGTCGCCATACTGTCTACTTTCTTAGATAGTAATGCTGGATATTCACTCGTCGAGGGTAGAATTTCTCTGAAGCCTGGTGATACATGGCAAGGTGTAGCTGTCCGATTCTGTCAATATGATGACGGAATTTAGTGCTGCAATGGGCAAGTAACATATTTGATAATATGCTCATTTGATGAGACGTGGTGGGCACCCGAAATCAGCCTGTTCGCCAACCACTTCATCCTCATCGGGAGATCCAACCCTTAAATCTCTGGTGAGCCTGCATCTTTCATTGTAAACTTTATGCTGACAGTCTGCATGATCTAGATAATTCGCAGGGATGGTGTTATATCCCCGGTGGGCAAGGCGATTGACATTTCTGTACAAAGACACCTACGCCAATCTGTTAACGCCATGATTGTGCCACTTGAAGTTGCTCATATTATTCTCTTCAAGACATCCAAGCGTCAAACAATGCAGAAATTGTTGTCTATGTTTGCTGGTACTAATGTGGAGAAAAAGCCTAATGGCAGTGTAATAAACCATCCCAGTGATATATTCTGCACAGTTTCTTTCACTCACGCATTATTCGAGGACTTCGCTATCGGGGTTGAATACTTGGATGACAAGTATTGGCTACGCAAATTGGACCCTGAACGTGTAACGAGCCCCTTTGTTGGCCAAAGTACAAATGGCGAAGTGACAGATTTTGGCCAGGGACTTCATGGCAGTGGAGTTGCTTTGCCTGACGGAGAGCTGTTCAATATTCACTTAGCGATTGGTAGGGTTCTACATGCGAGTGGTGCAGGCGAAATAATTAACAAAATATTGAGAGATGAAGAAGACTATAATGGTGGGAATGTATGTGATGCTGACGTCGCTGCACGAATCTCAGCTTTTTCCCTTAAAATGGAACTTAATATGTTGCAAGACGTTGAGGATAATAGACAGTATGAACGTGGCCCTGATGTCTTACGAGTCTCCACAAACACTCAAACTGGCTGCTAGGAATGTCACCAAATAATCGCTTGCAAGCATGAAAAGACCAGATATATACATTACAAATACCGGGTTGATTGTAATATTATTTGGGTACATAGAGAACAAACAGCGATCTCTATTCGCGACGGTTTCCTCGTCCGTTTCCCCGACGGTTCCCGCACGATGTATCATGACATCTGGACCCCAACCCAATGGAGTACCAGACCCGAAACTCCGTGGCCAATTGAGATGACGTCAACCACTTTTTGTCAATCTCAGTACCACACGCCAAATATATATGCCGAAATATAAATTATTACGAGTACGTATTTATTGCAACGGATATATTGAGTGAGTGATTTAAGGCATTGCTTCGAAAATGGCGCGGATAAGGCAAAGTTACAGTAATTCTGGCTCCCACACAAGCTGACGAAACCGATATCGGCCATTCTCTCTATGTCCCAGATCCGCTCTCAGATACACACATATATCTAGCAATGATAGAAACAACAACCTGGAGCAAAAAAAATGTCATACAGCAATAAAACCTAAATATTAAAAATCTCGGCAACGGGGAATTGAACCCCGGTCCCCCGCGTGCTGATGCGAACGCACCTGACAGGCGGAAATTCTAGCCACTAAACTATTGCCGATTGACTATGCAACTTCTGAGCCAATCGCCCAACACATTTGTACCTTCGCATAAAAATTATCGGGGCATCACTTATTTGCTTAATATAGATATGTCAAGAAAACTTGATTGCGGTATTTCATCTGACGTGCGGCTGAGGAATTCAAATAGGAATATATGATGTTGCGCCGATATTTTCAAAGACAACCCAGAATGTGTATGTAATAATCGAAGCGCTACCGGTATATAATTTGCAATGACAAGACGACTCGAGATCAGTTAAAACACCGTTGACTTTCGTACCTACACGAAACGGAACTGCACAGCCTTCTTTTGACTTCCAAGAAACATAAGTAGCAGGGCCTGGCTGCCTACACGGAATGCTGAATTCACCAGTTAAAGGCAACATAAGCTGGATACATCTGTTGGTTGCTTTGCCCTGCACTGCTCAGTGTGTATTGACTTTAAAATGCTCGAGAGATTAAGAGCTACCACTACTATCAGTTTGAGGAGGGCATCACAGAAACATTGAGCTGATCTGTGGCTGTACTATGCACCAGTTCGTTCCATTGGCTCAGGAGCTGGCCACTTTGGGTTCTTCGCGCCGTGCTTCATTCTAGTGCGCAGTTGGTTATAAAAGGCAGTGATCCTACTGTGCTATAAATACACCCGAGCAAATCTGATCTTGCTGTCGTTTACAATGTCTAGTCCAAGTCCCCAGTTTATTTCGTAACATTCCCATCTGATATTGGCCTAAGCGAATTCCTTATGTCACGTGTACGGGTACTCAGCATCAAGGCCTCATCACGACGTTCACATACCGCTCGGGATCATCTTCGGAAGATTCACTCTGGTGTTGTCGTTGTCCTTTCGAATGGTATAAGTATGCAGATTTATTGTATAATGGAATAGATTGAAAAGCCTTTGCTTGTAAATTTGTTGTACTACTGTTTGTCCATTGCCCAAAAATTTAATCCAATTAACCTTCGCAAGCCATTCAAACGCCTAATTGCTCCTAATATTGTCGTAAATACTCTCTGGGTATTGCAAACAATTCTTCTCAAATTTATCTAAGCCATTTGGTCCACCAAACTCATCAACTACAGCTCTAACAATTGATCTATCGCTCGAAATCGGTGCATCCCCACTCGACTCCCACCACATTGCGCCTGCGAGGCCTTTATCCCGGATATACCTCGCTTTGGCTCTCGCGCATTTGGGGGTATCGTAGGTAATCATTACCCGTTTGTGAGGATCATAGCTATACGACGCAATAGCTTGACTATCAAAGTATTCCGCCGCGTCGGGACACGGAAGTACTTTATAGTCAAACACACCGTTCTCCCACGTCCCGCTCCCGCCATCACCATGAAATCCATGCGTAGGACCGTCAGTGTTGCCAAATACTCGTCCGTATAACGGCATGCCCATAATCATTTTGGATGGATGAACCCCGGCGTGACGGTACATCTCGATCGCTGTTTCTACGGAGTACTGATACCCATACACATTCGCCTGGTGCCCCGCAGTCGTGGACCAGCTCGGCCCAGCAAAATCGTAAGCCATCAAATTCCAGAAATCGAGATATCTGTCCATCGTCGCAACTTTCATCGCGCGAATATTCTCCGGCGCACATGATGTTGCGATGGTCAACAAGAACCGCGGTTGCGACGGCACGCCTCTTGCGTACTCATCCAGCGCCTGTCTCAGTTCGCGCAGCAACGTCACGTAATCCGCAGCTTCTTGACCCGGCTTTGGGTACTCCCAATCGATATCGAGCCCATCGAGACCCAAATTTTTGACCAATTCAATCGCCGACAAGACAAACTTGGCGCGACGGGTGGGGTTGGATGCCGCTGGTGCAAAATTTGGCGAATACGTCCACCCGCCTATCGACAATAACACTTTTAACGAGGGATATTTCTGTTTAAGGAGATGCAGTTGTTTAAAATTACCATACAGGATGTTGCCGGTGTCGTTCCATGAGTCGCCTTCAAAGTGCTGATCGGTGTCGGAATATGTGTCTGACAAATAGACTTCACCGGTTTCGGGACGGATATTCGCGAACGCGTAGAGAATGTGTGTTAAGTACTCAGCTGGGAGGTCTGGAACAAAGTGCTTGCGTGCATAAATGGCCCAGCTGGGATGGATGTTAGTATCGATCCGATTCGATCATCTGAATCTGCAAGAACTTACTTGACGAAATAAATAAATGATTTCATGACCAACTTGGCAATGTGCTGGTTGCTTTGATCCAACAGAATCTAAGAATATATGTGTTGGATGAAGAAATTCAGTCGAAATCAATACGTTAAATATATGCGGGGCTGAGCGACTGACGTAGGGCGTGGTCGCACGCGCGGCCCTAACAACCCCATGGGTTGTCGACCTGACAAGTAGCAATTGTAATACTGCAGAATGCTTCACTACTTTCTTCAAGGCCTGTTGTCTACATTATCTACGAGTCGTGATTATCAGCTCCCTTGATCAGAGTGGTCACAATGACTTGCCATCGGGAATACACGGAACCGGTCGGCCGTTTCAGGACAGTAGCATAGAGCCCAGTATAAAAGAAGCAGCATTTAGATAGCTCGTTCCTTAAACTGGTAACAATTATTTTGGCCTGTTCGAAGAAGAAAATTCTGCTAAATTTACATGTAAATAATAAAAGCACATAGAAACCAGTTATTTTTTTGAACGTATTTAATTATAATTTAATAATCATGGAAGCAATAGGGTTAAAAAGCTGAAAGCGGTCGTTACTATGAAGCGAATATAAAGTTTGAAGACCACCCGTCCAGAACTCGTCGTTGTCGAGGGCTCTAGAGTCACGTCCATCAGCCATTGCCACGATCGAACGCCTCAGAAACACAAAAACAATCATCACTATCATATCACGTCGAGGGCTGATTTGAATGGGGTTTTGTACAAAGCGGGCTATATTGCGCATGCGTAGAGGCGGTGCAGGGCTGTACCGGGAATATCTTCCAGGTCCCCGCTTTTCGTCAACATTGCCATCGGAATCGGCCAGGGGAGGGCAAAGCGGTACTGAGAAATCAGCTACAGATTCGTCAGCATATAGCACAATTGCGTCAAGTCTTTATGATGTAGTTATTGTGGGCGGCGGTATTTCGGGCCTAAGTCTAGCCGCGGGATTAAGTATGACCATAATCACTTGAATATTGTCAATGATACGCTAACAAATTAGAATCATCGCACTATACATCAAATCTGAAGATCGCTCTCGTTGAAGGCATGTCACTAGCATCAGCGAAGTCATGGTCTCCAGACCCAGACCGGTACTCCAACAGGGTGTCGAGCATCACACCCGCCTCTCAACGCTATCTCTCCCAAATTGGCGTGTGGGATCATGTTTATGCAGAGCGCGTTCAACCTTACGACGACATGCGTGTTTGGGACGGTGTATCTGGAGCCAGGATCCATTTTGATGCATTCCACCTTGGCACCGAAGACGGCACTATTGCGTATATGACCGAGAACCTCAACCTTCAGCATGCATTACTTAGCCATTTGAACGATTCACCGTCTGATCCACCAGTCATGATTCTAGACAATACCAAAGTCGAGGCAATCACAAAAGGTCAAAAATTTGACGACCTCGATCTGTCATCATGGCCGGCTCTGAAACTATCAACCGGCGACACGATAATGGCGCGATTGCTAATCGGCGCTGACGGCGTAAGCTCCCCCGTTCGACAATTCGCGAATATTGAATCCCGAGGATGGGATTATAATCAACACGGGTTGGTAGCGTCTTTGGATATGGAGTGGGATGACAGGCAACGGATTGCCTGGCAACGGTTCCTGCCGACGGGACCGATCGCATTGCTCCCGATGCCGGACGGCAAGGCGAGCGTAGTATGGTCGACGACGCCGAAGTACGCGGCGCATTTGAAGAGTGTAAGTGCTGGTGCGTTTTGTACACTGGTTAACGCGGCGTTCAGGCTTGGAATGGTGGATTTGGAGTATTTGATGTCTCGTGTAGATGAGGAGGATATTAGAGAGGACTTTGAATGGCGGGATGCGAGACTGCCGATTGAAGCGGAGGGTCAGCAGTTCCCCGTACGAGTGGTCGAAGTCCAAGAGGGATCCAGAGCCAGTTTTCCTCTCAGAATGCGGCATTGTGATACGTATGTTGCACCACGGATAGCTCTGGTCGGGGACGCAGCGCATACTACGCACCCGTTAGCTGGACAAGGTCTTAATCTCGGGCAGGGCGATGTTGTGTCTTTAGTTCGGGTCGTCGAGAAGGCGAGCCAACAAGGATCCGACATTGGAGACGAAGTGGTGTTACAAGAATACTGGGCCGAACGATACCCTGTCAACCACGTGATGTTAGGTATTATTGACAAATTACAGAAACTGTATTGCACGGATTTTCCGCCGATTGTGGGAATAAGAACTGTGGGATTGGAAGTTGTCGAGAGTTTGGATTGGGTGAAGAAGATGATCATGAAACAGGCTGCCGGTGCCTAGGTCTTTGTTTGTAATAGCTTTGTATATACTAGTGAATGTAAATCACATCAGTCCTCGCACTCTGCACTACGGATGATTCCGGAGACTCGAGACTGTGGAGCATTACTCCCGGACTAAGGTTTTGCTGATTGATACTATGCCATCTCTCCACACTGACAAATCAGCTTTTGCGTGATGCCGTGACGTCACTTAGGTAGGTTGGCCGGCGAGTGGATCTTAGCTCTAGGCCGACGTCGACATAGTTACGGTAAAAAATCCTGATAAACCCATCCCTTTTGGTGTGTCACTGTGAAATATCCTGTATGGTAGATAGGTATCATTTATGCACAATGACGTGGTCACTTGATGTATGTGATCTGTCACGCAGGCTATAAAGTGGGGATCGTTGGAAAAATGTTACTGTCTATTTCAGCACTTGTCCGATGAACATGGTCGTTATGATAGAAGTGAGTTACCTGCGAACATTTTTCTGCTGCTCATAGTTTGTGATCTGAGGCGCGATATTAGACTAATTTCCAGCCTTTCCATTATAACCGCCACACAAGCTATTAAGCAAGAAAGACGTTCGTCCGTAAGTACGATTTCATGCTGACTAGGGTCTGATGGCAAACCGTGTGATGCTTCGTTGTAGATCAGCTGTCATCGGACCGACAATGGTCAACTAATCACGAATAGGTGTCGAGACTTAAGTGACTTCTTCCCATTGGCCGCACTCGGACCGGGTCGGCACTTCGGGGGAACTTGGCACGTGAACTTACGGGTAGCCGATTCGTGTGCAGAATCACAAGCAGGCGGATTAACTTTTCTGCGATTCCTCCAGACACGCTAGAGGCTGAGTTACATTACCGCTTCCGGAAAAATCTTTATCATGCTGCGCCGTCTGCCACGCTCAATTCGCATAGGTGGCGGGTTGCGGTACATTGCGGCATGAATGAGCGCTATTTAATTGCCTCGTAGTAGTAATGGTAACTAAAAGTGACAGTTCGACTTCGACAGTCCGTCGTCTAAGCTACACTGCACTCAAGGGATAGCTATCCAGTCTCTATTGACCGATGCCGCTCGCAATTTGTGGCAGATTGTCCTCTGGCTATTCCGATGACACCATGAACGTGGTGGGGTGGTGGGGTGGTGGGATGGTCGGAAGAAGTTTTTCCGACCTGAAACCCCCTTAAGAACCCCCACGTAGGCTTTCTAACTGTGTCTGGACTAGCTCGACATCATGCGTCACGCCACAGCGGAACACTAGCCGTATTAGGAAAGGTTGAGTTCGAACGGTCGGCGGGGACTAACATTTTTCCAGACAACACACAGATGGTCGGAGCTTAGCAGCTTGATTAATGAGCATTTTTTCGCACACCGGACGGCGACGGCTGCTCAATTGTCTACTCCGGGGAGCGCATGACTGCATGCACCGCGCTAGCGTTTGCAGCATATGTGGCTCTGGGGAGCATGGGGCCCCGGCCAACCCCGGCGGCTACTAAGAAGGCTAGACCAGACAAGGTTCGCCGCGCTCTGTCTGTGGGGAAGGACCTGGAGCCCAAAGTCAGGCGGATGCTGCACTCCGTAGGTATATAAAAGGCCCCCATTCCTCGACGGTCTGAAGTTTGTCATATTCTATCATCACTTCATTTTATCATCGGATCACTTCACAGTCCACTCAATGTTCAAGTTAAAGAAGACTGTTGCTGTTGCTGACAAGCCCCAGGAGGGCTCCAGCTTGATGGCCATTATAGTCGGTTCCTTCGCCGCCTTCGGTGGTATTCTGTACGGTTACGATACTGGTTCTATTAACGGTATTATCGCCATGGACATGTTTAAGAAACAATTCGCGACTTACCACGACGCCAATGGTAGCCCATATCTCACATCTGGACAGACTTCTCTCATTGTTTCGCTCTTGTCTGTCGGTACTTTCTGCGGTGCTCTTGGTATCTCCTTTATCGGTGACATGGTCGGTCGTCGTTACTCACTCATTTGCTCATGTGGGGTCTTTTCCGTTGGAGTTATTCTCCAATGCTCTGCCTCTTCCATTCCCCTATTTATTGTTGGTATGTCATCGAAAGTTAAACATGCTTGAGATACTATTCTTTCTAACATGTTTTAGGTCGGGTTATTGCTGGTTTAGGTGTTGGCCTTATCTCGGCCATCGTTCCTCTCTACCAGTCAGAGGCCGCGCCGAAGTGGATTCGAGGTGCGATTGTGTCCGCCTATCAGTTCGCAATCACTATCGGGTTACTCATAGCTTCGATCGTGAACCAGTGCACAAAGAACCGTACTGATACCGGCGCATACCGTATTCCTATTGCTCTTCAGTTTGGCTGGGCTCTCATTCTCTCCATCGGTATGGTTTTCCTTCCCGAATCGCCACGATATTATGTCAAGAAGGACAGATTGGACTCCGCTCGACGCTCTCTTGGGCGACTTCACTCACTCCCTCCAGATCATCCTTTGATCACTGAGGAGTTACTCGAGATTCAGAGTAACAATGAGTACGAGATGTCATTTGGGAAGTCTTCTTTCCTCGATTGCTTCAAGACTGATGGCCGTCAACTTTACCGTATCTTAGTCGGAACTACGATTCAGGCTCTCCAGCAGTTGACTGGCATTAACTTTATCTTCTACTACGGTACCGACTTTTTCCAAAAGTCCGGTATCTCCAACCCGTTCACCATTGCCCTCATCACGAACATTGTCAACGTCGTGTTCACTCCTCCCGGTATGTACGCCGTTGATAAGCTTGGTAGGCGCAATCTTCTCCTCATCGGTGGAGTCGGTATGTGCGTGAGCGAGTACATCGTCGCCATCGTTGGCACCGCCGTCAATAGTGTCGTTTCAAACAAAGTCCTCATCGCCTTTGTTTGCACCTTCATTGCCTTCTTCGCTTCTTCTTGGGGTCCAGTGGCTTGGGTTGTTACTGGCGAATCTTTCTCTCTCCGCACTCGTTCGAAATCCGTTGCCATTTGCGCGGCGTCCAACTGGCTGTGGAACTTTGGCATCGGCTTCGCGACACCATATATGGTGGACTCCGGACCCGGCAATGCCAATCTCGGTGCGAAAGTCTTCTTCATCTGGGGGACTTGCTGCTTCGCATGCATCGCATTCGTTTACTTCTTCGTCTACGAAACCAAGGGGCTCACGCTCGAACAGGTCGATGAACTCTACGAGAAAGTCCCCAAGGCGTGGCAAAGTCCCTCTTTCATTCCATCACTCGGCGTTTCTGAGGCTGACGCAGCGGCTAATGGTGATAAACCGGAGATTGAGAACATTGAGAAGGTGCCTATGGAGGTTTAAGTGCGCAGTCGTGTTAGAATGAGATTTTTATGTACATGTACAATATGTGTTGGTTGGTTTTGCATAGTTAGAGGGCTTGCTGTTGGTTCAGCCGGGATTTGCGGGCATCGGCGTACTAGATTTACATGTATGTATATAAACGCATAGAAATAATCAAAATGATCTGTTATATTACTACTATCTCCCATCGTACGCGCGTTTCCAATGAGGAGCTGTAGGCGTCTTCGTGGGTCGGGAGTATTTTGACTTCGACTCAGGGCGTCTGCAGATAAAATTGCGTACCCATTTCTGACCAACTTTACTGGGCTCTTGGGAAGCTGACTCAATTTCTTCTGAATATTAATAATTATTGCCACTTGTAATCTGAAATTACTTTGCAGAATCCCGCGCAAAGTACAAACCAAACACCAATCAAAGAAATGGGACACAAAAAAATCACACCCACCTCTCCAACCATCTCTCCACAAATTTCTTAATCAACCCACTACTAACTGGATCCGTGGCATTTCTGATAGCATCACTATTCTTCTCCGTAACATGCGTCTCAAACACCAATCCCTGTCGTCCAGGTCGATCATTGTCATATTTCGCTGCAAAAAAACCAGATAATTTGACAGTTGGATTGCGGATAGGATCTTGGTCGCCTTCGCGGAGGAGTCTGATCCATTCGCGTTGTTTGACAATGCGGAAGTCGAGGCCGGCTGAATGCAGCGCCGGGAGGAGGTCTTCTGTCCAGTGGAATGTCTTTGGATTAACGACGTGGTACACTGTCTGGGATCTATCGTTCGGAATGGGGTTGACAATGCCACATAATTCCATGAGCGATCGCGCGACGTAGTCGACTGGGAGCCATGACGGAGTCTCGTCGAGCGCGGGCAAGGCCTTCAACGTCAATGCACTCCGGATCATTAATGGAATAGCCTCGGTGTCGTTCCAGTATCCGTTCACGCTATCGCCAACAATCTGGCCAATTCGGATAACGCGAGCGTGGAGGCCGCATTTTTCAGATGCTCGCTCAACGATGTGCTCTGTGATAAGTTTGGATTTCGCATATCCCATGTTCTGAGCATGCTCGAATTTGACAACCGGGCTTTCGGCGATGGTGGCAGGAATAGGAGTGCCTGCAGCAGTGGAGATCGACGAACAGAAGTAGAAAGCCGCTGGAGAAATGGTCTTCACGTCGAGACAGAACTGGAGCAAATTGTGCGTGCCGTTTATGTGATACTGCTCGAAACTTTTAATGCCGATGTTGAAGTTGACAGCCCAAGCACTGTGGATGACTGTTGTAAGAGTTGAGAGAAGGTTGTTATAGACGTCTGAAGGTAACCCTAGATCCGGGCGGCTGAAATCACTTGGATAGGCGACAATCTTTGCCACGTACTCCGGAGCCAGGGTGAGCTTTCGGCTTTTCAGACCAGAGATAACTCGGCTGTGCGCGTCCTCAGTCGATGAAGCGCGGACTAGACAATAAACCTTCTTCACATGCGCCAGCTGAGCAGCTTGGACAAGTGCATGAGCACCAAGCGATCCAGTTGTACCAGTGATGATCTAAACTCGTCAGTAACAACTCTTCAAGTGTGCAGGAAAGTGTACTAACAATATGTTCTCCAGTAGACCTTGCAGTTCCGCAAACATGAGGTCGGAATGTAGAGTACTTCTCATAGAGCTCCTGCATAACTTCAATGTCATCATTCTTAGCAGATTCCTTGCCGGCGCCGAGAGTATACAGATGTCTAGCCAACACTTTGCAGTTCGGATGCTCAAAGACCACGTTCTGGCTGAGCTTGCTGCCATTGCCGCCGAGATCAAGTGACCGCCTCAAAATACTCCACACACGAAGAGCTTGTAAGCTGTCGACTCCAAAACTGAAGAAATCTGAAAACAAGTCCTCCAACTTGATGCCAATAGTGTTTACCAAAACGTCATAGACAAACTTCTCTAGTCCCTCCACGTTTAAGACCAGTTCGCCTTCGTCCCCTTCCGAGAATCGCTGGAAAAGCGCGTTGATCTCATGCTCGAATTGCTTATAGAACGCGGAGCGAATGATAGTCCCTTTATCGGTTCGGGGATAATCAACATCGGAGGGAAGTACCATCACGAGCTCGCGCGATATCTGAGAGAATGCCTCGGCGCGACCATTGGCATCTTCAATCGCAGTCCAGACAGCGTCGATGATCTGTTCAGGTGACATGCAGCTATTGTCATCGCTGGGGATGATGATTAGCCCAGGAGCAGTCTTGCCAACACCAACAACGATACATTCATTTACATGAGGGTCCTCTCGGATACGATGTTCGATAGGAATCGGGAGGACCTTCTCGCCATTGACAAGGGTGACACGATCGTCGATACGCCCAAGATACTTCCACGCACTAGGAATAGTAGGATGAGGCGAAAACAAGTCCTTCGTGCGGAAGCTGTTTGGCGGACTCTCGGAGTTGCTTACGACTTTCGATTTCCAACCGTCCAGGCACACACACTCATAAACGTCGCTCGTTGGCGAAGTTCTCTCCATCAATAAGTACGGCGCGACAGTCGGGTTCACCCGGAGGTAGTTCCATGCCTTGTCACCTTTTGGACGGAACGAAGTCATAAGCTGACCAGTCTCGGTGGATCCATAATGGCCAACCAAATTAACACCGGCCTCGACCAATCTGTCGCCGAGGTCATCAGGACAGCTGCTGCCCCCGAAGAGAACAAGCTTGAAGGTTTTCAGGACATTAATGCCGCTTTCGTGCTCACCTAAGAGCTTGAGAGCGTAGGGAACACCGTAAAATATCTCGCACTTGACAGCCTCCATGACGTCCACTAGAATGTTTCTGGTAAGCGGTAGATTCGCGTTGTAGAAGTAGATCTCGTTGCAGGCGTAGAGTGAACGGAAGTATGACGAGATGCCATGATTGTGGTAAAGAGGAAGGGTAATGAGACCGTTCATATCGAAAGAGGTGGCATAGTTATTAATAGCGGCCTTGTGGGACTGGAAAATTGGCTTGGGAAGACCGGTAGATCCAGACGAATGGATGATGAAAACGTTCTTCTCGGAATCTGCAGGAGTATGAGCGGGCCAGTCACTTGGCGGGCCTGAAGGGGTAAGAATATCCCACTCGGAGCGAGAAAGAATCTCAATGAGGCCCAGAGTTGGAACGGCAGCAACGACTCGGTCTAGCATAGGAACAAATGTTCGACCGTGGATGACAGCCTTGCAGCTTGTAGCCTTGACGAGGGAGACTATGGCGTCCACAGAGAGACGATTGGACAACATGAGAACGGTATAGCCAAGGCGCACGAGACCATGCATGGTAGCGACGTAGCTCATGTCTGAAGGGGCGAGCATGCCGACCACAGACGGAACCGGAATTTCACGTGGCGCCTATTGTCATCAGTAAATCGTTCGTGTTAAGAATAACTCGCCCAGAATATACCATCTTGGCAATTCCAGCTCGCAAGTACTTCCTAGCTGCTTCATCCGCGAATCGGTGCAAGTCGGTGGCAGTGTAATGTGTGTAGTCTGTCCGGGACGAGTCATTAGCAACGTATGCAAGGACATTTGTGTTCGGGAAGGAGCGGGCGCGGCTGCGCACTAGGTCGTCGACAGTGTAGAGGACTTCCTCTTCTTGCTTTGCGAAGGAATCCGGTGTGAATGAAGAGATTGAATTAACAAGGGTGTGGAATTGCTGGGCAGGCTGGAATAGCGCAGTAGCGGTAGCTGGAGGAGGAGGTGGTGGTCTTGGTCGTGGTGGTAGTGGTAGTGCCATAACGATTGCGGGCAGTGTCAGATGTCTATGTGGCAGGATCAAGAAGATTCGTCTCGCAGAAGCATGGTTTATATCAGTACTGTCTGGCGAAAGAGTTCTCGGAGATGCTGCTACTCCGCGACTCTGAACATTGCCAAACTAGTCCGGAGACGCGCCTCGAAGCATCTCTTCCGGTAAGCATACGGACTATTAGGCTTTTTGGGCTACCGCAGTCAGAACATATCACACTGTCGAATTCCGAGATATTAGCAACAGTTGTTGGACAAGTAGTATTCGTGGGGTTCCGGCGTATCCTTTAGCCTATCAACTTAATCTTTTGGCTCTGCGATTTGGTGGAGTGGCTAAGAAGCCGCAAAGATCTCTGCTGATGCGGGGGTGGCACTTGCTGCTGCTGGACGGAATTGTGCTCGCATTTCCGAACATTGCTTCCGTTAGTTAATAGGTAGGATTACTGTGGTGAGTGTCTCATCATTTGCCCATTCGGCGTTAGAATTAGCTTAGACCGTTGTTAGAATAAACTGTGCGCATTCAGGGGTCATTTGCTCCCACATGTTGCGGCTCTCTTTTCCGAGCGGAAAAGGATGGCGAGTTGATCAACCGCCCTATGACATAAACGACGTGATCGAACCTAAGGTGGGGAAAAACGCGTCTCTCCGCATAGTCAGGATTATGTGGGCCATCCCAATGCGAACTAATGCTTGCCTTAGTGGACTCGTCGCAGATCGGGTTGGCGTATGTAAGAAGACGACTCACTCAGTTGCCCGCTTAAACGATCCTGACAACATCCTGCCTATCGCCGTTGAGCACTAGCACTTTGTTATCTGTGTATGCATATTGAAACATATGCAATAATGTTGCTGGGAAGAACATTTGTTCTTTCCTCAGGCTACGAGATCACGAGATCCCTGCCATCTTGAGTATGAATTCTCGGATTTTTCGACTTGACATTGTAAAAGCTGTTGGGAATGCCCTTGAACTCGGCGACCGCCAAATCGATGCAACCTCTACAACATCCGGCGCGTTGACGACCATCTAGTCACACCAGAGATCGCCAAGAAACTAGGTAAGGAGCCCGCTCAGGTTCTCATCAGCTGGGCTGTCCAGCACTGAACAGTCGTCCTTCCAAAGAGTGACTCTGCATCATGAGTCTAGTCCACGACTTTTTGCTTCCGGACGATGATTTTGGAGAAGATTCTCCGCATGAAATTCCCCGTGCGTTGGGGATATGACGTTTTGGTGAGGCTGGTGAGGAGGAACTCACGAAGGTTGCAAATAAACTCGCCGAAGAAAGAATCAAATCTAAAGCTGCGAGAAATATGTAAGCATGCGAAGTAGGATGCGAATAGAATATACGTTTTCGAATAGTTATAATCTACGATTCTATAATACATCCTAGCATTCCGATTCCGAAACCCCAAACACCTGGCCAAACATTCCTCCAAATACATTACTTCATTTACGATCGTACTGGAATCGCACACGCCAACCGGTGACAATGATACGCCGCCTCTTCACCCAATAACGTCCATCTGCAATTTTTAAACAAATTGCCCGCATACGTCATTAATCCAATTGTACAGTTCTTCGTAGGCAGACTCGGTACGTCAGCTGGATCGCTTATCGCGAGCAACGACTCCAAATATCGCTCCATATCCTCTCGCGCGTTCCATAGTGTGTCAGTGCGCGGTAGAAGCCCCAGAGGTGAGACCGTACCGTTTAGGACGGATGGCGCAGCGGCTGAGCTCATGGCCGAGTTCTTGGTTGCCAGATGGTCCGAATATTTCCGACTGCAGTCTGTCATCGCGTATCCATACGCCCACAGCACCAGACACGCAATATACAAACACCATGGTCGGTGCAAGACCACGTCCGTATCTGCTGAGTACGCCATCTGTCCTAATAATGCCCCAGAAACTAGTCTCGACGCATGCCATACAGAAATAGATGACCCTTTCGATTTAGCCCACAGTTTCATGGATTCCTCTGCTCGTAACCAGTCCTGCGCTCGAATAGGCCGGTCCAGGACATTCGATAATCCCGCATACACATGTAACTGTAGCACATCAGTGTAAAGTCTAATAACACCCAGTCTATGAAGCGACGAAGACGCCAGAATAAACGGAATACCAATAGCAGAAGGGTTTTCAGATTCGGAAAGATCGAAAGCGAGTTTCCACGTTTCGAAAGCTTTGTAGATTACCGTGCTCCAATCACCCGATATAGCTGTGTCTTTCGAACCCATTTCCATCGCTTGTCGACCTGACGGCTCTGGTGTTGTTCGTGGCGATGCTTGAGGCGACACATCACGTGTGGCTTCTGCGTCTTTCTTGTCCTTAGAAGATATACCTGAACTACTATTAGCATTCATTTCTGGAATACAATTATATCCTATACGGACCGAACGATATTATCCCGCGTTGCCTCATAGTCCATGAGATAGAGAGCAACCCATGCAGCACTATATATCTTCCAAACGGGTTGAGCCGTAACCGGTTCCACCCATGCGACATCACCAACTTCAAACTTGAAAAGAAACTCGGTCGTCGCTTCCGCGAATGCTTCATCAGCGCACTCCATGACTCAGAGTCAGTCGCATTCCACAGATTATCATCGCATGGTAAGTCCAAATATAACTCGTTAGCATACAAAGCGGGCACATGTCCAAACATTTCCGCGTGTTGGATATCGACGATAAACGCAAAGAATGCAGTGCGGATCGTGGTTTCGGTTTTTATCCATTGATTCCAGTGACGTTCGATTGCGTTCGTCGCGTCGTTCGCGGTCGATTCTTCTGTAAGCTCTGGATTGATAAGGGAGCTGCCCCGGCGCATGAGCGTTATTAATGTGCCGTGGAATACATGAGACATTTCGTGGAGATGCCGATTCGCAATTACTTTCTCGAACATCTCGCCGAGTAGGAGCGTCTGGAACACCCATAGCTTTGCTGGCGGAACAAACTCGGGACACTACTAATATATCAGTTCATGTGATCAGCACTCAACCACGGCAGCACAAAAACTCACACTATAGACCAATTTTCGTAAATTCAGATGCAGTTTAATCGCCAATTGCAGTGACGAAACGTCTTTATCGTACCTCGTTCCAAGTGTAAACATGGCAACAAGAAGGTGAGGAGGAAGGCAGTTTGGATCAGATGTTGGCTTATGAAGTATCGGATACTGAGGG
Source organism: Lipomyces starkeyi (assembly GCA_018804115.1). Taxonomy (NCBI): domain Eukaryota; kingdom Fungi; phylum Ascomycota; class Lipomycetes; order Lipomycetales; family Lipomycetaceae; genus Lipomyces; species Lipomyces starkeyi. Next base: position 524,601 of record JAGJTG010000015.1, read on the forward strand.
TGAAAGTGACGCCAGTAAAGATGGACCCACGATGAGACTGTATGACAATTCATTTGCGGACAATCTTCCAAATCGGGCATGACAATCTGTAAAAAACTATCAGACTATTTGCACATAGATACATAAGCAACGTCGGTCATTTACTCTGTATATATCAAATATCCGAGAAAGAGCTTCCGGGGATACGATCTCGCCGTTCTGCGGCGGTGATGGCAGCGGTACAAATGCAAATTCCTGCCCGTTTGCACCAGCGTACTCACCTGTCCAATCCTGAAATTGCAACGACGTAGTCGTTCCGGTAGATCCTTCGCTTCCATTACTGTCACCCGTAGAATGCTCCTCTAATAGCCAATTCGTAAACCGATCGTCAAATGGAAAGTTTGCAAAATCAAATACATCTCGCTCTCCGAATACCGGCATCATATCTACTGGAAACATATTATCCAATGCAACACGCGCCGGCGTGAGGCCAGACGGAATACTGGGGGACGGCATTAGTGGTCCCAATTCAAGAGTGTTGGACGTCATAGTAGTTTTCGCTTTCTGCATATTCTCGGGCAAAGGAATGGCGTCTTCAGATACCCCGCTCGAACCCTGCAATGGTGTTATTGGCCGCGGCTCCTCTGTTTCTGAGTATCGCTGCATCGTTTGATCCAATCTATCTGTATCAATTGCATATTTGTTGGACACTCCACCATTCGGCTTCTCCTCGACATCAGTCAGGACCGTTGATGGCCGAATGCATACCATCGAAACATCATTCGTCGTCGACTCCGAGCTTGTCCGCTGTTTTGGCAGCTTCTGCAGCGGTATTGGAGACGTTCTGACAGCACTAAATCTCGCAGCCGCGACAGTACTGCTCGGACTCATCCCAGAATCGACCTCGTGCTCGTCCAACATACTTGACCGTCGGCGAACAGTTGGAAAGTCCATTTGACTATCACCACCAAGGCTCAACCCATCGTTTTCTGGAGAATTTTTATAGTCTAATGTCTCCGACACTTTTCGTTTTCGCCCACGATTTAGTCCGACGCTGTTATGAGATGGTATATGACGACGCAGAAGATCACCCCGCACAAACGTCTTTGAACATGTTGGGCAAATAAATTTCTTCGCAACAGGATTATCTAAATAAATGCATTAACAACTCGTTATGAAATGCTGTATTGCCAATGAAAGCTCACAAACGTATGGGACGCTTACGATTCAGTTTGTGTCTCGTTAAATGTTCCGGCCGATTGTAGGCTTTCTCACATCCGTCAAAATCGCACACAAACTTGGCCATAGTAGTAGCAGAAGTTTCTGAATTAACGGCCGTCTTGGTCTTGCCGATATCGCTTGCTCTTCGAGGATGTCCAGTACCGAATGTCCTGCCGGAGCTAGCACCGCTCATCCGGTCTGACACACTCCCTATCCCATCTCTAGAATTCCCGGAATGCGGAGCACAGCCCCTAGCGCCAGTTTCTAGTACTGATACATTCGCCTGGACCATCGCAATAAAAGATTAGCTCGTAGACATTTACTATGTTTCGATATTGATACGCCTTTCTCATATCTGGGGTGCCACCATCGAACGATTTTGCGGGGTCAGGGCGAAGCTGCGCATTGTGGAGAATCTAGTCTACGCTCTTAACCCTGAAACGAGGAAGTAAAATGACCTAACCCTTACAAATAATGCCAAAGGGCATCATTGGGTTAGGCCTTCTTCCTGTCACTTTAACGGGGGATTAACCTCGCTATGTGTATTGCTGCTGACAAAACAAGTTCAAATTCGAATTAATTAGTCGATACATTCATTGTTCACAAAAAAAATGCCCAAAAGTTCATATCCAAAACACAGTTCGCCAAAATAATCTACATTTATACAGTGATTAACTTTTACAGCCATGGCAATACAGATCCTTATCTGAGCATATCGAACATCGCCACGTCATCGATATGTCATCAAAGTTTGTCTCTTGTCTCCTCGACGTATTGCAATATTCCAACAGAGAGAAATTTAATCAAATCATTTGCTCGTCAAAGGGACCATTTCCAACCAAATCCATGACCAAATTGTCAAAATTCTCCCAACTAATGAGATGCTGTATCGATACGTTTGGATCTCCATCTAAAACGATACCTACATCCAGATGTTCAGATCTAAGCATTGCAGAATCCGGCTGTACATTGTTCGCTGTGTTTGCTGACTGAGCGTTCATCTCCATAACCTTGGCAAAGTGTGGCTGTTGCGGCATGACTATTTCCGGGATGCGGCCTTTAAACTGTGACGAATCCGATATCCTCCGTTGACCGTCAGTGGGTGAGGCAGACTGCATCTGGGACATGACACTGGTAGTTTCCGTAATAGTCCCACTTCCTACCATCATTAGTGGTCGTCCCTTGAAGGCTTCTGACCTCAGTTCCTCAAGGACAACAGAATAGCGTTGCGCCAATGAATTCTCCTTGGCAGCCACCGCAATCTGACGTTGACATTTCTGAGCAGCGTCGAGATATTTCTCCATATCATCGGAGGCTTCGGAGCGGCATCGGATGACGTACACGTACAGGACCACAACTGAACAAAACGCGACATATTGAGTGAACTACAGTGAATATTAACTAGTGTAAAATAAGGAAATATTAAATCATAGCGAAAACTACAACATACCCAGAATGCAGCAAAAATCTGGCTGCTTTCATTCAGATCGTCAATGATATCCACTACCAGCATCGCCGCCGACGTACATTCCCGTACCGCTTCCTCAGCTTCGGCATCAAACACTGGCTCCGAAGAGCCGTACTTGCTAGGCGTCAACGACGCGAAATTGCTCAACAAAAACGGTCGATTGACGAGTATTAACGCGTGAGCATATGCAAGTGATAGCACACGACTCTGACGCTGAAGCAGGGTCATCAGCAACGATGGCTGCACGCGCGCCGGATCGAGGAAAGCGGGAAGACTGTTTCTCCACGCTTTTAAATCCGCAGTGTATTTTCGACACAAACTGATCTTCTCGGCCTTGCCAACCTTCTTTATACTGTACAGATCACCTAGAATACCACTCAGCATCCTGACAAGACTAGCGTGAAGAACGGGAGCGAGCATAATGCAGTTCACAGTCTTGTAATTCCCCAGACTCATCTCCGTATGTGTAATATCTTCGTCGTTGACGAGACACGGTAGCTCTTGATCGATATCATTGTCATGAAATATACTTGGACGGCCCAAGACGGCACTGAGGTACTTGTCCAAACTGTAAGCAGCCCAAAATACGCGTTTACGGCATTCCTGTTCAATATAATCGACTGTATTTTGTGAGCTGAGCTGTTTCTGCCGTCTATGAAGGCCAAGCGCTTGTATCAGATGCGCCGTGGTGCCAAATAAACTTCGACAGTGATTGACTCTAGAGCATGAGAGTAGATAGAAGCACTGCACTAATCTTGCTTGAACACTAGCCAATCTGGGACGGCCAGTTTCGATGCCAAGCTGACGCTCTGCAGCATGGAAATACACTGCACTAAGTCATATTAGCGTTTTCATTACTTTCATGAATAAAAGCCATACCTGTTGTCTTTGTATTTCATTTTTTGATAATACGTTGGATATTTTCTAGCTTGAGCAAACAAGGTAATTATAATTGCATTCCTCTCCCTTGTCCCTTCCTTCAGGTCTGTGCTGTCGAAAGATTCGTAAAACTCTTCGAACCAAACGTTGACAGTTGGCTGGTGCAAGAAACGATATGTCGGCATCGCGTAGGAAAAATAAAAGTCAATCATTGCCTTTGCCTCAGTCTTAGGAGGCAAGATAAAGCAGCTTGAGTGAGAGTCCGGAAGGATTGGGTCTCCAAAAGTCAAGATCGATGAGCTTGGCGTGGTGATGTTGATATCGTGTAGTCGTTTCTGCACCCGCAACAAGAAGGAAATGCCGGATGAGGACCCCACATATTGGCCTTGTGCATCCATATGCGGAGGCTCCGGCGAGTTGCCTCCAGGTTGATCTGCCATTAGTTTGTTTCGTAGGTTTCGGAGATACTCTGGATCGTCTTGTTTGTCCTCATAACCCTCCTCTTCATCATAATCCTCTTTGCTCGAGCTCTTTGTGCAATCCTTCTCTGTTGACTGAAGATACGTCCGTCTGTCGTCTTGGCTCTCCAACGGACTTGCACTCGCATTTGTCTCTCGACCGATCGTGATTACAGAAGGGTTATAGGTAGGAGTCGCTGTCGAACTAGCGGCGGATGGACATCGCGCTACGGGAATTTCGAGGCCACTCCACTCTGGGGATGGGGGGCGGCCGCGATGGTATTCGGCGGTGAATTCGCAGGATAGTGCTAACTGGACGCAAGAAATACATGGGAGCTTACCGCTGCAGCGAGTTTTCTTTCTGCTGAGTCATTAGCAGCGAACTAAAGTGGCCGGGGTATCATCCCGAGTAGATATTGACCTCTTGCAGTGATCACAGGCACGGCTGACTCGTTGTCGCTCAACATGAACCCTGCGAACCTTGCGCGCCCGATATACTGGCGTAGAGCTGTCTAATGACGCTGCCCGAGCGGGGCCAGTCGTCGACTTGGCTTGCAGGCCTATAGTAGCAGGAGATGTAGAGGAGAGGTCTGGAGAGCTCACAAAGTCGGGAACGGAACTCGTAGGTGATGTAATTAGTGGATGGGACGCCGAAAGAGATGAACCATCGGCGAGGTTGCCACTAGGGGTTAGCTGAGGTTGAAGACTACCCGCCGTGCCCAACTCGAATGCGCACATCTCGGTTGTTCGAAGGCACGGAAAAGGCGTTAGAGGCTACCGGATAAGCCGTCGGAGGACTAAAACCAGCTGTAATCGATAATCGGCTCTGATTCGTCGGTGTCCAGCAGTGCAGAGCAAGCCTATCGTTGGTGGCAATCCACAATGTGGAGAAGCGATGGTTCTAGTACGAAGTCACGCTAAGCTCGTTTTGCAAGAGTGAGCACAAACCGCACGCTGCCGGCGTACCCCGAAGGCCCGAACCAGCCTTCGTACTTACAGTCTGGTTTCATGCGATCCCCCACTGTTTTATTGTGGCAGCGGACATTTTAATGCCAACGCCCCGCACTAACGGAATTGCGTTTCACATGTAGGGTGGACACGAATACAATTTTCATTATCACGTCCAAAGAATAAAAAGTGGTAGGGACTGCCTGGCCAGAGGGACCGTGATAGGGGTGCCGTTACCCAGTTACTTTATTTGCATTTCCCCATTTTTAGAACGTCCGGCCTCAGAAGCAGCAGTTGAGAGACTGTTCAACAGCGCATTTGCTGGCCCTACGTAGACACTCCCTCAGTGCAGACACCATGACGAAGTTAGCTTTGTCAACGGATACGTCTACTTCAATGTATTTGATATGTACGAATATTGCGAATAATCACGAATAAAGTTTTTATTCGTATTCGCATTCGTACGAATATTCGTCACTGCTGAGACACGGCACATCGAGCTACAAAACATACGGAGTAGTCGCTTCATTAATCAACGGCGGTATCCTGTGTCATGCAGATGGAAAGTTTCAATCTTCAATCCTACTGGTCAGGTGCGGGGACGAGACTGCGGAGAAAGAAACTATGGCCGTGGGATCGTGGGATGGGATATCCCGCACCGGCCGGAAGTCTCGCATGGCTGAGCCGCAAGCTGTCCCTTTTTTTTTCTTAATACTGAACTTTGCCTCTCATGTCAATAATGGTATTGTGGTGCTCTGCGTACACTTATGCCGCCTTACAACAACAGTGATACCTACTGTGACAATTTCGCAAATCAATGGGCTATGGCAATGTTGCAAGTGTAGGAATCGAGGCTATTCGTACTTGCGTCATTGTGTACCTCATGCTCAGGGCAATCTTATCCTTCGCGAACACGGAACTAACGGACTTTGCATGTCACCATTTGCACCATTCTACGTGATGGCCGGATTCCTAGCTGCAACTGTTAGGAGATTTCGCCTTCTCAGTCGGCAAGGCTTGAACAGCCCGCGGGACGAAACATGTCTTGGCAGGACGAGAGAAACGGTGATGCGCAGTCGATAGTCGCCTTGCTCAGTGACTTCTACGCACATTGTATGGCGAAGCTTCATCTATCGCATGAGCGGGATAACGTGCGGCAACAAGAGACGGTTCAGAGACAGGTTGTACTTACTGAACCATATTAGATAACTTACTCGCAGGATGATGCTTGCATAGTCTTTATTGCGCAAACTATAATGGTAACTGATTTCTTCATATTTGTCACAAATATGTGTAAACGTATTATAACTCGTAGCGCGATGTTTGAAAAGGGTTTAATCCAGTAGTAAGGTGTCTGATCGTGCTCGATTGCCTGCTGCGGGAGGCTTGTGCGCTTGCGGCTAACTTGGTGGGGAGGCAATATATTCCCCGCAGCCATCCCTGACGAACGATATCCCGGCCTCAGTTCCGTTGGCGAAGCTTACCCGTGTTTAGGTTTCGTTCGCTACGTGCACTAGTCTTCCCCACGCAGGGCCGTCGTCGATCGCGAATCCTGATAACTCTAAGCAGCATCAAGCAGAATCTACAATACAAATTCTGCGGGCATGTGTATAAATATCCGTCTCCCTTCCAATGTAAAACCCCAAGTCGAACACTCCTTCAGACACCTATTATGCCCACCAGTGACGAACCAGCAGGATTAAGAATCGAGAACGAGAAGGCTGATCTCGAGCTTATCGAGTATGGCGAAGACGGACAGAAGGTCATCCGTAAGGTCGACTACTCTGGTGTTGGCGAGAAGACAGATTTGCGCGAGATCAAACTCGTGCAAAAACTGGACCGGATCATCATTCCCACGTTGTGGGTTATGTACTTCTGCAACTTCATGGTATGATTTTATCTCTTCATATGACATTCTGATGCGGATCATGCTAATATGTGTTTAAGGACCGTAACGCGATCACGAATGGCAAGTTGAACCACCTCACTGAAGACCTAAAGTTGCATGGCAATCAGTACAATACAGCCATATCAATTCTGTTCTGTGGTTATCTTATTGGTCAAATTCCGTCCAATATGATCCTGACCCGCGTCAGACCGTCCGTGTACTTGGCCGGTTTCACCATCGTCTGGTCCCTTGTTTCAGGATTGATGGCGGTGGTGCATGACTACAAAGGCTTGCTGCTCACTCGATTTTTCTTAGGCTTCGTCGAGGCTCCTGTATGTGCTACTCGTCTATGATTTGCAGTGATGATGCTGACATTACTAGTTCTATCCCGGGGCTCTATATTTGCTTTCAATCTTCTACACGAAGAAAGAGCTCTCTCTCCGAATCGCACTGTTTTACACTGGTAACATTGCCGCCAACGCATTTTGCGGACTTATCGCTGCCGCAGTTTTTGCAACTCTGGATAACGTCCACGGACTCGCCGGATGGCGCTGGCTTTTTATCATCACAGGCGTCGTCTCGTTCGGTATCGGATTGCTCAGCCTCATTGCTCTGCCGGACACACCACTCACGACCTGGTGGCTCAGCGAAGAAGAGCGTCAACTCGCCCATGACCGTGTCAAACGGGACACAACCGAGCATGTCGGCTCCACCAGCATTTGGAACGGTCTCAAACAAGCCGTCAAGGACTATCGGACATGGCTTTTCTGCTTCAATATGAACATGCAGGTCTCAGCTGAGAGCTTCAAGAACTTCTTCCCAAGCGTAGTCCAGACACTTGGATTCAACACCACTGTCACATTGGCTCTCACATGTCCACCGTATGTTGCATCTGGTTTTGCCGGCGCCGCTCTATCATGGTCATCTGGAAAGCGAAACGAGAGAACATGGCATATGATAATCGGTACGTTCCTCGATGTCGTCGGCTTCGCGATGGCTGCCTCGACAACAAATATCGCTGTCAGGTACGTCGGCATGGTCATTTTCGTCTCCTTCAGCTCCGGAGTGAACGACATTTGTCTGGGATGGGCCGCTTCCACCCTGGGCCAAACTCCCGAGAAGAAAGCAATATCGATGGCATTGATTAATATGTTGAGTAACATATCTTCTGTCTATACACCGTATCTGTGGCCCAGCAGTGATGCGCCGCGGTATATCACTGGCATGAGTTCCTCTGCTGCTTTTTCAGTTGCTGTCATTCTCGCCACTTGGTTCACCAGGGTTGGACTTAAGAGGGATAATGAGCGGATTAGGCAGACTACGCCGGAGACGACTGTTTTGTATGCTTATTGAGGATTATGGTCCGGATGTTTAGGTATTGTGCTCCGTTTGTAGTGTTGGTTCGGTTAGGCTTTATTTGAGTTGTTTATGATTGTTATATAAACGTATAGAAAGTAACGCTTTGCGAAATCTAGCGGAGCCTCTGCTCAGTCTACCATGGCGGCGCTTTATGCATTGTGCGGCGCAAGTTCCTGAGTATATTTCAACACCTCACACTGCTACCTTGGATCCGAAAGTGCTATACTGTGACTAGAATTCCACGATTGACAGCATTCAGGTTCAGGATTTGCATGGGATAGTGTCTACAGAAGGTGATGCGTACATGGTTGGTTCTCGACGTCACTGGGTGCCTAGTTTCGGCTAGGCCAGCTGTTAGCTGGGTATATCTTTCCCAGTCTTCCATGCACCCACGATACAAACCAAGATCTTGGGAGTATATGATATATTCAGCGACGTTTAGTACTTAATTCTTCGAGCATATATTAATGCCGATACGTCGTAGATCCAACAGGTGGCGGCCGGCGTTTTTACGCAACGCGGAAATATGGCATATATGTGAAATGCCACTACGTTTATGCATTTGGGCAGATGGCCAAGTTGGTAAGGCGCAGCACTAGGTAATACTGAGATCATTGGTTCGAATCCGTTTCAAGGCATTTCTTTTCTCTTGAAGTTCTTTTTCTGCTTTCGGTTAAGGAGAAAAGCAGAGTCGGTGAGGAAGTTCGTCATTTGGAGCAATATGTGAATTTGGGGTGGACACGATATTGTGAATTGCTACATTTCACTAGTAAGGGCCGCGTCCATCAATCCTAAGGATAATACAACTTCAATGTAACGATGAGCCAGGTTTTGATATGTATACGGTAAACTTATCATTAAGATTATGTTCAAGATATGGGAGTTCAGTGACTTCAGGCCGCACTTCGACCGCGGTTGCCCCGCAGAAAAAAACATGTTGGCTTGAGCGCTGGTCGGGTAACCGACACGTAGTCGTAGACAAGACCGACCGAGCAATGGTTCACGAATGCCATGTGAAGCACGATTGCAATTTCGTTCAGTCATTGGTCACTGTATTCTGCCGCTTCTCAGATTGACTGCTTTTGTGGTTCGAAGGGATCAATTGTGTAACTATGCAAAGTAAATTACATTTCCGTTATCAGTGCGACGTAATGCTTACACGGAACCAGTCCCACTGAGAAATAAGTGGACCCGGACCACGTCAAATCAGGAGCCGGTCCCCTGCCATCGGTCATCGGATGTACCGCTTCCACAATCTGGTTATATCGTGGTTCTCGAAACACAGGAAGTAGCACTAAGTTTTGCGCGGGCACCACCGACGACAGCAAGCCAAAACTAGATATGTGGCAATATCGTAAATTGCAGGCTTGTTTGCGTTTAGTTGGTGCTCATCAAATCCTCTAGCGCAAGTCTATTAAAGTGTCCATTAGTAGTAGCTAGTAAGCACTTACACAGATTTCTGAACCTTATTCTGGTCGCGATTCATTTGATCGTGGCCACATGATACCTTTGTTTTTTTTCATTGCCACCAATCCTTATTATGGGGACGCCACACAAAACCCGAATCCGGAGAATAAGCAAAATGGAGGCACTCGCGGTTAACATAATTCCGTCAACTGCACTCCAGAACAGTGTAGCTCTGTTGTTTCCAGAAGGACTTTTATCTGTTTGTCGTCCATCCCCAACCGAGTTTGGTGTGCCTCCCAGACAGGAAAGGAAAAAAACTCGCTGGAGCATTTGTTTGTGTTTGGCCGCAATTTGGTTTATTTTGCAAGTAGACGGTTTTTTATTTGGGTGGTCTTACCTATTTCCTTTCGTCGTCTCGTAAATTGCCGTCGACAATAATGCCTGGGGATACTTTGACCGAGACGACAGCTGTGCCGGCCATCGCACCAGCTGATGGTTCGCAGAAGAGAATTTTGCTCCGGTTCACGAAGGAAGAAGAGAAAGATCTGCGGAGAAAAATTGACCGGTATCTGATGCCGCTTATCACGACATTGTTCGTGTTGGCCTTCCTTGACCGGTCCAACATCGGCAACGCTCGAATCGCCGGCCTGCAGGAGAGCTTCAATCTCTCTTCGAATCAGTTTGACTGGCTGTTGACGGCGTTTTATATTTCTTATATTTCTTTCGAATGGGTTGGATTTTTGTGGAATGTTGTTCCTGCGCATATTTATGTCACCATGTGTCTGTTCGGGTGGGGGTTGGTTGCTTCTCTACAATCCGTCACGTTCAACTACTGGACGCTATTCATTCTTCGCTTCTTGCTCGGTATTGGCGAGGCTAGTTTTGCACCCGGTGTTCCGATGTACTTGTCGTTCTTTTATCTGCGTAAGGAAATGGGTTTCCGGACCGGCATCTTCATGTCAGCTGCGCCGCTCTCGACTGCGTTCGCGGGTACAATCGCGTACTTCATTACCAGCGTCGCCGACCATACTCCGATTGACTCATGGCGTGTGTTATTGTTTGTTGAAGGTATTCCGTGTATGCTCATGGCATGCATCGCATGGAATTATCTTCCGGACAGACCGTCGAGTGCGTACTTCTTGGACTTGAAGGATAAGATCATTGTTCGCTCGAGATATAGACGACGAATTGAGGTTGAGGGTGAGCAGGTTAGCCATAGTGGCTCCCATGGATTTAAATGGGAAGAAGCTATCGAAGTTTTGCAGGATCCTAAAGTTTATGTCACCGCCGTACGTATCACCTAGTAATCTGGGACCTCCTGAGAAGATTGTACTAATATGGCGTAGTCAATGTTTTTCCTTGCCAATATTGCGTATGCTTCTATGCCTGTATTTCTTCCACTTATTCTCAGAGAGTGAGTTTTGGTCTGTTTTACTGTCTGCGTGGGTGTTGCTAACAAGTGTAGTATGGGCTACGAGTCGATCACTGCGCAGGGTCTCTCCGCCCCTCCTTATCTGGTCGCCTACGTCGTTGTCTTGCTCACGACTTACCTCTCCGATAAGAGACAGTCGCGTGCCGAGTTTATCATCTTCCACTCCTCGATTTCGGCCGCTGGTTATCTGGTCCTTGCGATCTCGCGTGATACATTGACTCGATACTGCGCCATATTCTTTGTTGCGTCCGGTTTCTTTTCCGTGGTGACAGTTGTAATCGCTTGGACTGTCAATAACCAGTCATCTGAGTCCGGCAAGGGAACCGGTATGGTCATGCTCAACACTATTGGCCAGTGCGGTCCTCTTATTGGCACTCGGTTGTACCCTGAATCCGATGCGCCGTACTACGAGCGTGGAATGATCATATGCAGTATCGCGATGTTCACTGTCGCTATTCTGGCGATCATGTTGAGACGGCATTTGGCTAGACTCAATGCTGACAGCTACAAGGAGGAGCGGTATAGACTTATTGACGACGAGTACTCGTCTCCTTCGGTTCCTAGCATCGCCGACGAAGACGAGGATGAGTACGATGATGACGATGATGAGGACGGAGATGAGGATATCTCTCGGTACGAAGTTATCACTGTTGCAGAGGCGCGTCAGCTTCGAGAAGAGCATGGCTTTAACATTGATATCCTGGATGACGAGGGAACTGTTGACACTATTCTAAAGAACGGTGCCAAGCTTGTCGCGAAGAAGCAGGCTCAAACGTTCAAATACATGTTGTGAGTAGTTATGTTGGTATGCAGTTGAAAACTTAGGCTTGTAATCAAGGTGGCGACCGGTTGGGACAGGAGGTATGATATTCTATAATGTTTGGATTACTAAGTGCTCTGTTTGTTTGGGTTATAGAATTTTTTTGCAAATTTTTGGTCCATCGTGCCCTGGAATGCTCAGAAGTCGTGAGTGCATAGTACGGCATAGTGTATTGATTGTTGTATTGTTTTGATTTTATTTTGATCTGTCGAGCGCGTGTATCGGTTCTCATTGTCATTTGAGGTTATACATGGTGTATTTATGATCTTAAAAATCCTGATCTTCACATATATTGCCTGGCAGCCTTTTTGCAAACCGGCTCATTCCTTAGCCTCTTGTTGTAGATAAATCAATAGCGCTAACATAGTCTATGTGATATCATTGAAAATTGTGTAACTTGGATATTGCTATTTCGTCTTCGAAACAACTTGTATTACTGGAGCATGAACTCAGCATGTCCATGTCGGACAGCACTAAACTTTTTTCTTGGCATTATTCAGAATTTATTCAAGATAGACGACTTGAAAATCCAGGCTTCGGCTTCTTTAGATTACGAATGTTCCAATCTCTCTTAATATACCACCGCCCAAAGATTCAGTGAGACATCTCTTCTTGCCCAGAGGACTCATTCAATCTTAATGACAGTTCTGCCTCTTCCTTTTGCCGCTTCCGGCCCATTGCGTATCTCTCCCATCATGTCAGTTCCAGGCGGGAATCCATCGCAAACCACGGCTCACCGGCTTCTCTCATGCTCACTAACACTGCCTGACGGAATTCCCCTCCTAGGAGCTCATCTCGCACGCTACCATCGGGATTAATGGAGAAAAGAAAATTATCAAATTGTTGATGAATATTAGACAGCATCAGTAGCCCATTCTGAGAAGAGTTAATTCCAGAGTCATGCTCTGGCGCTCTATCTGTTATCGACCGAGACAGCCCTGAATCAGCGAACAGTTGAGATTCCGAGAGTGGAAAGACATGAGCAGCCTCGAATCCGAACCAAAGATACGCGTATGCCATGTATGCCATTGTGTTGACTGTGCCAGTTATTTTTCGTCTCTGCGGCACCTGATTCTGAAACCACTCTGTTCGCCTTGATCCTGTTCCTTAGTAAACACGAGTAATACACGGCTCATCTGCAGTAGTTATTGTCCCTGCCTCTCAACATCAGCAGCTGTTTAAATCTGAGTGACAGGATAAGTGTATCTCCTCCAGTAGAATTGGTTGACGAGCACAGGCTGCCCACATGTGCTTTCTATACTGGCACTCATTCCGGATATACTCCCTGTCAGAATCTGTTAAAGTCGCTCGCATAGCACAGCCAATTTTAGTTCTCTTCGATATCATAGCATTCATCAAATGTCTTTGTCACCTCTTGATGTTGATGATATTGAGCTTCCTTCTGGCTGTTCGCATGGAGTGTACCTTAACAGACGCTCGAGTACTACTCCGTCCCCAGCCTCAAGTCTGGGAAACGCCATTTTGACCGCCTTCTGTTCAGTAGCACTGTCATCTGTCAAAATGTACCGAGGTTGTCAATCCTCGGCCCAGAGTTTCAGGGTCTGCAAAGCCTTGAATGCAGATTTTTCGGATTGAACAATTGCATGAACAGGTATAATATACCATGTTCATCGCGCACCATAAATGAGAAGAGAGCGCAATCGTGCGTGTGCTGACGAAGGACGAAGGGTCACAATATTTTCCATATCAGCAAATACGATGCCATCAAGTTCTCCATCACGACCTTGGACCTTGATTCTCCTTGCCAAAAAGCCTTCTTCAGAGAGAAATTCCATAGCCTGAGGAATGTCTTTGCCGCTGTCAAACCTCGATTCGGGGCAGGGTCATCTGGGTTCTCTTTCAAAGTTTTCTGTTGGAGATTGATCACTTCCTGATTGCGGACATAACTGACCCCAATCATCTTTAGCACTTGTCTCCCGAAAAGAGGGACCTTGTTTCGGATGCTGACTTGATAACTTCCGATGGCGGTCAAGCTTTTGCGCCTCAGAAGAGAGATGTTGGCGAACAAATGCATTTCGCTTGAGCTATCATGACTGTGGTTTTGACCATTTGATTCAAATCGATACGACTGTGGTTCGACAATTTGATTAGCAAATCGTTAACACTGTGGTCTCCTATCAACATCACATTTAATGAATAGCACAAGCTTAAACGGACATGTCTGAATTGCGCCTTTCTGTCTGTCGCGTTACGAACATGGATTTGCCTCGCGTGCTTTCGTATGCCGACGTTCACGGTAATTCTTATTTTTTTCATGTCTCTGTAGAATCGACATTCATAATACTCCACTTTGACCCTGTTATTGTTGAGTTTTCCGGTGTCTCTGTGCCGGTAAACATTACTGACAATGGAAAATACTTAAACCTATAGTATAAGTTAGTCCAAACGCGTACCAATCGGCCCCATTATATTTTATCTACTGATCGACAAGTTAACCAGTCATCTGGACTAAATAGCAGCAGCGAGCAGCGAGTTTTGAGCAAAATTTCGTTCGGCGCAAAATTCAAAATCGGAAAATCGGGACTCGAAATTTTGGCGCCCGATTAAAATAAGACTCTGACATTTGACTACGGTCAAGAGCCAATCACCATACCTAGCACCAACTGAATTGATCTTTAACCGCTACGAGAATGCCCTCGATCGACCACTCGAGCACGAACAAGCTCGATCTGTACCTCATATCTGAGGCAGATATACCTTACGAGCAAGATGTGTTGCGTCACCCATATACACTTGCGCCGTGGATGAGGTACATCGAACATAAGTTGGAATCTCCAATTCACGAACGAGTTTTTGTTTTTGAGCGGGCATGCAGAGATTTGGGACGGTCGTATAAGGTATGGAAAATGTATCTTGACCTGAGGGTGAAGTATTTGGACGAGATCAACCCGGCCAAGTATGAAGACGAGTTTGTAAAAGTGAATGAATGCTTCGAGCGAGCTCTGATGATGTTGAGTAAAGTAAGTAATTCGTTTTGGAATGCTGTAAATTAATGTGGTAATGACAGTTGCTAGATGCCAAGATTATGGATTGATTATTTGCAATTTCTTATGAAGCAGTGCCGAGTCACAGAAACACGACGAGCGTTCGACCGAGCGCTCCGCGCCTTACCGATTACCCAGCATGACAGAATATGGCCCCTTTACTTAGGTTTTGCAAAATCAGTCAAAGGACCTACAGCGGTATGCGTTTATAAACGGTACTTGCAGTATAAGCCTCAAGACATAGAGGACTACATCGACCTTCTTATGTCGCTCGATTATCACGCCGAGGCGGCGCAACAATACATCGCGATTCTCAACGCCCCTAAATTTGTTTCAAAGAACGGAAAAAGTCAGTTCCAAATTTGGACTGAATTGACGGATTTGCTCGTACACTATGCGCGCGACATTCGAGATTATTTGAAACGGCGCGGTGCCAAGTTTCTCAACGCAATTGACACAGAGAAGATCATCCGGTCTGGCATCGACAAATTTTCAGATCAGCGGGGCAAATTGTGGGTTAATCTAGCAATGTACAAAATTTCCATTGGCGACTTCGAAGGCTCTCGAGATGCGTTCGAGGAAGGTGTCACTACAGTTATGACAGTCAGAGATTTCACACTCATTTTCGACAGTTACGCTGAGTTCGAGGAGTCTATTATTTCAAGTTTGATGGAAGAAGCAGCGCAGCGTGGAGGACAGAGCGATGACGAGAAAGACGCGGAACTAGATATTCGAATGATGAAGTTCGAGCAGCTGATGGATAGACGACCATTTCTAGTTAACGACGTTCTGTTACGGCAAAACCCACATAATGTCGTTGAATGGGAAAAACGAGTTGGACTGTGGGGAAACAACGCAGAACAGATCGTGAAGACGTACACGGACGCGATTGCAACGATCAATCCTAAGAAAGCCGCCGTTGGGCAGCTCTACAAGTTGTGGACGAATTTTGCGAAGTTTTATGAACGCGCTGGTGACCTTCGACAAGCGAGAATTATTTTCGAACGAGGTGTCAAAGTTCCATTCAAGTCTGCAAATGAGCTAGCCGACTTGTATATTGAATGGGCTGAGATGGAGTTGCGAAATGAGAATTTTGATCGGGCGGTTGACATTATGACTAAGGCCACGAACGGACCGCAGCGATCCAACATTGATTTCTTCGACGAGAATTTAAGTCCACAGCAACGGCTCCATAAGAGTATGAAGTTATGGTCATTTTATGTGGACTTGGTGGAATCAGTCGGTACTTTGGACGAGACACGAAAAATTTACGACCGGATTTTCGAGCTCAAGATCGCAACGCCACTGACTATTGTGAACTGCGCGAACTTGTTAGAAGAGAACAAATACTTCGAGGAGTCGTTCAAAGTGTATGAGCGTGGTGTGGAGCTATTCAGTTATCCAGTCGCGTTTGAACTGTGGAATTTATATCTCACAAAGGCGATGCATCGCAATCTCAACGTCGAAAGACTGAGAGATTTGTTCGAGCAAGCACTTGATAAGTGCCCACCAGAGTTCGCCAAATCGTTATATCTTCTGTATGGTGAATTAGAAGAGACTAGAGGGCTCGCACGCAATGCCATGCAGGTTTACGATCGAGCAACGAGAGCAGTGTCTGAAAAAGACCGTGCCGAAATTTATAGGTTCTTTATTAAGAAGACTGCGGCTAATTACGGATTACCTGCGACGCGGACCATTTACGAGCGTGCTCTTGAGTTACTGCCAGACAGAGACTGTCGTGAGCTTTGTATCGACTTCGCAGAGATGGAACAGAAGCTTGGAGAGATCGATCGTGCCCGTGCCGTTTGGGTGCACGGTAGTCAATTTGCAGACCCAAGGATTCATCCTCGGTACTGGGAGAAATGGCACGAATTTGAGGTTCTTAACGGCAGTGAAGAGACATTTAAAGAAATGCTGCGAATTAAGCGGTCAGTTCAGGCGCAGTATAATACTGACGTCAACTTTATTGCTTCACAGACTGTCGCGAAGAGTAAACCCGGGGAAACGGCATCTCAGCCTACTGCGGTAATAGAAAATTCGGCCGCGCCGTCTTTTGAATCATCTGAAGTGATTCGTGGTACTGAGAACGAGGAAAACGATATATTAGCGGGCGGGTTCGGAGATGGCGAGATTGTGCTGGACATGGATTACTAGGTGAAACTACATGTCATGTATTGTAATCTACCATTGTATATTAGTGGGAACATGATAAACGAATAACCATTTGATCATTTGAAAAATTACTTCGAACGCTCAGTTGGTTTAATTCAAGTGAGCAGGTTGGCATCTTAAGATTGGGAAGCGGATTTGCCGAAAGGTTGAACTACGCGCGCGGAGTTAACCGTACTTCATTGGGTTAGGGTCCTGTTGGATAGATAGATTGCCAAATTCGGTTTATCTTTGCGGACGGCCAGGACAGAATAGCTGATGACTTTTTCATTCATGTTGAGCAAAAACCGACAACATATAGTCCATCTATTACAACAATAAACTGGCGATTCTATCCTTTTCGCGCTCTACTGACGAGTCATAGTCAGGACTTCAATGCGCAGTCTCCACGACTCTCCTCCGACCATTGGCTATGCACAGTTAAATTTAATTTATTGTTACTGCATCGAAATGACGAAGACAAGATGGCTGTACTTATCTCCAACAACTGTGGGCCACCAGCCAATCTGGTTGGCTGCATGATAGATAGATGTAGATAGAGTAGGAATTGATACGCCTCAAACGAAGCTGTGGCGGTGACGGATATTCCGGAGGCGGTAGATACTCTGTTACTTACGAGCTAGCAACAATCTGATTAGCTTACAGCAATACGGCTTCAATTCCGATTGTTATTAACGATATATATAATTTGGATTACCGTCTTGATACCTCGTGTGAAACTCCTAAGATATGTACTTAGCGTTATGCTTTCGGATGTCCCACCGACCAACTGCGGCTTATTTTACCGGTGCCAGCTGCCTTATCAGGTTTGGCGGCTTGCCAAGCCCAATACGCAATGGCGCGAGTTTGTGACCGCAAGCGTACTTTGGCCTCATTTTAAGTCTTAGATAATACTATTTTGCCACCACAGGTTAACGGCTCACAAGGGGCTACTTATTTCCGGGCCGCGAACACACCTTTTCAGAAGCCGATCTGGGTTAGGGTGTGTGGCAAAATATGCGCAACCAACTTATCTCCATCGTCTCCGGTGTAAATTTGTTGGCGGTCTCTGTCTGTTGTGTGCATTTTTCCATTCTTTTCGTGATTATTTTGTCTAATTTGTGATATCTAAAGAACTTGTCAAGTCTGAACTTGGACGGAACTTCTGAACTGTGTGAATTGGTTAAGTCAATGTCGAAACGCGAGACCGCATACTAAATCGCGTTTTCCGTCATAGTCGACCCAATCCTCCAAACAATTTTCTGTGGCCAAATGGTTCAGTTGTTCTGTCCGTCCCCTTCATGGGACGTAGATGACTTCAATACATGCGTGAAAGAGAGGTAAGTACTTTCGAAACCGAAGTTGGATGAATGGCATGTTGGAGAAGCAGCGAGGAGCAAGCCGGCGCTTTTGCCATTAGTTCAGCGAAACCTGAAATATGCCAGTGCTAACCAGATAAAGATATTTCAACTTTTGGCTGCCTATATTGTCTGTCTTGGTCTCGGTCGTGTACCTTGTTCTTACAAGTACCGTACGACTTCCCGGATTCCTCCGCCGCCGATGGTTCAACAAGGGGTATAGTCAGCTTCCGACAGATGCTAGCCCAATTGATGCAGAATCAGACGATGAAGGCCTTGACCCGATATACAGATTACGCACAACTGACGCAAGTGCTGAGTACGATGAAATCATCGAGAATGGCAATGACCGCGACGTGGAAGACGAAGTGTTCGATATCGCCCCTAGCACTCGAGTAACCGCGACAAGTAACACTCTAGCGAATGGCAATGCTGACCGGAGTCCAACCTTAGTTCTCGATGCTACTCCTGCTAGACGACTGCGATCTGTTTTGGAGCAGGTCGTTGCAATTGCATTGACGATTGTTCACGTATTCACTTTGATTGGTATCGTCTTGGTCCAATATCCGCCGTATTACTCGGAGCGCGTCAAATTGATTCATTTTTCTATTGCGTCGTCAATTCTTTCTGTGAGTTCGCATACTATGGCAGTGGACTAAACAATTGTTACTAAACTCGCTCTAGGCCTATATCCTTGCGTTGTCGACAATGCGACTTTCACCGTCAGTCAGATACAATTCGCCATTCTTAAGAATTCACGTCGCTTTATTTTACGTGTTTATCTGGCTAGTCTCGATTGTAAACTTCCGGTCAGCGATTGTGCATCCTTCGCGCCAGTTTGTCACCTTCTTGTCAGCGTTCGATTTCTTGAGTTACACAGTCCTCTTGGTTACCAGCGTTCTATCCCCAATTCATGATCGTCCTGCATATATTGAAACTGCTGGCGGTCTCAAACCTAATCCAGTTCCCTATGCTTCGATTTGGGAAACCATTACATTCTCGTGGGCGGATAAAGTCCTCAGGCAAGGATACTCGCGTCCGCTCACGATGGACGATGTATGGGACTTGAAGGATGATTGCCGTTCTGCGATTCTCATGCCAGGATACCGTCTTGCGAAGAATGGCGGAACCATGCTCTACGGGCTACTGAAGTACTTCCGTTTCCGTTTGATCTATGGATTCTGCTTCTCGGTGATGTATGCAATTTTCACGTTTACACCGACCATCCTTGTGCGTCAGATTTTGCGACATCTTGAAGATCCCTCTCGGGAGCCTACGCATATGGCATGGCTGTACGTTTTCTTGCTACTTGCATTTGCATTTGTGAATGCGACATGCTCTGCTCAGGCGCTATGGACTTTCCGTGAGGTTTGCGTTCGCACGCGAGCCGTTATTGTAGCTGAATTGTATTCCAAGGCATTAAAGCGCAAGGTTGCGGTGAATGTTCCGGAAACCGCAGAAGCCGTGGCAAAGGCAAAGCTTAAGGCCAAAGAAGATCAGAAAGGGGGTGACAATGCGGACAAGAAGAAGGGAGAAATTGAAGATGAGACGATAGATCTCGGTCGCGTCATTAATTTGATGGCTGTCGACGCTTTCTCCATCGCGGAAGTTCTTGCCAGATTGAACCCGTTGATCAAAGGCACGATGATGATTTTCATTTCTATGGTTTTACTTTACGAGACTCTTGGACCCAGTGCGATTGCTGGAAGTTTGTGCATGCTCACGCTATTGCCTATCAATTACAAATTCTCGAGGACTTTCGGCAAGATTCAGAAGGAACTTCTCAGTATCACGGATAGACGTATCCAAAAGACCAATGAGATTTTGCAGAGTATCAAGATTATCAAGTTCTTTGCTTGGGAAGACAGATTCAGGGACCAGCTCCAAGAAGTCCGCAATGAGGAAATTAAGACGCTCCGCAAGCGCTTCTTGATTCTCGCGTTCGCTGCTATGGTTTGGTTTGGCTTCCCTACTATCATCACGTTCATTACATTTGGCTTTTATACCATGATCGCGAAGAAGGAACTTACAGCATCCGTTGCATTTAGCTCACTCTCATTATTCAACTTGATGCGCACTCCTATGGACCGCCTGGCTGAGATGATTACCAATGTCATTGAAGCTCGCACCTCAGTTGAGCGTGTGCAAAAGTTTTTGGATGAGGAAGAAACTCAAAAATATATTCAGTTGAGCAAGACACGTCGGTCCCACGGTGATCCACTTATTGGCTTCCGAGAAGCCACCTTCGCATGGGGGGCTGGAAAAACTAGTTTCGACTTCAAACTCCAGGATATTGATATTACATTCCAGCCAGGCAAGTTGTCAGTCATCGTTGGGCCCACGGGCTCCGGAAAATCTTCGCTTCTCATGGCTCTTTTGGGTGAGATGAATCTGATGAAGGGCAAAGTTTTTCTTCCCGGGTCGAGCTTGTTGGAGTCGCCTACGCAGAGCAAGACCACCGGCTTAACTGAATCTGTTGCGTACTGTGCGCAGCAACCGTGGCTTCTTAACGACACTATTCGTGAAAACATCCTCTTCGGCAACAAGTACAATGAGGCACGATATAAGCAAGTCGTCCAGCTTTGCGCCCTTCTCCGCGATTTCCAGATCCTTGAAGCCGGTGATCAGACACCTGTGGGTGAAAAGGGAATCTCACTCTCGGGTGGACAAAAGCAACGTATTTCTCTGGCTCGAGCCCTCTATTCCCCTGCCCGCCACCTTATCCTCGATGATTGTTTATCTGCTGTTGACTCGCACACCGCTCTGTATCTCTATGAGAACTGCATCACTGGTCCACTGATGAAGGACAGAACCTGTATTTTGGTGTCCCATAACGTCGCGCTCACGCTCACACTTGCCGATCATGTTGTTGTTCTCGAAAATGGTCGCATTGCCGCACAAGGTGTGCCAGCCGATATTGTTACTTCCGGCATTCTCGGTTCAGATGAGCTTTTGATCACCAGTATTCAAAACTCACGTGAAGTCTCTCGCGTTCCATCAACCACCAATGTGGCTGATAAGGACGTGATTCAGGTTGCAGCACCACCGACTACTGAGCAGCAGGATTCTAAGGAAGCTCCACAGAAGCCCAAGAAAAAGGCGAATGAGGAGCTTCAACAGGTCGGTATGGTTAAACTTGGTGTCTATGTTTCCTACGTCAAGTCCATGGGTAAGAGCCAGTACTGGACTCTAATAGTCGCTGCTTTAGTATTCCATCAGGCAGCTGCGATCTCACAGAACTGGTGGGTCAGAGTCTGGTCGGCGGCCATCTCGTCTACTGAAAATCTAGTTAGCCCCAAGAATGTTTCTGTCGCATCCGCCGCAGTGCTTTCTGCAGTGGCAAGCAATTTTACATCGTCAGCATCCGGTCTGTTTGAGTACGCTCCAGAAGCCGGTGTTCGCAATGTCATTGTTCCGTTGATGCCCGTCGAGCAGCCTGCCACGTATGTCAGGTTTGCCGAATATGAGAGCCAGTACTTCTCCGCTCAAAATAGTGCAAATGGGCCTGAGTACTATCTTTCCGTCTACGGTCTGATAGCCGTCGTTTACATTGTTCTGTCGTTTTTCCGGGAGGCCCTTTTCTACTTTGGATCCCTTTCGGCGTCCAAGCATCTCTTCGATCAGCTACTCAATGCGATTATGCGCGCGAAACCCCGCTTCTTTGATTCTACTCCTGTTGGTCGTATCATCAATCGATTTTCGAAGGATATCGAGAGCATTGATCGCGAAGTCGCCGTCGACGCTTTGGTATGCGTCACGTCGTTTTTACTTGTTTGCCTGTTGCTAACTCATGCAGAGTTTCATTCACTCTATCCTCTCAGTCTGCGTTATTATCGGTGTGATTAGTGTGATTGTGCCCGCATTCTTGTTGATTGGCGTTGTTATCAGTATCATTTTCTTCCTAATCAACTTGTTCTACTTACAGTCGTCGCGTGAGCTGAAGCGGATGCAGTCCGTCACTCGTTCACCCATTTATCAGCATTTTGGAGAGACTTTGGTCGGTATCAGCACTATCCGTGCGTATGGATATGAGCAACGCTTCATCGCCGACAGCATGGACAAGGTTGATACGAACTCGCGTCCTTACTGGATAATGTGGGCTCTTAACAGATGGATGTGCTACCGTACCGATATATCGGGTGGCCTTGTGTCATTCTTCGCTGGCGTATTCGTCATGCTGTCGCGGAATAAGATTGACTCAGGATTGGCTGGTTTAATTCTTACTTATGCCATCTCATTCACTGAAAACATGTTCTGGGTTGTCCTGCTCTACGCCACGAACGAGATGAACATGAATTCTGTCGAGCGTATTGATGAGTTCTTGGCGATTGAGCAAGAGGCTCCGGATATTATTCCGGATCACCGTCCACCACCCAACTGGCCGTCAAGTGGCGCTATTTCTGTCACTGACTTGTCACTTCGATATGCTCCAGAACTTCCTAGCGTGATTAAAGGCATTTCGTTTAATGTGGAGCCATGCTCTAAGATTGGGATCGTTGGCCGTACTGGAGCTGGTAAATCAACCATTGCGTCGGCGTTCTTCCGATTCTTAGAAGCGGATACTGGCAAGATTATTATTGACGGAATTGATATCTCCACAATCGGTTTGCGCGATTTGAGACAAGGGCTCACCATTATTCCTCAGGATCCGACGTTGTTTACCGGCACTGTTAGATCTAATCTTGATCCATTCAACAACTACAGCGACCATGACATCTTTACTGCGCTCCGCCATGTGCACTTGATTAATGAAATTCCAGGAGAAGAGCCAGAGGCGAGCGGAAGCTCTCGAAACTCCGATGGTCTTACCATCGCAGAGCGGGAGGCTCGGGACATGAACGTCTTCTACAGACTTGATAGTCCTGTTACTGAAGGCGGCGGAAATTTGTCACAGGGACAAAGACAGCTAATGTGCCTTGCGCGGTCGTTATTGAAGTCCCCCAGGATTATTTTGTTGGATGAGGCGACGGCGTCAATTGATTACCATACCGACGCGCAGATACAGGAAACGATTCGAACTGAGTTTTCACAGACTACCATATTGACTAGTATGTTTTCCTTTCTTTCATATTGTGGTAAATGACGTGTTTGTTAACAGATATAGTTGCTCATCGCCTGAGATCTATTATTGATTACGACAAGATCCTTGTTCTCGACGCCGGCCTTATTAAAGAATATGATCACCCGCACGTTCTCCTTCAGCAGCAAGATTCCATATTCAGGAGTATGTGCACAAGTAGTGGGGAACTAGAAGCATTGGAAGATTTGGCGAAGCAGGCATATGAGAAAGTCAAGTAGATAGCCTATGCATGATATGACAGCGTCTCCAGTTTTGGAATATTTTGATGCAAGTTTTCATGTGGGTAGATAGCATGGGGTAGCAAAGTTAGAGATATATGGGTTTCGGTATTAGAATATCTTTTTTTTTGTTTTTGACTTGACAATGTTCGTTTGATAAGCATTATATTGGCATTGAGTAGATTCAATACACGGCTACCTTAGATCACTCTGATTAACCAAGTGAAGACTACTAGATGAACGAAATAAATCGCTAGTATTCTTAAAATTTCTGATTTCGGACACACCAAATATACCATGACAAATCAATAGAGACAGCTTTGAAGTTGAATTAAGTATCTAAATTACCTATTACACCTGTTAGTAGCGGCTTTGGAATAAAACACTGCGCAACGTCATTCTCTGACGACCTCGTTCATATTAAAGACGGCATTTCGAATATCTCAGAAGTGATTTTGGTATTTTTGGTTGTCTTCAGTCTCTTTCAGAAGCAGAACTGATTTAATTTTTTTTTCATCATAAACGAATTTTGAATGACGCAGATCGGAGACAAACAAATGTGTATACATACCTTGACGTTAAAATACATGAAGCGGCCGATGTCACAAAAAATTACCTGCTGCTATACTTAAACTGCGCACACGTTAGCTATTCTTCATTCTGGTGAGATATCTGATATAGAACACGGCATGTAAACTAAATCGTTCAGATGGTAGTGCATGTTTTTCTTGTGGCCCATGAATTTTCGCCGAAGAAAAGATTGTGATAAAACTTCCTCATAACACAAGATATAAATTTATCAAATAGAGAAACCTACCAGCAGTAATACATATCCCTATCATAACTCAGAAGATATATTGGTGCGCATGGTCGCCTATCAAGTGTGAGGTTAGTCGTCATCAACTTTAAGCATGGGAATCCAAACTACCCGCGCATATCCATATCGGGAGAGTTAAAAAACACAAGATACATCATAAACGAAGAATTCCTAATTATTTTTCTGTCCTGCATATACTTCCTCAGTACTAAATTTCTATAATCATGTGTGTCTCTTCTTCTCTCCTACAATTGTGCGTCGACGGGCAAGAGATTATAGCATACCAAACCAAAACTCACTGACCATAAACGGATAGAGGCGGACACGGAACGATAGTATTACCGAATCATTGATGTCATTTATGATATGGTGGACGCCTTACAAATTGCGCGATAGAAGGCTAGTTTTGTTGCTTCCAAAAATTTGCGTGCTTCAAAAATTTTACTCCTATATAATGTGTTGGATGAACCCTAACGTTACCCTAATCCATCACTGTTGCCCTTAGGCAGAATGCATATGACTTCACGCGTCAGGCTGGAACCGAAATAATAGGCTTAGATATATAGTCGTAAGTAATTCCATTTAGTGTACGTAATTCATAATAAAAGAATATTTAGAATTATATGACTATAAGCAAAGCATTGCGGCAACCGGTGCAAGCATCCATTGCCCACAATGCACAAATGCACTATCTAGCAGTTACAAAATGAACAATAGTAAAGACTATAGGGCAGAAACCACATACATTGATGAATATCTTATATTGTAACAAATTTCAAAGAGATCAATCTAATTGAGAACCCGTTGCATCAGCGTACATCGAGTTGGCTACATAATATTCAGAACCTTTAATTTGAGGCAGAGATCTCATAACACAAAATTACAAACATACCTCAACGAATGTGTCGGATGCTCCTTGCATAACTGCGAACTTAAAGCGTCGATCATCAAACCCTACTTGCCACACCCGGTGATAAGGATTTGAGTTAAGTGATATCCAGTTGCCCGTTGCATTTGAATGGCCGCGATATTGGTGTCGAAACTCCCTATTCTATTCTATCATTATCACGTGTTAGCAACACCCTAACCCCAAGTCCAATGATGTCACCCATGCTTGCTCTCAGAAACAAGTCACGCGCACAATATTAAAGTTCTAATGTGGCCAAGAATATCGCAGAACTCTGCATAAAGTTGCACAAATCTGTACAATTATGGAGCAATAATGTCAAACTGCCGTGCACCAAGAATCAGAGGCTTCAAGGAGGCGAAACGTTGGGAATATAAGACCGTGCTCCTCCCCCGAAGTGACGCTCCCATCTAACGTTATCTCCCTGGCTGTCGTGTTTTTGAGATTTCTGAATATTCTATATATATTTAGAATTTCTTATTATTTACGTCTGTTTTTGTCTAAGTAGCATTTGGAAAGTGTTTGAATATTTTCATTTGCTGCTGGACATCCATTTAAAGGTGTTGAGATAATTGCAGGCTTTTGACTGTGATCTCATTCAGATTTTCTGAGATTTTAAAGAAAGAGGCTTTTCAAAGAGAAGATTTTAGTATTCGCAAGACAGAAGCTCAGTTGTTCTGAGTTGACGCGTAAAGGGCTAGAAACACAACTAGCTAGAATACGGTACAAGGCACATTACGTCAGTTCCATACTTTGCATAATAGTCCAGTCATTTGTCTGGGAAGAAATATATCATATTTCGTCATCGTCTCTCTCTTAAAACTCTTTTTTTATTTACACCTTTGGACTCTAAAAGCATACACACATAATTTTGCGTACGTTATATATCAAAAATGGCCCGCGCGAGTAGACCAGTGTTGAATGGCAAGAGACGAAGCTCTACGCTTTTGCGACCGGAAGATATTACAGTATCCTTAGCTAGTGAGAAAAACAATCGGCAGAAGGTATGTATATTTGCCACTGGCTTGTTGGCGAGTCTAGCATGTGTTTTGTGTAGACCCGGATCGTGGCTGTGCAATTGAGGTGACTCTGGGTCTGTGGCCGTGCGCTTTAGAACTCGCATATCTCATATGTACTCCACAGAAGTTAGCGTTGTTACTGCTAAGTCACGCTCCAGCCAATGTTTTTGAACTGTTTTGATGTGTTGCTAACAATATGAAAGTGTCAACTAGCTATCGAATCCGCAATTAAGGAGTCACCAGCTTCTGACAATGTTGATGTAAGAGAACTTAGCGCTGCCATCGAAGAAGAAATATATAAGGCGAACGGTGCGAACATTGGCCCAAAGTACAAAAGTTCGATGCGGTCACATCTTGTCAATCTCAAGAATAAGAAGAACGACCTCCGAGAGCGAATTCTTTCTGGTGATGTCAGTCCTCAGAAGTTCGCCGTCATGTCTACGGAAGAGATGTCTACTAGGGAACGGATAAAGGAGGACGAGCTATTGAAACAACGGAACTTAGAAGCCCACATCTTATCTCAAAATAGTATGCCAAGTAACATTCTCGATGTTAAGCTCCATGACGGCAGAGAGCGTGGCAAATGGGGTGTGACAACAAGTGCTGCCGCAGTTGACTATTTTGAATGATTCAGAATTCACGAAGAATGATGATGGTGTACGATTAAAGTGTTTCTGATTGGTTGTTTAAAGCGTTCGGTGTTATCCGGTTCAATGGCTATTATCTTGTGTATTATTTCAGTTTTAATGTTTGGGTTGTTCGTGTTCGGTTGTATGACTGTTAAGCAATTTGTGTTTTCTCTAGTAATAATGTACCAACACTCCCGGTATTAATGCTTTTGACCAAGTAATATGAATGAATTAATATTGTTGTGCACACTGGTAACTATTTGCACTAAACTCATGTAGACTTCTGCCCAGCTCTATCTTGTTTCGGCCACGCAGTGGAAGCCACGGTCCGAGATTATAAATTCGAATGGCAAGGGACAAATGGGTTAGGGTACTAACGGATTACTGTTGGTTTGTAATTCATTCGTGGCGCCGTCGGCCGCTTTCTTCTTGTGTTATTAAGCTCCCCGGTTCATTGAGGCAGGAGAACACTAAATAAGCTGCATTCAGTGATACTACTTAATTTCTAGTTTATTTCTCTGTAGGTGTGATCTGCAACGTTGCCACAATGGCAACTGCGACGACAACGATGGCGCCAGAGCCTTACAGTTCTGGAACAATCACGACACTAGCGGCGCCTGCGCCGGAGCATTGTCCTGGCACCGAATCTGAGCAGGCTGGAAAAGCTGATGCGTGTGAGGGATGTCCGAATCAGCTTATTTGCGCGACGACGCCAAAGGGTCCTGATGTCGATCTACCTGCGATTCACCGGCGCATGGAAGGTGTTCGCCACAAGATATTAGTTTTGTCAGGCAAAGGAGGAGTTGGAAAATCTACGTTTACATCGATGCTTGGATGGGCGTTTGCACAGGATACTGATATGGAGGTTGGTGTGATGGATCTGGATATTTGCGGGCCGTCGTTGCCGACCATGATGGGCGCCAAGGGCGAGCAGATTCACATGTCAAATTCGGGGTGGAGTCCGGTTTATGTTGCAGATAATCTGGGCATGATGAGTATCGGGTTTATGCTACCGAATGAAGATGATGCAATCATATGGCGTGGCGCGAAAAAATCGGGGTTGATTAAGCAGTTTTTGAAGGATGTCGATTGGGGCAGTCTAGACTTCCTAGTCGTTGACACACCACCAGGCACTAGCGACGAGCATTTGAGCGTGAATCAGTACTTGAAGGATACGGGTGTGGATGGCGCAGTTGTTGTCACTACTCCGCAGGAAGTCGCGCTTCTCGACGTACGCAAGGAGATTGATTTTTGCAGGAAAGCAGGTATCAAGATCCTTGGACTGGTCGAGAACATGGCTGGCTTCGTGTGCCCGAATTGCAACGGCGAGTCGTTCATCTTTGCCCCTACGACTGGCGGCGGAAAGGCTTTGGCAACGGACATGAATATTCCGTTCCTCGGCTCCGTTCCGTTAGACCCGCGAATAGGTCGCGCGTGTGACTACGGCGAGAGCTTTCTAGACGAATACCCTGACTCTCCAACTTCGAAAGCTGTCATGAAAATCATTCGACAGGTCCGAGAGTCAGTTGGTGAGCCAATAGAGGATGAAGAAGGATATGAAGATGATGAGTGATGTGTATATTTTACATACTTTTGCATTAGATGGTTTTTGGTCGATTATGTGGTAGGTGTATCGCAGTGGATTAAAAGTTTAGGATATTATTGGCTGTAAATAGTGGGCTTTAATGGAATATAAATATTGATCTAGTGGTCATAAGTATTTCAATTTAGTATATAATAGTGTCAAAATCATTACAGCATTTTGAACTATACAACAATGGCAATAGGCACAAAGCTAAAAGCAAGTGAAGATCTGCATGCATCCGTTGTACGCCCGACACAGTTAACCAGCAAAATCATATAAAAATGCTACGTGACTACAGATATCAATAACTACCGACAACTAGCGATATGCACAATCATGAAATTTGCAAAGCGGAAACCATTTTGGTGGATATGATACATAAAACTTTTAGACGACTTGCTCAATTTGAGAAGTCGCCGCATCGGCGGATGGGCGAGCCGTCGGATCGTAATCGAAATTCAGAACCTTGAATTTTTGTCAGTGACAATGTCTCATAACCGCAAAGACGTACATACCTCAATGAAAGTGTCTGATCCTCTCTGCACGGCAGCAACACAGCGTCGATCATCAAACCTTACTTGCCACACCCGGTTAAGGTCTGACAGCAAGTCCTTAACAACTTTCCCCGTCTTGATGTTCCATAATTTCAACGTTCCGTCACTCCCAGAAACAACTTTATAATCGTCATGCTGGAAGCAAGTAATGGCGCCGGTATGTCCTTCCAACTTGTGAATAAACTGTCCGGTCTCTGGATCCCAAACCCTGAGCGTCGAGTCCGCAGCGGCAGATACTAGTGCCGTGTGGTTCAGATCGAGAAGTCCGACGAGAGAAGTGTGGCCCTCTAATGTATATAAGCACGAGCCTGTTTCTAAGCTCCACACCTTCACCAGCCAGTCCATAGACCCGGAAATGCATCTCGCGCGTTTAGAATCAATCACCACAGAGTACACCTTCGCACCATGGCCTGCAAGTCTAAACAGGCATTCTCCAGTTGAGAGTTTCCAAACGCGAACGAACGTGTCATACGAACCAGAGACAAGAAGATCGCCACGACCCGAAATAGCGCGGACAGAATGAGTATGGCCATGAAGGGCACGTAGAAAGAATGGACCGTCATCATTGTCTGGAACGCCCTCAGGTAGATACTCTGCGTCTCGCTCCAGGTCAGGCAATTTCCAAACTCGAAGAGAAGCATCACGTGATCCTGTGACAATGATTGGCTCGCTTGGCTCCGTGATTGGCTTGCCATCTGGTGCCGTGCCTGTTGCAACAGGTTGCATTATCTGAAGGCATCGAACTGTAGATGTATGGCCATAGAA
Organism: Lipomyces starkeyi; assembly: GCA_018804115.1. Taxonomy (NCBI): domain Eukaryota; kingdom Fungi; phylum Ascomycota; class Lipomycetes; order Lipomycetales; family Lipomycetaceae; genus Lipomyces; species Lipomyces starkeyi. The sequence goes on from JAGJTG010000015.1 coordinate 554,545, forward strand.
GATATGGGTGCAGATGCCTTTCTCAATGTCCCAGACACGAACGGTGCGATCCGTGGAACCCGAAACTAGAGTGTTTCCGACATATTGCAGGGCCCAAACACCGCCTTCATGACCATCTAGTCTAGCTCGTAGTTTTCCTGTACGAGTGTCATAGACGTTGATACATAGATCGTCCGAGCCAGTGATAATCTTTTCCGAATCGAACTGGAGGCAAGTCACAACATTCCGACCATGTCCAGCGAACGACAAGTGGTTAGGACTCGAGTTCGGTGACATCCAGTTGCGATTGATGAGATAATGGCGGCGATATATCGATTTATACATATTCGGGAACGGAAGGTTGGGATTGGAGGATTTCGACTCATCCTCCTCGGCACCGACAAATGTCTGTGAAACTTGCGTTGGGGTTGAATACTTGCGTTTTCCGCTCTGTTTCTTTTTTGGCCCTCGTTTGCGCTTGTTCGATGGCGGTAAGCTTATAAATTCTTCCATTTCGTCGCCGACCATGCCTACTTCTGGAGAAGACATGGAATCTATTGGTGAGTTAGGAGCAGGTGCGCGTTTGGACCATCCCTCCATACTCCATCCTTCTCTAATCGCACGCTCCATCTCTCCGGGCTGAAGCTCGAAACCATCAGTCTCCAGTAGTTTCCTCCAAGTGTACAATGAACCATCGACAGACTGTTTCCAAGTTCGTGAGACTTGCGCTGCGACACATAGTGATCTTACATCCAGATACTGGAGAATATTTGCCACCAATTCTTGTGGCAGCAGCGCAATAAAATCGCATCGAAGTGCTGGAATAACCGTAGACGCGATCACTGACAGAGTTTTCTTGGAACACCGTCGTAGAAATTGATACATGACATAGTCCTGGACATTGTCTGGTAACGCGTCAAAATTGTCAAGCATTGCAGGAATCTGCATCATTACAGCGTGACTGTTGAGAACGGCATCTGGAACTGAAGCCTGCTCGTCTTCTTGTGACGAGAAATAGTCCTGCGCCTGTGACTTGCGATGTGATCCATTGACAGGGGACAGTGATGGAGAAGGAAGAGAGAGAGGATCAACTGGATTAGCAGCCTGTGCCGCCTGCACGTCGATGGACAAAGCAGAAGAACTATCGGTCCTCTCATCAGTCGCAATATCGGACTCTGCCGTGAGAATAGCACCTCGAGGCGCAGCTGACAGTGGCGTCGCTAGCCCGAGGCCAAAGGACGGCGTATTTTGAGTCGAGTCGTTCGACATAGCAGACTCAACTGCCAGAGCATCCTGCTCTCGAGGAGAATTCTCATGGCCGGGAGTGGATATATCAAGATTGTCTTTGCTCGTCATTCGTCTTTTGTGGGCTCTAGAAACAGCATTGTCGATGTCACCTGGCGCCGATGTGATTGCGGACAGCTCGGAGCCGCTTGGAGAAGCTAGTCTCTTTCGAGAGGCTGTTTCATCGACCTTGATAGCTGTTACTCCATCAGACGAAGATGTTGTTGTAGTAGTTGTAGTTGTAATTGTTCGTGGCGCGGCTCGCTGGTCCCTTCGTTCAATATTGTAACCTTCGAGAAGCATATGCTGCAACTACCAATATGTCAACATTTCTCATACTTATATTTCAGATAGCATTCAACTCACTTCGACGAGAGGTTCAGCCGAGTTGGTGCTCTCGCTGAAATGGGATACACGCCCACCCAATTCAAACGAAAAGCTTCTTAATGCTGCAGGCGTCGGTTGATCAGCCAGCGGATACACTAGGGGATCTAGAACTTCGCCGTGGAACAGGTTCAAGTCAGGTCGTACTTCGCTCAACAACTTCCTTCGCCGCGGCGGATTCAGCACAAGAGGTGGAAAGTTAGTGGTAGTAGTTGTGGTCGTGGTTGTCGAGACGACTGTTGTCTTCGTGGTCGGTGCCAGAGAGTACGACCCGATGCTCACGGGCTGTCGTCCGCTTATTCTCTGTGCAGCGCCCGGAGTGTCGACAGCGCCTTCTATCGCAGACGGAGATGGCATCGTGGAGAGAGGACGACAAGGTGAACGCGGACCTGGACGCGGACCTGGACGTGGACGAAGAGATCGGCCAGTGTTTTGCTTGCGATTAGTGTAGTGGGTCTATAGTAAACAAGTACGTCCGTGAAGCTGTTTTACCGGCGACAAGTGCAAACAGGGGGCCGAAGCTAAACTAAACCAACTGGCTGACCTGTTGCCGTGGAGCGGACGGCGGGAGCTGTGAATGTTAACTATCTGGACTTCCGTTCCCAGAAGAAACAAACCTTGCCTGCGACAGTTGTAAATGTTGCCCTAACCCCTAAAAGTGCCAAGAGATCTGCTCTTTATGGCTTAATACAAAAAATATAACGTCAAGAAAGCTGGGCGAATCTTAATTATAGGTTACGAAGCCGCAAAATATACCATCGGACCTACGCGTACATGCATAATATTCTCTGCGATAGTGGATACTCTGCTGCAGTTAAGGAATAATGTCGGCCAAAGTATATCGAAATCTTCTTCAAGAGCTGTTGGAATGGATGTCGTCGGCGCGGTCTCAGCAGCCGCCGGCAATCAGCCAGCTCTTACAACAGACACTTGACATGTCCGCGCCGCCGCCTGCAGCACCAGCACACAAGACCGAATCGGGAAGCACGAGCGATAGTACGTTGGATCAGTTGCACCAGAAACTGAATGATGTTATGCGGGAACAGTTTAGAAGCGTTGCGGAAGAACATCAGACTAAGGAGGCGGAGATGAAGACACGAGATGCTGTGGAGATCTTGACATATTTGCGAAGTCAACGCACATATAAGGTAGGTTATTGCCAACTCGTGGAGGCCAACGCTTATGGAATTATAGACTCTGCTAGACAAGTATAATCCGACGGCAACACTAGAGGATCATGAGAGAATCCGCCTCACTGCTCATCGTGTTGGTTTAGAGCTTCCGAAGGAAATTCAAGAGCGATGGCAGACCGAGAAAGAAGAGTCCACAGAGACCAGCAGTGAGAGACCCCAAGGCGAACGAAAGACCGACAGTGACAAGGAGAGCGAATGAGTAGTTAGGATGGGTTTGTATATAGATGATTGGGAACCGGTACCGATATAAATAACGGTGGACATTTGGCTTGAGCAATTATAGCCTAGACTCAATTCTCCGGATGTGATACTCTAAGACTTGATCTGCATTACTAGTATTATGCTACAACAAGAGAAAACCAAAAAGAAAGAAAATAACACTTCCAACGACTCCCACCACGTTTTGCACCTAGAATATGATATCGTCGTCCTTATCCGCCGTCAAGTCCTCAGGAGCCGATTCTGTAAGTGCGCTGGGTCCGTGTAAATGTTCGGCATCCAGAGCTTGTTTCGCGGCAAGCTCGGCAGCAAGTTCGGCCATCTGGGCGGCCGCATCACGTTGCTTCTTGTCCTGGACCTTCTTGAGACGGTAGAATTCTTCTCTTTCCAACTCGTCGAGCTCGTTGTTAATGTCTATATATATCAGCATCACAAATACAGAGCATCTTGACAAAAACGAATAATCGCACATTTGATGGTATTCTCAGTACGCGGGATAATAACGTGCTCAATAGCGTTGACTCGACGGTTGGTGACCTTAATTACCTCGTCTAGTATAACGAACGCAGTCTGCAGCGATGCAAGTTCGATTAAAGTCTCGACGGCCTTTGAATAAACCTCCTTTGCCTTCTGAACTTGCTGGCCACCTCGTCCGAGACCGGTCAACTTGAAATCTATGGTTTTGTTAATCCCAGTTCTCCGTCATCTTACGCTGCCCGAAATACCATTGTTCTCCTCGATGTAGAAGGCCTCGAATTGCGGAAGATAAACACCAGAAACGTTCTCCTGCTTCGCCCTAATACGGAAACGAGCGTTTTTGACGGATTCCTGGACTTGGTAGCCAATACTATCACCAGTAGCATAGGTAACTTCGGCGAGCGAGAACGCAGCGACCTGCATAACACGACCCATTTTCCGCTTAGCCTATAATTGCCCATGATATTAGCATTGTTCTCATTTGCCATCTTGTACTGATCATGCATGCAGACAGGCGGCGTGTGTCTCGAAGTAGCAAGACCATTACCGAAGTGGTCACGGTCCTAACGAATACAAAAAAACGCACCTCATCGATTCTTCGAGTAATGTCACGGAAACGACCGGTCAATGCCTCAGACTTACGCTTCAACAAACTGTGACCGGTGGTAGCACCCTTGAGCTTACCCTTCATAAGGGTGAGCGTCATTCGGGTTGGGAAAACCGCCTCTCTATTACGACGTCGTTAGAACCCTGCGCTGCAGTCGATAACCTCTCAATTAACTCCAGACTAAATGCAAATACCTGTTTGCTGCTCCAGACATGAGGGACGCGGAAATTCAATGCAGAAATGTTCTTGAATAGACTGTAGACAGCCACTTTGATGCTACTGTAGGGCATTACGAGCACAACGGTACCTCACAGATAAAACGATAGGTTCGGCACCAAGGCAGCGTTACGCTTATGCCGTAATTGCGCAACTTGCAAGTGTATTAATCTGAAGCTCATTATTATTATTGTTCGAAACTAATCTTAAACTAATGCTAATGGATATACTAAGGCTAAAGTTCAGCAGATTAAGATTTGATGTAGATTACTAATGGAGCATATTTATCGGGGTAAGGTATGTATACATAACTGGCTTGACCCCTCGACGGGCACGGCGAACTTTGAAAAAGTATATACTCTAAAAATCAATACTATTAACCATAACTAATATTTCATTTGTACACCAAATCCAGTCTCACAGGCGGCAGTTCCACATTCTTCGTGCCAGCATGATAGAAAACCTGGCCACTGTTCTCCACAATATGTCCCTTATGTCCCCAATACAGATTCGAGCTCCAATCCCACTCGTCGACGATATCCACCAACGTCTGTAGATGTCCATATGTGGCTGGCAATTTACCCTTTGGTCGTCTAAGACTGAGATATGTTGTCATGATTGTCAGGATGAGCCAGAACGACGTCAGGTAGAGGAGCTGAGGTGAATTCATGCGGAGAGTAGTATAGTCGAAATAGACTGCGAGACCGTAGATCCAGTGCAGAGATATTTTGAGCACGAGGAGCACAAAGCAGCCGAGGTTGGTCAATGGAGCTAGCAGTGAGTTGCAGTTCTGAGTGCATCCGTCCTCAGTTGTCGCTTTCCTCCATGTCTCTTCGTCACGGCAAAGAAGAACCTGGGATTCGGCAAAATGTGTCCCCATAGTAATGAACAGTTGTACACAGGCAGCGAGCATTATCGAGATTAGTACGGACGAGTTCTTGGTCTCTAAAGTCGCCATTGGTGGAATTGATGGATCTGTCGAATTGAACGATTTTATTGTAAGACTAAGCGTATTTTCGTTCGGAAAGAAGCTCCAGTTATGAGATTTCGATGTACCATTATTCTCATTCTTCTTTATCACGACGGTAATAGTGATAAACCACGCCAACAGTCCAACAAATATGATATACGAAATAAATACGGAGCACACAGCTTGCGCACGGGTGAAGATAGCTGATATTTGTCGCCATTTCGGTGTCATTGGAAGTTCGCCAGTTGGATTCCGTTTCGATTCATAAACAGATGCCATGCAGCGACCATACCTGTTCTGCAGTAATGTGCGGTCCATGTCATATTTGTCTCTGGTTGACGCAATAAATGCTGCTACTAATGGCGAGGAATTCCAGGACGGTATGCGGGTGACGGCGAGACACCAGGTACAAATACAACACTGCACAAGAATTGCAATTCCCAGAATTATGGGAGCAGCTTTGGTGAATTCTGGATATGTATTTGTGGCAGTGCTCCGATAAATAACCAACATCGGTGTCGTCGCGTACGAAATTGCCAGGGCGATCATATATACCGCATTAGACAACCAGCCGTTCGGCCTTGACCGTCTCGAACGCGAAATAAGTCGCAGATTTGAGTTAAATGTCAGATTTTCTTCCCTAAATAATGTCCATTTCAAACATGTACTGTGAATGAATCCAAGTGCTTCGGTGAAGACGGCCACCAGGACGGTAAATAGCAACGATACTACATCCCGCGCCTTCTCGTCGAAACTCAAGGTTTGGCCCACTTGACTTTGAACTTTAGTTATGACAAGTTTCACTGGCTCGTTGATTTTGTCGGACAAGGCGCCGATGAAAAAGAGCGTCGCTCCAAATGAAATGCTGCCGAGCAACATGATATAGGCGACCACCATTGTAAATCGCGAACGAGGACATTGAGTTGACGAAATTGGAACTTTCTCAACATGTCCTATGTCACCACCAGTGGAATCATGTAACTGCTCGTAGTCACCTCGCCGTTTTGTAGATGACGACGACTGTTCTTGGGGTAGCGGCTGATGGGACGCTGACGGTGGAGGCGACGACGGGGCTTCAGCCTCGTGTTGGTCGAGAACGGGATCATAGGTCGACGACATTGCACCTATATCGGAAATTGGCCAGATTTAATGAAGAGAGATATCGAATTTCATATTGGATTCAAACAGCTATTGCAATGCAGAAGCAGAATCTGAAGGAACTGGTGAGACGTGTCAAGCGGGATGGCCGCACCAGGATGGCCGCACCATGGCCGCGCTGCAGCACCGTTGCATCACTAGGCTTGGTACGGTGCAAGGTACAACCTTTTCTGGAGACAAATTCAGTATATTCTCCGTATAGAAACACAAAACTTGAGTCAAAACATTGGGCACTCATACAAAATAAACAGGAATTTCACGACACTATTCATTGAAACGAAAATGGAGGTAGTAACGTTGTAATAAGCAGCTGGAGATGGTACCACTTTGGTAGTCGGGGTTCCTGTCGGCTGATCTACCACAGGAACAGAACACCCCTTACCCGATGCCTTGGCTGCAGAGTCAGTTTGCGCTACGTACCAACTCTTTCCTATAATATTTCCTGCAAAAGCTACGACATATAGCTGTAAATCGACGAGATATTTGGCGCCCAAATATCATATCAAATAGTTACATAAACACTCGCAAGGATAACGCATACTGACATTATTGATCTATTTATTTAATGTCACCTATATTAATTACATATTACCACAAGTTAAACACATAGAAATATCTCAAATCCCGCACATGTATAACACCCTCCATATAAGTCATCCATGACCGATTTATTTCTGGAATCGCTGATCGATCTGATCGGCAATAGCAGTAGCAATTTTATCGTCGCGGGACTCATTGGCAGCAATGCCGGTCTGCTTCTCGACAAAGTCAATGCCCTGCTTGACGTAGCCCTTGGTGGCGCTGGCAGCCTGCTGGACTCCCTGGGCAGCAGATACGGCGCCAGTCTGGGCTGTTGTGGAAGAGGAATTGAGGCCGGCCACGGTGGATTCAGACGACGAGGCGAGAGCCGACCGGACTGTGGAGGCGAAGCCGCCTAAGGCGGAGGCAGACTGGGAGGCTTCAGAGTCCTGCTTCTGGGAGGCGTCGGAGATAATGGATTTGAGGAAAGACATAGCTGATGATCGTCGAACGTGTGGGTAGCGAGAGGAGTTATGTGGCGCTGTGGTGGAGGACGTGGGCGATAATTCGCCCGGGAATTGGTTGGAATTTATGTACGGGATAGGAACATGAGCCTGGAGCAGAGTACGAATTTGACTGTACACGGGACAGATAGAGAACTTCCCTCAACATACAATTGACAGCGCGAATTGACAGCTCTTCTTTCTGCAGCTGTTCTTTGCTCATCTTCTACTATATAGGCAGGCTTCCGCGGAACCGAACCAGCATGGCGCAACCGCGTATCCTGATTCGGCCAACTCCCGGTGCCTTGTTGCTACGCCAGATCAGGCGCTAGCGAGAGGCTGGACCGGTGGTGCCGCGAATAATCTGGTTAGTCAACCGCAATTCCAGTCTCTTTGCACCTATCTACAAAGGCTACAAACAAATATGATCCCATTATTAGATGAATTTTTCACAAAGTTTAGTGATTTTCTTCAGGTAGTTAGAAGCGATAGAAAGGGATGATAGACTTTCAGCACCGTTCGAGAAGCCTTGGCGGCGGCGATTCCCTGTGGAAGACGTCGAAGTGAGCGCATCGGATTTCGGTGAAGAATTCCTTGACATCTTCCGGAGGTTGCAGGTTCGAGTCCTGTCAACATCGTATTTTTTCACATTTGCTGTAACTGGAGGCATATTCACGCTAGCAATATTCTTTTTGTCAGTCAGTGTAGGATATTGAGAAGTTGCAATGAATTGGTTGAATTGGTTATCTTGTTCTTACTGCGTACTGACACACCGCCGATTGCGCTTATTATTTTCTGCAGTTTACGGCGGTCAAGGCGATTCGAGTACGAACAAGGAAACAAACGATTAACATTGCTCGACGAGGTCATCTGGAAATATCCGGAGGTAATGAATTCCTTACAGAGCTTGGACAACTTCACTCGACAACACGGCTCGCAGTAGCGTCTTATTAGCTTACTTAGTTAGTAATTTCTGAAAAGTCCCTGATCCCTGGAATGTGTTTGCAAAATTTATTGTCTGGTCCTTCAACTATTGCACAAATAACCGCTACAGGCACTACTCAATTTTCTCGCATCACATAGGACAATCGGACAATCCATCACTTATGTTTTGTGTCCGCCGAATTGCTTATCGATCTGACCAGAGATGGCACTAGTAATCTTCTCATCAGCATTCTTCTCAGCTTGAGACTCGCGCTTCTGGTCCAATCCGACTTTTCCCTCGATGAGATCAATTCCCTGGCGGACATGCTTAGACGATCCTCTCTGAGTCGACGAATCTTGGGTCTGCGACTGTCCCGTCTGCGAAGCTCCTTGCTGCTGATTGCTGCCAGCGGCTTTCTTGACGAATTCGGCCATCGTGTCTTGCCTGGATGTAGATCTTGCGAGTAATGGTGCCGTAAGTTCTATGGTGCAGTCTAACTGCTGTGGGCTGTGATTGTCTTTCGAAAGAGGAGTGCGTGGAGAGGAACGGAACGATATTCGGGATGTCGTCTGATATTTAAGTCCACGTTCTGCTTTGTCCTCTTCCTGCACTCGCCTCATGTCTATCGATCACGACCTCCCGATGATGTGTCTAGATAATTCGCTCTAACTTAAATTAAGGAGCAAATAATTCTATTTTGCTCTGCAATCGAATCACGTGCATTTCTGGCATGCCGACCTAGCTTGTATCGCGTGCAGAATCAAAACTGGGTCCACAGGAAACGATCTGCGTCTTCGCGAGGACAGGCCTCCCTGCGGTTTACGAATTAATGAAACTCAAGTAAAGCTTCAATTGTGTGATTACTCCGTCATTCACCATTTGTGATACGAAGATTTCGAGCCAGATTGTGTGATTGCCTGGATCGCTCGCCATGATCTTTTCATCCTCCAATATTCCCCGCAAACCCGCTCACCGCACTTTATATGCTCGCTTCCGATGCTGACATCGCGACAAGAACAGATGACCGTGGTTTGAAGCCTCACTGCCAGTGGTTCATTGGGTTAGGGCTACTTCGGGTTCGGGTTCTGCATTGCATCATTACAAAGCACGAATACTTTTTAGCACTGTTAGCAGATACCATATCATCGTCACTCCAGACCAGACTCTCGTCATCAACTACTTCCATGGGCATTGTGTTTGTATTCCCGCTAGACCTCCGAAGAATCCTTGAAACTAGAGAGCTAGTTCAGAAGCCTCATAAGAAGCTCGTCAGTTCCTTGTCAATTACGGGAGACCTCACAAGAGGATGTGGACCGCTCAAGCTCTTGACTAAACAATGGGTCCAAATTGTAGTAAGGGGCTGCCTTCTGAAGCAGAAGCCTTGTCAAGAGACTTAACTATAGTGGATCGACTCGAGCTGTGCCAGCCTATTGCTGCTGCTCTTCCATGGATTGCATTAGAAGAAGAAGGGATTTGCAACACGACAGTCTTTTGCTGCTTGATACTTCTGACCGCAATATGTACATTTTAGATCATTTCCTCCAAGCTGTGCGTCTTGTTCTTGGATTTCTTCTTCCCGCATTTGCCGACCGTCAGGCGAAGCCGGCTGTGAAGAAGAGTTTGCGATATCGACACCATTCCACAGAAACTTGTTGAATAGAGAACTTTGAATAGAGAACGGTTTCTAAAAAGTGGCGACATCAAATTTGTCTCGACAACAAAAAAGGAACCTTCGCTGTAAAATGGCCTTAATGACTGGATAAACGCCTCTATAAACATTGGCTCATCAATGTCTACGCCAGGAATACTGATTTAATCTAGAGGTGTGTCATGTGACTGAAACCACATCTTTGTCGAAATACTGATACATCAACTGCGGCTCAGACGCAGTCCCAATAAGAGAAAACTGTCGTTCAAGTGCTGCACTGACCTCTCTAGAGTTAAATAGTGCATGTAAGTTGGTAAGAGCTTCCATGTTGATCAACAGCGCTGAAAGTGCGTGAGACACATCTCCGGCGACAGTCCGTCAAAAGCGGAGCATGGTGTAAGCTGTCGGCAAATTGAGGCGCAAGAACGTGAAGAATATCTTGCTTCCAAGGCAATGATTATATTATCAGCGTGTCAACACGGCTCATACCAGACCTGGCATCCATCGATATGGAATTGACCAAACTCGTTACAGAAAACTGCTGCTGCCATGCTGCTTTCGGGCCCACTCTGATAAAAAGTTATTTTGTAATAGTGCCGTACAGAGTGGAGCATTGGAAAAGAGCTACAGAATTTCTTGTAACTACAGGGTAAAATTAGCCGTAAGATCCTAGCCCTCTTAATGAGTGTCCAGTCAGCTAGAATTTATCATGTTCACGTAATGGGTACAATTGAGCCCTAACCACACATTTTCGACGCGTTCAAGTGACGCGTCGAAAGCACTTCCGGCTCTTGCACGCAACCGTCCTGCATCCTCGCTCTGCATCACTTCACCTGCGCATCGCAATACCATTCAGATTCGCAATGGCGCCGAATCCAGAGCTCACCTTTTCAGATCGAAACGATGAAATTGGATTCGTCAACTTTTTCAACTCCCTTGATACCCCGCTCTCTCCTCAAGACTTGACAATCCTGCGCGTCTTCCATCGCGGTGACTACTACACCTGCCACGGTCCCGAAGCGTTATACGTCGCGGACAATGTCTATCGCACGCGTACGGTACTCAAATACCTTGGAACGAGCAACTCCGAGAAGTTGCCCAGCTGCACGCTCTCATCTCTTGTCTTCGCCAATTTCCTCCGCGAAGCCCTCTTCAACCGCGGCCTGAAAGTCGACATCTATGCAAGCTCCGGTCGCAACAACTGGACTCTGGCAAAGCAGGCTTCGCCCGGAAATTTACAAGCTGTCGAGGATCTCATCACGAGTCCCGAGACAAGTCCGATTGTAATGGCGGTCCGCGTTAGTTCCAAGGCCGAACAGAAAGTCGTCGGCGTGTGTTTCGCCGACGCGTCGGCCAGGGAATTGGGCGTCTCGGAGTTTGTCGATAATGAGCTTTTTTCGAATTTTGAGTCGCTCGTTATTCAGCTTGGCGTAAAGGAATGCTTGTTGCACCAGAACGAGGGTGAAAAGGATCTCGATCTGAAAAAAATCCGCGGTATTGCTGATCGATGCGGAATAGTCATTACGGACAGGAAATCCTCGGATTTCGCGAGCAGGGATATTGAACAGGATTTGTCCAGGCTATTGTCAGTAGAAATTTCCGCGTCGATGTTGCCTCAGACCGGTTTCAAGACCGCAATGGGGGCCGCGGCTTGCTTGATAAAGTATCTCGGATTAATGGGTGACTCGACGAACTTTGGACAGTACCAACTTTACCAGCATGATCTTTCACAGTACATGAAACTCGACTCCTCCGCCGTCCGAGCACTCAATTTGATGCCTGGACCGCGCGATGGTGCCAAGAATATGAGCGTTTTCGGTTTGTTGAATCGGTGCAAGACCAGCGCAGGAACGCGACTTCTTGCGCAGTGGTTAAAGCAACCATTGATGGACGTGGATGAAGTAGTGGAACGACACGCGCTGGTCGAGGCCTTTGTTGATGACATCGCACTGCGGCAGGCAATGCAGGAGGACCACTTGCGTGCGATTCCCGATTTGCACAGATTGTCGAAGAAATTCCAGCGCGGTGTGGCCGGCTTGGAGGATGTCGTTAGAGTTTACCAGACTATTATTCGCCTCCCAGATTTGATCGCAACGTTCGAAGCTGTCGCCGAAGAAGAACGGTTGAAAATCTTGGACAAGGTGTACACCTCGAAGCTTACAGACTACAGTAATGGGTTGCAGAAATTGGTGGAACTTGTCGAGACAACCGTTGATCTCGATGCGCTGGAGAATCATGAATTCACTATCAAGCCTGAATTTGACAATGCACTTCAGGAGGTACATAACAAGCTCGAACAGCTACGTACTGATATTCAAGAGGAACAAATTCGTGTAGGGGATGATTTGAATATGGAACCAGAGAAAAAACTAAAGTTGGAGCAACACACCGGCTACGGGTGGTGCCTCAGGTTGACCCGAGTTGTGGGTTTCATCTTCTTATCTTTGTGAAATGTGTTACTAATGTAGTTAGGACGCGTCATGTCTACGCGGTCGTCACGGATATACTGAGCTCGGGACGCTAAAAGCCGGCATTTACTTCACCACTCCAAAGCTTCGGGATCTCAGCAACGAGTTTACTGATCTATCCTCTTCATATCACAAGATGCAAAGTGGGCTTGTCCGTGAGGTCGTTATTGTAGCTGCCACTTACTGTAATCTTCTCGAGAAGTTAGCCGTCATCCTCGCTCATCTGGACGTTATTGTCAGCTTTGCTCATGTGTCTAGCACAGCTCCGACCCCTTATGTGCGTCCACAAATGCATCCGCGTGGTAAAGGCAATACAATTCTAAAAGCTGCGCGTCACCCATGCATGGAGGCACAAGATGACATGACCTTTATTCCCAACGACGTCTCACTTGTTCGCGGGGCATCCGAATTTGTTATCATAACCGGTCCTAACATGGGCGGTAAATCGACATACATCCGTCAAATTGGCGTCATTGCACTTCTCGCACAAGCAGGCTGCTTCGTCCCATGCGACGAAGCCGAACTATGCATATTCGATTGCATCCTCGCGCGAGTTGGTGCCGGCGATTCCCAACTCAAAGGAGTTTCAACGTTCATGGCCGAAATGCTCGAAACCGCATCAATTCTCAAATCTGCAAGTTCGGAGAGCTTGATTATTATCGACGAGCTGGGTCGTGGCACATCTACATATGACGGGTTTGGTCTCGCGTGGGCGATCTCGCAACATATTGTCAAGGAGATTAAATGCTTTGGGCTTTTTGCGACGCATTTTCATGAACTTACGGGACTTTCTGAACGGTATCCTCAGGTCCAAAATTTGCATGTTGTTGCGCATGTGGAAACTGTACGAGCTGCGCATGAGGCTCATCAGCATAGACGAGAACTTAATGGGAAAGAAATCACGTTGTTGTATAAAGTTGAAGAAGGTGTAAGTGATCAGTCGTTCGGCATTCATGTTGCCGAGCTAGTCAGATTCCCTGAGAAGGTTGTCAATATGGCTAAGCGCAAAGCTAGCGAGTTGGAGGATATGGCGGGTAAAGAGGGACAAGAAAACCTGGGACCTGTCACGAAATGCAGCAAGATTGAAATTTCTCAGGGCTCTGAGATTTTGCGATCTGTGCTGAAAGAATGGAGGGCGCGCTTGAAGGAGTTAGAGACAACCGATAAGGACGAAATGATCCGGCAGTTTAACGACCTGGTGTCGTCGGATGAGTGGAGCGACAAGTTGAAAAGCAGTCCGTTTATTCAGGAGGTTTTGGCCTTGTAGATCTTATACTGTGATTTGTATATTAGCGTGTTGTTCTGTACGATATATTTAGACTGTGTTAAATAAATTTGCAGGTATTGATTATGACCTACAGAGCTGGAATTTGAGCTGTTGCAATCGCCCGAGCCGTGTTTTGGCGTGTACGCGTAGAGTGGCTCGTGTTTCAGCAAACTCAGCTAAACCATATATCTCGAGTCCGCAACTCACGTATATCCTATGATAGATGCAAAACCATCATCGTTTATCTCCGAGCATGTTGTCCTTGATGCATCACAAAATATAATTCTCAAGGTCGGCGACCACTCAATCGTCAACCCTCGAGTGCGAATTAGCACGCAACCACCGCGCAGCAATGACAGCGAGAAACCGTCATTGGTAGAAATCGGCGACTATACTATCATTTCGGACAGCTGCAGTTTCGAAGTAACACCGATCTCGCCAGTGGTTATCGGCAATTACACGTATATTGATCCTGGTGCGCTACTTGAAGCTGGAGTTACGGTTGGGGATTTCTGTGTGCTCGGAGCCGGATGTGTTATAGGTCGCAAGTCGCGAATTGGCAACAATTGCAGGATCGCTCCCGCAGCGAAGATCGGTATTAATACTATTATCCCGCCTAAATCAGTAGCTGTGGGAGACGCAGGGGAAATTAAGGATGCGGGAGAAGATATGAGTGATGAGCAGCAGAAACGCGAAATGAAGATGCACGTAGACTTTCTAATGAGAGTCATGTCATTATACAACAAGCCCCGCCAAGATCGGAAATGATGCTTAAGAAATATTAACTATGTATTGAGAGTTATGTAAATGCAGTACTACACTAGAAATACAGAAAATCGCTAATATTACAAAGAAAATCATACAAAGTAGACATCCAGCTACTTCCTTTTTCTTCCGGCGCCGCCCCTCTTTTTGCCGCCTCTTGCGCCTCCGTCATTAATTGATCCCTTTCCCTTTTTATCCGGCGTCCGAGGACTCGGCTGTCTTCCTAGCTCGCTGGCACGACGCTTAAGGTTCACTTTTTTACCGCTACCGTTGGACTGCGTCTGAGACGGCCCTGGTTGTGAAGTGACAACTTTTTGTTTCTTAGCCACAATAGCCGCAGGTGCAGGTGCAGCCACACGAGGTCTCCAGGAGAACTTGACCTGGGGTGGATTCTTCGATCGCAACGCCGGCAACTTCAGCATCTCCCGCGTCACCTCCAATACGTTATTGCACTGCCATCTTGTCTTCTCTAGCTTGATCGCTTCCTCAGACTCAGGCTTAGATTGTGAAAGTTGTCTCCGTAAGCTTGGTAAGGCCAGCTGAGCCTCAAAACATATTGCGCGTAAAGCTGGCGTCAAATCCGGAGAAGAATCTGTCGAAATGGGATATGAAGGAGCGCGCCGGATGGCGATGTAAATTGCCATAATAGCCGGTTCCAATACCGCCCAGTTGCACTCGAATGTCTCTGGATTTGTCGCTGATTTCTTTTTGTTCTCAAGGTCGCGGGCGAGTGTAATTATAAGGTCTTTGAGTTTGGGAATGAAAATGCCGATCTCGGTACTGACAGGAACTGATGCACAACCTTCGACGCTGAGACGCAGGATATGGATTTGCCCCTTGGAATCTGAGATGTTTCTATTTAAAATTGCTGGAACACCAGTCGTGGCAAGGTACTTGATGAGAGAATTGGACGAGGCATGCCGCTAAAGCAAGTTAGATTAGCAGATGCTGACGCCAAATCATATTTCACTTACACTTAAAATATTGACAACCCATTTTGGTAAAAACGCAATGTATTCCTGCGAATTCTCGTTTAAGTCGACTAGCAGACTGGCGTCCGGAGCTTTCGCAACTAGAGCATCCAACAGGTCGTTCAGCAACTGCTTGCTGACCTCATCGTCGCCTCCTTTCATTGACTTCAGTGCGAGTAGTGTTGGCAAAATACGTCCAAGAGGCTTTGTTTCGCTAATATTCTTCACCGCCGTAATTCCACCAGCCGCAAACTCTGGTGCTGAGCCAAGAATCACCTTTCCAGTAGAGGTGATCCACGATATAGCGACCTCTTGCAGTACAGGTTCACTGGTTGATGACGCCAGTCCCCACAGTTGGCGAGACGCGACGGCTGGTAGCTGAGAGGCAGCTTTTTCTAGACTACTTCTGACTATCTGTAGCTCGACGGGAACTTGTGATTGGAGCAGTTGTATTAGAATGTCAATAATCAATTCTTTGTCGCTGTCAGACTGGCTGCGCACTGCGATGTCAGGAAGACGTTTTATCGTCCCCATCCGAAGCTTAATGATATTGTCAGAGACTTGGAAAGCAGACTATGTTAAGAGAACAAGTACCTTAGTGTCTTCATCCTCGCAGAAATCAATCATACTCTCCACCGCCCGTGAAGATAAATCATGTCGGTCAGCAAACGTTCCGAATAAATCAGGAATAAAAGAATTCGCAAGAGTGCGAGCCTTTTTGTCTGCATTCGGAGCCGAAAATTTCAATATTCGAGAATACGCAGCTGCAGCCTAAATTACCATGTTAGTCCCTCTAGCTGTTCTAACTGTAAAACGTAAGATGGCGATAACATCGAATCGTACATCATCTGCGGTACCGCCGGTTAAACCTCGGGCAACCTCATAATAGTAGTAGATCAGCTGCACATCGTCGCCTTCTGGAGCGGCCAAACCGTTTCCTGCATCGGTCGACATATTATCTCGGTTGATTGGCGTAGAGCGTATTTACGGCCTTGCTAATCTTGGAAAGAGAGACCAGATGTGAACGTGTTTGACGGGACGCACGCGATCTAATGGTTCAAGTGAACTATCGCTTCTCCGGATCAGACAAAACTATTTCAGCAATGAACCTTCCCGTACGTCAGTGGAACTGCACCAAATTTCACTAGAACGAGTAAGAGTTGGCTGCGACGGGGGGCGTCGTTAGATATTTTGACGACAGAAAGCAAGCAATATTAATAAACTTTCGAGAGTGGGGACATGACCGTGGCACCATAGCATCACCCTCAACGGCACGTGATACCAGGTTTCATAGTAGCCCCTGTCGGGTCCGTATAAGTAACGCTTGCCGTCAGGATAACAGATGGTAGCGACTGGTTAGCACTATAGATTATGTATTCAATGCAATTAATTACGCAGAAAACAAATGCGGAACATAATAAATAAGCCAACCGAAAAGATGTAATATATACAAAGAAATGGAATATGGAACCATGCAAACAACGCCGCCCAAACGATTAGATAGCCAATTTTATACCCAAAGTCTATAAACAAATGAAAATGATGTAATATAAGATACACTAAGCGACAACTCCGGTAGTCCGCTGTGGTCTCAACAACTTTGCGATTAAGCCAGATGCTTTGCCCTTCATTATCCGCTTCAATTGTGGCTGCTGATGCGGTATGACGGTTTGGGAAGCTAGGTCATCGACAGTGCACATGTAGAGTTCCTCTTCGTCAAGGTCTTCGGGCGATGGAAGGCACATGAGTGATGATGCCGGGATCGAGAGGGATGATGCAATTGATGATGAAGACGATGAGTTCGAGAGCGTAGGCATGCGAGAGTGCGGCGGAAGGTACATTGGTGAGAGTGGCGGCGTAGCATAGTATGACTGCGAGAGAGGGGAATGCGCAGGCTGCGGCAGGAACTGATGACCATGATGGGGCAGGTTGTGATAGAGGTGTTCGCGCTGCTTCTGCTCCTCGTGCTGCTTACGGGCGTAGTACTCCCGTTCGCGCATGGCCTGCTCGCGTCGGCGGACTTCAGTCTTGATGGGGCCGATGAAGGGCGCAAGGTGGACGAGGAGGTCGTCATTGGTAATGCGCAGATCCCAGTCGAGAAGATAGAGCAACTGCTTCTCCATAAGATTGACTTCTTCCAGGGCGAAGAGGCCAGTCGTGTACCTTGCCCAGTGCTTGTTCTTTGGCGAGGAGTCGTTGAGGTTTTTGGCAGCCAGGACGAGAGCGGCAAGGAAGACTCTGTGGCAGGTACAGGCGAGGCCGCGGGCCATAGAAGGCAGACGAGCGCGAAGCCGCGAGAGGTAAACGAGGGTGGACATGAGAGTGGGAGTCTGGACGTTAGACCGCGTGACGAGCGTCGCGATAAAGGTCGTAAGAGAAGGCAGACGAGAGGGAGTAGAGCATGGCCCATCCGAGGACGTTGGTGACGCTGGAGGAGAGTAGGGATAGCCAGTCGCGGTAGATGAGTCTGGATCGCAACGGATTACGGTCTGCGTGGTCGACACGAGGTACGCAACCATCTGCGGTGACACGGGGGAGGACACGAAGATGTCGAGCGCGGCACGGTCGATGTCCAGCATGGCGATGAGTGACTTTACTGTGGGTGACTTGTAGGGAGGGGAAAAGAGGACGGCAGTGGCTTAAGTAGCCTGGAGGCATGGAAGCCATGATCAAGGCAGCGATGGACGAATCTAGGGTGAGAAGGAGCGCGACAAAGGGGGGCGACAAGGGGGAGGCAGGAGGAGGCACTGGGCAGGCCCGCAAAAGGCAAGGAGGCAGGCCATCTCGACATTGTGCCCAGCCACAGATCAACCGCAGTGCTGGTCCTGAGCCGCACGCTTTCGGCAGCCTCACTCGCCCACAAATATCGGGCAATTGCGGCTGTGCTCCAGCCACATTTGTCAATTATTTGTCCCAATTAGGCTAGTGTCAAGCAACTCCCTACATTAAGAAATGCAAATGGCAATTAGAGCTATGCCTTATCAGGATTAGCGCCATGTAGTAGACCCGACCCCTGGCTTAATTAGCTAATGAAGTATGGCTGGGATTTACTTAGGCTAGCAATGCTCCAGCCTCCCGGGTTTAGTGTCTCTGCTCATAAGGAGGAGCCCTGCTGCTCAGCAAATCCCAACCATTCCAGCACACAAGACAAGCTTCTTTTTGCGGAGAGTATCTTGCGTCTGGTGTGACGGAACTTAGTGCATGGTACGACGGTCGCAGCACATCGGCTACCTATTGTATTATTCATATCATATGTGGAGTGTGGCTGGCAGTGTGACTGTGTGCAGTAACTTGACTCGCTCTGCGCCAAGCTGTTGAACGCGATCAGCAAGGGTCCCCTACTCACTACTCTCCGTGAAAACTTCTGTCTAGCCTCCACTAACTGCGACCGGCACTCAGTAACTAGTCGTGCCACTATCTACTAAAATTGCTTAGCTTTGTCTTATTACCTAAAGTAATTGTTGCCTCAGATATACAAAATTACGGCGTAAGCAAGCCATATAGCAGAGAACACAAACGCAAGGGTGCTGTACCGCCTATGCCGCCTGTTTCCGACTGACTTGGTGAGTGCCAGGACAAGCAAGCTTCATTCCTTACGTCGTGTTTACGCGTCCGTGTTCTTAGTCCCCATTCCAACGTGCGTGTTCTCCTTTTTTAGCTTCGGCACCTTGCATCTATGGGCAAATATTCATTAATTGACACTATCCCAACTCTGGCAGCCATTAGTTTTTTGCTTTAATTATAGCTCGTTTAGGTAATGTGTAATGTCCTATCTACTGTAGTCAATTACGCCAGAGCAATCTCGTTGCCTACCCTGATGACCCGTATATGGACCATCCGTGATGGCGTATGATCTAGTCTGCAGTTCGTCGCTCATTGGACTGTAACTTTATTCTTGGTCGTATTACTTCATGATGAGATTGTTCCTCGCTCGCTCGACGGGTAGCTGTGGCTTGCGATGACTGGTCAGTTTTGTCCAGTCTCTCTCATGCAAGGTTTTAATCCACGAATGTCTTGTCAATCGGCGTATCATCCGAGCTAACGGCCCAATCGTTTGCACTTCTATGTTTTGCTTTTTTCTTTCACGGAGCCCTGCGCGAATGCAGGGGCCATGTCATAACTTTGCGCCGCACGAACGCCCCTTGCATCGACTTGTCACCAAAGGTTTACGCAGTCAGAGTCGATGACAGGACTTTCTGCAATTGGCTCACTTCACGCACTGGTGCGTCACCAAAGCTGACGGTGACAGTTGATGTGATAGACTGACATGTTTGTACACGGCAGTATGCCCGTCTGCATTGTCGATCTGTCGACTCAACTCTCGCAAGTTATCCGGTCGAGAGCAGACTCCACAGCTAAACCTGCCAACAGCAAATCACCAAGTTTGAGACAATGGCATCTTAGACATCTTGGTTCGTGCAATTTAACTGCAACAAAGGTCGCATCAGATTCTATTGCGCCACTGGAGCCAGCCACAGCAAGTGCGGCTCAATTCCCCTGCACAAAAGTCCCAACGATGTGTGCGTCTGATTCATATGGCATCAATAGACTTTCATGCAAAGAGGTTGCACATGCAGAGGACCCAAATCAACCGACTTCATCAATAATTCCCCATGCTTGATGGCAACCGTCGCTCGAATCCCGGACGATAAGGACGACCAGAATGATCTCAGGCACCTGAATTCCCAGCGTAACGAATACAGACTCTCGTCCAGCTTCGTTTGGCATTCAGAGTAGGAGCCACGTTGACATAATACCCGAGTATGTTCAATCCGAACAGTGTCCAAAATAGTATACATATGAGTACGGAAAAATACATGACGACCAATTTAACACTCGAGGCACGTATCTAGCTGTTTTGAAACTGGTTACAACAGGTCAATTTGTTCGACGTTAGCAGCCTGAATAATGGAAACAGAAGGTCGAAAACTCGAAATATGCTAAGGTTTCTTACAATTCTGAGGTCTCACTCTGCCAAATGAAATCCAACCAAACTCTCACCCATTTCGGATGCGTAACTTCATGTACTCCTAAGCTTTTGCTACCATCTTGAACCCAACGTGCCAGCCGGAGTCAATCAAATGTATTTTCAGCGCTTTTAAACTCGCAAACCTGACTCAGCACTTATTCTTCGTGCTTCTCGACAGAAACCACAGTCAACCATCTTTAGTTGATGCGTCTCGGATTCCTGCAGAAGAACCCGAGTTTCTGCGAATGCAATTTTTTTTTATTAAGCAAAATTGTTTTTGAAGGCAAATGATACATTAATTGGTTTGACTTGTGCTCCTGGCGACGACATCCGCCCCGATATTAAGCTTGTTTCTTTAATAATGGCATTCCTAAATGTCGTTTGGCACTAAACACAGTATAAATATAACTGCCTGAAGAACTATTCAACCTATTTACTACAAACAATAGATGAAGCCAACTAATATCATAAACACTAATACAGAAGCCAGAAGTAAAACCTGACGCAAGAGGAACCAGCGCAACAAATAGGGAATAGGTGCCAGCTACAACACTCAAAACCATCAAAGTGACTCAAAGACAATAAAGCCGCTATACGGCGCCAAACGCACAGTAAGAATTACACTAAAGCAAAGCACTAAACAATATCATAAGAATATGAAGCTCTCCCAATACAAACGTCCTACGCCAACTGTGCTCGAATAGACAGAAAATGTGAACTTAATATGCCGTAACTTAGTAATTCATGCATCACCCCGTCTTGAGTAATTCAACCAAACAAGTATTTATGAAACCAACCGGCAATGTAAACCAACAACAAAACGCATAGCAAAATCGTTCATGCTTCGCCAGCAATTAATCCACTTCCGAGTGGAGTGCTCTTAACATCTGGCCCCTTTCGTGTGGGTGACGGAGGTAGAGTGACTGCCATATCTGGCAAGGAAAGTGTAGAAGAAGTCGTCGAAGCCGAAGATGTCGCGCTGTCTGTCGGTTGTATGAATGACATCCCCAAATCATTCTGCTGTTGCTGCTGTTGCTGCCAATGCAGTTCATCCTGCGCAAAGCGAAACGACAGCCATGGCACTCTCATACAACGCGACACCAGTCGAGCCATCGTCTCCGATATCGGCAGATAGTGCGCACTTCGGCTCGTTCCAGCTAGCGATTTAAGCAGCTTTACCAGCTCTTCATGTTTATAGTGGGAATGACGAAGCTGCGAATGTGCGAGCAAGGGATGTAGTACCCGCAAAAAAGTGTGTCGGAGCGTCTCCGAATCATCGGGAAGATCGTGAAGTTCTCGAATGAAAACATCTGTAAGAACGCGCAAATCATTGGTGTAAAAATATTCAAAGGTAGACTCTGTTGTAAAAAGTTCATACAGCATCTTCAGAATAAGAAGTTGCAGACACGGCTCTCGTTCACGGTTGAGAAGAATGATGATATTCGTACCGAAAGTCTTGTAGGTTGGCCCTTTCCGCGCTAAGATAGACACTACTCGATTTTCTAGCTGCTCATAATTTTTCCCGGAGGACGCAACATGATTTGCTAAAAGCATGTACTGTTCGTTCAGTACGAGGAGAATTCGAATAACGGAATAGCTGTAAGGATCATTGTCGTAGTCCTCATTGTGCTCGACCGCCTGAAACAAATACTCCACGAAATCATCTGAAACAGCCTCCATGTCGGAGTATTGTAACCGCTGAACACGACACATCTCGTAAAGCAATTCCAGAAAGATCTGATGTAATCGCGGGCCATCATCTCGTCGATGCCATAGCACGTCAATAACTAACCGGCAGGCTTGCTCCTCTTCCATCATTTCAAATGTGTCCACATGGGCCCGTCCGTCTAGTAGCAAAATGACTCCTATAATAATCATCATCTGTAACGAACACGTGCCCGTTACAAGTGTCGTAATAAGTTTCCGTCGCACATGGCCTCTGTGTTTCACGAACACGGGACAGTCTATGAACTTATAACAGCACCGCATGAGATCCTCATCTGCAACCAAGTACTCGTCCACATAAAGTGCTGTGAACCGAAGAAACGATTTCACAGCCGACTCAACCAAACTGGACGAGTATATTTGTCCTGATATCATATCATCCAACTCTATGTAAGTCGATTAGTCTCCAGTGAGCACCGCGCATGAATTACCGACAGTCGGCAAGCACGCAATAATAACTCACCGGCCCAGAACTGTTCTTTGTTCTCTAGCTGATAGTCGACGAAATCCATAATGTGCTAAATTCTACCGTACTTTGACACCAAATATGCTGCTATACATGTAATGCAAATTGTAACCCGGAGGTTTGCTCTAAGGATGATTAACGAATATGTGTTGAAAACACGCGCCTCTCGCGAATTCGGTTCGGCTTCGAAGAATCGTATTTTCTATGAGACAATAGCGACTTGCATTTTAGCTCCCAGTGAGCTCTACACCGGTAATGTGCGAGTTCGGCCGGGAGGCTTTATGGCACGAGGGGTGGGGAGGCAAAGAATAGAATTAGCACCGCCCATAATCAACGGCCGTATTGGCAGCAACGCTAAGCGGGTAGATGGAGCCATCCCCCACTGCAATTTTACCCTAACCACTGCAGCGAAACTACTCCGGTCGAGGTCCAAACAGATCGTGTGATCCTATATGTGATCTGCTGAGAGTGCATTCCTACCCTCTGATTGGCCATTGCAGTTATAAGAGATTAGTCCGTCATGTTGCTATAAAGAATATATCGAAATTTATTATAAGTTACTAGTAATATAAATAAAAATTATTTGATGCTTAACCCGAAAACGTTGCCATCAACTGGTCCAAGCTCTGAGTATTCGTCCTGCGTTTTGGCACAATCCCCCGCCTTCTTTTGTCCATTTCCACTTCATTACTGATCTCACCAAGTCGCTTTCCAGAACGTCCTGATCGATCGTCGCATGACAATACATATCCGTTTATAATAAAATCATGGCCATCATTCTCCTTGGCGCCCTCGTTCTCTTCCAAAGTTTTGTACCATCTGGCTGGTGTAGCAATCGAGACATCTAAGATAGTCTTGTGATCTAATTCCGAGATTTGATCATGAACAATTTTCGCAATTTTCATGCATTTCCAATGCAATGCTGCCGGATAATTAACAGGCCACGCGCGCAGAGACATCCATCCCCCACCAGGTCGCCCATCATTTTCGCCAACAAGTTTTCCGCGTACGAGCCGTCCCTTCCTGAAGGACACAGGTATAAGATCTTGGTGGCATTCGACATATCTCAGACGACCTCTCACTCCCATAATCGCATTCATGCCTTCCTGGGTAACTCCTCGAAGTTCGCGGTTGCCATCTCCACAAATAATGACAAGAGCACGAAGCCACTGCCATCGCCCATCAAGCTTCATGGCCGAAGCGTAGGTTTTAAGCATTCGATCGTCCAAAATCGGCGTATCTTTGGCAGTGCCAAATCTCAATTGCCTCGTACGCACTCCAAACTGCAGACCAACTAGAGCTGGAATGTGAAGTAAAGAGAGTAATCCGTCGCTCGTAACTGTGGCAGATGTAACGTCATAGATATCAACATATACAAGCCAATTCAAGCATCCGCCAATGTGATCCGCAAAATCATGAGGAAGTCCGGGACTCAGTTTGAGCCTTCTCACTGCTTGTTGCCCTTTGTTGCGGTTGGCTTGCTTAGAATTGTATTCTGACATCTCGCTTGGAAACCTTTCAACAAAGGTTCTATACACGCGAAGTGAATCTTTTCCCTGTCGAACAATTTCTTCCCAAATCAGTTGCCCAACCGGAAGAAAGTGTACTCGCAGCAAAACATCGGCTGTCAATGACGTGCAATGATCCACTACGATCTGCAAAGTAATTTCTCTAAGGGACCTTAATTTCCCACCGTTATCCGCTTTTGCGGACAGAGACAGCAGCGAATTATATTCGCTTGCGAAATCAAACTTCTCCTGGCAAACGTCCATCCAGTGAAACTTCAGTGGCTTGTAACTCGTATCTACATGTAGCGCATCGCTGCTCCCAGAAAGTCGAATAGCCAGTGGATCCTTCTCTTTGTAGTATTGAGATTTCCAGTAGGGTTTGGCTTTACTGTATCGCTGCTCGTTCGCTTCTCGATGGCTGACAGTTTCAGAGTCACGATAAGATGGAGTCCTGGGCCGTTGACGCCTGACTGTTAAATCTGAAGGTGTAATTGCTTTTGTCGTTCCAAAAACAGAATCGGCCATGGCCGTTGCGACGACGAGATTTCTCGACGTTGGGACTATAATATTTGTCGTAAGGGAATTGCGACGTGTTGTTACCGTTTCCCTATTGTCTGATCCGTGTTTCGAGTCATAGTTGGCATGGAGACCCCGAGGATATCGTACGTTGCCGATTGGAGATTCCACCATCATCCTGCGACGAGCAATTTAGAAAACTAGGCATTACTCGTGCCAACAACTTTTGCCTCACCAGTAAATGCCGAAGCTGGCAATGTTGATTGCGCATGTCGAAGGCTCGATTTTTGGGGAGAATATGAGACCAAGAGCAGCGACGCGACTCGACGCGTCGCACTGTGCTCAGTTTAGCCCTAACCGCTGTCTGCGACGAACAGAACGCAAATGATGCTACATCCTACAGAACAGTGTACTGGTCAATGCCATTCACGCATATATCTTTTTTAATTGAATTACATATTGACATATTGCTTCATAGCGCATCAACGTATATGGGCCCTAAGCATCGAACAGTGGCTGCAGTGCCGATGGTGCTAATTATTTCCCGCACACAACCCAGTCAATGCCGTACAACTGGCATTGGCCAGTAAACCAATTACACATGTGGCAAGTTTCAAATATAAAGCGGCAGCACTAGAAACTTCTTGTTGTTCCGCGGAATTTGTTGTTCGGTTATGGCCGGCTATTGCAGGCTATTGCAGGCTTCAGCCCCTGGCCCGAAAATGACAAACTAAATAGGGTAGTCAGACGAATACATCTTACAAAGACTTCGTACAGTCCTGTGGAACAAATTAAACCCGTAATAGCTTAGAGAATACGATTCAAGTCATTCAGAATGAGTATATGGTGAATTGATAAAATAGGTGGAGAGAAACCAATCGAATATCCGGTAAAAATTTGAATTGTACAACAGCCGATACCGGCCACGAGCCGAACTTGGCTTGTCGGGGGCCACATCGCACCGAAGGCAAATTTTTTCTTTGAGCTACATTGTTCTGGGCTGCAATTCACGGCATACAATATACGCTTTATAGAGTGATTATCTGTACCGATGGCCCCATATTAGCTAAATTAGCCCATCTCCCTCGAAGAGTGAACATTGCAAATTCCCAACGTTGACTTTAGTGACTCATTCGCTCACATTTTAGATATAAAGCATTCTCGACTTTTGGCCTGAATTTCCATTTGTGTGCATTCCTCGCTCAGTCCTTCTGCGGAAGCCGGTCACTCAAAATGCCTATGCTCAAAGATCCTTCAATCAAGTACAGGAAGTTTCCTTCCATGAACTTGCCAAACCGACAATGGCCATCGAAGTCTCTCGACAAGGCGCCGAGATGGTTGGCCACTGATCTCCGCGATGGAAATCAGTCTCTTCCTGGTATGTATCTGCCAACATGCTAATTTGTCAAAATGGTGCCTAATGCTAAGTGGCGTTGTCATCAGATCCAATGTCTGTCGCGGAAAAGGAATTGTACTTCGCCAAGCTTGTTGAGATCGGTTACAAAGAAATCGAGGTGGCCTTCCCTTCAGCCTCTCAGATTGATTTCGACTTCACCCGCAGCGTAGTGGCCAAGGCGCCTGATGACGTGTGGGTCCAGGTTTTGTCGCCGTGCCGTGAAGAATTAATTCGGAGGACTATTGAGTCGCTCAAAGGGGCCAAGAAGGCTATTGTTCACCTATACCTAGCCACGTCCGAGTGTTTCCGGAGGATTGTTTTCGGCATGAGCGAGGACGAGAGTGTGCAACTCGCTGTACGCTGCACCAAGCTTGTGCGGTCTCTTACCAAGGAAGACCCGTCGAATGCCGGAACCGAGTGGCAATACGAGTTCTCACCGGAGACCTTCTCAGACACTTCTCCAGAGTTCGTTGTCAGAATTTGCGAGGCTGTCAAGAACGCCTGGGGACCCAGCGAGGACAACAAGATTATCTTCAACCTTCCCGCGACTGTCGAGATGTCTACTCCTAACGTGTACGCCGACCAAATCGAATACTTCTGCACTAACATCTCTGAGAGGAATAAAATCTGCGTGTCTGTCCACCCACATAACGATCGAGGATGCGCTGTTGCCGCTTCTGAGCTTGCGCAGTTGGCTGGCGCCGACAGAGTGGAGGGATGTTTGTTTGGTAATGGTGAGCGAACAGGTAATGTCGACTTAGTGACTCTCGCTCTCAACCTCTACACACAGGGTGTCAGCCCTAACGTCGACTTCTCTGATATCATATCGGTCATCAAAGTCGTCGAGCAATGTAATAAGATTCCAGTGCCCGATCGTGCGCCATATGGAGGTCAGCTCGTCGTTTCTGCCTTCTCCGGATCCCACCAGGATGCCATCAAGAAAGGTTTCAACGATCGCGAGGAGATTGTCAAGGCTGCAACCGACAGTGGCGAGATCTCTACCCCCGACGCAGTCAAATGGCAACTTCCGTACTTGCCGCTCGATCCGAAGGACATTGGCCGTACCTACGAAGCCGTTATTCGTGTCAACTCTCAAAGCGGAAAAGGCGGGGCGGCATGGATAATTCTCACCCAGCTGGGTTTGGATCTACCCCGTGGTCTCCAGATCGCATTCTCCAAGATAGTCCAACGCGAAGCCGAAGTTGTCGGTCGTGAGCTCAAGGGCTCCGAGATCGAGGCCTTGTTCCGGAAAGAGTACATATCGAACGGTTTTGTCCTTAAGGAATACGACATTGTCCGAGTGGACGAACAGTCCAGAAAATTCGTTGGTTCCGTGGAGTTCGATGGTCGTGAGATTATGCTCTCCGGAGTTGGAAACGGTCCTATTTCCAGTTTCACCGACGCACTCTCGAACGGTTTTGGCGTCAAAGTCGAGGTCTGGGATTACAAGGAGCATGCTATCGGCCAGGGTTCGAATGTGCGTGCGTCTACATTCATTGAGATCAGAGTCGATGGAAAGGAGAAGCGCTGGGGTGTCGGTATCCATGAGGACGTTGTCCAGGCTTCCATTCTTTCCATTCTTTCTTCGTTCGCGGCCTTCTTGTGATTATTCGACTCTGCCTGTGAACTTTGTATCTCCTTCCTTTTTAAATTTGGGTATACTTCTAATGGAGTGAGTGGATTGCGTGTTTGTTATTTACTGTCTTATGTTTACGACTCCATATGAATTTGGATTGTGGCAAAAATGGGGTATGTGCATTGATGGTTCTCTAAAAGTCATCACAATTGGCTAGGCTGGAATGTGTATTTTAAGTTTTGAGTATGATAGATTTGTTTATCAAAAATGTGTTCAGCATTTCACAACATAATGAAGACTTCCAAGTCGTCCTTAAATAAACAATCTGCACCTTCACTTCTGTTTACAAATACTTTCCTACCTCGCGCTTTCGCGTTGATACCGCACCTGATTTCGCATTAAGCACTTTCCCGGACCACGTCACCGTGTCATCCAATGTGTTATTCTTTGGTGTTGTCTTAGTCTCCTTTCTGCTGTCCTTCGAATCTGGGTCACGATTTTCTCTGATCTTCTCCATATATTCTTTAAACGGATCTATGATAACAAGTACATCGTTTATGACAATATCCTTTAGGGGCCGGTCGCTGGCATCTGTTGGCGAATTCTCCAATTTGTCCAGCACATCAATACCGCCGATAACTTTACCAAATATTGTATGCTTTCTATCTAGCTGCGGCTTCGGCCTATATATTAAAAAGCTATACCAATGTCAGTCATACAATATTGTCCGTACAAACAGCATGAACGCACAATTGTGATGTATTGGTATTCTTGCCCTTGTTCGCCATTGATAGCACACCCCGCGCATCATGCGAAAGCGGTGAGTTAAATTCGTCTTCAAAAGGCTTCCCCCAGTAACTCTGGCCGCCTCTGCCAGTCCCTGTTGGATCGCCGCCTTGTATCTACGTCACTAGGGTTATTTCTGCTCACACCATAACAACTAACGCTGCATACCATAAAGTGCTTGATATTTCGGTGAAACTTGACGTCCTTGTAGTATCCTTTCTCAGCTAACTTCACGAAATTGTACACTGTCCGAGGAGCGTATCCTGTATTCAGCTCGACATTCAAGTCTCCGAGATTGGTCCGAATTTGCACATATCCCATCTCCTGCACACGCCGAGGTTTTAGTAAGTATTCCTCATCCGTCAGAATCTGTCGCTCTGACTTGGTATATGGAGTTGCAGCTGTGGACGTTAAAGACATCGCTGCACGGCCATTAGTGCTCACAGACGCATTGAAAGGTAGTGCTGCTCTCTTTGTCGAAGATGACGGCGAGGCAGAATCTGGCGCCGGACGTTTTAGTGATTCTTTCTTCCCTGATGAAATTTTCACATCTGGCTCCTTGACTATCGTAGAATCACTTGCCACATGCATCGGGTCTTGCAATGTGAGAATTTCCTTTCTTGAAAACTTTTCTCCAGTAAGGATATCCTGCCAATTTTTGGCCTTGATGTTAAGCTGCTCGACTGTTTCCCAGGAAAATACGTTCCCAGACGTCTTAATAGTGACAATATGAGTGTTCGGGGTAAGGACTTTAAATGTAACAGGATCAATGTAATGTCCTTCTTCATCTTTTTGAAAATTTAGAGATATCAAATCGTCCATTATTATTTTCGCTCCCGTTACTGGATTCGTACCGCGCTTGTCTAACCATGTTTCAATTTGTCTACGAACCTTTCGTTTAGCCCCAGTAGCGCGCAAGAAATTCAATTATACGCACCTTTTATCAAAAATATTACCGTGGACGTCACAAACCGCGGTTTCGAAAGGTTGCAGACTCAACGCACAGTAAAAGAATGGGAGGCGACGTGCTTGTTTCGAGTGATCTGCCTTGCGAGTTGAGATACCGCCTGCGCCGCTGTGTCTATCTGGGCCGCTCCATTCTGAATGTGTAATAAATAGCTTATCAGTATTTTTACCCATATTTTCAACTCCCTTAAGGTTTATTTATAAACGTCTGCTCTCGATGGCGGCGAAAATTGAAAAGAACCTACTAGCCGCATACTTGGGCATCAGTGGCCAAGTAGGTTTTCCCCCGCTGATATCTGAGCCGCACGCTAAGTTTTTTCGAAGGTAAGTAGACCCGAGGTCGACACAAGACAATGGCCGAAGCGGCCCGGGCCGACAACGTGAGGGGCTGCATCACCATCCGCATTCTAGCCACCGTCGTCGGCAAGTTGCAGCTCGAGCAGAAACTGTAGATAACGTTTTTTGTGCTGATTATAGAAGAATCTTACAGGCCTCTCAGAGATCTGCTTTTGAGTGTCGATTTTTGTCTGTTCTTGAGGTAAAATTGTATGGGAGTCTTTGCCGATCCCACAATAAATGGAACCGCGTCCAGAAGGTACTTATTTACTGCGACTGGAATGCTGGTCCTATTCAGATCTAACACTACTCTCACAGTTACAATGGCTCTCCAAACATATCTGCTCCCTCTGTCTGATGTTGGCGCTCCGATCCCTGTTGGCACAGGGACATTCATCTCACTCCCGTCTCCCTATGAGAATTACATTCTTCGCTTCGAGATTTCCTCGACATCTTTAATCTCCCGAGATGGTACCTTGTGGTGTAATGTTCCACCTGACAGCAAGACTGTGTTTGACAGAGAAAAATTCTATCCACACAAGTTAGTCATATAAAGGTATATAGTCTAATGCACAAGCTGACTCATACCGCAGAATATGCCCTGGATTTCACGCCTTCTGCCATGTCGATATTACGATTCAGCGACCTGGAGCGTTTGCCTTTTACTTGACATACCTGCCAGTCAACACATTTCTCGCGCCGTTGTCGACGACTAAGTCTGTTTCTGCACTCTACCATTTCACTGTTGCTCCGAGATTTGCGTTTGATAATGTGCCTTTGCCTTTGGATGCTTTAAGTATCCAGTCTGTAGTGTCAAAATGGCTTGGCCCATTCGATACGTGGGATGAGAAACTAGGCAAGATCAAGAGCAAGGGATACAATATGGTTCATTTCACGCCGTTGCAGCATCGAGGAGAAAGTAACTCGCCATACTCGATCTATGACCAACTCACTTTCGACCCCGAGATTTTCAAGAATGGAGAAGAGGATATTGTTAAGTTGGTTGACACTATGCAGCACAAACATCGGCTACTCTCCATGACAGACGTTGTGTGGAACCATACAGCTAATAACTCGATTTGGCTGAGAGAACACCCCGAAGTGGGGTACAGCGTCAGGACGGCACCACACTTGCAGGCGGCTTATGAGCTTGACGATGCTCTGCTTGCGTTTTCGCGATCACTTCGATCGCTGGGCCTGCCCACAAATCTGAAATCAATCGATGACTTGCTGCAGATCATGGATGGAGTCAAAGTTCATGTACTAGGTGCGCTTAGGTTGTGGGAATTTTACGTTATTGATGTAAAGACGGTTACCAAGAAGGTAGTAGAGGCATTTTATAGCCCAAATACACGGGAAGCGCCTGTGCCAGGTAACCTATCGTTCGATGATTTGTGCACGTATGTCAAAGACAGCGCTGCTCGACGATTCAATCGATTGGGTGAGCGCTTTAGAAAGACTCTTGACCATATGGCTTTTGCAGGAATTTTGAAATCGATCCTTCCCAAGGACGCCGACGAGGAGCGAGTTAGGTCGGAAACGACCAAGATTATAGATGAGATTAATTTACCGCTATATAGAGAATATGATGACGACTCCGAGGAGATCTTGGAGCAGCTCTATAATCGAATAAAGTATATACGTCTAGACGATAATGGCCCAAAGGCTGGAGAAATTACTACGAAGTCGCCACTAGCTGACACGTACTTTACTCGGATCCAAGATAACGGAGAGACTATCGGATTGGCAAACAATGGATGGATTTGGAATGGAAATCCTATGGTCGACTTTGCCAGTGCGAATTCGAAAGCATATTTACGCCGTGAAGTTATCTCTTGGGGTGATTGTGTCAAACTGAGATACGGAAGGTCACCTGAAGACTCACCATATTTGTGGGAACACATGAGAAAATATACTGAAACGTGCGCAAAGTACTTTCACGCTTTCCGAATTGACAATTGTCACTCTACACCGTTGCATGTGGGCGAGTACCTTTTGGATTGTGCACGCAAGGTTCGCTCAGATCTGTATGTTGTAGCCGAACTCTTCACAGGTTCTGAAGATATGGACAAACTCTTTGTCGAGCGTCTGGGAATCAACAGTCTTATCCGTGAAGCTATGCAGGCGTGGTCGGTGTCTGAACTCTCGCGACTAGTCCACAGACATGGCGGTTATCCTGTTGGTAGCTTGACTGAGGCTCGTTTGTCAATGGACCAGGTGGTGCGATCTTCTCAGGTCCATGCACTGTTCATGGATTGTACGCATGACAATGAGACACCAGCGCAGAAGCGAACGGTCGAAGATACACTTCCGAATGCGGCATTGGTGGCAATGTGTGCTTGTGCGACAGGATCAGTATTGGGATACGACGAATGTTATCCACATCTGCTGGATATCGTTAACGAAAAGAGATTATATACATTTGACAACGGTCTTGGTGAGATCAAGAAGGTTCTGAATGATGTTCACGAACATACTGGAAAGAATGGAGCGGAAGAGATGCATGTTCACCATGAAGGCAATTTCATTACAGTCCACAGAATCAATCAACGCAGAGGAAAGGGGTGGTTTCTGATTGCTCACACGAAATTCGACGAAGGTCATAGTGGCCAAAGATGTAGGTTGATGGATTCTTTACTCGGTTTTGCAACTGATATCTAACGGGGTCTAGTGGGACCTGTGGTTCTCCAGGGCACATTCGCTAGGTCAGTTCTGTCATCGGCCTTAGTGAAGAAAGCCGAGTATAAACATTCCGACACATCTTTAACTGGTATTCCCGTGGAAGTGGCGGACCTACAGCCACCGAAGGTCACATTCGACTCGACTCGGAATCACACAGAAATTAGTCTACCTGATCATTTCCCTCCCGGATCTATTGCGCTGATTCGTACTTGGATTCCAAGCGCTGAAGAGAGTGTTGATGATTTTGTGGCTTCCGGTGCTGTTGACGCGGTCCAGGGTCTAGACTTGATTGATCTCAATGTGATATTATATAGATGCGATGGCGAGGAGCGTGACTCTTCTGAGGGTCGCGATGGCGTATACGTGGTTCCTAACTTCGGTCCACTGGTGTATGCCGGTCTCCAAGGTTTCATGTCTCCCTTCAAGACAATTATTTCCACGAATGACCTTGCACATCCTCTATGCGAGCATTTGCGTCAAGGACAATGGGCACTTGATTACGTACGTAATCGCCTTGAGAAGTATTCTGGCAAGTTTCCAAATATTAAACCGCTGGTGGAATGGTTCGATTCACGGTTTAATGCAATCAGAAAAGTGCCGCCATTCCTCCTCCCGCGGTATTTTGCGATGCTTTTGCAAACAGCTTACGAGGCTTGTCGTGCTCGTGCTATTGAGCTTCTAGGAGCTGACTTTTCAGTTTCACATCACTTCCTTCAGAGTCTTTTGATGTGCTCAATTCAAATGGTCAGTCTGGTCAACAGTACATCCTTATATCCAATGAAGCAGGTTCCCTGTATGGCTGCCGGATTACCTCACTTCAGCCGCGATTACATGCGCTGCTGGGGTCGTGATGTATTCATTTCATTACGTGGTTTGTTGATAGTTCCTGGGCGTTACGATGAGGCGAAAGTGCATATTCTTGCATTCGCATCCACGTTGAAGCATGGCATGATTCCAAATTTGCTAGATGCTGGTCGCCGTCCGAGATATAACTCCCGAGACTCTGTCTGGTGGTTTCTGCAAAATATCCAAGATTATGTGACTCTGGTCCCTGGAGGAGAGACAATATTGCAGGAGCAGGTTAAGCGCCGATTCCCCTTAGATGATACGTATGTCGAGTATGATGATTTAATCGCATACAACTACTCAACCTCGCTGCTTGACATAATTCAGGAAATCTTCCAACGTCATGCTGAGGGTCTCCACTTCCGTGAGCATAACGCCGGCGTTCAGCTAGATATGCAAATGAAGGACGTGGGCTTCAATATCGATGTTGCTGTCGACTGGGATACAGGTCTCATATTTGGAGGTAACCAATGGAACTGTGGAACGTGGATGGATAAAATGGGGGAATCTGAACGCGCGGGAAACAAGGGCTATCCGGGAACTCCTCGTGATGGTGCTGCCATTGAGATATCTGGCATGCTCAAAAGCGCATTGAGATGGATAAACCAACTCCACGAGCAAGGAATTTACCCTTATGACTCTGTCACGACCGCCAGTGGCACAAAAAATGTAAAATTTAAAGATTGGGAGGCATTAGTCCAGGCTAGCTTTGAGCGATGCTACTACGTGCCGTTGGATCCTACTACTGATGACCAGTTCGTGATAAACAAGTCATGTGTGAATAGGAGAGGAATCTACAAAGACTTGTTTAGGTCCGGGAAAGAGTATGAAGACTATGAGCTGCGTCCAAACTTTGCGGTTGCTATGACGGTTGCTCCAGAGCTGTTTGAACCTGAGAGAGCTATTGGCGCAATTGCGATTGCGGATACAACTATCCGAGGGCCAATTGGTATGCTTACGTTGGATCCTTCTGATCTTAACTACCGCCCGTGAGAATTCATTTTTGTTACTGTTATTAGTTGTACTCTATTGACATATCTAGGTACTACGTTAATTCAGAAGATTCAACGGATTTCAAGACGGCGAAAGGTCGTAACTATCACCAAGGTCCCGAGTGGGCATGGTGTACTGGATATTTCCTCCGTGCGTTCCTGTACTTTGATCTTCTTCGCAAGACCACTGACATTGAGCGGCTGGAAACATTGCAACAGATTCACCTTCGACTTCAGGGCCATAGAAAATGGATCGAAGAGAGTTCGTGGGCTGGCATCGCCGAGCTTACAAACAAGAACGGTGAACTATGTAATGATTCATCCCCTACACAGGCTTGGAGTGCAGCTACTCTGCTTGATCTTTACAAAGATGTCCAGCTTGCGTTTAATATTGAGATTGACCAATGAATTCAGGGGAGTTGGTAGTATCGCTGTGAAGACAATTTGGTTATATTTTGGCGGACAAGGGCATAGCAAATATCTTGTTTATAGATTGATTTCGTATAGCATAGTTTCAAAATAATTTGCGCTTTTTTGGATTATTAGATAAAGTTTAGTCTTCATTTTAATCAGTGGAGAACGATTTCAGAATCAAGACGTGGAAGACGTTATAAACTAATTAATACTCGGATGATATAGATGATTCCAGAGTGTCCAAAGATGAATATCATTTTTTATGTCCCATGGTGGCAAAGTATGGAACTTCATTGAGCAATTAGTATATGATAATGCAACACGTCAGCGATCGCCGTATGTTACGTGTTATGTCAAGGTGCCGCCTTGCCGCTGGCATCAAAATTAGAAGAAAGCGGCGTGATCAGTAAGCGTATCGACTAACGAATCTGGCCCTATTGCCCTAACCCAATAACTAATAGCGGTGGCGAGAGCCGGCATCGGCAATAATGCATATATATTTATTTCAACATAACCCTCGCTTCATACTCGTCAGAAGCAATTCTTTCAGTGACATATTCAAGCTGTCGGCATCTGCATTACATCGTCTTGTTAGGATTCGTTCCTTCCCAACTGCATCTATATCCAGGAGATATTCTGTCGAAACAATGGCGGCCAAGTATCAGACCCAGGTTAAGGAGCTCGTGAGCGCGAACCCTGTCATGGTGTTCAGCAAATCGTATGTTATCTTGAGTGTAGTATACGGTTAATTGAATATTGCGGGATGTTAACGAAGAATAGGTGGTGCCCGTACGTCATCGTTTATCATGTGAGAGCTCATGGTGCAACATACTGACGTCGACGCTAGATACTGCCGACAAGCTAAGCAAACATTGGACAATGAAAATGTGGAGCACACTGACCTTGAGCTCGACCAGATCGGTACGTATGATATTATTTTTTGTGTGTCATTTGGGCGATGTGCAACTAACGCACTGTTTGTTGCATTAGATGTCGGTGATGCTATCCAGAGCGCTATCTATGAGCTGACCTCTCAGCGAACTGTCCCTGCTATCTTCATTGGTGGCAATTTTGTCGGCGGTATGTGATGGTTGGAGATGTCGAAATTGTTGTTGTTTCAGGACTAATGCAAGTCACAGGAAACTCCGATCTTCAGGCACTCAAAAGAAATGGTCAGTTGAAAGCGCTCCTCCAGCAGGCGTTCCCGTAGATAAACTTGGGGAAGTCTTTCATAGAATGAGGCTTGCCAAGTTCAGCACGACATTAGAGTCATTGATTCAATTTTGGAATAAGTACTATTTAAGATACATCCTATATTTCTTGTCGTACTTTCTAGACTGTAAATGGCATCACTTCGCATCCAAGCAGAAGGCAACTGAGTCCGCAAACGTAACTCGCGCCTGCTCACTGGCGGTTTGAGGTCCAACCAGGTAATGAAGCAATAGTGCGTTGACAACACTTCTATTCGTCACAGCCCCCAGAACCTCTGAGTCTTTCATCTTTGGCGAATATGTGCACTTGAGCGTGCCCGACTTATTCATGGTCATCATCAATTCACCATTCTTTGGCACTGAGAGCTTGCGAGAGAACAGAGATCGAAGTTGATTGATACCGTCGCTGGTGTCGACATCGCCGATGATATTATGATGAGACTTGATGCTTGCCATAACAGACCGAACAAATCCGTCACGTAGATGTCCAAAGTCCGTGTTGCGAACTGGTACGATCCGGAGAGCGAAACGGATAGGTTGCTGGAGTAATGCATCGAAGATCTCCTGGCCGAACTTGTTGTCGAGAACGATTGACCGTGTATCGAGGTCGCTGGAAATACTTTTGACTTTATTTAATATTTCGGGAACGTCGTCTTTGGCAACATAAATTCCGACTATGTAGAGTTAGCCCTCAAGTCCATTTGTGTTCGACTGGCGCCACTACTTACCAGCGTAGACGTGTAACTTCAAGAATGACACCGTGCGGACACCTAAGCCTAATAGCCAAAACTCGGTTCCATCGATGGTGACTGACCGCATAAACGGATCAACTGAAGTATCAGGCTTCCATGCTTCGTCAGGAAATAGTGTCTTGAACCTAGGGTCTACTGCAGTTGAGGATTCCTGCTCGATAGGTCTTTGCAACACAGTCCATTTGTAGTATGCTATCGGTCCGATTACGCATAATATTGTTGAAACAGAGATCTTCGATTTCGAGCGAGGAGACCTAAAAATTTCACAGAATGTCGACGACGATGAGCTGCTTCTGGAGCTGGAGAAAAAGGCGCGTTGGACCTCAGCTCCGTGAACAGTCAAAGAAACTACACGACCACGTGCTGGAGCAGCCAGCCGAAAGGGATGAGAGAAGCGGAAGAAACACGGACCGAAATTCATCATATATTTAATGATCAATTGATCCAGAAGATCGACGTCTGAATGTACCAAGACGCTTACTCGGTCGTTTTCTCTATGATTGGGAGTTCGCGGATACGTGAGTGTTTTACAGAATCTACCGAATGGGATCTCGGCAATACATTATAAATGCCTAGTTAATCACCGCAAACAGTGTGATATATCTATAAAACCCTTATGAATTATTCCGTGCTCTATATACAAATGCTGAGGTTGTCTCAATTCCACTACAACTAGGCTGACTCGGCGTCGTCATCTCCAGATAACTGCTTTTTCCGACCCTCGAGCGTCAAGTACAAGCTTGTCGATGCGCTGCTCAGAGTGTTGGCCAATCCAGCACCTCTCAAGACCTCCAACACACCCAACAGCCCGCTTCGGAGCTGATCCAATGTCCCCAAATTCTTAACCACGCCGACTTCTTCTCTGTCTAGCAGCCGCTCATCTAGCCAAGCACCGAGAAGTAGTAACCTTCCACCACTCTTCTCGACAACGTCAACTACGCTCTTCAACTGCTGGGGATCGACATCATCGAACGATACGACAGCCGTGGGACCGGCCAATAAATCCTTCAATGGATGCCTCACCCCTCTGTACATCTGCTGTGCCTCCAAACTGGCAGGATCCGGATGCGAGCTATTCCGCAAAGCGACATTAAATAAATTGACTCTCAATACCGTGAACGCGACCCCGATTTTTTTAAATTGATTTCGAATCTGTTGCGAGTCGCTCTTCAATAAATTGTTATGCTGGACAAACACCATCAATGGCCGGTTCCTAATAATGTACGCGTACCGGTCGATTAGAAACGTTTTGCGGGAATCTAGCGGTTTTACTGTGTTGCGAACGAAATCTGCGGCATTGGACGAAGACCGGGAGACATTGTCAGCGAGTTGTGCGTACGCTCGCAGACTGCGTAATATGCTCGAGGGAGGAGCCTGCGGTAAAAGCTGCTGGCATAGACGTGGAAGCCTTCGAATTACTAAACTCAGCATTCTTGTGTGTTGTCCGTCGACTGTGACGGATAATCGCGGCAGGTAAAAAAATTCAACATAGTTGCAAATTCGGGGGGGCTGGGAAGGATCGTTAGGGTTAGGTCACACTTGTCGAATGTCAACAGACTTCTCTTTACCCAAAATCATATAGTGAGCTCGGCGATACTTTATTTATTCATCCATAAACAGTAGAACGCAACATTTATAACTGTTCAGCTAATAGGTTTGACAAGTTGGACAGACAGTGATCCTTTGGCTGGCGTAATTGAGTTACAAACCCTTAAAGATCTGGACGACTTTGGTAGCCCTACCCCCCACTTCGAAATTCTCCAAGACTGATTACTTTGTTTTCAGAGCCGTGAGCTTTTCATCTTGTATATAGCCTAGAGCTTGCCAATTGGCATCTATTTTTTCGCAGATTTTGGTAAGGTATTACTGTCTGTATATGACCGAAAATGGTTTCTCCGCTTACACCATACCTGCGGACATTGACAGAAGCCAAGGCTACACTCAGCGAAGCGGAACTGCGGCTATGTTTCCATATCCTGTTCACAACCGACGTGCCTCAAGTGCAATCTGCGGCGTTTCTTACCGCATTAAGAACTCATGGGTTTGACCGGGACCCGAAGATCATTGCTGCAGCTGTTGAAGCCATGCGCGAGTTTGCGCTGACGGTTGAAGTGCCTGACCATGAATACATTGACGTCGTCGGTACTGGCGGTGATGGAAAGAACACGTTCAACGTTTCTACCACAGCTGGTTTGGTTACAGCTGGTATGGGCTTACGAATTTGCAAGGTATTTACTTTTTGTCATTGTTCGGTTAGTGGGTCATGTCTAACGAGTGCAGCACGGAAACCGCGCGGCGACGTCTTCGTCCGGCGCAGCAGACGTATTAATGTCTCTCGGCGCATCAATACAGTCGGTGACGCCATTCACAATCGCCCAAGTCCTCAATGAGTCCCCTTTCTGTTTCTTGTTCGCCCCTGTGTACCATCCCATCATGGCCAAAATCGCACATATCCGAAAAGGCCTCGGATTCCCGACCATTTTCAACATCCTAGGTCCGCTACTGAACCCTGCGCCAATTGCTGCTAGAGTAATTGGTGTTAATGCCCCGGAACTAGGTGAGATTTTCGCGAAGACTATTATATTGCTGGACAAGAAAGCGGGTCGGACGAGTTCATGTATGATCGTTTGGGGTGAAGAGGGACTGGACGAGATTTCGCCCGCCGGGCGGACGCGGACGTGGAGGGTCTATCCTGGTTCTGACGAGGTTGTCGAGGAAACTATTGAGCCTGGTGATTTTGGTCTACGGCGACATGAACTGGACAATGTTGCATCGGGCACGCCGCAGGAAAATTCGGAGACCGTCAAGAAGTTGGTGAATAATGAGCTGGAGGAAGGTCACCCGATTTTGGATTACGTCTTGATGAACGCAGCCGCGCTGGCTGTCGTAAGTGGAAAGACGGATTCTTGGAAGCACGGTGTTGGGCTCGCGCGGGCAAGTATCACCAGTGGAGGGGCGAAGAAGGCTTTGGAGGAGTTTGTGAAAGCGACGACGAAGGCAAAGAGCAGTATAGAAGCATCCACAGAGTAACCCATACGATAGCCTCAGAGAAGCATCAGAGTAGCGACAAAAGTAGATAGACATATGTGTATGGATTATTGTGTCTGCTGTAGTATACTATTTATGATGAGTGGCGAAGCGCACGCATGTATGGGGAGATAACAGATACATAGGTCCAATTTGGACGCACGCCTTATAGGAGGCATCGCAGGGCCCTCACCGTAATCTTGTCAAGTTTATGGACGACGATTTCAGCGTATGTTAATAATAATACGGCGTAGACCAATGTTTTAGGCACGTATGACATAAAATGAACTCAAATTGTGAACGAAATCTTGATTCTCTCAATTAGCTACAAACACACGCCACCCACGCGGAACAATTGCACTTGAAGGCACTTCCCAACCTGCAACAAAGCCAAGCAAGAGCAAGGAATTTTCCAAAAATTCCCTACGCATCCGAAGACACGTAGGAGCGGTCAAGGTTAAAGTTTTCAACCAGCAAATACACAATCTCGGACGAATCCTCACTGATATGCGTAATGCCCTAGCATAAGGATGGTGAAAAAACCTTGGTGTAAGGGGAGGCCGGCAATTTATAGTTGCCCCTGGCTGTGGCCCAGCTGATGGCGCAATTGGCGAGAGATCATAGTAAACCCTAACTAAGCATTACGATGTAGGGTTTTGTGTGTGCTGCGCACACCCGTGATTGGATAACTTACTGTGGCGCAGCAAGTCGCATCTTGTTGACCTCTATTCTTCCTTAACATATACACTGTTTAAGAGGAGGCCGTAATTAAAGCCGACTGGCGAGCACCACTTAGTGCATCGCATTAGGCATCTACACATACTGCCGTATAACGAATCTCGCTTCAGAGCGTGGATCAAATAGAAGAGATTGACGCTACCTCTAGTCTGATGAAACAAATAACAATCCCGCTGTAACCGATATAATATAACCATCTCCAAACACAAGATACCACAACTCATCTGCATTCATATTTCAGATATCTAAGCAGTTCGAACGACACTGTCGACGGCTTTGGCAAAGTAGTCAATGTTGTTTGTGTTTAGACCGGCCATTGAAATTCGACCGTTGCTAGTTAGGTAGACATGGTACTCCTTTGTGATCTTGCCGACCTGGGCAGGAGTGAGACCAGTGAACGAGAACATGCCGATCTGATCGATAATGTGATTCCACGTGCCTGGCGTTCCCAGTTCAACAAGCTTGTCGTACAACGCTTTTCGCATCTCCTGGATGCGGCCGGACATTCGCTTCAAATCATTGGTCCATTCCTCGAACAATGCTGGATCATTGAGGACCTTGGCAACAATACGAGCTCCGTAAGCTGGCGGATTGGAAATCTCGGAGCGCTGAAGGACAGCAAGCTGCGACTTAACGGCGATCGAGATTTCTTTAGTAGCAGATATAACGTGCAGAGCGCCTGCACGCTCGCCGTATAGACCAAAGTTTTTTGCGAAAGATTGGCAGACTAGAAGCTCAACACCCTTAGAAAGGAAGTATCTGACGGCCCAGGCATCCCGGTCAAGATCACCAGAAGCAAAGCCTTGGTAAGCGCAGTCAAAGAATGGGAATAGATTCTTGCGGATCATCACATCTGCGATCTGCTTCCATTGATCCTGAGTAGGGTCGACACCAGTTGGGTTGTGGGCGCAGGCGTGAAGGAGAATGATGGAGCCAGGCTCAGCGGACTCGAGCGTACCAAGAAAACCGTTGATATCGAGGCCGAGGGTCTTGGGATCGAAGTAAGGGTATTCTCTCACGGCGATGCCGACATTAGTGAATATCTGCTTGTGGTTTGGCCAGGTGGGGCTGGAGATGTAGACCGTTGTAGGGCCGGCTGAAGTGGTAGGAGGATGCCTCGAGAGGAACAGCGCACCAAGATGATTGGCACCTGTGCCGGAGATTGTCTGGACAGACGCGACCTGCAATTGATTAGCAAAAATTGTCACAGATCGAAGGAACGAAACGAAGTTCGACAACAAGCGAGATCGTACCAGATTGTTCTTGATGGCGTCGGCGGTAGCCCCGAGTACCAGTCTTGCTGACTGTGCGGTGAATTCGGGCAGACCAGTGATGGGAAGGTACTCGTGATCGAGGGTTGGATCGTCCTTGAGGATAGCGTCAACCTTTTTAACAACGGGCAGGACCCACGGCTTGCCAGAGTTGTCGCGATAAGCACCGACAGAAACGTCGACCTTCTGGGACGAAGGATCAGCCTTGTAGGCGGCGAGAACACCAAAGAGCGCGTCTGGAGGGGCGACAGTGACGTTGAAGACAGATGACGAGAGTGCTGACGGAGACATGGTGGAGAGTTTGTGGAGGCGCCTGCACTGATACGAAATAATAAAGAAAAAGAGTAGTAGAAGGCTGGAGGGAGTGTAGTTGAATTAATATACCACCGGGGGGGGGGGGGGGAGGGGGAAGACGGCGATGGTGTCGGGACTATTACTCCAGAGATGTGGGCAAGCGGAGTCCGGGTGAGCAAAATGAGCTTTAGCACCGAGCGGCGGCTCTACCACAAGCTCAAAAAGCACGTGCTCGGTTGTTT
The DNA here is from genome assembly GCA_018804115.1 of Lipomyces starkeyi. Lineage (NCBI taxonomy): Eukaryota > Fungi > Ascomycota > Lipomycetes > Lipomycetales > Lipomycetaceae > Lipomyces > Lipomyces starkeyi. The sequence goes on from JAGJTG010000015.1 coordinate 596,811, forward strand.
GCTCGATCCCGGCCGCGCAATCAGTTCCTGGAATATCTACAGACGATTAGCGAATATCTATGATCATTAGTCCGGAAATATTGAGACGTTGGCTTTCTACTGTTAATATATCCGCATTAGCACTGCCAAGGGTAGAGTGTCGATTACCCCGCATAAGGAGAAATCTTGCAACGCCTCGATGTTTGTGAAACCCACCGACCCGTTCGTCCCACGTTGTCCGTTCGTCCCGATGACATGAACTTTGGAGTGTTCAACCGTCGCCAGCCAAATAATCATCGCCTTCATTTAGCCGGATCTCCGAGAGCTTGTCAATGCTGTCATCCGAACCATCACGTGAAATGCTATTCATAAGCTTGTGATGCTTTGGTCCTTCGTAATATTTGTAAGTCTGACACCAAAAAATATTTAATATCTACTGGAGTGAGCAGGTTAACGGTATTTGTCCGCATGCACACGCAACCATGGGGTTAGGGTAACGAGAGGCATACTATTCTTGCATTTTTTAGTGCCGTTTCCATCCACAGTATAAGTTAGCCCTTGCCATGTGCGGAACAGATTAATATGAGCGTGCATTTCCTGAAGGTCTACCAGTTTGTTCAGGCTACGACTCACAATTATCTTTTCGACGAGGAGTTGTTTCTGGCCCACTTTTTCCCCGAGAACTATTCATATGTCGATGGAGGGAAGAGGGATGGAATCGGTATCCACATGACACATGACGTCTTTTAGAAGACGGATAACTAGTTAGCACTCAAGTCTCGCTTCTCCAAGGGAAGTAATTTACTATTCTTGTTATCGCACGCTATGGGTGCGACCAAGTGTCGTATCCCGTATCCGTTAGAAAAACTATTGAGGGTTTATAGTTAAAAGAGTGAACTGAGGGTCTCAACAACATAGAAATAGGCAGCAGGACAGGACTGCATCCTAACTGTGTCCATTTTGAGGCAGATTTTGGAGCAGATTGCAACCCTGCGACGTGCGCTTGGAAGAGCTCCCGTACCGAGCGAATATACGAGTCATTTGGGGAACTCGTTTTAAAAATTAGATTCCGACGCGATTGACTCGGTCTCAGTTTATAGTCGATATTGGAAATTTGCGCGATTATGAGAAACTTATAAGATGTGCCAACACGTTCCTCCATCGTGACAGTCTTACTGAGACGACTTCTACTGTTCTCTTCATAATCACGGAGGAATCTCCGCAATTCGTGTTGCTGGACGTCGCAAGCAAATTTATTTGCTCGTTACGAAATCGCCATGTATTCGAAGATAACTGTTAATGATGCTATAGAAGAGTGGCCGAAAACATTACCGAGTAATATTGCTCACAATGGACGGCGATGATTGAAACTGACGACGCTGATTCTGGAGTACAGACCATTCTCAAGTCACGGCAAGTGCGGCTGTTACGGTTGAACAGCTCGACGCCCTGGACAAGGATGAAACTCGCAAAGCAATTTTTACGTCAGGGTACGCGTATGTCGCGCACTCATTCTCTCGGCGATTACACGATCAATGTTACTGCTGCATCTCGGCCTTTGCTATGTCCCAGACAACGACTCATTGAAAGTGACATTCTCAAATCTTGTCATGGAGACCCTGCAGCATGACAGCATGACATACATCCTGGCCGCGCAAGAACTTTTGAGTTGGTTTCGCGAAATTACTGGTCGCCGGAGATGGCCAGTTTGTCAACTTATATCCGAAACTGTGAAATGTTCGCACGCACGTACGAAGAACGCGAACCGCGCTCCTTATGGGTATTTGCAGCTGTTTCCTGTATCCTACAGGCACTGTACCGACATTTCTATTGACTTTATCGTCGGACTCCCTGGATCTGAAGGATACAACAGCATTCTAGTCGTCGTGTTTCGCACGTCGAAAATGGCGCACTTTGCCGGTACAAGAGATTTACAAGAGATTCCATTACGTCGGAAGGTCCTGCAAGGATTCCGTAGCAGCATCGTATCGGATCGCGAGTTACATTTACGTCTCTGGTGGCGTGCACTACGCCAATTGTTGTCTATTGACCTTTCATCCCCAGTCTGATGGCCAGACTGAGCGTATTAACAGTGTCCTCGAAGGTTATCGCCGTGCATACTTGAATTATCAACAAGATGACTTGGCTTTCTTGGCTCCCAATTGCAGAATACGCATATAATAACCACCAATCTGCCACTACGACCGTCTCGCCACTTTATTTCAACTACGGATATCATCCCGGTCTTGATCTCAAGCTACAGTTGCCACCGAATGCCAAGGCTACACCGGATCGGACCATGACTTTTGCTCAGCGCCTCCAACGCTTACACGAGAACTGGTGTCCGGAGATAGTTTATGCACAAGGCCTTCAAGCCCATCACTTTAATCGCCATCTGTTCCTGCACCGGTACACCAGCCTGGTGATTATGTGTGGTTCATACGCCGCAATATAAAGACTGCGAACCGTCCGATTATCGCAGGTGGGGGCAGTTCGCCTATTGCAACGTATCGGCCGCCCGGTCTTTTATGTGTCTCTTTTAGAGCCTGTCTCTTCCGGTCCCAAGGTCCCGGTCAAGCTGTCCTCGCCACATTTCCGATTCTTATCGATGAAGAGCTCGAATACAAAGTGGAAATATATCCTTGTACGCAGAAGTCTTTTCCAAGTCCAGTCTAGTCCAGCTGCGCCACGTTACATTAGGTTTATAATTGTGAAGTTGAAGAAATCCGGGAAAATCACGTAGCCGAATACGAAGCTATGCAACAAAATATCAGATTCTGAAAAGAGCTACCACGCCCTATAATGAATCTTGCAGAAGTCGCTGACTTCCCTGTATTGACAAAGTTGAATAGATCCCTATTAGTTTCTGTTATGACGACTCGGCAGAGACGATAAACGATGCGATCATGGCGACTGTGAATAAGCGGCTGCGCAAAGTTTATGTTTCAGCGGCGCGAATACAGAGCAATGCGCTATTGAGCCGTGCCGTTTAGCAAGCATTTACTGGTGTTAGATTAGGTGAGAAATTTCCATTACGTCAGAAGACAAATTGCAAATAAATACAGCTACTATCACAATAACTCCATGTAATCCAATAACCATTTGCTCTACTTCTTAAGATAGACGCCAGAATGATATTACTCGTCCAAAGCCTGCTCGTCAATCGCACAGTTAGGATGGACAACGTACAACGTCTGTTCCATAGCATGTCCACTCTCATCTGGGAATCCCTCGCCCCTCAAACTCATCAAGATACTGCTCTTCTCCATCTTCTTGACAACCTTGCGCACTAGATCCCGCTCTGATGCAAACTCCTCCTCGGTCTGGATGTCGTCCTCGCGCTGCTCGAGGTACCATTGCGTGAGTTCCTCGAGAGTGACACCTTCACGGCCATTTGATTCAGCCTGACTAACCCGCCGGACGAGAATATTGACTATCGAAATGTACCTATCATAGGTGATCTTTTGTTTCTCACGAGCTGGTCGGTCGACCACTTCACGGTCCTGTTGCTGCTGCTGCTTCTCCAGTTTGGTCGCAGCGACCATTTCAGCGTCATTCGTGTCTTCATCCTTGGAGGCGTTATCATCGTTATCCTCATCGTCATCATCGACCTCGACATCATCCTTTTCGACGTGGATAATCGACTGCCGCAGCAGGTTAAACGCTTCTCTAACAAACGCAGGCGTAATCTCATCCACACAGTTGGCACGCGCAATCGCCTCCGACAGACGAATCATACTCTCAAGCTGACGCACAGTGATTCGGTACGAATTGCGACCCAGACCTTGCGCGTCGTCCGCACGCAGTTCTTTATACCGCTCAATCATGTACTCCCGTGCCTCGCGCGTCATCTTCGGCTTGAATGTGCGCGCGTAGCGGATATATCTCTGTAATTGTTCCGTTGAGAACGGTGGTTGGATGGCTTCGTCCCGTTTCATATGCACGTCAATTATATGCGACGCAAGTTGAGCATCGACACGTTCATTGCAATCGTCAAGAACGACGAAGAATAAATCAAAACGAGACATGATAGGTGCCGACATATTGATGTTTGCCCGTAGAGACGTCTTGCGGTTGTACCTTCCGCCAACCGGATTGGCGGCAGCGAGGATGGACGTGCGAGCGTTGAGCGTAGCGTGAATGCCGGCCTTCGCGATCGAGATCGTTTGCTGTTCCATAGCTTCGTGGATGGCGACCTGGTCGGAGATATCCATCTTATCGAACTCGTCGATCGCGCAGATACCGTTGTCAGCCAGCATAAGAGCCCCCGCCTCGATCGTGAATTCGCCAGTTTCTTCGTCCTTGACGACAGCGGCAGTCAAACCGGCAGCAGAAGAGGCCTTACCAGACGTGTACACAGTTCGCGGAAGGATACTGCACACATACTTGAGGAACTGTGACTTGGCAGTTGAGGGGTCGCCAACAATACAGATGTTGATATCGCCACGCAAGTGAATGCCTTCTGGAGTGACCTTGTGCACGCCACCCATGAGCTGCAACAAAACTCCCTTTTTGATAATCTCGTGGCCCCAGATTGATGGTGCGATAGAGTCGACGAGGTTGAGATAGACACGGTCAGAGTGGACCATGGCCTTGAGTTCGTCGACTTCATCCTGAGTTAAATTATTTAGGAACTCTTCCTGCTCCTCATCGCCCTGGTCCGGGTCACCACGAACGTCAGACTTGCCGGAATCCTTAGCATCCGCAGGAGTCACCATGCAGGCAAGGAACGCGAGACGATATGTGAGATCTCGAACACCAAGCGCTTTAAGACCGGAAACACCAGAAGTAAGACCTTCAGCGCTGCGAGGCGCGTTGCGTCCTTCTCGAGTGGCCTCCGGCTTGACCCCCGGAAGACCGAGCTGAGTGACATCGGGAATAACAATGAGCGTACCGGTAATTACAATTTTGTCTCCAGCCTTTGCGCGCTCAACGATTTCGCCCCTGAGGATAACATCCAACCTGCTCCGGTCAGCTATCTAGAATCTGACATCAGGTACTATAAAAACACTCACGTCCTTGGCATCGAACCAGTCGGAATCTCGCTTGAGTTCTCTTGGATTCTAACCTTCTGCCAATCCGCAAAGGAGCTATTCGGGATATTCATACTCCAAGCGGATCGATTCTGGCAAGTATCGTTAGGACAGATGGTTGGCTCCGTATATTTAAACATCTGCTCAACGTTGTCGACGACAGCATGGCACTCATCGCACGTGAAACTGCCTTTGTAAAGCTCCGGTCTCACTTCAGAAGTACGGGTGACGGTACCGGAAATTGACATAAGGCATCCAACCCGGTCAGTTCGGAGGTCGCGGATGCGCTGGACAAGTGGTAAGTTGAAAAAGGCGATTTGGAAAAGCTTCTCTCGTGCTTTGTTCTTAGAGGCTGTACTGGATGATGTATTTCTCTGTGCCTGCGACCCCGACACATTAGAGCCGTGTCCCGAGAAGACTAAGGAAGGCTCATATTTGGCCACCAGCTTGTGCAGAGCACGGAGAAGGAACGGCTGGAATCGATAGTACTGTTCCGTAATCGCCTGCGCGAGGATTCCGCCGTGCACACTTGCCAAATGAGCATAGTCCACATACAGGGTGCACTTGTCCTCAATTCTCAACTCTCTAATCAACTTGATGTAATAACGTTCACCCTGTTCTGCTTCGTCATTCGCGATCTCAGACGCAGGATCGATGAATGTTTCTAAAAACTCGCGAAATGTCTCGCCGACTTCCTCGCCAGTCTTGTCGACGACTTTCGGAATTGCCCGATCTAGTCTTCGAGGACGGTCCTCGAGTTCGGTATGGTCTGTTTCCATGCCTTCGTCATCGTCGCCGGCTTGTGACGCCGGTCCGGTGTGGTCGCTGTGCATGCCGGTTGACGGCGTGAATGGCCGGGCCCGAGAACGAGGAGTCGCAGGCACGTACGGATCGGATGCCAGCGCGGCGACTTGGTCGACTTCTGTTGCCATCTTTGAGTCTGCTTTATTCGTAGTGCCGTGTGTCACCACAGAGTGAAATGGAGAGATAAAAAGTAATTGTTGGGTGTGAAGATGGGAGAGGAGGATCGATCCATCCTAGCGCCAACCCCTTGATTACAAGAACGCGTGCCATCGAAAACCGCAATTAAACTCGCGTCTCGATCGCGTCCTCCGCGCGTTTAATTAACTTTTCCCGATGAGAACTGTTAATTGTCACCTGTCTAATCGCCACGCAGGGGCATGCTCATAACCATTGACACCAACATCTATATACAAACAAATTGTAATAATTGCGCATAATGTGCATTTCCATACTAAGTAACAAATCGGTCTAATTTCACTAGGACAATTAATCAGCACATCGCGTAAGTCCGTGTGCATCATCCGGCAGTATATTCCCGTTCTATCTTGTTCATAACTAATCCACGAGCATTAGTCGCAGCCATATGTCCTCGTCTAAGACCGCGTTCTTATCTCTGATTCGCTGGTCATCATTCCTTCATCATTGTCATCCCATAGCGTTGCCACCAGGTGCTTGACGATTCTTCATCGTTATCCTCTTAATCTACAAACTAGATTTGTCCCTGCCCCGATCGGCTCGTCCCCGGTTAAGTTCAATCGGAAATTAGGACACAGTGATTCGTAGCCGTCGTATCGCCGATCATCGAGGCGAACACAGTCCAGCACAACCCTGTGATAATTCAATTTGAGGATCTGTGTATGCGTTAAACTATAACTCGCCGACTATGGAATGCATTGATATCCGATCGGACACCGCTGTCCGGATCGTTTGCTATTCTGGCTGTCGCGCCGGCGACATTGCAGAGTAGTGCGTTTAAACGCATAAGTGCGAGATTACAAACAGTGTACTTGCGGCGATTGATGGTACGAGCATTGAAAGGGGGGTGCAAAAGGGGGGGGGTCGTGAAGATGTAATCGTGATTGCAGATTACATCATAAAATTACTCAATCGCTGTTAGTCTCAGGAATTTTGTCCGACACCGGTACATGCTAGTTAGCCAAGACAACAAACTACAGCTCTATCTTTTACTTAAACAAGCTGGTAGTTCTATTCCTCGCTTCAAGGCAGCCTGTATATCGTTGTGAGTCTATGCTCATTGTTCATGTATTGACCGTATTTTGAACTAAAAGTTTCATATACAAAGCATGAGCACCCGGAGCAAGCGTAGAATAAAACCTCATCAGTCGCATTCGCAGAAGATATGATGAATCTTTTTATTGTCCGTAAAAACTCGAATATGTTGCTAATTTGATAGTATTGCTTGCTATATAAATACCATGGAAGGCTGTCAGGTGTCATTTTGTCAGGTGTCAAATCCGGAATCCCAAACCCCACGGCCAAACTTTTCACGCAGGCGTCCCCCGATATATTGAATTGCCAGACCATCATCAAGCGTCCATAGAAATATATTGAATTTCAGAATAAGTAATAATGTTTAAGAAGTATGTAACAAGAGTTTACAACTTAGAATTATCTACGAGCTAATGCATACGTTCAATCAGATTCAATGCTAAAGACGACATTCATTCGCGGACAAATGTCAAGAGTTCCGTGCAGCGGGGATTGAAGTTGAAATTAATTGAGCAATTTCCTAAACTAGAGAACGTTATTGATGAGATTATTCCCAAGAAGGGACAATTGGTCATTATTAAATGGTATGTTGTGTTGCTATATTCAATGATATCAACTTCTTGTAGGAAAGCGATGGAGCATATTAGGACAGTGCAGAGTTACTGACAATAAAGTAGCACAGACAAACTGTCATTATATGCGATGGACAATGAAGTGCTATTCTACCAGCATTTTGATGATCCATTCGTTCCCAGCTTGAAGCTAATTCACAAATGTGGGTATCCGATCATGGAAGCCTAGATCGGCTGCGATTTGAAGTATCGATTAAGGATAAGTCTAACTCTTTCAGTTGCTGATTGCTTTCCGTCCGTCACGGTGGATCGAGGCGCTATTAAATTTATATTATCTGGTGCCAATATTATGGTAGGTTGAATACAGTTAGATGGCTTACTAATTGCTTACTAATTGCTTACTTGGCTCAAGTGTCCTGGCCTGACTTCGAAAGGCGCCGGGTTACCAGATGAGAACTTACCAGCGGGAACAGTGGTAGCTATTTTGGCGGAAGGCAAAGAGACAGCACTGGCAGTGGGAAAATTGATTATGGACACGGACGAGATCAAGAAGATCAACAAGGGTATCGGCATTGAAGTGGGTACGCATTTGGGAGACGGACTGGTAGGTGCACTATGTTGTTACAAGAGTTTATGCTGATATCGTGTAGTGGTCATTGGAAGTAGAGTAACGGGAGAGGGATGAACTCAGCTGATGTATTATTAGCAGAGAATTAACATGGCGAGGACTGACTACTGTCTGTTCTAATGTACATAAATTGTCATCATGAAAGTAAGGAAGCAGCGGCGCGTTTGATTAATGAATTAGCATACCAAATGTGAAGCTGCAGTCGCGCTCTATACCGTCGGACACAGTATGACTGGATGAATGACAAGGTACTGCGTGAGTTATATGCGCGAATAAAGGAGCTGCGGACAGGAACCTGGATGTGTTTATTATTATTGGGTATGGGGTACTTTGGGCGGTATGTGGCTTTGGGCCGGCTACCACACCTCTTCCAACTTCAGCAAAGAAGCCATGGATCGTGGAGAACAGATACAGATGGCATTATTAACCCTGCAAATTAATGAGTGTAGCAGTATTAACGCTGCTGCTCAATTTCATGGTAGCGATCTACCCTTCAACGACGCGTCACTGGAGGCAAATCACTGTCTCAAGCTGCTGCAACTCAACAGAGTCTCGTAAATGCGGAGAAAAAGACTCTTGCGCGCTGGATCTCTCGATATATTAAGGGACACCCGGTAGCTCATCCATTGGTTGTGGAGAGAAATTCGTGTTCGACGCGTCCCACGCGTCAGCGGGTGTAAACCGCGACTTATATGCAAACCAGTCGGCCACGGATGGATCTATCGCTACTTGAATCGGTTCCCACATTTAAAGGCAGTTACTACGCGTCAATTGGATTCGGCGAGACATCGACGCGTGAGAGCGTTGACCAGTGGTTTGGTGCAATTGAAGTGCAGTTTTCAGCAAAGAACTATGAATCCCGTAATGTATTCAACATGGATGAAACAGACTACGGCATCGGAACAAATCGATCAGACAAGGTCTTGAACAATCAGGAGAGACTTACATCACCAATAAAGCGATATATCAATCGCCTGACCCACGTTGTTGAATGCAGAGTATGGAACTACCGAATATGCGTAAGCATCATGGAAAATGCCGCAGAGATTCTTCAGGCCGCGGAGGTTCGTAAGAGGGGTAAAAGAGTGCAACTAGAAGGGAAATTCATTACTTAGTACTGAGGAAGTTTTAAAAATTGCCGAGGATGCTATGTAGAAGCACGTCACAAAACGGCCTCTTGGCACGCAAGCGCAAATTTGAGGAAACTGAGGAGCCAGTTGTAAGGGAGACACAGAGGAATTATCTGTATCTTGTAATTCTTCTCTAGAGGATTGGTTGTTTTAGTATAATTGTTGAAATTGGAAGAGGTGTGGCAGCCCCCAAAGCCCCATATTATTATTTGGAGCAAATATCAAAAATGCCCGCGAAAAGATTTGAAATATCAAAAATGCCCGAAAACCCTTACCCTCAGGTATTAGCCTTAATCTGCAGAACTTTTGGTACCTAGTTTCTAACCATCAAACTCAATTTTAACGCGTCTGCCCCGTGTGCCCCGACGCATTCAAGTCGCGTAAAACGTTCGCACCAATTTGCATCCAATTTCCTCCTCATTCTGGACGCCGTCGACCCTGCCCCTTACGTTGTTTCTGTGCCCCTCACGTGTTGTAAGGATATACGGATACACGGATATTAGATATACGGATAAGCGGACATACAGATATTATATAGGCAAATGCTTTCCGTCTTTCCCAATATACAGTCTGACGACAACCCCGAACACTTATTGTCATATTTACACCGAAAGTTTTGCCAATGCTACCGAAAGTCGGAGATCTGTTTCCTGAAATTGAATCTTTCAAGCATGCTATGAGGTCCACGGCGATTGCTGAAGGATATCAATACGTTACTGTCAAGTCCGACACTTCGCGCGTCTGGCTGAAGTGCAAAGATGTTGCTTGCCCCTGGTTTTTGCATGCCTGCCGCATTAAGGATAGCACCATCTTTAGAGTTGTCGACACCAATCGTACACACAATTGCAATCTCGTCGTTCAAACGAACCGACACGCCAATAAACGTTGGATTGCTGATGTGTATGTGGAAGAAGTAGAACAGAAAAGAGATTACAAACCTACCCACCTGCAGAAAGATGTTCACCTTGATCATAACGTGAAAGTCAACTATCTCGTGGCAGCAAGAGCCAAAGCCATGGCAACGGAAACGATCAATGGCTCAGACGACGACAGCTTTGCCAAGCTTCCAGCATATATCAGATCAATTCAGAACTTCAATCCTGGTAGCCACGCAGTCTTGCGAATCATCGAAGGGCAGTTCTACAGCATGTATGTCAGCTATTGTTCGTCAATTGTAGGATTTCAGCACTGTCGTCCATTGATCGCATTGGATGGCACTCATCTGACCTCCAAGTACCAAGGGATACTCCTAATTGCTGTTGGAATTGACGCAGAAGGTCATATATTTCCTCTCGGTTTTGGTGTTGTTAAAGCAGAGAATCGAGATAACTGGAATTGGTTTCTGGAACAGGTCCGCGTTTCGCTGGAGCCTGAGATTGATTTTTCTTCTTTGACGCTGATTTCGGACCGTCAAAAAGGTAGTTAGCATCTATAACAATATCATAGTCTCGTTAGGTATAAGCTTACCCGCTCATACCAGGGTTGATCGATGCTGTTGCAGAAAATTTTCTTGAAGCAAGTCACGCTCACTGCCTTCGTCACCTCTACGAAAATTTCAAGAAGGTGGTGAAAAATGTCGAAATTGCAGCGTTGGTTTATAAAGCCGCTACGAGACCTACCAGAAAAGAGATGGCAGAGGTACTTGCATCCATGCCTGCCGAAGGATCGCAGTGGTTGATGAGGAACCAGCCAGAGCATTGGGCGGATAGCTACTTCCCCGGCTTGCGCTTTGGCCATAGAACCTCAAACATTGCTGAGAGCTTCAACAGCTGGATGTTGGAGGCTCGCGGACTACCAGTGCTGGCGATGATGGAGCGCCTTCGAGAGCAGATGATGCTAGCGAGGGCTAAGCGTCTCAAAGAAATCCAGAAGCTGAAAGATGGTGGCAAACGGATATCAGACTTTGCAGCCAAAGAACTTGCGAAGTCAGCTTCACTGGCACGACAGTATAATGTCATGCATGCGAACTTCGACGAATATGAAGTGAGGAGCAGGGAAAACCATTGCTTCCCAGTTCGATTAGATGAACGGACATGTGTATGTGGAAGATGGAGATACAGCGGGATACCTTGCGCCCATGCTGTTGCAGCTATTACCTTTGCAAGATTGGACATGATTGACTTTGTCGATCATCGTTTCAAGATCGAAGCATTTGAAGCGACGTACCGGCTTGGCATTCGTGCCATGTCCACTGTCAATTTGGACGAGGCTGAGAGCATCCCTGTTTGCGCACCTCCAAACACGGCCCGACCTCCTGGCCGGCCTCATAAGAAGAGGAACACCTCAAATGAGTTTGGCACACGCAAGATGAACATCTGCGGTAGATGTGGTAAGCCGATGCGGCACAATGCTAGAACGTGTAGGGAGCCTATAGGCTAAGGGAGTAGGGATACATTAAATCAGTTAATTTTTATTTTGTCGTGGTTGCGGTTGGCAATGGAGTATTTACCCACTACCGTCTTATTTTATTCGACTTCTGTCCATTTTCTTTCGATTTCTTTCATTAGTTCTGTGCTATTTTTGTGACCATAGTGTGTATTATGTGACTTGCTGAACAAGGCGTCGTTGGCCACTTTCGAACCGCCAAGTGCTCTCAAGAGAAACCAATAAGTTTAACCAATGATTAGTGCTGAAGTTTATAGTTGAAGGTACGACCCTAAGTCCTTGGTACGAAGGGTAAGGGCTTTCGGGCATTTTTGATATTTCAAATCTTTTCGCGGGCATTTTTGACATTTGCTCTATTATTTGCCGTCCGTAATAGCCGCACCAGGCCCTAAGTCAGACGCAGCTGGTTGCGGGTACGCTGACAAAGCGCGGAGAAAGACGCCCATTAGAAGCTGAGCATTCGCGGCGACTGCCAGTTGGAGCGTACCAACAGACACGGACTGAAACTGGCTTGTTCGAAAACAGAACTCATTAGAATACACGAGACAAGACGTAACTCATGAGTATGAAGGGCTAGCGCACGACTAACGCGAAGATCAATGCGCCATCCCTTTTGTGACATTTTGTACGATTGTTCCCGTCGGCTCGACCAGCAGTTGAGGCCACTCGCTCGATAAGCTAGCAATGGATTAAAGCGGAGGGTCGATGCCGGCGCTCTGACTATCCGAATCGGCGATAGGCCGAGGCGTGGCACTCCGATAGCGATAACGAGTCACCTTTGCCCAATTGCCATCGCGTCACGAAGACCCTGCACCTGTGAGGCATCTGTCACTGAAACCAGATGCCGCACCCGAAGGGCCACACCACTCTCCAACGGCTTGTGTTGACTGTCCGGGTTAGGTCTATTACTCTGGACCGTCTTAACCCCATAAGGATTGGCGTCACCGCACACTCATGCCAAGTGACCTTCATGTCACACATTATCACTCTGCCCACACTCACCGTCTGTTGATTGCCCATATCTGGCCATAGATCCTTCTTCTCTTGCTCTGCGACACACGTCCGCCCATATATTATCCGAAGTTCCATGTCTGCATGCCTGAGGAATAGCTGAGCCTCCGCGACAGGCGCTAGAGGTCTGTCCGCTTGGTCGCTTCCCTGCTGCCCCATTGTCGATCTACTAGTGTAGGCTTTCAACTATCTCCTCCCCTTTATCTTAATGCTAACACAGCTGCAGATACATAATGTTCGGCAGGCTATTTGGACGTTCGTATTGCTCAACGTCGGCCCAGGCAAAGCAGTCCTCGCCGGAGTCTTCGTCTGCAATACTTCACACATCTGATCCCCCCTCTGATCCCGACCGTTCTACCTCTTTCATACCAGTTTCTTCAGAACTGCCCCGTCATCTGCGTGAAATAGTCCTACCAGCGCCACTACTTAAAGATGCCTTTGATCCGCCGCGCCACATGCGCATCGTTGTCGCACAAGATCCTTTCAGCCAAAGCGCGCGCACTCCGCTGTTCGACTCCCATCCCTCACGCGATTCGAGCGCGTCCAGTGTAAGGAGAAATGCCTTTGGGAGCTACTCGTCTATGGACAGCGCTGAGGCTGGGAGCTACACCAGTACAACGTCAAATGGTTCCTCCCGAAGCATCTCGTCCCACTCCCCACTAGAGCCTGCTCTATTTCCCGGACCGCCTCCTGAATCTCCTTCATTCTACCGACTCGTTGACCACATGTTTGGTAACGTTCCAATGTCATACAAAGGCGCAAGCGTCAAGATGCGCCCGCTCAATACAACCGAGTCGCCTGACCGCAAATCGTTTCTCGTCACAAAGCTCTTTTCGGTCAGTACACATGAGCCTCCTAGTGTCAGGTATTCTGCTGGCGCAACCATCGCAGACGGTGTACCTATATATCCAAAGATATACGTCGACTCGCCTTCTCAATCTTCGTTCAACGACAATGCTGCCCCACCCGGCTTTCTCCCAGCAGAACACGAATGGGTGCCCACTCCTGCTGCTGGCGACTCGCTTCCCGTGGCGCGCAGCAAGGGCTTGTTCTTTGCTATCGGAGTCATCGTCTCCATTCCGCGCGACCAGCAATCTCTGCTTTCTGCCAATTGGACCGCATTTTCACGCGCTCTGGATGAGTTCGCAAGAGTCGTGCATGCTGAGCTCCAAGATGCAGTGCTAACCCAAGCTGCTAGGTTGCGACAATGCAGAAGCTCCGTGGATGGGTTTTCAATGCCAGTCACCGCACAGCAATTACGCATTTCACCTTTGACTACCAATGAGAACGTGCGTGCGTCGGCCGTGCGGTTTATTGGACGGTTCGCGTCAGGACTGAGTGTCCCCCGAGTTAGGTGTGGAATCTCAAAGTGGGACATCTGGCGCGAAGAGGCTCGGAGACTCGACAGCATACTGTCTAATCCTGAAAAAAAAGGCTCTACCTATCTAGAAATCATTCTCGCGTCATTCTTGGGTGCGGATACCGACTGGCTTGAGACGTTTGGATTTGTGAATCCGCTGTTTGAGGACTGGAAAAGCAAACGCGTCATGATTGCACCGTCAAGGACAATTGTGACAGGCGATAACCACACTACCCAACGCATTCTGTATCTCTTGGCCGCATTCTTACCGGCAGGCGCCAGTGCTAATCAATTCGTTGTGCATAAATCATCACCTGCTGCTTCACCAGGACCATGTTCTCTTACATCTCATAAGGTCGGCAGAGCTGCACTTGACATTCCTGGTCGTCGACAACCGCTCCGTCTATCGATGACTCACTACGACTCGCATTCGAACCTACAAGCTTCATCATCAGTGGCGTCATACATCTCTTCCATTTGGTCGCAGCCGTCGTCTGTAACAACTGCCCTTACTTCTTCTACCATGTCAGCCAAAGATGGACTTGCAATCTCGTCAGAAGCCGCGATTTCAGACGCTGTATCATACTCTTCGTCTTCAGCAGAGCTAGATCTCGACGCGGACTTCTTTGGGCCATGGGACGATGTATCAGGATCTCCCATTTCTGTCGGCTGTGGGCCGTCGTCATTGCCCGGATCGCTGACGGCCGCCGCCCTGGGAAACATGACAGTGACTTCATATGACATGCGACCACGATACAGCATTACGTCCTCATCAGAGTCGGGAGAAACAATTCTGGACGTTGCAATTTCACCTCATTACGCCGACTTGCGAGTACCATCTCTTTCTAGCTCAGTCAATAGAACGCGACCATCGTCTGGCGTCAAATTTGATTTACCACAGCTGACATCGACATCGCACACATCGTCGTCATCAGTGGATGTCACCGGTATCTCGTCATTCTTCCATCCCGAATTTAAACTGCAGTCGTGCCCCGCGATCGAAGATGGGAATGTTGTCCTGCGCGCTCTTATAGAGGACTCCGAGTATGGTCAGGTACCGATTACACAAAACTCATGGACTATTGTATCGCGTGCACTTGTTATAGACGTCGACGCTAAGAGTGTTATTGTGTGGAACGTGCTGCGGCGGCTGTCGGAGGACAGTTGCACACTATTGCAGCAGGTGGTCAAAACAGCGCCAGTACGAGGCGGGTGCGATCTGGCAAGAATGTGGGACGATGAACGGCTCTCACAAACATCCACACCTTCATGTAATCCAAACATGCCAGCGAAGGAAATAGTCGAGAACGTTCTTAGTGAAATTATCGATGCTGCAGGCAAGCATAATCTGCGGACGGGAATCAGCCAAATGATGCTAGGGTCAATTGCACAAGAATTGGCAATTTAGTTATTCTTTTGTTTTCGTTATTAGACCATGGATGCATCATTATATAATCATGGGGAAGGTGTTCTTGCTTTTGTGGGTATTGCATTTGCATTGTTAGTGTATAGTTTTTGATCCTATAATTACGCATTTTTCCATTTTGGCTGGTTGTGCATGGAATATGGTGGAGGTTTGCCGTTATATTCATTATATTTTGAGAATTCGCAATAGCATTAGTGATATCTTAACAATAAATTTATGACGTTCATACAGCTGGTCGACTGTGATCCGGAGACTATGGTCTGGTGTACCACTCGACAGATGTCTGGACAAGGCATTCCTAAAGATGGTTCTGTGCATGTACCACCGTGCCATCAGCAAAACAGAATGGTGCGAAAGAAGGGCCGGGGCCCGGAGATATTGGTCTCAGTGAGGTCGGAAACAAGATGTGGGCAGCCACGGGTTGAATTTCAGCGCTTGAGAAGGAGGAGAATACCGCATCCATCTGACGGAGGCCATTGTGTACTGTCCGCGGATGGGTAAAGAAATAGTTCAAAAGCAGTCTGGTAGTAAGACCCGTGACGGTGGGTTGGCTACGAGGCTGCGACGGAAGCGCTTAGCACTGCATCGAGGTACTCGGTCTTCTTAAAGTCGAGGATGGCAGGCTCGGACTTCGCAGCAATAGCGTCAAAGAGCAGCTCTTGAGAAAGATATTGTGCCGATCCAACAGCCCGGGATGGATAAGCAGACTTGTTCAGGACAAGTAACGAGGTGCAACACCCGGATGAATAAAATTCTAGCGTTGTTGTTTGTAGAGAGACAGGCCAGCAGCGTAGATATCAATCAACCTTGGGGCTCTATGAACGAACGAATTTTGACGCCGGGTAGGGGTTAGCGAGCAATTTTGTTAGTCAGAACCGATGCAACTTATTGCAGCCAGCAAAGTATTGATCGGATTGTGACATATGTTGTTGTAGAACGCTGGGTACACACCAAAAATCTAACTCGCCGGCTCCCTCGATTGAGTGTATGTCTTGATGTTGACTCAACAGCTGCATTCTCACACACTCAAAATCAATATCAATTTCCATTAATAAGTCACTAGCGATGCCAACTGATCCACTAAATCCTGGCGGACTTACGCTTGCACCTAACGAATCTCCTGCAGCACTGTCGTTGATCTCAGCCCTGAACATGACCCCCCATATAGAAGGGGGTTACTTTGTTGAAACAGATCGGAGTAAGGACAAGATTCCTAATCCATATGCTACAGAATCGACCGCCACGCGTGATCCTATGCGCACTTTCTCGACGCTCATTTACTATTTATTGACACCTCACACACCTATTGGCCGGTTCCATAGGAATAAATCACGGACGATACATCTTCTACACAAGGGTCGTGCAACATACGTTCTGATACACCCGGACGGTAGTGTTGAGACGTTCGTAGTTGGACAGAGTGTCGAGAATGGCGAAAAGTTGCAGTGGATTGTCGAGGGCGGTGATTACAAGGCCAGCTTTGTGCAACCGGAGGACGGCGAGTGTTTGATTAGCGAGGTATGTGGTGTAACCAAGACCAGTAGAGAGAAACGTTACAATTAAAGTTATAGGTTGTTATCCCCGGATTCGAGTACACGGATCATAATTTCATGGCCTCAAGGGAGGAATTGGTTGCACTTGTCGGCGAGGACACAGCAAAGGAGTGGGAATGGCTTTTACGGAAGGACTAGACGGCGCCGATCACCACAGAATGTAGATAGGGAATTCAGATCGATAGTTTTGCAAATGTACACTTTGACAACCAAGATTCTTCTTACATCAGTACACCTTACCCACAACAACCCGACAGATTATTATTGCGACTCGAGATCGTGGGGATAATAATTCTATTTAAAACAGCTGATTTGAAATTAGCTGAATATTTTAAAACTATCTATAATTATGTAAAAGTTTATATAAAAAAAGATAGAGGATATATATTGTGGCAAATTCAAGATATAACTTAATAGATTTGTATAATATTATTAAAGTAATTAATGGGAAAATGCGAAAAATATATAGAATTGGAAAACTTAGATAATTTTTTACTTTCTTTTAATAATTAAATATTTAGTAAGTTAGTATTTTCTTTCTTTATTAAACTACTTTTTAATTTTTTATCATAATTATTGTTATAAGTTATTCATTATTATTTTTATGTTTATAATAGGATATTAATAAATCGGGCATGAATATATGACCTAAAACCTTTGTATAGTAGCAAATTCTAACCCCATAATACCGAAAACTACAGTTAAAGGAATAAATCCTACAACAAAGCCAGAAGACATAATATTATAGATAAAACTACCTAAAATAGCCATTAACATATGACCAGATAGAATATTAGCACCAAGTCGTAGGGGCGTTTAATGATTCTGTCACAATTAGCCTCATCTCACTTGGAATTTGTCGGTTGTGGCTGCTGTGGATATACCTGCTGCGCTTGATAGTATGGCTGATAGTGATATGAACCCGCGCCCGGTCCTTGTCCCATCGGCATCGGAGCATACTGCTGGTTTTGGAAATACCCAGTTATTTGCATCTGCTGCTGCTGCTGAGGCGATTGTGCGCGAAAAGAGTTTAGTTGATCTGCTGATGTAGCCTGCTCGAATGGACATATCGTACAATGGAGTGCCTATAGCCAGATAAGTCTTATGTGATTGGCCGCGCTGTCGAACGGGTTCATACCTCACCCAAACTGGTTGGAATTACTGGAATAAAACAGAACGTAAAAAATTCTCTCTTTTTAATTGCGACCACTGCGGACCTGTCAACGCAATCCTATTCCAACTTATGTTTTAGGATAATCTCACAGCTTATGTTATGACTGCTTGACTATTAGCACATAGGTCTGACAGACAGCGCTCCACGACTCACCATCGGGGGCAATATAGACGCAAGTCTTCGTATCCCGGCAGAGGTTTACTGTAATTCGCGCCTGTTTAGTTGTGAGCTCGCACAGGGCAACGCGGTAAACCGATTCCAATACAGTCCAGCATTACTCACCTCCACAAACAAAAAATAGAGGAATGAAATCCATATTGGATAAATGAAAGAAGTACTTGTAGCCGTCGCGTATGCTCCGGCAACAAAGGTAACGATAGTCCTTAGAAATCTGTGATCGACGACGCAACGAAATCTATGTTGAAGTTTACACTAGCAATAGATCTCGGAAGGTACGTAATCGAGAACCAAAGCGCGTGTCCAACTGTTATATTAGATCCGAATGAGCCTTGTTGTTGTTGCGTTATCTGTATAATCTACCGGACGGGGCTCCGTCTGCATTGCGCGAAGTTTACCATCATCTATGACGTCATCCGTCGACTTTTAATACTTGGAAATTAGTCTTGATTAAGGTATTCCAATATATTTGACAACTGCCGACGCACCAACAATACCAATGATCCACTAACAATAACGATTTAACTACGTAATATCATCAGTACATAAATGAAATAACGGCGGCAGCACATCATGTGCATTTCATTAATGAAAATTATTATGCACGCCATTGACCACCTGTGGACATTAACACCAGCTTCTTCTTTTGTTTCTTCTTCTTGCCCGAAGATGAGGGCACAGAGCTGGTGTTGTCCTCCGCCGCAATCTGTTCATACAACTTGTCGTCGACCCAAGTGCTCCACGCATCATCTGTGCTCTCTGGTTCATCGTCCACACCGAGAGCGTCACCAACGCGAGAAAATGACACCGCAGGCGTACCCCATACTGTAGTGCGAGCCACAGGCGACGCCGATGGCGTGATCAGATTTTCCGACGGCAATGGTGACAGGGTCGGCCACGCAGAACTGTCACTAATCGGCGAGTCCTGAAGCAACTCCGGGAATCGTTCGTAATTTCCAAAATCGTCATAGATACCTGCATCACGAAAAGACGAATCTATACCCGAACTATGCGAACCAACTGTATGATGATTCCTATATCGACTCTCCTCCTCTTCCTTCAATGCTTTTTGTCGCGCACGTTCTTCCTTGACATCCTTTTCGCGTCGCTGCTTTTGACGTTTCTCCAAGTCCTCTGCAAATTGCTCAAGAACCTCTGGTTTCACGACATCCGTCCAGTCGCACTCTAGAATGCAGATTGGACATGCAGCTGGTAGATGTGCCAAATACTTGTTCCGCTTGCGAAATTCATCATCAACCACCTGATCGCTGATGATGCGCTCCACTCGTACTAACACGGTCGACGGGAACGCTCCAAAAGATCCAAACGCCACCTTTAAAATCCGGATATCCAGCGGGGCTAGGAAGCAATTTGTCGCGTCTCGTGGCTGATAGAAATAGTACGGAGCATCAGATGAGTTAGAACTCGATTGATGGATGTTTGTGGACCGCGAACGGCTCGACGATGTGGAAGATCGAAGAGAAGAATGTGATGACGAAATCGTGGGGACCGATGAATAGCTGCTACAACTGACATACTGCTCGGGGACGGATTTATCAAGATCGTCGTCCTCCGCTAACACCGTCTCATCTCGAGGTCGACTTCGTTCAGAAGGAGTCGAAAGGTGTGTGCTGCGTTTTGGCACGTTACCCATGCCCTTTATGCCCTCCATCGTGTCGAATATTCGTTCGATCGCTTTATGAGTCCATTCTCCATCTTCTCCAAAAACTGCTCCATCCTCTTGCTCCATAAATTCAAGCTCCCGAACTTCGCGCTCAAATTCCTCCACGAAGTAGTCTTCCGTACCCCTCATTATTCTGGCATAGTGCTTAACCTCCGCGGCGAAATGCCAGGGAATGTCAGACAGGTTCGAAGGTCGCTCCCCACCGTCACGAGGCAACGAGAGAATACTTCCAGGCTTTCTCATCACTAACCGTAACACTACATCCTTGCCTGCTTCCGGAACTCCCGATTCGTCACCTGGATAATCCATCCACTTGACTGGCTTGGCATCACTCAACGACAAGCTTTCCAAGCAAAGTGGGCAAATGTTCCGCTTCTTCGTAGGCTGGCCACTATCATTCCCATTCGTCCGAGAAGGCATCTCGGAATCAAGCATCCGCATCAAGCACGGCAAGCAGAAGATGTGGCCACATCTAGCCATGCGTGAAGCTACTGGATTGTCAGTTAAACAGATAGGGCAACTACTCGATTGTGTGTGTTTGGAGACAAGCACTTGCAGGATGAGGTGCCATGGAATCACCACATCTGGATCTAGAGCCTGTACTGTGTAGTCACCACTAGGATGAACGACGAATCGAAAGTTCGCATTGACAAAATGCGCTTTGTCTGTTGAATATGATCCATGCTTCTGCCACGATGGCGGATTGTGTCGCCGGTGGGCTGCCGACTCTCTTGGGGGCAAAGAGAAGTTTAGCAGATGCGATATCGATACTTGATTCCGACGATTACGTGAAGGCGTGAGAAGATACTAAACAAACACGGGTTAGACACAATAATCGCACGCCTTCCAATCAAATACGGGATAAGCATACTTGTTCGGCCAAAGCGCCTTCGGAGTCAGGGAAGCCGTCGCTCATATTAATTGTCGGCTTCGGGTTATGGCTGCTCCTGCGCGTGCTCCTGTGCTGCGGCCTTTGGGATTGACTGTTTCGCGGAGTGGCAACAGCGGACGAGGTGCCTCCAGTCTTGCGCGATGCGCTCTTCGGTAGCGTATCATTGCCTGCAGGAAGCGCCACAGCAGGCGAAGACGGCGTAGAGAACGAGGAGGCGTTTGTTGAAAGGCTCAGCTTCGTGGAACTTGCCATGTTTGTCGCCGGATGGAAGGCCGGCACGTTCGGATTGAATTTTGTGGACATACCGCTGGAATCGCCCGTCTGTCACCAGAGAACAACCGAGGATGGCGAAAACAAACTGCCAGAGCGACACGCCACACGTAACGACAGCAAGACGTCTCCTCTTCAGCAGGCGTGCGTCGTCAGAGGATACAGCAAATGTATAGGCTGATATAGCGACGCGACTTGTTTCGAGACGAGTCGCGGCTGCGAGGGGGATGGTGATGGTGTGTGGATGATTGGCGACTGTTTGCCGACGGTGGTGAACTGACTCCTCTTTCCAGACCCTAACCCTCTCATCCCAACAACCGTGATCTGAGCGCAACTTGCATTGCCGGCACAAACGTCCCGCCTGTCCGCCTTGAGTTACAAAGCAGAAACGCATTTATGTGGCAGTGATCCAGCATCAGTGTTATTCAGGTGTTCTTGACACAGTATCGAAGTTATTACCATACAGAATACAGGTACAATCCGTCAGCTACTCAGGAGGTGGTGAATCGTATGAGTCGGCAGTCATTCGTGAAGGCGCTCTTGTCCCTCCTCCTCCTCAGTATCGTCGTCAGCCTCTTTGGAAGGGCCATCGTTCCTCTGGCCTTGATATATTTTGTCCTCAGAAAGTACCGAGCGTCGAGAGCAATCATATTGTACTCGAAAACACGAAAGCCCCCGCTTCGACCTGTCGTTCCAGAATACATGGGTCCAACGCAGATTACGCGACTGCCTGTCGAAATATTCACCGCTGTCGCGGTGTTTCTCACAGTC
Organism: Lipomyces starkeyi; assembly: GCA_018804115.1. Classification (NCBI taxonomy): domain Eukaryota; kingdom Fungi; phylum Ascomycota; class Lipomycetes; order Lipomycetales; family Lipomycetaceae; genus Lipomyces; species Lipomyces starkeyi. The sequence goes on from JAGJTG010000015.1 coordinate 618,890, forward strand.
AGAGATCTGTGTGCATTGGAAAGTTCCTGTAGTGCAATAAGAAGGGTTGTGGTCGACGATGAGCTGTGGGAAGCAAAGGTTGTTGTCGAATTTGGTCGTCAAAGCTACCGATTGTGTAAACAACTAAAAGAGAGAGTCCCCCAATACCCATGGAAAGCTATTTACGCCGCTATGGGACTGCAATGGAAATTCTTCTGCGCTGATGAAGGTTGGGGCGTAATATGGCGTCAACCCCATTATTGGAAAGTTGAAAACTCTCCCGAATCAGAATTTGGAAAGACTTTGAATTTAGGCAGAAGAAGCGTGTGGTGGCTACATGTGTTTCGAAATATCAGAATTGCACCTGGAGTGTACAGACTAATATGGGCTGTTCATATCTTGCCAACGGCTTATGGAATCGCCAGCGTGGAATTCTCAGTCAGGATAGCGGATGAAAACAAAAAGGACGAGAAAGGACGACCGGAGAGGTTGTTGCTGTCAAGCACTACGATGGGCAATGATATTGTAAAAGCAATTCAAGCATATGACGGCTGGGTGGAGGTGGAAATGACAGAGTTTAATATTCCCCCTGCGACTGAGATGACCGACAATGACTGGCAGACAATTCTAGTGGAAGTTCGAGAAACTGGCCATAGTGCCCAGTCAGGATTGGTACGTAGTCGTTTCTATCCATTTACTCGTCTGTTTTGCTAAGCTATCTTCAAGAATCTGGACTATGTTCGATTAGAACGAGTCGATGGGCAAGATCCTTTCACCGGTATACACATTTCCCCTTATTCTGAGCATAACAATATGTTGAGGTTGTCAGACAATGCGGCGCTGTTGTTCGCCTCTAACGATCACCGGGATCCTATCTTGAGCTCGTCCGCATCGGCGCGATCGTGGACGTTAGCTGATGTAGTACAGGATCTAAAGTGGCATGTCAATAAGTTTGAGGAGAGTTCTGGGTTGGTGTATTAAGAATTCTCCATTGGCATGTGCAGTACTTTTGTTCTCAGCATTACAGCATAGCTTAAGAGGGTAACTCATATATCATGTTTTCGTCAATGGCCTCCCGCGTATAATGGCCTCCCGCGTATAGTTGCCTCCCGCGTATTGATTATGCAGATGTCTCGGCGAACATCTGGGAGAGTGGTCCGTTCTGCATACTATATAGATGTACAAAGTTACGACCTATCATGCATTGTATATTACAAGACGTTGCCATCATGCCGAATATGCTATTTACAATTGACCCCAACCACTCAACGCAATGTGTCTTGTAAAACGCCTTACTCGCCTCTTGCCCATAGTTCTCTTCTCTTTTGCCTGTGTATTCGCGAAGTTCTCTTGAACAAGCCCCATCTTGACTTAATCATTGCCAACCGTCGCTGCATATCCAATTTCCGCGATTCCGGTGCCTCAGCGACCATTCCGACGAAGAACTGAGAGCATCCAAATTTCTTTGCGAGAGATCTTCTCGTCCACTTATATGGGTGCGCTGTTCGTAACTGTTTCATCTCTTCAAGTTGCTCTGGTGTCAGATGATATTTCTTATTCGTCGTTTCTCGCAACGCTGGTGGGAGGACAGGTAAAGCCTCAGCAGTTGGAACCAGCCGTCTTTCGGAGGGTGGTAGAAATATATCGGGAGTCTCGAAAGGCGACGGTGTACTAGGTGGAGGATTGTAGGACAAACCCGGTGGAAGAATTGGCACAGCCTTATTCGCGGATGATATCGGATTGTACTTCGTAGGATATGGGACACCAAACTTTTTGGGGTCCTTCAGTCTAGTGACTTTGGTGCTAGCGGTAGAGGCATATCGGACAGCTGACGTCAAGAATATTGCCGTCCCATTAAACGTCGGAATGCTACTGTGAAATGTCTGAAATACGTTACATAGTAGGGACGTTATCCTTGATGAACCCATATCTGCAGTGGGGAATAGAATAATGCTTTGACAGGCACTGCCGAAGAAATTCGTCCATTCGGCTGCGACTAGTTTGTGGAGTGACACTCTGGCTCTTTTGCCCTTGCCCTTTCTCCGGAAACCCTAATCACATGCTTCTGGGAGATATGCCACAAAGATCGACCATCACAACAAATGATGGTGGTGACTGCTTTTCTAGGGCTTGAGTAAGTAACAAGACCACAACGCAACGAACTGCACACTCCGCGGCACACTGTCATGATGGGTTGCTCTGATCAGTCATTTGAACGTCAGTAAGACCTCGACAATACACAGCAGCAATGGCCCCCAAGCAGAAGAGATCCGCTCTGACAGACGTCATTACTCGTGAATACACCATTCACCTTCACAAACGTGTACGCTAATTTATATCGATTGCTGATGAAGGAATATAGAGCTTTTCAGAAGAATGGAATGCTAATCGTGGGTGTAGGTTCACGGCGTGCAGTTCAAGAAGCGTGCCCCCACGGCTGTCAAGGAGATCAAGGAATTTGCATATAAGCATATGGTAAGATTCAAGAACTATTGTCGTCAATAGAGTATGTCCCAGTGTGAGTCGCTAACGTGAGTTAACTTAGGGTACCAAGGATGTTCGTCTCGACCCCCAGTTAAACAAGGAGATCTGGAAGCAAGGTATCAAGCATGTCCCTTACAGATTGCGTCTGCGTATTTCTCGGAAGCGTAACGATGAGGAGAAGGCTAAGGAGCCTTTATTCTCATATGTCCAGGCAGTCAATGTTTCGTCATTCAAGGGTCTGCAGACTCAGGTCGTCGAGGAGTCATAGAAAGAGGGAGGATAAGACTTTATGAATGGGTTCGCATTATTGTATATTTCTATTAAGAGAATAAAAGTTTCGGCGTTGTAATTCGTCACCATAGTCACACATGTTGCAAGTCCATTAAAAGTGAATTCGAACTAGACTTCAGCAAGAAGAAATTGGAAGTCGGTTTGATTGTTGGGATGTATTGGAGAATAAATCGGAGGAAGGCTTACTCTTTTAAACGTTTATGTCAACCAAGCTGTATATTTCGGAGTAAAGTCGTGCCCTTCGATTATCCTCTCAGTTGTAGTGTAAGTATTATCTTCTGTCCTGTACTTTCACGCATATCTAAGTATATCGTAATTGAAATGACTTTGGTAATCAATTGCCAGAAAGAGCACAGTATATAGAGCAGCAATGGCTTCTAAAGTGCGTGTTATCCTTGTTAAGATTGGTGCTTCAGTTATCAGCGTTTCATACCAGCTCACACGTTGCAAGTTGTCTGACATTCGGACCTGCCCACACCACCACAGCCAGAATCACCAGTTCGGAAGACACGAAGATCATCAAGTATTTCAAGGACTACGGCTACAGTGAGATCGATACCGCCCGTGTCTACACCGCCGGCGAACAGGAAGCGTGGACCGCAGCCGCCGGCTACAAAACAGATTATGGTTTCGATCTCTAGTTAGTCGACATCTTTTATTTGCATGCTCCGGACCGAAGTGTCCGTTCTTAGAGACCCTGCAGACTGTTGATAAGCTCTACAAGGACAGCAAATTCAAGATTTCCGGTACCTCAAACCATACTGCATATAAGTTTGCTGAACTGGTCACTCTCGCTAGAGATCCGATGCGACACCATACTGGCACGGAGAACTAGTGTACAAATCCGACAAGCAGAAGTATGCGACAGGAAATATGTAGATAATAATGGTTTAACGTTGCTTCATCTTTGTTTCTCCCCAAATATGTACCTGCTGCTCTGTATGATGTCGTTCCACGCATATCATGGGAATTCTGGAGCACTAATTGTTACCAGTCTTAGGGGTAGGCATAGCTCTTGTTACCCGGCTTTCTGCTGCGGTCTCAGGGAACCCATTTGGTTTAGTTAGCATGAACGACCTCAATACACTGAGATCGGCATTCACTTGTTAGCAGAGACCCTGGTTTCAGTATATATTCCCACTCCTCCTCAGGCTCAAGTGGTCGTTAAATAAATTCTCCAGAGGTATCTTGCTGTATTGCTGATAACGTAAGTTCAAAAATCTTTCTAAGGCTATGCGGATAAGCGATCAGCTGATTATTCATGGGTATAATGTTCTGTGATATTGTTCATGAAACTCATGGATCTGTCGCAATAGTAATCAAATTCTGTTATTGACGAGAACGAGATGAATATTCAATCAGCAGAAAACGAATGATCAGACAAGCATTTAGTTGGATACACCACTAAAACTGCACGAAGTGTTCCATCGATCCCGACGTCTATTAAATTTCAAATACAGATTTGTTTCGGACGTCTGGTATATATTTGCAAATATATAGACTATATGTTCTGGCAGATGCCTAGTAAGAATTGTGGATTTTCGCGAGAACAGCTACCTCTATACCAGCACCATAGCGAGTCATCGCAAGGACGACAACGCCATTCACAGCTAGCAGCACACCCATCCCATTATCTTCAGTTTCATGGACTACTGCATCGCTCATCCCCTCTTAAGGATCTGGAGGCTTCTCCCGTGACGGCAAGCACTGCATTCGCAACTAGGGACCTTGCCTGTGACCGCTCGTCGTTACTTTCCCAGGACTCCTTGAAAGACTGCTCGCCGTTGCCCGCAGCTATCACAACAGTCTCTTCTGCTTCACCGTACATATCTCCATCACATACGCATATAAAGACCCCGACATCGTCTTCGCCTTCTGGAGTTTCAATGTATGGTGCAAAACCGCCATTGTCATTCTCTACAAGAGGGTCCCCTGCAGAGTCGAAGCTGCTCAGTTATAATAGTTCCGTTCCTTGTGAACATACTAGGGCTCCAAACCGTCAAGTGTCACTGAACGAGACCAAAGTATTTCATGAGCAGCAGCAGCTACCACATCAGTCGAGCAGCTCATCCTTAAGAGGGTATGGGAGTGGGGAGAGCGTCTTGCACACACCGCCTCTTCTGCGGTACAACAGCCCATCGATCGTGTTCTTCCAGTCTCCATATTCTCGAGCGCAGCACGATAATTCGCCGGTACGATCGTCCCTAGGTATGTTACGTCATGTAACCATCACACACTGTGGAATGGCATATTCATAATTGATTTAGGCAGTCTATTGCAAGAGATGAAAGTGGATAATCATACGCTATCTAATCACGCTCGCCGACGGAAGTCCGCTGTACATGTTGTGTCATCTGCGCTAGACACTACGCAATATTCCACTGGGTCGGCTCCATCGTTTCGTAGGGTGCGCGCTGCTGTCGATCTTCTTCCACGGAAAAATATGCGGGTCCGAGGTGCCCATCCAGATGGCGGCTACATTCGTCCCCTACAAGGTTTGACAACCGATCTACAATCTACGTATCGCGTGTGCAATCCTGCATTCAAGTATGAATCATCGAGGAACCCGAGAAGGGTTCTCACCAAGCCTAGTAAAGGCACGAAGAATAATGGATATGATAATGACAATAGCGACTACGTGCTTTATGTGAACGACATATTAGGCGGCAACAATACTCACCAATGTTATTTAATTTTGGACATCCTGGGTCAAGGAACCTTTGGGCAGGTTGTAAAATGCCAGGATTTAAATACTACCGAGATCGTCGCGGTGAAAGTTATCAAAAATCAGCCTGCTTATTTCAATCAGAGTATGACTGAAGTGGCGGTCCTTGAATTGGTGAGTTTCGCTCCAATTGCTACCAGTTGGCTAACGCTGACAATTTGTAGCTGAATGATATGATTGACCGTGACAATGGGCATCATATTTTACGTCTCCGTGATAAATTTATTCATCATGACCACCTGTGTTTGGTGTTCGAACTTTTGTCTAGTAATCTGTACGACCTTATCAAACAGAACCAGTTCCGGGGGTTAAGTTCAAATTTAGTTCGAATATTTGCGCAGCAGCTGCTCGATGCACTTTCAGTTCTTAAGGATGCGAAACTGATTCATTGTGATTTGAAGCCGGAGAATATATTACTAGAGAAGTACGCGATGCTCAATCATCAATTGTGAGAATACTAACTTACAGGCTCTAGTTTGGAAAGTCCGAATATCAAGGTCATCGATTTCGGCTCAGCATGCAATGAAAAGCAAACTGTATATACATATATACAGTCGCGATTTTATCGATCACCAGAGGTAATCTTGGGACTGCCTTATACAACAGCTATTGATATGTGGTCATTGGGTTGTATTGTTGCGGAATTATTCCTTGGTTTGCCTTTATTTCCAGGAAGCTCGGAGTATAATCAAATTTGTAGAATTGTGGATATGCTAGGGTAAGTCATCGTTCAACTTTTTATCGCGTGATGCAACATTTTTTATTCGGCGATGGGCGAGCTCTTAACCTATCTTCAGGTTACCGCCACAATGGATGATTGAGACAGGCAAGCAGGCTCCCGAATACTTTGAACAAGTGATAGGTCCATATGGTAAAAAAGCTTATAGGCTCAAGAGTGTAGAAAAATACTCTCAGGAACACAAAGTCATGGAGCAGCCAAGCAAAAAATATTTCGCATCCACTCATCTTGCAGATATTATAACAACATATCCTATTCCCAAGTGCAACATGAAGCCAAATGAAGTACAGCGTGAGCAAGTTAATCGGATGGCATTTATTGATTTTGTTCAAGGGTTACTGAATTTTGATCCGCGCAAAAGGTGGACGCCGCAACAGGCTAAGGAGCACCCATTTATCACAAACGAAAGGTTTTCCGGGCCATTCACTCCTCTTATTCATGAGATGCGATCTCAGGTGCCAGCATTGCCACCGCTGCCGGCTCTTAATCTGAAACAACGAGGATAAGCATCTTGTGGCTATATAGCGGTTCGCCTTACTTTTGGAATAAATATTTTATTGTATTATTATTGGGATGGATATAGGGATTTTTGGTGTCTGTATGTTATGAGATTGTATGATTAATAAAGGAGATTCATGGGGAGTAAACCGGCGATTCCTATGAGGAAGATGATGGCTGGCATAGACCCGAACCCTTAACAAACAGATTTAAAGAGATGTCGCACAGTTTGTAAATCGTCGCAGCACAGTTGCTTCTGGAAATATTGAAACGTAGCTAGCGGGAACAACAAAAAATGATTACTAGATTGGACAACGTCAAATATATTGCTATCAGCCAGTGCATATAGTAGGGCGTCCACTGATGGCGGATATCGCGGATTGTATCCGCCCAAATATCCGCCTCGAATAATTATCCGCCATTACTTAGCTAGGGGATAGGCATGTCGAATACATATCCGCCATGTCCCAAGTTGGCAGATAAAATCCGCCAAATCCGCCATCCGCCATCTGGGGGGGATACGATTTGCGAGCATTCGCAACTCGTAATCGTATAGTCTAACACGATACGATTGGTTGTAAAAGTATACAATTAACTATACGAGCAATAACGTTGGTTGCTCGTAATAAATCGTATAGTTCCTAGGCAGCGAAAGTCCTCAAGCTGCTTAAATTGGAAAAATCGAGCATTTAATAGGGACAAAGATACAAATAGCATAATTACATATCAGCTTCTTTCAAGTAGAGATCTGCAAGCAAAGCAAGTTGATCTCATGGTTCTTGACTCTATTGATTGCCTTCTTAAGCCTAACAAATCCTGCCTTCAATGAATTACCTCTCAATCGCTAGAGGAAACGCTGGGATTGCAAGGTAGTAAGTAGTCCCTGACGGCAGCTGCCATTTGCGGGTACTTTTCTTTGTCAGCTCTCCACCACCGGCCCTCAGTAGTAGCCACAGCTACTGTGAAGACCCGAGGGTACGTTGAGCGTGACTATTATAGTGTCAGAATTGGTGACACGAGGTCAACTTCTTGAGCTTCATCAGCGTGTGAGAGGCGTTGTGGCTAATACAATCCTCTGGTCCTATCTCAAGGGAGCTCTCAATAGTTGACTTGTGAGCCACTGGCGAGCGAGACATTCTGCACCGGCTCTGCTCCTTCGTACCCATCATAATAATCAACAGCTGGCTGACAACGAGGACGTGTAAGACGCTCAATGACGACGAAGACGTCAATGCAAACACCATGCATTAATGAGTAGTACAATTATTGGTGATATAACTTAGCAGAGGACAAGGATTTAATTTATAACCCTACCTTCCAATGAGGAATACGATTACTATACGATTTTATAGTACACTATACGATCACTTTACGATTAGAGCTTCATTTTTGCGATTAACTTTACGATAATCTAAAAGTTGACTTGTACCGTAATCGTATCCAACTTTACGCCGCCATCCGTCTTGACGGATATGTGAATAGATAATTATGTAAGTACGAGGTGGGAGTGGCGCGTGAAGTTGTCACAGCTTGGAAGGTCCCCAATATCGATATCTAGGATGACGTTTGTCTACAGGGTCATTTATTGTTCTCTTTGTACTGTCAATAGTTATATCAAACTATTCCCTATACATATTATCCATTAACATGAACATCCTCATTGTTTCTCCGTTTAATGAGTGTCTACGAACGCCCAATAAGCAGGGCAGTAGGCGGATAGGCGGCTTTGGCGGATAGAATATCCGCCGCGGATGCTTATCCGCCTCAGATCGGCGGATATGGAGGATATGGCGGATAATTTGGTATATTCTCTAATTTATATTTAAAAGGTGTGAAAATCTAACATCCTCCGCAAACAATCTCGTATACAAAAGAAGCGCAATGTCAGAATAAGTCAAACTGTGGTCTCGAAAATGATACATGTTAATGAAATAGGGCGACTATTCTGACCGAGAGAATATATTTTTATTACAATTTTTTCTCTATGCTGTCCATCCACATTAACATTCTCATCGTTTCGCCCTTCATTGCAAATCGCGTACCGCTAGAATATCTCTACCAACATTGAACATCCTCTCAACAGAGCCTTCAGAGGCGGCAATGGCTAGGTAGTCTTTCGCCGCCATAGCCATCTGCGGATATTCATCCTTGTGCTTCCGCCACCAGTCGCACAGCCAATTCGGGTTCTTTGAGTCCGTCACAACTGTCCTCGGGTTCTGGAAGTACCTATCTATGTCGGACGCAAACGATTGGCTTGGAGGCTGCAGCATCCGAAACTCCAGGTCGCTATAGTCCGGGTTATTTGGTTGTCGACCGACAATAAGTTATTCTGGCACTGGCGTACATGTTCACATGTCGCGGGTATGACCGACGAAATAGTTTGGCTCCGCTAACTGCGAGTCCATTTAGGAAATTCAAATATCATGTTAATGAATATTGCGAAATTTTTAAAAGAAATTAAAATATATATCATGTTAATGAATTTTACACAATTTTTAGAGGCGGATGGCGGATTTGGCGGATATCCGCATCCGCCACAGCCCTGCCAATAAGTCTCGGCCCGAGTTGAACAGCCTTTCCACTGAGGTGGGAATAGCAAGATAATCTCTGGCCATTTGTGGATATTCATCTTTATGCCTTCGCCACCAGTCGCACAGCCAATTGGCCTGCCTCGTATCACTTACAATGGCTCGCGGTGTGTCCCAATATCGATCTATATCAGAAACTTTAGGCTGTTCCAATGGCCGTAGCCTTTGGATCCTAGACTCCCAGGTCATTATCCTCCATATATATTTGCGGCGAATCCTGTTCAGGGGATGTAGCTTCCCAAACTTGATAACTTAAATGAAGTTCATTCCACATTGCTTCCAAGATGACGACCTCTGTCCCGATCCTCACTTAGCTCTTGTCGAATAAGATGTCGCCCTTAACCCTCGGATCCAACAAGAGTGCAATATACAACGTATCTAATCATCCATAAAGGTATTATATAGTATTTCTCATTTTGTTTTCATTCCGTCCTGCACTGCAAGGTCAATGTCCATATCTACGGTAGAGAAAGTCCCTCGGCGCTCTGACACATCGGGCCGTAAGTCGTGAAGCTCGTAGTATATTGGAAAAGTAAGACTGATTTGAGGTTTTCTACTGGAGACGAACAAAAAGTAAGTTCGTTAAACTTGGAGAGGATCGTGTGGAGCTGTTTAAGTCGGCCCCAATCATTGTTGGCTGAAGGAGGCAAGAGAAGGTCACGTTGAAGTTCCAGAAACTTGTCGAACTGGCATGTTGCTGGTAGGACATCATCAAGCATTCTGAACGATGGATTCCATCGCGTATCGACATCATATTCGATAAATTTAGCGGGAAGACCGTGGAAATTGCACACTTCTTTCCACTTATGTCTCCTTTGAGGGCAACTATCAATCCAGAGAGCATGGATCCGAAGCCTTGCCATTGCTTCATGGTTCTCGAAGGGCCATGGATCTCGATTGCTCATACTGTCACAAGCAGCACGAGCCTCTCCAGTATCGCTGGACTTTAATGCTCGAAGGATATCCTTGACTATCAAATTGAGTATATGCGCTAAACAACGAATATAGCTTCTCCAAACCCCAAAAGTGAAGGGCAGCTGCCATGCTCTTTCGCATAGTGTTGAAACCATAGTCTCATTATTGCTGTCGTTATCTCCAGTGATAGTAATCAACTTACACTCCACGTCTGGCTCCGCGAGTGTAGCTTCTACAGCAGCTGCCAGATTCTCTCCGCTGTGTGAGCCAGGGAGCTCTTTGAAGTCTAATACTTTCTCTGGATATTGGAAGTCTTCGGTAAGCCAAGTGTCCAATGATTCCCAGGATTTGGATATGATTCCTACTTGTCCACCAGTCCAGAGAGAGAGCCGTTGTTCTGCACCTCTGTACTAATTCTGCCTTCAACTGGAGACGTTGTGACGTGAAGTTATTCACTAGTCGCTGGCGAAGTGTATGGCGAGAGCTAACAAGAAGCGTAATCCCTCGGATATCATGAAATATTTGACGGAATGCGGGCGACTCGAGTGTCGTAAACGGGACGGTTTCTTCTCCCTGACGACCCATTGAAGAATGTTTTCTCTAAAAATTGTTGCTGTGAGAGCTTCTCTCTCTCTCCAAAGTAGGTCAATATAGTGGACTTTTGGCTTTTTCGAGGACTCAGGCCGGTCTTGTGCCTCAATAGAATGCCTTTTTCTTAGATGCTCTATCGTGTTACTGGTAGAGCTTTGTCTTTTGAATCTGTAGTCTTCCAATTGCACTGTTGCCCAGTTTTACATCTAACATTGCGCACTTAATCTCTCGATCAATCAGCTTCCTTGTGAGGATCCATGGCTCGTTTCGCTCAGATATATTGAAGTAATCCCAGTACTGCCTGCCAGCCCTTGGAATTATATTTTGAAGTCTCAGTATGTGGTGAAGTTTCTTGAGGCTGACATATGGCGTCATCACCCTGAATCTCTAAAGGGCTTCTTCATCGCTCCCATCATTGAGAGTGAAGTAGTCAACGCGTTTATGGCGAGGTATCATAGTGGCCATTTGATCTATGTCGGCCCTGCAATCGAACACGCGAATACTTGTGGTGCTGTTTGATACTTGTAGAGGTCCAATAGTACCAGCCTATTATAGTATATTCATCCGGCAGGAGAGAAGCTGGAAACATCTCGTTTTATACCAGTCTCCTCGACCCCTTCGCGGAACAATATGTACATACTCAATGGTCATACTTGAGAGATTACATTCCACCACTAGTAAATTTCTTTGGCATTAGGTACAAAATAATGTCGCTATGGGACAAATTTACTCTCCGGCTTGCTTAGCAAATCGGCCATTTGGCGAGCCTATTACCAATTCCAATGACGCCTGGAACACCATGGAACCATATAAAACATGCCGCTAAAAACAACGAATAATGCAAAGTAGGAAGTAAGGGAAATACAGAGGATGCAATGGGAATGTAGAAAGTGTGCGGCTCGCGCGGAGCACTGGCACATTCTCAAGTTCGACCAACGAATAGCAATCGTTTCAGCTGGCACGAGAATGTTGTAAAGTACATGATCTATATAGGCCCGGCACTGGACTATTACGTATTAACATGAACGCATAACTGTGTCAAGTTCGGAATGACGAAACATTTGACACTAAACTTTGAAAGGCAATTGTCTAACCTAATTTGGCTAGAGTAAAATTAGTAGACATTCGATCAGGGCGGATTCATGGCGGATTTGTTGCACAAAATGGCGGACGGCGGATAGGGTCAGATTTGGCGGATCCGCATTCGAACCAGCCCTAGAAATGAGGCGGCTGTTTGTCTTTTGTTTAATGCCGCAAAATAACTTTGGTGCTATACGACATATCCATTAGATACGGAAGGAAAAGGTGAATGGGGCGAGATATCGGTTAGATGCTCGTTCCATATGAATATAAACTGGGGATCTGTCGCAGCTATTTGTTTTGACATTCAGGAAGTCAGTTCTGGGAAATAACTCGCATTTGTATCCCTGTGTCATTCATGTATGTACTGTATCCACACTAATCTTGAGAACATATCATATACCTTTGATACATTATGCCGTAAAAGCACCCGTAAGTGAAATGCGTCGTCATCGAGATTTCACGTCTTTCCGGACTTCCTATTTGAGTATCCGTGTCAGGTCACTGGCTATCTGTACGTAATTCACATCTATTAGGCATAACCTAAGGATGAAATTGGGTCGTAAGAGGAAGCTATTTAGTTTTGGATCGTTTACCTACACGGTGTAACTCCTTCATGACGCGGAAGCATGACACCGTCCTCCTATGCTCGAAGCGAAAGTAAAGCTGACTGCTCATATCCTTGCAGTTGATGTGCCATATCTAAGTCTAGGCCTTTACAGCGCAGAACATCTTCCAGTGGTATATAGCATGACCGAAGTTGATTTACCGAGCGTGCTGAGTCGGAGAAGCGTAAGTCGCCATTGCTTACACAGGACGAATGTTATAACTGTGCATCGCGAAGCCCACATCGTCAACACTACGACCACACAACCCGTAACGGACTTTTGAAGTAGAGAGCCGTTATTGAATCACTACCAGGCTTTGAGGGTCTATTGCTAATTGATTCGACAGTAAATGGCCCTAGGCATTGTTGACTGCGACTCGGTCCTCGGGTATTGCTTCATCATCAATACCATCCATCTTTAAGCGCTTCGGTAGCCGAGGCGCGCTTAAAACGCGTAGTCGTTCGCTCAAAGGGTGGCATTGTAGCAAGCCAGTTGCTTGTTAAATTGGTATTAAAATCGTACTATTACATACCATAATTCGATCTATGTAACCTAAAATATATGATGCGTTATATAAATTGTCGATAATCGTCGCCGACGATACCGCATCGGCGAGCCTCAAACGTGTCAATATATAGACGATCATTATCGTCAGACATTAAAATAGACGATGCCAATTGCCGATGTCATATCGCCAACAGCTGTAAGAAAATTAGCACTTAATTATCTAGCCGTAAGACTGTTGAAGCTAAACCAGATCACTACTGCTAATGCAACGTCGAGCCAAAATGATCATTGTGCTTGTCACCATTCTGCTTTTGCAGATGATATCTGGATCAAGCCAGGGAAAGATCAAATTGGAAACGGTGTGTGAACGAGGATAGATGTGAACTGTGCGGGGACAAATGATACACCACTTTAAATGTGCAGGTTATGCAAATGTAACTTCTTAGTTACGAAGTGGTAGTATTGAAACCAGCTCGATGAAGTGTCGTCAATCCGTCCAAACTAGCTGGGACAGATTCCAAGATTGAATACATATGGAACTTCCGAACTAGCGTCTGTCCGACATCGCTCTAAATTCTCCAATGCAATCTCTGCCGTACTAACGTCACACATGGTCACCTCATTTCTGCATCCACAGTATTCTTAAGAATATATCTGGTAAAATTGATTGCTTATCTCCAACCAGCATTAACCAATCCCATTGGATACACGCCGTACCTCCCGAATGGTCTCAGGTGGTTTTCACATCCCAATAGATTTCCCCGTCTTGCAGTTATCTCATGTGTACTCCAGATTGCGCAGCAGCGACACAAGCCAACGCTGAAAAGCGTTCGATGCACCGTGACGGCGGTAAGAGAGACGTCAGGGTCCGGTCCTCCGTGTGACTAGCTTCCTTGCCGTTAGATACTAGATTTAACGCCCGGACCATGATTGAAATGTAATAAATAATGCATTGTTGAACGTAATGTTGTACAGCAAAGACGTGAAATTTGTACGAGGAGTGGTTAGGAAAAGTACGTATATATATTGAGTGCTCTTCTTGCGCATCTGAAGAAGAAAAAAGTGTCTGAGAACTCACCACTTGATCCAAGCCTATTATCGCTCGATTAAGTTACTTGCACCAAATACATTGAGCCTTTGTGCACAAGAAGGTATAGTGGTATCGTGTTCAAATTGCAGCAGATAATACACTCAAGTCGTTATCTGTCATTCTGACGATGTTGCGTTGTGTCTATGGTCAACTACTGTCAATTGACGGAACTTACAAGGCCAATAGTTTCCGTCTTCCACTTGTCAACATAGCCAGCGACCGTGGATAACGACCGCCGCACCGTCCGCGTCGCGCTGTGTTTCAATTCTAATGAAAAGATGCACTTCTATAGGTGTAATGCTTGAGCAGCTAGTTAAGTGATACGATGATACAGCGTCCATTATTGCACTAAAGCACCTATCTTAGAAGAGATCCAGCTGTAGTCATAACTGACGCAGATAAGTGCTGATAAATGCTTTGGACGAAGATTTTCCGCAGACGTTCAATCACCCGTGCAGGAGGCGTATCCAACAAAATACCGCCAAGGGCACTCTTCGAGCAATGTTCAAACAGCATGACGGAGTTCGAAAATTTCATCGCTTCAGTCAAGCAACTTGTGAACTGCGACAGTGTGGAACATATGCGAGTGAAACTACAGCAAATAGAAACAGATTTCCCTTCTCGGGCTGTGTCTGGCTGTGTCTGGCTGTGTCTGACTGTGTCTGGCTGTGTCACCAACCGGTACCACTTTCGCTGACCAGGCACGGATGGGTGCTTCGGCTAGTCGCAAGAGGGATGGCGGGCACGGTTCCAATATTTCTCCTTAAATATTTCAATTAAAACGGTGTCGCAAGCTTGTTTCATTTACCTAAGAAGATCAACACATGTGCAAAAATTATGTCATCATCAGTTTCTTTATAGCCACGATTCTCAAGTCTGGATTGCTTGTCTGTGTCGCGCTACTTTATTATTATATAACATCAACGAGCGCGTGGCCTTTTATCTTATGTACGTAGATGTGTTCCTGAATCTTCGTTTTCCCCATCCCTTGCAGCATCCACTTCTCCTCCACCTTTTCTCTTCTGTCTCAGTCATTGGTTCTACGATTTCCAACACTTTCACTTCAATTAATGCTGCTAATTTTCCAACCCCAATTTCTTCCAAAGCTGAGAATTGATCTCTAGGCACACTTTTAGAACATCCTTTCAAACTAAGGTCTGTCCTAATTTCTGGCGAGTAAAGTGTACAGAGACTATAGGCTTGGCTATTTCGCGAAATAGCTGACTCTGGACTTCTTTATCGCACCTTTATTGTCCTCGAGCACATTTGTACGACGGAGAAACCCTGCGAGTCGTTTGAGCCGCACCGCCTCTTGTGCTGCTAATGCTAATGCCATATATTCAGCAGCGACTATTTGCCGCATGGATTCCTGGCTCATTTTCTTCCAAGCAACCTCAACAGATACCGGACGCGGATTTGCGGCCATCAGCATTTCCGGCCAAAGTATCCTTCATTAAATGTATCTCTATCCTCTTCACAACTGCCTCAATGCGGTTCTCAGAATGTCTCCTACTCCATTGACCAAGTCCAGTCGAGTTCCACTAACTTAATAATGCAAGTTTCTACGACTATCTGTGCTACGTTCTCTTTGTGCTGTTTAGTTATCAGGCTCACTCTACTTGATCAGCGCACTCGCACTTCTAACGGTGTCGCCATCGATTGCAATTCTTTTTTCTTTTCAGTAACTCTCTAGTGTGTTTATTTTGCGATAACGTGATCGGGAATCCCGCGAATCAACCAAGCGCGGATCACGAAAATAGACCGTCCCATTTATTTTCGAAATAGAATCGAAGATATATAACATTATAGCCAATAAAAATTATTATCCAGTTTACATGTACGGGATCTATGTCCAACTCTTTGCAACGCCAACATCGCCTGGTATTAGTCGTTGCATCTAAGGTCCGCTGGTTCTCCGTCTGAACCATTTCTTCCTGACGTGGTGCTTACAGTGTCCTTCAGTTGTGTAAGTTGGTCATTTATAATCACGGCCTGATAGCTAATTCCGCGCATTTCTTCATCTGGTAACCTGCAGCATTCGTTGAACTGGGAATCATGGTACTGGGACGTCTTAGATATCTTTGGATAGTGTCTGCCGGACGTTAATTGGACTATAGTCTTCTCAGGCACCCATTCGCTGTTGAGATCCTTGCTACTGACTACTCTGCGGACTAGGTGTAAGTGCCAGGTGACTTAATTACTGGCTCGGATCATACAGAACTAACGCCGTAGCTCTAATCAACTCTGAATAACTGAAGGAGATAATGCTTCTGGTCTCGCGATTTTGATATAGACCAGGAAATCTAACTTATTCACTTTTCCACCTGCCTTTGTCTCGTCAATTTGGCGCCCGCACGATTGCTTAAGTGGCGCAAAGTCATAGATATATTATGTTGTTAACTTTTCCATGCAATAAAGCCGAATAATGCAAGTAAAAATTTCGACTCAAAACGCGCTACCGGCGCAAGCTTTTCATCATAGAGTGAACCCATATTCTTTGAGTGAATTCACTCGCAACAAGCCTTGCTTTGTTGCGATTTAGAGATACCTTCACTGGTGTATTTATCATGAAACCCCGTGTTGCTGTCACTGCCTTCGTTCCTTCTGGTCACCGTTTTTGAATTAACCCCTTGTATCTTTTGCTAGTGCTGCGCCTTCCGATTCTGTGGATCCAGTGCAAATAGGCATGGCTAGCTCTCTCACTTCGGTCCTCCTCGGTACGCATCGAAGGCCATGGTGTCTCATTTCGCTGGCTTTTTGTCGTGTGGTGTCCCTGTAAAATTTACCTGCTGCGCCATATCGTTAAAATCTTCACAAGAGTTTGTTGGAAATCGTTGAGTCAATGTCTGAAACAGAGTTCTTTTTTTTTCTTTAAAAAATAATTTACTATCTTTTTTCGATGCTAAATAATTTAAATATTGAGAACTAAACAATGGATGCTTTTCTAAATAATTAGTAAGGAGATTCATGGGGAGTAAACCGACCATCCTCTTTGGGAGCTAGTATCAAGTACACTTCGATATCAAACCCTTGACAGGGCCATAATAAGAGACCTATCTGCACCGGTTATGACTATCTTTATTGTGAACTGGAAAGAAATTTGTTTCTGCGGAAATCTCAATTGTTTTGTCCGCACATAATCTAGCACAGTCGAACTCATTAAGTTACTGCGAAACCCAGGTGCAAGCATCTGCTTGCTTGTTTGTGATAAAGCCTCACAGTTGTTGTTATCCACTGTTACGATATTCACCAGTGGCAGTCGGAACTTATTCGTCTTGTCGTACTATCAATGATATCATTTGTCCGTACAATCTCGCTTTTTTGAATATCTTCAGACTGGCAAAAGAACAATGCCTCGAGGGTGTCGTCCCGGGCCAGCTTCATATTGTTTCCGTAAATTTGCTAGTCTATGTGATACTTCTTTGTAAAACACGACCCTACCCAACAGCGACGACTGTCCGTACGAAGTGTTAACTATTGACGCAATTGTACTAATTGATGCAGACGAATGCTGGACAAGGTCTGTCATTGCTTTTTCTGCCCTCTAGAGTCAACTGCCTGTTCTCAGGACAGCCAAAGCATTGACTCCTTCAAGCTGGTGTCTTTCATGTTGGCCGACAAGCTGCGTAAGGATCACAAGTCGTTAAGCCCGGTGCGTTGGTACTCGTCATGCCGTGGACGGTGTGGCTCGTCAATGAATCTCGATAGGACTATGGAAGAATGCTCGAGGAAAAGCGTGGACCAGAGAGTGGCACGAAGTTGGCTACTGTGGAATCTGTAATGAGACCGGACGCGGTAAAATATGCCTCTAGCTATAACAAGCTATTGCAAAAAGTTTGCTCAATGACCCTTGATTGGGTTGAAGTATCGCTAACTTAAGAATCCGAAGTGAGTACTGTGCATGAGCCGCAAAGTTCCAAGCTGCATGGCGTTGCATAGGATCTACATGTCGAGTAACCTCTTGGATATGACTGGATTCACGGCACCAAATATCTTCACAACATATTGTGGAGCACAATAATGCTGCATTGATAAAGAACTAAGCTTATTAAGAAATTACAAGCGGTGTCCCTACAAAAGCCTTAAGAACGCTCCTCGTTAATGCTGCGTTAGCATTATGCCAAGACATCTTATGCGGCTCATGTGCAACCCGTATTAGACAACACTGAGTATCATTAGCCACCCCTGGTTTAGCAGATGGCTGGTGGCTAGATTAGCTTTAAATGTGAAGAACCTTGGTAATTCGTTAAAATCAGCTGGCTTGGCGTAATATTGTTTTATCCATGGTCACTTTAAAATGGCAATTGTAACTTCAGTAACGAGCGCAGTATCGAAACCGGTTTTGGCGGACAAAAAACTTCCTCCAAACTAGATGGGAGAGACCTCCCATGTAACACGTGGAACGGGCACCTAGATGATATCGCTCGGATGTTCCTCTTCCTTTCGTATCTAATTTACACATCCTATTCTAGTACCAATGTTATCTTTGTGGTACTTCAGTCGCATAATATAACGGTCACCACTTTTCTGCATCCACACACTACTCTTAAGAAGATATCCGGTACTATGATACATTCTGCGACGCGGTATCAGGACACTAATCCATGGTGTTTATCGGTCACTGCTTATGTCCGACCGACATTAACCAATGACATTGGCGCACCCTGCCTAGTTGTTCCGACAGTCTCATGGTACACTTCAATTATCGAATAGATTTCCCGACAGTTATCCCGTGCGTCCCTTATGACTTTGGTACACACAGATGCATAGTAATTTACACGTCACGTTCGAGTCCTAGGAGCTTCAAGTTATCAAGCTGATAGTGACTGTACTTTCAACACTTACTACCAAATCCGTTAATCATCCTGTTAGTGTATCCTGAAGGGAGTAAATGTCTCTTGTGCGAATTACATGGGACACATATAATAAGAACTTCTCCCATTGAGGAAATCTAAAGTTTGGTGCACCCCTGCGGTTCTCTTCATGTCTTTAAACCGGTCGTGGCCACGATGTCCTCATAAAATTACCATTATTCAATTATTTATCCAGCCATCTAATCATTAGATTCCTGTGACCTTCTGGCGCTCTTCTCCGCTATTCTGCTCCGGTACTTCTCTGGATGTGCAGCTAACCGGCCATAGCAGTCATTGAGCGCCAAGCCATTGTATCTATAAGCAATCGGATAGTGACAGCTTGTATGGCTTGGGTGCAGAAGTTCGATTGCACCTGTTGCGGAACATTAAAGTCCGAACTAATAATTAGAAATCAGTTGAAGGAAATTTGAAGGATGTGATATCTCGATAATGCAATACCTCGCTATCGCAAATATATATCTTGGAACGTCACTCTCATGCACAAACAATATATAACAAACTAATATTACACAGCACGTTCGGAAATTTACTCAATATGCAGTGTTGTAGATAAAACATCTGTTCATCTGTACAGACTCACATCGGTTAGTACCTGTGGAAGTGCCATTACAACGACATTTTGACTAATTCTTACTTTATCCTTTATATGGAATGCCACCTATTATATATATTCGACCTAAAACCTACGCATGCAAGCTTCTATCATATTACGCCCGCTCTAAAGCCTGAAGTTGGACTAGCTCATGGTACTTTCCTTTCTTTGCCAGCAATTCTTGATGCGTTCCTGACTCAAGAACTTTACCTGCCTCAAAGACATAAATTATATCTGCATTCTGAATTGTGCTTAATCTGTGTGCAACAGCTATCGTAGTGCGACCCTTCGCCGCAGCATCCAGTGCTGCCTGCACAACTTTTTCAGATTCAGAATCAAGAGCAGATGTGGCTTCGTCAAGTAGAAGAACCTTCGGCTGCCGAATAAGCGCACGAGCAATGGCAATTCTCTGTTTCTGACCCCCAGAAAGTAAAGATCCCTTAGAACCACAAATTGTATTGTAGCCATCCGGAAGTGACATAATAAAATCGTGAATGTTAGCCTGCTTGCAGACCGCATGTATTTCTTCATCTGTGATTGTTCGCGAGGTACCGAATTCAATATTCTCTCGTATGGTTCCGGCATACAACGTAGGCTCTTGCTGAACAAGTGCGATTTGCTCACGATACGCATTAATGTTGAATTCACTAATATCCTGTCCATCAAGAAGGATTTGTCCCGACAATGGGCGGTAGAAGGATTCAATAAGACCAATTGTTGTACTTTTCCCACATCCAGAGGAGCCGACTAGGGCTACGTATTGCCCTTGCTTGATCTTTAAATTCAAGCCTCTGAGGACAGGAACTTGAGGTCGCGTTGGATACCTGAAATGAACATCTCGAAACTCCACATCACCACGAACATTGTCGGGAATAATGCCAGTCTCTGTCCAGGTATCAATCTCTGGGACAGTCTCTAACATCTTTTTAATATTTGCAGTGGCAGATTTAGCCTTACCCATATCAGGCGCAAATGAGAACATGATACCGGCAGCCTCGGCGCCGACAATGATCGTAGTATAGGTAACATAGAATTGAAACAGAGTGTACTCGTTGCGTCGAATGAAAGAACTTCCATACCAGAATGCGAGAGCCAGAGTAAAGTACTGCATGCCCTGGGCAATACCATACCAGAATGCAGATCTGTTTGATGCACGTTTACTGACGCGGCCTTGCTCCTTAATAATAGCATGGTAATGAGCCATGACATCATGCTCACGGGTGAGTGATGCCACTGTACGGATAGCCGACGTGGCTTCACACGCATAGCTGCCCGCCATTTCGTTCGATTTCTTCGTTGTGTTTTGAAAAACCGAAAGCACATAGAACCTCCAGAATCCGCTGGAAATAATGATTGGAAGACAAGCGCCGCAAACTATAGCAAGCTTCCATGCAAGAGCCAGAGCTAAAATAACGCCAGAGATGATCATCATCAAAGAGTTCAAGACCTGACCCATTGTTGCCCCACCAAAGCCTTTTTAATTGTTATCATGTTGAATGTCGTACAAAGGAATCACACAGCATACCTTCAACATACTGAGCATCTTGCGACAACATGCTCGTCAGAGACCCGGTTGTATTCTCGTCACGATCATAAAACGAAATATCCTGACGAAGCATCTGTCTGAATGTGCGGATCCGGATGCGACGAACTAACTTCTGCGACGTGAATGAGAAGAAAGCAAGAGCTAAGGCGGTGACAACAAATTGGAAGCATGCTAGCATGAAGAAAAGACCGGAAAAAATAGCAATTTGCCGAGTCATATAGTCATAGTCTGGAATAGCCCCAAAAGCTTGGACACACCTGCCAAAGAACAAACCCATAGCGTCATATCCAAGACCGGTGATACCAGACATAATGGCACCCAAGATGTTATAATGATTCTCTTCAGAATTCAACTTGTATAAGAACGAGACCAATTCCCAAAGGGAGTAGTCAGCAGCATCAACATTGACTCTCGCTGGTTTCTGACCAATAACTATGCTAGATATAGAACCCACAGTTTTGGGCCTGTGAAGCCCAAGTAGTCCATCTTCCTGAAATTCATCCATCTGATCAGATTCAGCTGTGGCCATGTCATCACCTATGTCAGCATTATCCCGCGCTTTTAGTTTTTCCTTTTGCTGTTCAATCTTCTGAGCCTCAACAAGTTTGCAATATTCACCTTTCAGCGCTAGCAACTCATTGTGGGTACCATGTTCAATAATGACACCACAACGCATAACAACAATGTTATCTGCATCTTTAATAGTCGATAGACGATGAGCAATCACAATAGTAGTGCGATTCTTCGACGCACGATCGAGAGCTTCCTGAACAATTCCTTCACTTCGAGTATCCAGTGCCGACGTAGCTTCGTCCAAAAGCAAGATCTTGGGGTTCCCAACAATAGCACGAGCAATAGCAATACGCTGCTTCTGACCGCCAGACATCAGGAATCCTCTCTCACCCACACTGGTGTCTAGACCTTCGGGGAACGTGTCAATAAATGCCATAGCATTTGCTTGCCTGCAAGCCTCCTTAACCAGTTCACGCTTCTCAATCTCAGAAACAAATTCGTACTGCGTGCCGATAAGACCGTGAGCAATATTTTCATAAATCGAACAACTAAAAAGCGTTGGCTCTTGAGAAACCAAGGATATTTGCTGACGAAGCCATCGAATGTTAAGGTCATTGATGTTGACGCCATCGAGCTCCACTTCTCCAGAAAGAGGATCGTAAAACCGTTCCAACAGCCCGATGACAGTAGATTTTCCAGACCCAGACGCACCAACAAGTGCAACAGTACTGGCAGCTGCAATTTTAAGGTTGAATTCGTGGAGAACCGTGACATTAGGACGGGATGGGTAGACGAATTTCACATTTTTAAGCTCAATGTCGCCCTCAACGCTTTCCAACTTCTTGCCGGCGTCCGAATATGAGTCGATTATGGATTCTCGGTCAATAGTCGCAAAAATTTTGACAGCCGCAGCCATACCATTTGTGACACTTCTAGCATGTGGAGAAATATTACTTAGGGCATAGGTGCTAAGAATCATACACATGAGAGTGGTAACAACACCGCCAACTGTCTCCTCGCCAGCACGAATAAACCGAGCACCCTGCCAAAATCCAAGAGCGTCGTTGGAATAGACACCAAGCCACATCACACCGGTTACCGCGCCCTGTGTTCTCATCAGCGCAATTGAATGGATAAATTATACCTCAATATCGTACAAGAGCAACACCGGCCTTGAACGCCCATTTCTCGCTAATAGCAAGATAATTGTCATATTTCGAAGCTAGGCGATCTTGAATACCAAACGCATGTACGTTTCGAATACTGGACAGCACTTCTTCGGCAATAGACCCACCAGTAGATGATCCTTCAAGCGCCCTAGTATAATAAGTTGCCATCTTATTCAATACCCATGCAAAAGATATCAATATAAACGCAGCAATAGACATCATTATGAACGTCAGCTTATAAGCACGAATAAATCCAATTGCAAACGCAGCGACGAACATTGTTCCATTGGATATGATATACGAGACCTTTTCCGACATGCCTTCCTGAATCAGAATAGTGTCGGCCGCGATACGAACCGTGATTTCACCGGAACCGAGTTTGTCAAAGTAGCCAATGTTTTGACGAAGCGTCGCGGCTAGATAGTTCTCTTTGATACGACCAGAAAGGACTTCACCCCTATCGATGAAGATGTAGATGGCGATATATGAAATTATGATATCTACAACACCAATGTAGACCAAGTACCTACAGGACACGACTCGTAAGCTCTGCTCAGACGACTTCACCTCAGATAAACTCACAATGTCAGATGGTTAACCTCGGTCTGGAATTCATCCGGGGAAATAGGTCTATAGTATCCTGTATTGCTATACTCCACATACGTACTGTTGACCTGGTGGTGAGCAGTGCTATTGTAGATGTCATAAAACTCAAAATTTGTGCCATTGTAGTATCCCAAGTTCTGTTGTGCAGCGTAGGTAGTAAACGTCTGAGTTATACTGCCGAAAACAAACGTCATAAGAGGGCGCATGAAGCCGTCTGCAATTGCGCACACCGTCGAAATCAACAAGAGCAGTATATCTTTCGTGGTCGCGTATCTGTAGAAGGAGAAGAAGTTGATGACGGTTGGCTTGATTGTAACCTGGTCGCGCAGGATCTTCGCCTCATGTGCAGGCAGATGACTGAACTCGTCCACCCCCGGGACGTCGACATCAATGAATCTCCCCTTTTCGTGGTCTATAGTTACGGACGAAGCTGGCGAGGACTTGTCGTAGGCATCGGCCTTGACAAGAGGCGACTTTTCGTCGTCAACGCTGGAGTTCATGTAAGCAATACGTGTACTCGGGAATAGCGTGAGACTGACTTGCGCCTGGAGATGGAAATGCCACGAGCAACGGAACAGACAAGAGATAATCTTGGACAATCAGACGTAGGCCGTACGACTGCGAGGCCACCTCCGCATAGTTACCGCCTACCGGCCCGACTCGTCCCAATGCGTCGACTCGATCTTTACACAAGATGAGTGAGTCAACGCGGTCCCACTTGCCGAATTTCGGAATTCCGACCCATCACAATCCGGGTGCAAAAGTTGTTTAATCAGGAAGCAGCTTCGCGCCATCCATGTGGCGTTCCCCAAGTCAAACACATAATTCCAATACGTTCTCAAAATAAGCATAAGTTACATACATCAGTACTGTATATAGTCGGGATTATAATTTGGATCGCTACCGCTGGACGGATCGATCATCGCGGCGACGCGGCCCCAGCTGACACGATGCAAGAATCCTGACCCGCATGAATCAGTAATGCTCTGATAGCGATAAGCGCCAGCGCCTGAGCCGCACCAGCTACTGTCAATCGATTTTGGCAAGCCCTCTGGCTATGGTGCATTTAGATTAGTCCCGAAAAAAGTACCATTTCACAATAAATCATATCCACGCCACTACATTGAATTTGTATAGCTGAAAATATATATCAAACTGTTAGTAAATGTATTTTACATAATTTTTCGCTGTGATATTACTGTAAATCGAAAATTACAAAAGCTGTCGCTGGTACTATTCGGAGAAGTACCTGACCTCTTAACTATGAGAACGGACAACTTATGGCCGCGAGGTACTCAAAGCTAATTCAAGTAAGGTTCGCCCTATTATACTGTATTGAGAAATTAAAGTTCCCTAAATGGACTAGCGTATTTTCCTTGGGTCTGTCCCGTTGGACTACAGCACTTAAATTTATCAATTGCTGGTATTAATTAACTATCCACATTCATAATATGGCACCTAAAAATAAGGGAAATCATGGGGCAATTGCCGACTATACCCTTTTTGGAATCATGGTACCAGCGGGTACGCAACACAACCATTCCTAGTTTTGCCCAAATAACCCTAACCACGACGTAAATAATCGAGCGTGTCATGAAACGCGTTATCGCGTAAAATCGAAATGATTCGTCGTTCGAACAGCGTATCTACCACAATTGCAGCACTCTTTCTCAGCCCACACTAAAAATATATAATGGACCATATTACAGCAACAGCAGCAACACCAAGCGCACCTTCCAGCGGCCCTTACAATCTATACGTGGGTATGGTATTGGATTCAGTGGAAAACGCCAGAGAAGTCGTGAAGGCATACGCCATTCAACACAATTTCGCACTTAAGAATGGCCTTGTGAAAAACAAAGATACTACACTCTTGCTCTTGTGCAAGTGTGCTTTAAGACATTTAACTCCAGAAAACTTCCTTTGCAGAAGGGAGTAATTGGAGACAATAACCTTGTCCGCCAAAAGGATGCTCGCAGTATGCTATGTGACTGTCCATGGAGGGTGCGATTCAAGAAGCAGCTCAATGGTTCATGGATTGTCACAGAACTAAGAGACGAGCATCTAGGACACCAGCTGGAAGGTGTTGATCCGTTGTCGTATTCGGTGAACAGACCGGTGACTGCTGAAGCCAGGGCAACCATGTTTGAGCTTGTGCGGGACTCATCAACTACCCTCAACACGGTTGCTTCTATGCTAAACAAAACATACGGGCTGTCATTGCTTCCTCGGGACGTATACAATCGGACGTACGACCATGGTCAGAGACACGGCTCGTCAACCGTCAAATTCCTGGAAAAGCTGGACCAAGATGGGTATCTGTACCGTGTCAGGGTGGGTCCAGAGAACACTCTCGACAGCTTGTTTTTTGCAAAACCGGATGATGTCCGAAATGCGCGTGTGTACGGGCAAGCGATCGCTATGGATGCCACGTACAAGACGAATCGATTTCGTCTTCCGTTGGTCAACATCGTCACAGTGGATAACAACTTGCGAACGATGAGAGTCGCATTGTGCTTTGTTACCTGCGAAAACATTGATTCATACACTTGGGTCTTGCAGCAACTGAGTAAGAAAAGAGTAGGCAACTATCTTGTCGAGCTAATGAAGAACAGGAGAGATTGTATTCCCAGCACAATATCCAGCTGTAGTGATTACTGATGCGGACAAGACGCTCATGTCTGCCCTGTTGCAGGTATTCCCCGATTCCATGAACCAGCTCTGCCGATGGCACATCGAGCAAAACATACTGAAAAACTGTCGAAAACATTTCAATACTCTCGCAGCATTTGATGAGTTCATGAAATGCATTAAGCAGATTGCGAGCTCGATGAATCTAACGGAGCAGGAGAAGGCATTGGAGAAACTACAAGACAAGTTCCCCAGTGAAGCTGTTATTTATTTTCTTAATCAATGGTGGAGAGAGGGACAATGTGAGAGGTGGACGGAATACCATATATCGCGGTATGCGAATTTTGGAATGAACACTACCTCTCGCGTTGAAGGAAGTCATGCTGCCCTGAAGCGTTCACTATCTTCGTCATCTGGGACACTCTACGCTGCGGGCCAAAGGATCAGTTATAGAGATGCTGAGCGTTCGACACAGAATAGCATCGTCGGCGCCACTGAGAATCTCGTCGTGCGAGTTGATATTAGGAATCAGCTTGAGACGTCAATGCTGTGTACCAGGATATCCCGATCAGCGCTAGAGTTGGTCTATACAGAAGTCCTCAAGAAAGTGCATAATCAGGAACAAGACAGAGGCGCTTCTCTGACGGAGGTATGGGACGACGTGTTAGCAAGTTTATGATCGAGACTTTGTCTGGGGTGGGGTATGTCGTTCTCGTTTGAATTTGATTTGTTGTTTGAGGGCCTGCCTGGCATAGTTTGCATTTTACGACAGGGTTAGGGTTATGTGTTGCGTACCCGCTGGTACAATGATTCCAAAAAGGGTATAGTCGGTAATTGCCCCATGATTTCCCAAAAATAATGCGAGAAAAAGACTTCAGATTGATCGAATTGATTACCAGCGGTCTGAGAATGGGACTAGCTAGTCGTTCTTGGATACCCATGCCACCATGATGACGTCGTCATCAGTGAGCATGAGAATTTTCCACTCCGCTCTGATGCGTCGTCAAGTAACCCGTGAGAGTTCGTAGTATATCAGAACATTCAGGCTGATCTGAGGCTTCTTATTTGAGATATGTGTGCTTCGCGTCTAAGAGAATGATGCAGTTCATGTTCAAACATACGCCAGCAGTACAAATATTACACAAATGGGTTAGGGCTGATAAGAAATATTGGAGCTAGGGTTAGGGAGGTCGAGACTAGTCTAAATGCACCACAGATAACTCGGCTTCTATACGTTGAAACTCTGCAGCGCATTGTCGCTCAAATCCGAACTCGACGCGGAAGACACGACTGACTTATTACATAAAATATCGTGTTGCTTGATTCAAGTGAGACCAAGATACAATATCCCATTTTTCTAAAGCTGCCGCTCTGGGTTTGCAGCCGAGACTGGTGACGACGACCAATTCTCCTGCCTTAGAATTTTATGAATTACGATTCGAATACGTCACGTCTGTTCATATCAACCTATTACAAAAGCTTCGTAGACACAAGAAGGTTCACCGCTGGGATGTTTCCAGAACCTAGATGGTAATTGAGCTGTGAGTATCGGCTAAAAATCAAGTAATACCCACTACTTATGACGTGACATTCCTCCAGCATGCTACCATACCACACAATTTCACCCATCAAACATTCCACATCTTCAGATCCCATCCCCCAAATCTAATAAAGGAATGGCAAGAAATAGATACGGCCAGATCCAGTCATACTCCAGTCAATCGTCAGTATACTTTGCTCGGCATTTTGCTATATCGCGCATAGTACGATTTAACTACACTATCATATGAGAACAGTATCGACGAGAAAGATCGATAAAACTAGGGTCACGGGCTGAAACCCCACAAAACAGGGGCCTCATAACAAGGGTTGTCTGAAACTAGCCTGCAGTGAATATTTCTGGTGTATCTATACCTTGAGAGGTCAGAAATTTCCACCATTACTTATATATCTTATTTTTTGTGTATCTGCCTCCATAGCTGTGGGAGCGAACGACGAGGAACAAGCGTTTCGTACATGTCGAAATCTATTCTTCTGTGAACTCGGAGTCGAAAACATAGTAACCAGGATCAGTAGAAATGCACGACTAGGATACATCCACAACCCCACGCGTATCCAATCGGTTGATTTGTTGCCAGGCATAGCGCGCAGTAAGTGTATCTGAAGCATACGTCATCCACCTTCCCAACCAGAGCATAAATCCAGATATTCCCCACCTTGCCGCTTATCTTGTGGTAGATGCCTGTGATTGTGCTGCAACAGGAGCTACAAAATTATGCGGCCATTAGGCGCGAAAATTACTACTGCTATCTTGATTGAATGACGCTACCTATTCGAAATACCGAGTAAAACTGATAGCAGCTAGAATCACTTGCTAGCCTAGGGCTAGTGATTCAAATTTAAGTCAATGTGCATTGCTAACAGAACACTAGGCATTTAGAAAGTATATTCACTCCAGAAAATTGCCTACAATTGGACCCACAAGAGCATTCATGATTAGATCCGATCAAAAAAGTGGTAGTGAGAAAGTTTGAACCATTCTGATGTCAAAGCGAACTGAACCACAAATCTCTGAAACCTATTCCTAGCTGTGAAGTGGGACCTTAGCCCGTTTGAAACTAGGACGTCACTCAAAACTTACCACCCGGAGGAAGAGTACACATCACTCATGAGCTGTAGTCGACCTCGCGCGCAACCACGCTGCCATATTGTATCAGACGCTGTGTCATAAGGAATAAGATTTAGCATATTTGGATTGCTTCTCAGAAGGACAACTGGTTATTCTGCATTCTGACGTGTCTAACAGAAACACCAAAACATCGTGTGTTTTTCCACAAATTTATAACTACAAATATATAGAGAACAATGAAAGTACAGGCATTGTTGACGGCGCTCACAGTCCTGAGTTCTCTTGCACAGGCAAACGGTGCGTCAGCAGACGAAGATTTTCCGCAAGGCGTGAAGCGCGTTCCATTGCGTACGCACTCGCTCGCTTCTCCGTACCTGGACGACAGCCTGCACTCGCGGTGGTTCGATTATGGCGGGGACGCGGTTATTCGGACTGATAAATACATCCGCCTGACAGCAGACCGGGCGTCACAGACCGGGTACGTGTCGTCGCGATTGCCCCTCACGATGCCCAGCTTTGAGATCGAGTTCGAGTTCAAGATCAGCGGTAAAGGCAATTTATACGGAGACGGCATGGCGATGTGGATCACAAAGGAGCGAGACCAAATGGGCCCTGTGTTTGGAGGCCCAGATAACTTTGAGGGACTGGGAATTTTTATCGACACATACAAAAACAATCGACCTGGCGTGACTTTCCCGTACGTGATGGCGATGGTAGGCGACGGCAAAACGCGATATAGCAAGGAAGACGACGGCAAGCCAAACGAGTTGGCAGGATGCTCTGCGCGTGGACTACACAATAGCCAGCATGCCACGAAGGCCCGGCTGATTTATGTGAAGGACAGTTTTATGAGGCTCGACCTTGAGTATAAGGAACCCAACAAGTGGACGACATGCTTCAAGACTGCGGCGCCAGCGCTACCGTCAGTCGCCTATTTGGGATTCTCGGCTGAGACGGGAGAATTGTCGGAAAACCACGACCTGATTTCCGTGGATGTGTCGACGCTGTTTTTACCGTCGGGCCAGGAGCGGACGACGGGGATGGGATCGAGGACGTCGTCTGACCAGAGAGTTAGGAAGGAGAAGAAAGGAGGGTCATGGTTCTGGTTCTTTGTGAAGCTGGGACTGATCGGTGGCGCAGCCTATGTGGGCTACACTAGATATATTGTTTATGCCAAGAACAAGCAGCAGAGTAGCCAGGGCTTGTTCTAGTAATTTACAACCTTGATGAAGTTTGATTCAAAATTACAATATGAGCATGATTGGAAAAGTCTTTGTATTCGCAAAAATATGTGTTTTACATAGTCATTAGTACTTACAAATGAGAGTAAATCGAATTAAAAATTTATCAAAGAATGCCTTAATGCGTAAATCACGACCAGAATGCATCAATCAGATCACGTCGACAAAAAGTTGTAACAAAATGTATAGGTGTAGGCTATTAATACACAACGAGCAAAATTTAGCCGTTAGAACTCCATTAACAGTAAAAGCAACCGAACACCAAACCATCCACTTCCAAACAAAACCTAGACGAGGATCGTGTCGATCTTCATTTTCTCGAGCATCATTGCGCCCTCCGCCGCACCTGCACTCACGACGCTTCCCTCGTCGGCACTGTCGTCCGCATCTTCGCACTCAGGTTTCGACTTGACGCTCAACGGGGAGGCAGACGAGTCATCTCGTATGGACGAGGTCGAGCTTGAGGAGGACGATCGCCGGTCGTTGGCCAGAGCGACGGCGGCTGCCTGTTGTAGCGTGTACATGTGGTTCGTGGCCTGGTTCGAGGATGAATACGAATACCTGTTGTCGTACGGCAGGACCCGCGGCACTTCCCCCTGCTGCTGGCGATCAGGATGTAACAGTTGAGTCGGCGGAGGAACGTACTGAGAAGAAGCAGGATACTGTGCCTCGTACGAGCTCCGGCCAAACTGTGCGTAGCGGTGATCAGTTTTAAGAGCGGGCTGAGGAGCGCGAAGGAAAGAGTCATCTCGCATGGATGATGGAGGATAGGATGAAGAATGCTCGGACGCCTGCAGAAGCTGGGTCGCGAACGCGTTTGGAGCGTACGCGCCCCCGGAGCTCGAGGACGTGTTGGAACCGAGTGAGTTGGACCGGGAGTGGGAGGCCGACAATCTGCGCTGGTGGTCGTTATGGTAATGAAAACTGTCCCGGCGCGGCTTCGATATGCCCGCGGCTGTGGACGCCGTGTGAGTCGGCGAAGCCGTCGAGTTCGAGATGGGAATGGCCGGGGTGGAGACCGGAGTCTGTGCAGTCAGAGACTTTGCCAGCTTGCTATGCATGATCTTCTCTTCGACGACATCGAGATCGGTGCCTGGCCACTTCTTGAGCAGCCGCTGGACGCGCATTCTGGGTTAGAGTTAGTACTTTGATTTCAGAAGGAATTTGAAGTGGAACCTACCGCGCACAGTCTTTGTCGACACCGAGTTCCTGGCCGACGAGGCGCCAATCGACGGAACCGCCCTTATACTGGTAGGCGACGATCAGCGTGTTGATGGCGCTGACTATGTCGGAGTTGGACATAGTGAGTACGGCAGAAAGTAGAGATCACGCAGAGGATATTAAGGATGCAGAGAGGGAACAGACAGCGACGTGAGATGCAGATATAGGAGGTAGTGGCGCCAACGGCGGCGGGAAGGTCAAGCGCGATGACGAAGTAGGAACAGCAACGGCCCGCCCGACGCGCGCGACGTGGGGGGCCGTGAGATCGAGACAAATGAGCCGCTCAGGCAGTGAATGCGAAGACAGAATGAGCGCGTTCGTGCGATCGGAGCGGGGATTCTAGCCAATTGAGAACTGTGGGTATATTAAAATGGTAGGTGCTGCCGGGGTATGTATTGGCGTTCTACAGTAGAGTACCACCATCACAGTACAACAGCAGCAGCACGCCGAGGCACGGAACAGGCACGCGCAACATAGAAAGAGAAGCGATGGACAGCGCAGTACCGCGTCGACGTAGTCAAAGTCGAGTTAAGCATCGAAGCGGCCAACGATCTACGCCAAACGAACAGCGGCGGCGCGACAAGCGAGTACAATCTCAGACGGCGATCACTTGGTAACGAGAGCAGGCAGGGATCGCCGGCCGGTCGTTCTCCGCGTTCGCTGTTCTTACGTCGACGCCCTTCGCGGACTGGCCCAGAATAGAAGGCGGAGCGCTGGTCGTTGGCGTAAGGAAGTTGATGCATTGCCCCTGATCGTCTCGTTTTCCTGTACTACAAACAAAGTCGGTTGTCATGGTCACGCGCAGCCCTGATGTTCAACTGTTTCACGCTTGCTTGTTTCTCCACTGCAGTCACTTGCTGGAAATAAGCTAAGCTCGAGTTAGTGACACATCAGTGCGGTGGCTGAACACGTTGTCACACTTGCCCGTCTCACTCACCTTCCCCGCGTCTTTAAGTCCAACGCTAGGCGCCCCGCATTTGCCTGTTCACTTTCGCTATTACTTTCCCCTCCCCCCTACGGAATCCGATATACAATAATATACTCGCTTCCCACGCATGTATATTGTGACGAACTATGACATGTGCGACTCGCAACGGAACGTCGCTTTGTATCGTAGTCTATTCCTCCGAAAGTGCGCGTGACATCTGCGTAAACAAGCCAAAAACCCTCGCCCTGAGGGCACATTATATTCTACCCTGATTCGTCTCGGCCGTAATCGCCATGTGCAATTTGGCTGCCATCACGTGCGACCAACGTTGCATTTTAACTCCATGCAGAATTTCAATGCAGTGATCGCCATTCCTGGTCACGTTGCCTTGTCCAAACACACATGGCCCCACCCGGTCATGGCCCTAACTATTCCCGCAAAACTCCACTACCCTAATCAGCCCTGTTCGGACAGATTGGGCCGATGTATAGTCGGAGACGCGGCGCAGTGATATAGCGGGTATCATATCGCGGAGCGGCGGGACCGGTCGGACCGGCGCTTCCTCGGCTTTTTTGGAACCTTGTACCCACTGAACCATTTAAATTCGTAACCGTTATCTATTCACGCTTACGGCACATCGAGATCGAACTCCCCTAAGCAATTATGATCCAAGCTTAACACAATTTATTATACGCCATTAAATATTTGAATATCGAGTGGGTGCATGCCTTAGGTTTGGTCCATTTACAATTAATGCCATTGCGTGGATGCTTGCGGAGTGATCAAAATATCACTCAAGTTTGGTCTGCACGAACGTCGCGTATCATCTCATCATCAAACACACATTAAACATCCCATTCTGGATTAAAAGCGCGCGTTGCCAATCTGTAATTCATCCGCTTCTTGGAGATACCACTCTTCCATGCTTCAAATGCGAAAACTGTTCCCAAACTTTCTGGAATGAGCTTCTGCTCGAATCAGTCAGAATCTAATATCTCGATCTCATCGAATGCGGAATGGAGTGGCGCACTCAGTAAGTAAAGGCTGGGGCACCTGTGTGAGAAAGTCTGCCCACGACCAGCAAATCACCGAGTCCTTATTGGTATTGAGGAGAGTGCGATGGACGACGAGAAAGAAAGACCAAGAACAAAAAAACAGACAATGAACAGGTACACAAAGAACAGCCATGTAAAGTCAGGCGTTTCAAGTATATCCGAGCACAAAAGCAAAAATTAAACACTTCGCAAGTGGTTCGGCGCCGCACGCTGGACTTACAACCAAATGTTTGGATGCCGTGGAAAAGGAAAGAAGAAGAATGCAAGAACGAAGAAAGACCTAAGAGCGAGATTCCTAAACAAGGAGGCAATCGACAAGATGGGCAAGCCCTGGGTTTTGGAAACCGCATGCGACATTAGGAGGACCGCCATGGATGACCTTCTCAAAGCATATGATTCCGCACATGCACTGTGCAAAAAAAGACAATAAGGTATTCAAGATTAAGCACCGCTCTCGGACAAAGTGTCGCCAGGAGAGCATTGTAATACATCATAAACACTGGTCTCATGGAAGAGGGAAGTTTGCCTTTCTTCGCAAATGAAGAGCGCTGAACCGCACGCAGCGGTGGACGCCGGCGGATCAGGTCCAAGACAGCACGAGCTATGGCAACCTGGTCTCGTTACAAATTCCAACGACGACTTCTCAACAAAGCGCAAGAATATAAACCTTGCAAAGTCGTCCTGGAATATCATCATGAGTTTGATACCGAATTATACTGGTCCTAAAGGAATTGTCGGCTACACCCGTGAGTGAGGGCGATATTATTTACAGTAAGAAATCTCCAGCCGCACCTATTTAATGATGACATACTTGTCGGGTACTTTGGAATTGATGATTACTTATCAGCGGAGAGTGAAGGTTCGGGTATAAGTATCAGTGGTGCCTGCGGATTCTTATGCTTGGGCATTCTGACGACAGCACGCTCTCTAGTATTTATAAGACGGGATCCTATCTATCCATCTATTTATGAACTCAAAATACATTAAGACATCAAGTTCTATGCTTTACTCAGTGGGTGCGGGAGCCCAGACCTCGCCGACAGTGCTCGCCTTGACACCAGGGCTGGCGAGCATAGTCTCCTTCCACTTATTCACGAGGGGATACTCCTTTTCGAGGTCGATTCCGAGTCTGTACAAGAATCTGACCCACTGGAGGAAGGATAAGTCGGCGATAGTGCACTTGCCCAGGACGAGCCATCCCGTGCCTTCCTTCTCGAGCTGGCCGTTGAGAACCTTGCACATTCGATGAACCTCTGCGACGTAGCGGTCTGCGGCCTCGACGTTCTTGTTGCCGGTCAGTACCTTAAACCAGACCGCCTGACCCGTGTACGGTCCAAAGCCGGTCATCTGGAAGAAGAACTGCGAAAGCGTGTCAGTGGTGCTAATTTTTCCAGAGACTGGCAAAAAATAACATACCCAGGTGTCCACGAGCGCCTGCTCCTCGAGCGAGGCAGGGTAGAGCTTGTGCTCGGTGTCGTACTTCTTGACTAGGTAGAGGATGATGGCGCCAGACTCCCAAATGATGAGGTCCTGAATACGTGAGCGAACAATTCAATTACATACACGACACGACAGGCGTACATTGTTGGAATGGTCCACCAAAGCAGGGATACGGCCGTTGGGGTTAATCTTCTCGTACTCCGGTGTCTTCATTCCATTTTCACCATCGCCAAACTCCTTGAAGACTGTCTCATACTCGAGGCCGAGCTCGCAGAGGACCTGGGCGACCTTCCAGCCTGTTCTGTATCAGCATTGGACTGAATTGGCAAGTATTGGACAACATACCGTTAGGGCCGACGGGGTGGGAATAGAGAGTGAATTGCTTAGCCATTGCTTTCTTGTGCAAAGTTGTTTGGCACCTGTGGAGACTAGTATCGACACTGTTGGAGGTGAAGGGAGCAGGGTTTTAAGAGTTCCGAGGAACGTCCTAGAATGTACGATTGCCGGCGGGCTATGAAGCGAGTAACTTTTGCTACAGGGTCTGCGCTCTTCAATAGTTTTGGGCACTTGTCAGACTCTAGACCAACAGGTCGACATGGTCACTCGCTATCTTTTAATGGATGGCCTACGACATGGCTACATCACGGAGCCGTTCGAGCACTAATAGGTCAACTGGGGAAAGGACTTTTATCTTGATTGTTGGAAGTTGCCTGCTTCGGTGGGTGGAACTGAAGGAAACTGACGGCGATAGCCGCGCCTTCTATGATTGGTGCGCACAGGCCAGCGACATGAATGTTCAGTACATTATATTAGATAACAATTTTTTTTGATTGTTTCATGCGGATGTACCTTTTACCGCTGGGCTCGTGGTTTCTTCGAAAATAAGCAAGCATATTTGTTGGAAACTGAATGCGACTCGGGGGTACCGAGAAGACGACGAGGCTCATCGCGCGCCACACCATTACTACTATTATAGTAAAGGCGTGGCGGCTCTTGCAGTGCAGGTTTGATGCACTGGAGCATCTCGTGGATGCTCATTCCTGTGTAGATTTTTCTCTACCACTGGTTCGCCGTCTGGTTCGCTGTACTGTAACGAGACATTTCTCGCACCATTGACATTGCGATCGCATTCAAACTGACATTAGTTGCATGCATACTATTTACTACTCCCTACGTCGTTGAGACTGCCACAAGTTCCGCATGTCTTACTCGTGCAGGCCTCAGAGATACACTGATGATGCAATCGTTTAGACACGATTAGCGTGTAATATTATTTCGTCCACAAACCGCAGTATTATCCTCGTTTTTGGCGACGAGGTATGAAATCAAATCATCCAAGCCTCGCCCCTTGCGATCAAGTCAGCAGCAGCGATAGTCGGCTACATTCACGTCCTTATTGCGGAATTATATATATGATTCTGCCACAAGAGACAACATGATCAACCCGTTCGCGCTCGCACAGAGACATGAACATACAGTGGTTGATTACTGTAATTGACCTACGATATTGTAAACAAGACACTAGCATCCTCTGACCTCTAATTATCACGACCACGATTTTGGCAGAGTGTACATCGCAATGAACCCTGAATCCTGTCTGTAGATGCTGACGATTCCCGCCATTTTTTTAGGAAACTATTATTAAATTTAGCAAGTTGAGAGGCATTCCCAATGCCATATCCGCGCACATTTAGACACAATTGCAGTCATTTCAAGCTTTGGGAGTCCAAGCACATAAGATAAAAACGTGTCTGAAAGCACAATCAAGATGGACAATAATAGTTGCATGATCCTGTATAACCTAACAATATACAATACTTTTTATCACAAAGATGATAATGTTGATACAATATGAATACGTCAAGCCACTCCAAATTTATGAACGGGGCTACCAAAATGTCAGTAAGCTGTCTCTCCATTTTCTTGCCAACAACATACCTTCTCCTTCTTCTCCTTCCACAGTGCCAGAAGCGAGACTCCAGAGACCTTAACAACCTTGAATCGAACACCGGGAATATCACCCTTAGCCTTTCCCTTACGACCGAAACCAGCGAGGAGTACCTCGTCGTTCTCATCAACGAAGTTCAAGCAACCGTCATTGGGGACGAAAGCAGTGACCTTTTTGCCGTTCTTGATAAGTTGGACACTGTACACGACCCCTATTAGTCTTTTATTCTTCCGTCATCCCCTAACTAAATCTGACGTACCGGACACATTTGCGGATAGCGGAGTTGGGCTGCTTAGCCATAACACCCACTTTCTCGAGAACAATTCCCTTAGCGTGCGAAGAACCACCGAAAGGCGACGACTTGAATGCGGTTCCAAGAAGACGCTTCTTGTACGACAGATCCGCCCATCTGTTGTCACGACGGTGAGTGCGGAGCTTTCGTGCTGAGTTTAATCCTCTTTGTTCGGTCGTTGTTAGACTTCATTTCCCGAAATATGTTCGCAGAGTAGATGCAGATTCATATATGACATACCTTGGCTTTCCTTTGCCCATTTTGTATTGTCGATCGAAGTGTTGTGAATTTGTGAAAGTGGGATGCAGACGGAGAATGTTAGGCTTGAGATTCTAGACACATTCATGGCGCGACGGATTATGGGCGACCAAGCCAAATAGAAAAGCAGTCACACCCCATCTGACAAAGCCCTATATTATATAACCTTAAGTAAGTCCGGGTAACCCAGGCAATTATCTAAGGGTCTAGTAGGATTTAAGGTTTCGGCTGGGGTGGCCAAACATGTGTGGGCATACTATCATCATCGAACGCCTGCCTGATTCTTTGGCGCGCGTGTTCAGCATCTGCAGCTCCACAAACATCGGCGCTTGTTTGGCCGATGGGATTGTGCTGCTGACGACACGCACAGAGGAGTGCTTGCACATTTCTTGAGATTGTGAGGAATTTATACTGAAAGCGATCTGGCAATTGTATTCGAATTGGGAATTATGGTGTCCGTATTATGGATTGTTATCGGTGTCGTGGTATTTAGTGCCGCCATCTCGGCTATAGGATCTGACAACTTGGGCGAATATGTAAGTATTTTACACATGTCTTTCATTGCGCATTCTGACAGGTTTGATGAGATCTGGTATTTATGGATAACATTCGTGCCATCGAAGGCTGCCCGCAACGTGAAGCGGCTACGCGAAGTTCAGCGAGAAGCAATTGCAGTCAGCACAGAACGATCAAATACTAGCTCGCAGGATGAATTTGCTAAATGGGCGAAGTTGAATCGGAAAGTCGACAAACTACGGGGCGAGATAGAGAAGCTCAGTATGCAATGTTCCGATTAGTTCAGTTCTATTAGGACGCTAACTAATTAATGATAGATGCGGCGATAAGTACCCAGAGAGCATTCTTTAAATCACAAATCCGGAGAGTTATATGGATATCGACAACGGGCATGAAGATCTTCGTACGAATAAAATATCGTAAAGTCGCAGTGTTCTGGCTTCCGAAGGGGATGTTCCCTGGCTGGATAGAATGGATGCTCTCACTAACGTCCGCTCCAAGAGGCAGTGTTTCAGTGTCTGCGTGGTTCATGATTACGGATTATGCGATAAAGGGCGCCGTTGTATTCGCCATCACAAAGACTGCAGAAATGGCAGGTGCGAAACGAAAGACGGCTGTACCAGCGGCGAATGTTTCAGAGAAGAAAACTGCTCCCGAGAAGAAAGGCACACTGAACGAAGGCAAGACGAAATAGACCACATAGATCCGCTGGTAGACGTGCTCCTTTGATCGTTCGTGTCTGATACGGTGCATAACCTGTAAATGACGTGTATTGTATATATAGATTTATTAAATACTCAAAATGCACTTGCTTTTGGAACGTGGCGTACAAATAAACAAGCAACCCAAACTTTTATCTAATTCGACTTGACCTCCGCA